>OZ035957.1:24500706-25700706 GCA_964034955.1 Orchesella flavescens
ACATTTCTGAAGCTTATATGCACTAAAAGAGAAGATATACTCAAACCTAAAAATAAAATGCTTGTCCGGTACTTACAAGCAAATGAACCCCAAATTCTAGCCAGGTATGGACACGTTGATTATACACGCACATTCAACAACAAAACAAATGATACAGTTCTAGTTTTTCCATTCATTCCACACATTTCTAAGTACAAGCAAAAGCTGAAGAATACCATATCACAAAGTATTATACAGAATGTAAGTGGTAAATGGAAGAAATATATACTTGATCTGAATATACAAATTGTGTTCTCGCGTACCAAAAACATGAAGGAAATGCTCAAAGAAAAATGAGATTTTTCCGTCAGTTACATTTTAACACTTGACAAGTGCATTACATGCACATAAAATATTTATTTGTTTATTACTATTTCAAACATAATTGTAACTTGAACTTTCGGTAAGCACATCATCAGTTTAAAATTGAAAATGTAACATTTTATTATAACTTATAAGTTTAATGTAATACTAAAAAGGTAAAATATTTGTAATAATCTTTAGGCCTGATGAAGCGTAATTAAAGCGAAACCGGTTGCCGGATAATTGACAGAAACAATAGTTGGAAGTGTATCTATTTATTCACTATCATACTCATTCTTCACTGATATTATCATCACAACAATAGTTTATGATTGGTTACAAAGTAGAAGAACTAATATCTTACCTGCAGCTTCGAACAACCATTCAAAGCATTTTGTTATCAAGTCCATGTTTGAGTTAAAGGCAAACACGTAGAAAGAGTCGTCATCACCATCATCTTCTGTGAAAGGGGTTCTTTCACGATGCTGCGGGAAATTATAAAATATTAATCACAATTCAGAATTAGAAAATATCAACTAATACCAATTATAATAGTATATTATATATTTACCTTGGATAGAAAGGCTTTCACAACATCCACCAAACCAGCGTAATTTTTCAAGTCTTCGTAGATGCCAATAGCAGGGATTCCCTGTTCCTCCACTCTCGTGTTGACTTCCGGTTCTCTTCCCTCTGGAATAGTGTCATCTGCATTGAAGAAATTAGGAAAAATTATTTATAACCAAAAAATTAGTCACAAATCATCATCGAAATGATTTTACTTAGAGTGAGCAGCCTACTTGGATCAATAAATCGACAAAAATTGTCCATCACACCGTGCCCCACGGAGAAAGCAGTCAACCCGATTTCCGCTGGAATGTACTTTTCATTGGCCTCAAGGCCTGGTTCAAAGTAGGTGGAAAAGCTGCAAACGACGATGGTCTTGAATGTCCAACTTTCAGCATTGAAGAGTTTCCAGACGGCTGACCTGTTTTGGTTGGTTTGGTCCATTACTTCTTGAAGTTCTCGGCCTGGGACTCTGAAATAAACATGGAAATATACATTAAAATTAACGATAAAACACCTTGAACAAACAAGCCTGGTCTATTAGATTATTTAACGTACTTTTCCTTTTCTATTGTATTCTCTCCTCTAACCAGAGTGGTAAATTCTCGTCCTTTGGCAGTATACTCCGCTTTCTCTTCTGCCGAAAGTTTCTGAAATATAACAAATACAAATTAGTAAGTTTCATTCATTTCTTATCTAAACTACAGTAGTTCCAAACACTTTATATTAGAATTGATTCTACGTTACCTGCCAATCCTCTGACAAAAGTTGTGGAAGTTCTGCAAAAGTCACCTTGCGTCCCAGGCGTTCCTCAAGAACAGGCTTGTTCTCTTCCATAAAGACAAAGAATCCATTCTTTTTCTTAGGCTTTGTTGTTTTGGGCTTGAAGGATTCGGATGATGCAGACGCCATTGTGAAAAGACACTTTAATAAGAAAGTCAATTTCTAAGCACTTAAGGCACAAAATGTTAATGGGAAAAGTGACAAAATCGCCAACAAAATCAGAACTAACGATGAAAGTAAAAGTTGTGGTTTACCAGACTGTTCACGAACACAATTCCCAATGTTTCTGACCAGAAATTTTGCGAACAGGAATCTCGAATGTTTCTAAAAGACGCTTCCGAATGTTTCGGAAAAGGTTCCCAAAGTTTTCACAGATTCAAGATTTTCAGTAGCACACAAATACAAAAATCAATAGTAGGAAAGTAGCAGCTCAATCTGAAGAACTTGCTCGTCCGCAGGAGACAAGAAGAATGACATAACTTTGCAAAAAAACCGTCCTTTTATACCTTTAGGAAAAGTACCCCAGGCATTGAATGTATTGGAGGTCATAAAGTCAATGTAACTTTCAACTTCAACCTTATGTTTACGCACAAATGTATTAGGAAACTTAGTTGTATGTCCTTAGCCTTTTTTATTCATCTAATACTCCTTACATTATGACGTTGAAATTATATTTTAGGCATTGAATTACGCAACGATTATCGAATGATAACAGCTCTAACAGGAAAGGTCATTGCATTGCTATTTCATTTTCAACGTTTTATGTGCTATATTGAAGATTGTGAAAGGAACAAACAGTCCCAGTAATAAACATTTGGGACAAAATTGTAAAAATATAGCAAAGCTATCCGCATGTTCTCTCGAACTCCAAGTATAAGGCAAACATCGAGAACAGGTTCATAATTCAAATCATCGTTTTTACAAGAGGTCAATGCCCACCATTTTTACCATTTCATATTTTTTGACTATCGAAGGCATCTCATTAACAAAACCCATTATAAATAGTTAAACCTTGCTGAAACAAAGTCAGCCTTTCCAAGACTTCTTACAATACCCCAGGATAACCTATAAGCGTTGAACGTCAAAGTACATCGAAGTGAAGCTACTGAACTGATGCTCCTAAAATTTTAGTGCGACCCCAGCATAATCTCTGACCGTGACCCTTTTTTAAGTAAATACTTTTAATTTGCCCCAGATTTGTCTTCTTTACTCTTGTTGTCAGGTTTGTTTTCAGATTAGATTACAAACATTCTGCAAAAAACGTTCATCCATAAAAATAAAAGAATTTACGTACAGCTGCTACGGAATATGCTCCCTTTTTTAATTGGTTGCATGAATACTGTTTCATAATGATCAATTTCAAATGATGTACAACAGAAAACTCCCGTCACATTAACATGTCCATCTCAGAAATTTTGAACATCATGCTAAATCAATGCAGGCATACAAACAAGGAACTCAAAATAACACTATGCTGTATTGTGAATCATTAAAATTCGTATTATATTTATTCACCAAATTTGTAAAGATACATAAAGCATAGAACTGTAATTTGATTATTATTCGTTACGAAATCGATAGACAGTACGTAACAAAGTTTTCCTTGCGATTTAATTTAAGTGTATACTAATACTATAATGCTATCAAGCCACCTTCATAACAATAACAAACACGCAACGATTACGATAATAATAACGGGTCAAACCTACCACTACCATAACTATTTAATTTTATACTTTCTACTAGCGATGTAGAGATATAGAAATTAGCACCATATAATGTTTACAGATTTGAGTTATAACAGTCGCACCTTACTCTACGCATATCGTTTAAAATTACATACAAAAAATATTCAACAAAGCTTCCTTGATTAAAATTCATTTTATCCTGCACTTTTTTTAACTTTAACACTGTAAGGATCTGCGTTTAAGTCTGATGTAAAACGGTTTGGAATCATCAGCTCCCATCGATGCACTGATGGCCTTCAGCTTCTTGCAAACTGTCCAATACTGCATTTCCACAAGATGATTTCTCACAGTTTTATTGTCGTCTTCAGTAGATTTCCTATCCTCATCAGTCTCATCAAATTGGATGAACTTGAGCTCCTCCAAATTGGGTAGAACTTTCAGGAATCCGGTGACAGCTTCCAATCCTTTGGCGCACTTTGGATAGGTAATCGCTAAGATTTTGAGGTTTGGTAATGTAGCATCTTCGCCGTCAGAGTCGGAGTCGGAATAATCGACATCACCATTCGAACTGTCATACCTATCTGGATCAAACTGGATGTGTAGTTGAACAAGTGTCGTTACAGAAGAATCGAGAAGGTGAGGCTTTTGCATATAATCCAATAAATAATACGCCGCCAAGTCTACTAAGCAAACGTGGCCAGCTGTAGGAAGTTGTGGAGTTTCATCAGAGAATTGTTTCATAAAAAACTTGAACGTCTTCAAGATTGCAAAATTTACCATATCGTCATAGAGGTCATACTCATAGACGTCATCATCCTCATACCAAACATAAAAATCAATTTCCAGCGTCTCAAGCTGTGATTTGTAGTCCTCCAGTATTCGACGACTCAAATCCTCATCGAACGAATATTCTCTACTGTTACTTCTACCCAGCCAGTCAACCTCCATTAACTTTAAATGAGCAAGGTTTGGAAGCGGAGGTAAAGTAAATTTCCACCTGTCCGGTCTTAACACTGGCATTTTGATGCGTTGGAGTGCCAGTCCTTGCAAATTCGGAGTGTGGCTCAGGATCCTTGAAAACGCCAGAATTCCAATCCGATCGATATTAAAGAACGTGATGGAAGTAAGATGCTGGCCGAATTTGGCAAAAACGTCCAGACCTAACAGGGTCCAGTTCTTGTGACTTGGTTGTGCTATCCTTCCGGTTGGCTTTTGAGTGACACACACGGAGTTTGTTGGGCTGGGGCTTTTCTCCAACATTTTCATTTTAGTTTTGAGTGAAGGAGGACAATGAATTTGAGCTGATCCTATGCTGGCTGCTGCCGACGTACTTTCGAAATGAAGAACTGCAAAGCAATGAGGATATCCGGTGGTCTCTCGTTGGTTCAGGTGGGGTCTCCAGACTTTCCAGAAATCAATGCACTGCTTTTCTAAGACGTCGTCTGTCACATCTCTCCACCTCCGATTCATAAATCTGCAATTGAGAAGGGCCTGCTTTTCCTCCTCTGATTCGGCCTTCCCGTTTTCATCCACATCTATTTTCAACTCTTTGAAAATCTTGGTCAGCAACTTCAAAAATAAATAAACAGTTTATTTATCATTTTAGTTGAATAACAATACGTGTTGTGTGTGGTCTATCATGGTACATGATATGCTTCTTTGATTTTTCATTTGAGCTAAAATTACCTCATTTGGAAGGTCACCCCAACCAGTTGGAGCAGTCGTTGCTGGAAGTGGCATGACTGGTCCTCCGTCCTCATCCATCACAACCAGCTGCTTTGTCCTTTTTGCCATATTTTTCCACGGTCAAGGTCAAGTTTTGACTACAAAAATTAGAAATAGAAAAGTGTTTGCATAATTATGTCATCAATCATTTTTTAAACTAATTTTGGCTACAGTACTTTAGTTCATTTCAGCCAACGGCTCATTAGCTACCGCCGACTTCACTATTTTAATATACTTTAATTTTTAAGTAACAAAACATGAAAGAAGGGATTAAAAATTATGTTTCTTTCTTACCTATTTATGTCGAGATAATTCAATTTCAGTTCACCGTAGAAATATTCACATAAATTAGTCAACAACAATTGAGAACAAACACAGCAATCACAAATCAAATTAATCGAAGTTTCAAAATTGATAAATGAAACAGCTTCTCTTCAGGACTGAATACTTTTGTCGCAAAGCACAAGACATAACACGACAGTACGGAAGCAAAGATGATTATGATGGAATACAAATGGAATGCACTCTGCATTCCTTTAGCCACATTTCTAATGCACATAATGACAAAGCATAACAAAAATTTAAATGCCCACGCTATGTCTCAGGGTCAACAGGAGGCTCACAGCTACTCAATGTCTCAACCATAGCTTTCGTCTTTGTTGCAAGAATATTTATGGTTTCATGCAGTATTTTTTTAAGTAATAGAACATATTTACTCCAGAATTATCACCTTATCATTAGTCAATCATAGCTGTTTCTCAAAACTGAAGAGGGAAGAATCCACCACCCATCTAAAATCCGCTTGCGGTTCGAATAGGAAGAAAAGGTCATCCCAAAAAACAACCGTTTTTCTCCGTTTTTCTTCACTTCAATAGTCCTGGTTGAGGCTCGTTGTCTACCACTTGAAAATAAGTCTGCCGCATAGGCTACACCACCATTGATCGCATGCAAGCGGTTGTGAATCGTACTGCTTATACCAGATCCCCCAAGATGTCCAATATGGAGATGGAGACATCAAGTAC
The DNA here is from genome assembly GCA_964034955.1 of Orchesella flavescens. Taxonomy (NCBI): domain Eukaryota; kingdom Metazoa; phylum Arthropoda; class Collembola; order Entomobryomorpha; family Orchesellidae; genus Orchesella; species Orchesella flavescens. The sequence goes on from OZ035957.1 coordinate 24,506,834, forward strand.
AAATACTTAGACTTTACCTACTACAATGAAACCTTTCCTGGACTGCCAGATTACGTGAGAGAGCTGAAATCAAAGGGCACAAAGCTTGTTACTATTTTGGATCCCTTTATCAGCTCCGGAGGAGTACAGACCCCTTAAGTTAGTAAAGAATAGTTTGGTCACAAGATCCCGTCTATTTCCCCGATTCCCCGAATGAGACGAAGGAATGGTGGAAGACGTGAAGAGTTTCATGACCTCATGGAATATGATGGAATTTGGATTATGAGTAGAAAATACATGTATTTTACTAACCATTATATACTACCAGTCATTCACTTCAAGATTATGAGGATACATTTATATTACTATTTTCAGGATATGAATGAGCCAGCTAACTTGGATAATAATAACACAGTCGCAACATGTCCAGCAAATGGTCTGAATAATCCAGAATTTACTCCACTTATGTGAGAATAAACATAATTACACGGAATATGTACAAACTGTGAACATCGTAGTGATTTCCAGCCGCGTGTTGACTATCAGGGCATAGTGTTTGTTGAGCCAAGTATCCTCCTTCAATTTCTAAGATTCAATAAAGATTCTCAACTAAAAAGATAGTTGCATTTTTACAAAGTCTACGAAAGTGAGCCGACGCTTCAGTAAGTGAAATATTGTTGAGTATTGATTTTTGGAAAGATGCTTCAAAAATTCATGCTTTTATTCCATCATATAGGGCCGCTCGAGAAGGTACGCTCCTTTGTCCTCACCCGCTCTACTTAGGATTCGGAAACTGGGTAGCTCACTGGCTAGGTGATAACTGGAGTCAATGGAGCAATCTCCACTACTCCATCATAGGAATCTTTCAATTTAATCAGTGGGGAATCTCTTTTGTGGGAGCAGATATGTGCAGCTTCTTAGGAAATACTACGGAGCAAATGTGTCACCGATGGATGCAACTTGGGGCCTTTTACCCCTTTGCCAGGAACCACAACGGGGGTTACCAAGACCAAGATTCTGGATGGTGGGGACCGGAAGTGGCCGAGTCTTCGAGAAAAGCGCTCCTCGTCCGATATACACTTCTTCCTTACTTATACACTCTCTTTTTCAAAGCGGTAGAAGGAGGTACTGTTGCTCGAGCGCTTTGGCATAATTTCCCAACTGACCCAGAAACCTGGGGTATTGAATCAATAATCGTAAAGTCTATGTAATTGCTTTCATTTTGCTTTCTCTAGGAACATTACAAAATGAAGCGTACTACTTGGCCGGCTTTACAGTTGCAAACAGAACGATTAGCTCAATGGTAATGAAAAGTGGTTTTCCAGAAATGAGTCAAAAGCGTCTGACCACAGTCCGTCTTTTGGGACAGGATGGAACAGTTACTAGTGTCACCGTCAACGGCACAGCTCACACTACTTTCACCAATTTGCCGAGTGGAGAGGCCTCACAACCCCATTTTCAATTAGCTGGTCATAAGTAAGGCAAGAATACCGATTTAATTGAAGTAATATGATGCAAGAATTTACTATAGAATAAAATGCCAATGTTTTACAATTAAAAATGAATCGAACGAAGAGGGTTTTTGGCACTAAAATAATAATAATAAAAACTAGCATTTATTTTTTAGCGGTCATTTATAAATACTTAAGGACTTTTTTAAATGATATTATACTATATCCAGGGTAGGAACATGTAAAAACATATTATGGAAAAACAACATGGAGAAAACATGTATTTACATGGAGAAAAGAAAATTCTTTTCTCCATGGATAAATGTTTTTACATGAAAAAATGGATAAATGCTGCTGGACTAATCAAAAACTCAGAAATAACACACTGGTGAGATACGACTTCACTTATTTTGTCGAGCGTTGTGTTCTTTCATATTTTCTATAGTTGAGAATATACATAATACTGCGTCAATACTCGCTGAAACTTATAGTTATCGTTAGTATAATTTAATCACCCTATCTTTGAAAATAAATTCGATTGGAAACTGCTAAAAGTTATGATGGAGGATCTTAAAAATCACTGAAAAGGAGTTCAGTCTTGCTACTCCGAGTATAAATGTGCATTTTAAAAGTATTATATCCATTATAGAGTGTCTAAAACATGCGAACGGAGTTTTTCCATGTATACAAGTATTTCCATGTTTTTTCCATGTTTTTATTATTTTTTACATGGAAATATGGAGAAAAGCTTTTCTCCATGTTTTTATCCAACCCTGACTATATCCCATATTACTGATGAAATGGCAGTTTCTATCGCTGCTGCAAACTGTTCCTTGTTGAATTGCCAGGTAAAGATTTCTTCAATCTAAAATGCGTATCTTAGTACAAAGTACTTACTACTACTACAATGGGGGTTTTTAAAGAGTAATTAGAGTACAACAATATCCTTTACAATAGCATTTACTACAACACCTCATGTAACAAGTAACTTAGGTTTGAGTTGGATTAAATTAATTATATTATATTATTATCATACTAATTAGACGGTTACAGATTAAAGTTGAATTGGGAGCTGCATTGGAAACCTACATTACAGCACTAGCACCTAAATTACTTTGGAGGATCCGAGACAATCATCTTGTACAACGATGATGAGTTTTTAATCGGAACACCTTTGGATTTTTTGGGAGGCGACCCGTCCTTGATTATAACGGTTGCTTCTTCGCGAGTCTCAACAACTTCACCACCAGCCGCTTGAATCATATGCTTCGAGACTTGCAATCGTTGAGCAGAGGTCGGGAGGAGGAAAAACTTTTTCCCAAACATTGCCCCATTTTCTCCACGTTGGCGTTGAGCGATGAGCCAGTTGTAACTTGCTTTCCCGAGTTTCTTTTCCTCTTTGTCTGCTTGTTTAGCATCCTCCTCGCGCCATAAAAATTCATTCTTGATCTGAAATCAAGAATTTGAACTCAACTGTTAATTTACATTAAAAGAAGTTATGTTTATGTAATGTTTAAATTTATATTATTATTACTAACCGGAAGAAACTTGCCAGCCTTCCGTGACTCCAATAAGTAACTCATTTTTAAAATGAATTTTCCGGCAGCGATGCTACATAAAACCTTCTCGCTGCTACCCAAGCGTTCCGCGACAAGTCCAAAACTGCCAGTGTCATACTCCTCACGCGTGGAGGAAACTGAGCCACCTAACTGTTTGATGATTGCTTTGGCAGTGGCTAATGTTACACAAGCCATCTTCTCCTTCGACAACATAAACTCTGGGTAGCCTGGAACGGGATACGGAAACAAGGAAGATTCCTTATCCCCTACGGAGCTGGTCTTAAGTGACCCAACTACACTAGATGCTGCCGAAGTGGGCTCCGATTCTTGAGACGGCGAACATGTCACTTGAACCTTAATAGGGAAATGACCCCCCGTCCGTTTCCTTGCAATGCGCCTGGATTTCACAAAAAGCATCTTTTCATCAGTCTCTTTTTTGCTGTCATTGTCAACAGGAAGGAGTCCATCATCAGGGATCTTCTCATTGGAATCTTCAGCAGGGCCTTGTTCAGCATTATGAGATTGTTCCACTTTCAACTTGCTGTCTTCTTCCAAGGTTGTACCATCCACATCCCCATTTCCTGCGATAGTTAAGCTCTCCAAATTATCTTGTGAATCTTGTGATAAGGTATTATCAGCTTCCGTATCATCCAAACCATTGGCCATGACATCATCGTTACTCTGCTTTGGAATTGGAGTAGCTGCATGGGAAACGTCCTCTTCATCTTCATCCTTCTCCATGAGCGCTGTTTCACCGAGTTTGTAATCCTCCTCCTCCTCAAAAAAGGACGTTTCACATTCTTCCATACCGACTGTGTCAAGATCATTACAAGGAGTGCCCATGTCATCCTCACTACTATCAACCTCCATTGATTCATCGTCCTTCTTCTCGACAACTTCATTCTTGATTGCCAAGCCAATCCCAGATATTTCGGGAGTAGTGGGAGGCAGACTGTGATACGTTGCATCGGACTCTTCCCCCGTCGTGTTTTCAGTTTTCTGAACATCAGCACTCAACCGTAACTGGAGCTTCCTACGACAGCCTAGTAAAAAAATCAACTATTAAAACATGCCACAACTATCATAACGTCAAGACCATGCCTCCTTTGTTATAAAATCATAATCAATAGTATTGTGAATGAGCTCTCCGCGGCTCCAAACCTACCTTCAACAATGAGTTTTCCCAACACCGCCCGCTGATCCATTGTTGCGGCTGACAGCGTCGATGAGTTTACTCCATCCAAAATCTTCTTAGCGATGTCGGAAACCATTGCAGTTTTCTTGAGTCCAGCTTCTCGAATTTGTTCCTCCACCTTCCAAATTTTGCAGACATAATTTTCACAATCACCACACAAGGGATTTTCCTCACCCGATAAGTCACCGTAGCTGTCCTTCAGCTCCTTCCCAACCATCACCTCACAAAAGTTTGTGATCTTCTTGATCTTCTCCTCATTATCCCACATATTTTCTTGAGTTACTGGCACGGCTGCAGAATCTTCCATATGTTCTGCGAGCGAAAACGTCATGTTCTGCAATGAAAAAAAATTTTTTTAGTGTACATATATTTCGAAAAAAAATTCAGTTTTGCAGAACATTTTTGTAAGTTTTCCGAGCAATGTTCTGCAGAACACTATGGTTTGGAGCAATGTTCTGCGAGCAATGCTCTCGCGCTCTGGAAGATTCTGCAGGCGTGGTTACTGGGTGGCTACACCCAACACATTGTTCTTCCTTAACTGGGGGGAGAACGGAGGATGATGATGATTCCAATTCCAACACTTTTGGTTTCCTTCCTTCATGTTCATCAGTGTTCTTCTTCCTCTTCAAAGTTTTTGATGCAGGACCTGGCCGTTTTCTTTTAACAATCGCAGTTTCTGTAGCTGGTGACGCCGGCGGTGTTTCACTTCCACCTACTTCACTACTTTGACTACTACCACCACCTGATTGCTTCTTTATATTGATTCCGAAAACCATTTTGTCAAAATAAACTTTAAACAAAACTTTAAGCTTTCATATGACTTTGATCAAGTCGCTCAAATAATGAATAACAAGACGATTGATAGTTAAAGATTGGTTTTGACTATAAATTAATTATTCAATAATTTTAAAAATCTCAATTCCACAGCAGAGACGAAAAGTTGAGCAACTGACGAGGACAATCCTTTTACTAATGACTTAAAGCACCACCCACGCACGCACAGCAGCAGCAACACAACGACAACACACTAACAACACACGACACAATCAATACACGTTAAACAAGAAAATTTCATGAGGTTTGAACTTACGCACGGTTTTCCGATTTTATTCTCACAAACGTCTTTACTCTATGATGACTTGGGATATAATAGTTACAGTGCCCTTGTTTTGCATGCACACACATCACTACGCCCTTCCTCACCAATTAAATTAAAATACTCATCTATGATGCTTGATTTGTCAGTGGAATCAAGTTTGAAATTTTAATTATTTAAAATTTAATTACAATTTCAAAAACTGAAAACATCGTATTCAGTTATGACAAATTCTGAACATGATAAAATGATAATTTGTTTTTTTTGTGATTTTTGATGCCACAAATCTGTTCCGACAAATGGTGTTCCATTTTTGGATATTGTAATTGATAGTTCGGAAGTTTATTTTCACTAGACGAGCGAGAAGGTTATAGAGTGTTTCGAAAAACACAGTCAGAAATCTGAAGAAGAATTAATCGTTTGGTCAGATCGCAAAAGATGCCAACTTAATTTTTAAAAAATTAGACAACGACACTACACTAAATACATTTATCATTAAATGGTTGGTAACATTGTTGTGGAGTAACATAGGCAAGGCTGGGTAATCAATTGATTAGTTAATCTAATCTGTTAATCAGATTATTGATTAGTTTAATCTTTAATCATTAATCTAAGGGTAAAAAATATTAGTAATTAATCAATTAATCAACCCAGATTGAAAAAAATTTTTAATCAATTAATCAACAGCCCTATTGCTAAACGAGAAATCTAATCTAATCAACTAATCTGATAGTTGATTAAAATTTTGATGAACTGGATTTCCTAAACGCCAAAATGTAATTTTCCCCTCAAACATTCATAAAATTCACAAGTAAATTTCCTTTTACATGGCTTATTGAGAGTTTTGGGAGACAGGGTTTCTGCATGTAGACAGCAGAGACAGCATGAAATTGCATGGGTATGTTAACACAACCGATAAGAATCAATATAGATTTGATTTTGATCATCAAAATCATAAACAATTAATTAGTATGTCTGAAACCCGCCAATTTGTTCCGTTGATAATCGATGGAGTATTTTTTAAATTATCCAGTCAACCAGTGTTGACGCAAAGTGATTGAATTGTGTAAAGATAAATTAAAGGAAGTTATTAGCTTTATAGTTGTGTTATCATTGTTATAAAAATTAAACTTTAAGCCATCAAAATCTGTACATCACCAACTGTCATTCGATTAGGATTATTATGTCATTAATCAAAGGGTTGATTAGTTAATCTGATTAATTAATCAATAATCTTTAATCTACTGTTTGTAATAAATCAATTAATCAATAATCAGATTAGTTTTTTCTTTCAAATTTAGTAATTAATCAATAATCAGATTAGTTTTTTCTTTCAAATTTAGTAATTAATCAATAATCAGATTAGATTTCCAAACTCAAACTAATCTTTAATCTCTAATCTGGTTGACATTTTTCGTTGATTACCCAGCCTTGAACATAGGCATAATTCATCGTCATAATTTTGATAAAATGAACTTTTTGGCTCATTTGGATGTTCCCACATTGCCCCATGCTTTTAAGTTTTTTTTATCAAGAATTTAAAATTTCGTATTTGAAAAAAAAATCAAAACATGTGTGATCAAATTGTGGAATAATATGAGCTGTGATTTTGATGTTTATTTCAAAGTATCAAGTTTTCAGTTAGATAGTTAAAATATTTAGATTTATTACGTGAATGGAAGTGTCGTTTTTAATTTTCAATAAAAAATATTCGAAAAGCCAAGCCTATTAAATATTCGCGAAGGCTCTGAAATGTCATCGGAGTTCATTGTCTACACTTTGGTTGGGTGTATACTTTTAGTAGTAAGTGGGTTTGTGTATTGGTTCTCGAACAACCTTCGAGTCGTACCAGCAGCGCCGGAAGTTCAAGAACTGGCTGGAAACGATATTCTTCGTCATAATCGGGCAGTTGGAAATAGAAGGCAAATTGCTCGAAATCGGAGAGAAATGATTGTTAATGACTCTGATTCGGAAGGACAAGAAAACCACGAAGCTGGAGGTGATGCTCAGAGGCAGGCCCAACTCGTTGATGAAAAACTTAAAGATCCTAAGTTAGGTACTAAGAAGCGAGCCAAGCTAGAGGCCAAGGCTCAAAAGCAGCAACAGCGTGAAGCTGAAGAGCGAATGCGAGAAGAACGAAAGGAAAAGGAAGCCTTGGAGCAAAAACAGCGTGAAGAACGAGCGAAACAGGAAGCAGAAGATGAGAAACGGAAGGAAGAAGAGGAGAAAAGATTCCGCGAGGAGAAAGTGCGACGTGAGATGGAGGAGTACATGAAGATGAAAGAAATGTTCACAGTTGAAGCGGAAGGTTGTGATGCCGTGGAAGAGGAGGACGAAGGCAATCTAATTGAAAAGTTTCTTGATCATATCAAAGCAAAAAAGGTGGTTCTGTTTGAAGAACTTGCAACACGGTTTGGACTCAAGGTACCGGATGCCATTGACAGACTCAAGATCCTCGTCAATGAAGGGAGACTCACTGGTGTTATGGATGATCGTGGGAAATTCATCTACATCTCACAAGAAGAGTTGGGAAAGGTTGCCAAGTTCATTAAGAAAAGGGGCAGAGTTTCTATTGCTCATCTTGTTGAGAATTCGGCTAACCTCATCACACTAATTTCAGAGATCCCAGAAGTCATCACATCAAGAAAGTAGTACTTTTGTAATTTCATTCTAAAAACATTGTTATCTTTTATGATTTTTACACTTTAATTTTTCTTTGTGAATAAACTTTCTAAAAATCCTGCAAGATTTGTAGCTCAGGGTGGTTTTATTGTGTCAAAGAATGTTGCTCATATGAATTAATTATATTATCGCTTGTTTTAAGTAGCCTCATAATTATTTTTGGAACTTTGGATCTCAGTTCTGTTATCTAACTTATCTTGACTTGGCATGTCACTATGGTACAGGAAAGAAATATTATGATGCTGATCTAGGCTTGGATTTGGGTTATTTCGATTCATACTCAAAAAATGTTAGGACATGATGATGAGAATTAAAAATTCAATCAAATTCAATTGATCCTGATTCAATTTGGTGAGAAGACCTCTTGCTGTTGCTGATAGTGGAGTATTTGGTATTGGTATTCTTCTTCTGTGGGGTGTTTGATTATCAGGGACTCGTTCGGGTGATCTGGTAATGTCAGGGACGTGTTCTCTGTTTCCGTGGCTTATATGGTTAGTGATGTCGTGTTGTAGCTCATCTCCAGCCTTTTGAACCTCAGCAAGTCGCCTTTCTGCGTCTTGGAATATTGTGCTTGTGGTGCGACTTGGACCTGGTTTGGGGGTACTGGGCGTTTCAGTTTGATTTTTTGACTTTGGGGATGAGAAAGAGTTTTTCACCTTGGCTAAGAGGCTATTTATTATTCGTAGTGGTGTAGATTTTTGTGGTGAATTTAGTGCAATTTGTGAATTGTTTCGTTGTTGGGAAAGATCGTGACGTTCTGCAGGTGTATATTCGTCTATTGTCGTTGATTGTTCTAGCTGTTTCTGGTTCTGTTTCCGTCTCGCTTGTTGCAGTAGTAGTGGTACCGGAACTTGTCTCCGTGTCGGTAGTATGCTCGCTAGTATGCTCGTTAATTAAGGTTTGAATGTTTGTTTTTACCTGGTCTGTGGTATTCCTTGCGTTACTCGGGCCAGGCTGCTCTTGTGAATGGTTATGTCCGCAGTCAATCCAGTCGCTTGGAAGGCTGAACTCACGAATTATTTGGGATGAGGCACCTTGTCCTTCGCTTTCAGTTGGGGGTAGGAGTGACCTTACGTTCTCAGTGTGTTCACCGTCTTCACTTTGCTCTGGAGGTCTATTTGTCACTGCTTTACAACGTTGTGTAATATTTCTATTGTCTCGATTGGTAATTTTTTTCTTGGATTTTTTGTTTGGATTTGGTTGCTCTGACATGAAGATGCCTAATTGTTCAGTTATAGCACTTCACTGTTTATGTGCACCACTCTCACGGTGCGTTTGTGCTTGTTAATGTTTTTTGTCACTTATACTTATAGTAGAACGATTCTGTTATATCACTTAACTTATTTACATGCACCACTCTCACAGTGCTTTCTTGTGCTTATTAATGCGTTTGGCACATAAACTTGTAGAAGAAACGATAACGATGAAAAAGAGATGAAAATTTTGTAAAGGGAGAAAAAAAAATTTGTGAAGAATTACTAAAGTTGAAAATTTTTTACGTTTTTTGCAGTTTCCGGAGACTTTTAAATATATTTTTTGAAGAATACTCGCCGTCTCCACCAGTAAAGGATGGGGTGGTCCTTTAGAGTTTTATGTTGTAAAGTATTGCAATATGCTAAGGAAATAAAAGGATGAGAGACATCCGTAAAGGAAGAATGTCAGATTGAGAGTGCTTTATTAATTCATTATCAAATCATCATCAACATTTACTTTGCATCAACATTGCACAATGAATGGCATATTTATATAATCCTAACGCACGCGTAAGCGTGTAACCTAGACAAGGCCAAGTTCAAGTTTATGAGATGATGATGACGATGACTAACTCATCGTCACCCTATTATCTTTATTTTTGATATAATGCAATATCAGTTGAAACATGTTCGATCATCAGCATCATCGATCTTTCTGAAATCAAACAAGCAGCCGAATATATAAGTGAAAAAAATTAGCACAAATCAAGAACAAAGTACCACAAAATGTGGTTTATCAGCACACTTTTTCATGATTCCGTAATACGTATAAACACAAAGTAGTTGAACTCATTGAACTCTTTCCTGATGCGATAAGTGAGAATGCTGTGGATACACGTGATTTCTACTCTTGCTATGATAGTATGATAATTAAAATATATAGCTCGGGGTAGGATAAACATGTTTGTATGTACACTTTATATGAATATAAAGTTGAAAAGTTTATCCTACCTCGTATCCTGTATAAAAACATATCGTTAACAAATGTTTTGGTTGATTAATATGGAAGGTGCAAAGGTGTAGGATAGTTTACAAGGCCATACGCAAGCTGGAAAAACACTCACGCAATCTCTCTCATTTCACATGAATAAATGAGTGAACAAGTATATATTGCCATTACTTAATTTTTTGTAGTAGCAGCATATGCATATTATGCATACATATGCAATGTTGTGGTGATAATGAATGATATGACCATCCAAACAAAATTTGAGCTTGTATCAGTTTTTTACGCATAACCTCTTGAAATTCTTCACTTACGCAACAATAAAATGAAGGTTACATATTTATCATATCGTGTCAACACTGAGAATGGTCCAAATTGATCTTCAGTTTTGCTCAAGCACTTGGTTGATCCAGTTTTCAATTCTCAACTACAAAATTTAAAGTTTTTACGTTCCATAAGAAAAATACAATTCCATCCAGCTAAAAATATCCTTAAAAAATGGAAGGGTTAGAAACGAGAGGATTGTTACCTTTCATTATTTCCTTGGTATTTTATATCATCCTTGGACCAGTGATTCTAATCTTGTGCTTGGTGAATGAAATAGTTCGACTTGGTGTCTCATTTTATTTGCAAAAGAAATACGATGGAAAAATTGTGCTGGTTCCTGACGGAGCGGATGTGCTCTTTGGGCTCTAAAACGGAAGGAAAGGACGAGAATGGTTGTTATTATCATAAAGATAGAGAAATATATTCCAGCGCAAATAATCAAAGAAAATTTTGAGAACAAGATTTTTCAAGCTCGAGACTCCAGTGGGCAGCGACCTTATTTAAAGTTGAAAAATATTTTGGTGACCAAATGTGGTTATGCTTGCTGGAAACGAGATGATAACTTTAACTTTGACAACCACATCAGATCATTAGCTGCTAATAAAATATTTAGTAAAAAAGATATTCAAAAGGAAGTCAACCAAATGTTTCCGGATATGAACGAAAATAAGCCTCAGTGGGAAGTTGTCCTAGTGCCCAAGTTTGTTGAAAATGTTGGTGAATCCGAGACTTCCTTGTTTATTTTCCGATTTCAACATGCGTACACGGACGGATTTTCACTTTGTACAATGTTTAAAAACCAAATGAGTTCAAACTACACATATTTTGTTGACCCAGAAAAGTTTGAGATTCCACTTGGGAAAAAAGTTCTTTTTTATCTGAATGCTGTGATCTTTGGACCCTATGCATTTCTTTTAAGCTCTATTAACAAATTCAAGTCCTTCTGGCCGCGTCTTATTTCAAATGACCTAACTCAAGGTGGAACCAGCTACACTTGGACAAACTCAATAGATCTTGGAGCTTTTCAAAAACTGAGGAAGAAACTGGATTATGCAACAGTTCCAACGATTGTGGAAAACGCATTTATATCTGCAGCAAAGGAGATTCTTGCAGCTGGACGGGTTCCGGAACAGCTTAGCATTGGGGAGCTAGCCGCTCTCCTTCCTTATCCAAATGAGCGTCCCCAAAATCGGTTTGCTATTTTCATGTTCAACATCAACTCAAATCAACCCGACTTTGAGCGGATTCGAGCTTCAAAGAAATCTTCGTAGAAGGGTATGACGGGGCCGTGGATTCCGCTGTCGTTTTTGGTATTCAAAATTAGTGGAAGGATGCCTGTATTCATGCATCATATAGTTTTAGGTGGAGGAAGCAATTCACTCATGATGAGTAATTTGCCGTTGTCAAAGACAAAGTTCAAGATGTTGGATGTTGCGGATGCTTCGGAAGTATGGGCTTTTCCACCACAGCCTAATGATACGGGAATCACTTTGTTTGCGGCGACGTACCACAATACCCTGAAAATCACGGCTAGCGCGGACCCCACTTGGTTGAAGGAAGAAGAGTTGGTAAAAATTGTGGAGAGCATTCCTAAAGTTTTGGATGAGTGGGCCAAAATTTTGGAATAATGTGAAGTTGAATTGGAACTATTTTAGTTATATATAATAGAAACCTATGAATGTTACCATATTCTATGTTTTGATTGATATTGCATTATTTAAAAAATAAACATAATAATCATGAACTGTTGAGTTTAAAATCATTATCCACATGACTTGGCATAATGACTTCACCAATTTTGTATAACATTTAGCTTGTATATATTTGGTTGGCACCTTAACGTTAACCATATTTCAACGTTCCTGTTGACAAAGTTTGAAATATGCTTCGTTGCTGAAATTCATCGAGTTTTCTTTAGATTTATGGATTTACCTTCGAATGGAATGAGTCGAAGCAGGCTATGCTTTAATCATTTAGGACTTTGGAGCGTAAGTGAAGTATATAATATTATTATTATTTATTTTATAAAAGTTACGAAAGTCTGCAATAATGCCCTAAAAAATAAAATTTATTATTAGGGCATTATTGCAGACTTTCGTAATCTTTATAGATCCAATTCTCATTTTACAGGAACAAAATTGTTTAAGACATTAAAAATTCAACAATTCACGACGATTATCTTTATTTTTTGACAATGCAATATGAATCAAAATATAGAATATGGTAACATGTCTCAGAGGTTGGTAACTTTTTTGAAAAGTTACAGTTACAAGTTAAGTTACAGTTAAGTTACATAACTGTAACTGTAACTTGTAACTGATCGAGTATCCAAATGTAACTTGTAACTGTAACTTGTAACTTAGCTTGTAACTAGATGTAACTGTAACTTGTAACTTAGCTTGTAACTAAATGTAACTTGTAACTGTAACTTGTAACTTAGCTTGTAACTAAATGTAACTTGTAACTGTAACTTAGCTTGTAACTAAATGTAACTTGTAACTGTAACTTAGCTTGTAACTAAATGTAACTTGTAACTGTAACTTAGCTTGTAACTAAATGTAACTTGTAACTAGATGTAACTGTAACTGGGCATTGGCACTAGTAATGCATGACTGCTTTGTATGCCGATAAATTTTTAATGCAATGCTAGTGTGAAATGAAAAGAAGTTTTTTTAACAAGCAAATCGTGTCGAGCACTCATTCCCTTGTATGTACAATTCAATACCTAAAATCCTACAAGAAACTCAGTCAACAAATCTTTTTAACTCTAAACTATTTATAGTATTTATTGATAAACAATCAATTTAGTTTTAACTGTAAACTTTTGGGGAAATGGCAAAAGTAGCAGTTAAATGCCCTCCTATTATTGATGGGCAAACATTTAAGTTTCTACGACAAGAGAAAACCGAGTCGGGGACTAAAATTATAGCCGAGTGTCTCTTATGTGGAGACGGGAAAGAAGTATCTGGAAGTGTGGGCAGTACTGGGAATTTCTTAACTCATTTACAGGTTGACTTATGATTTCTTATTTAGTTTATAATTAGTTTTGCGTATTATTTTAAACCTTATAACTAAATGGGTAAAATAATTTGATAATTTCCAGCGATGTCATCCTAAAAGACACGAAGCTATAAAGAAAAGAAAATTGGAGTCTCAATCTGAAACGCAAGCTAGTCATTCAAACCTTAGTCATCTTATTACTGGCGTTACCAAAGGCTCACAGATGTTAGCTGATCGCCTAGTGCTAAATTATATTGTGAAGTCAATGAAGCCCCTTTCAACTGTTTGTGATCCTAATTTTATCGCAATGATCAAAGGATTTTCTCGGGACACCAGCATCAAAGTCTTGAGTCGCCACTCATTAGAAACTCAGCTGAAGGAACATTATGACAGCACAATCTCACAACTCAAATTGGAATTGGCATCTGTTCAGTATATATGCTTAACAGCAGATTGTTGGTCTTCGCATGCTCGAGCTTTCCTTGGAGTCACTTGTCACTGGATATCAGAATCTTTTAATCGTGAGTCAAGGACATTATCATGCTTGCGATTTACTGGATCTCATACATATGACAAAATTGCACAGAACCTTGTCGACGTAATGAAGAAATTCGACATTCCACTTCAAAAAGTAGTCAACATTGTAACTGACAATGGATCTAATTTCTGCAAGGCATTTCGTGAGTTCACGGTGGACTTTGATGGTGATGAAGATGAAGATGAGGATGACAGACAAACAGATGACGATAGTCGAGTAAAATTGTGCCATGTTAATGATCCGGATGACAATCAAGTTGAAGAGTTCGGTGGGGAAGACAGTAACGATGAGGAATTGTACAAGGAAAACGCATACAATGTCCTTAAGAAGAAATCTGGAGTACTGAAGCTTCCACCACATTTCAAATGTATAAGTCATACCATGAGTTTAATCGCCACGACTGATTTGAAGAAAGCAAAAGGGCGAAGATTGTACAACAAGGTGTTGGGAAAGTGCACAAAACTATGGAACCTTTCAACATCTCCTAAAAGCGCCGAAATTATTGTTTCCGGGGGTGGTAAAAGTTTGATTCGCCCCGTACCAACGAGATGGAATTCCCTCTTTAATGCAATTAATCGACTTCTCGAAATGAAATCAAATATAAACGAAATCTGTACCAAGCTTGGAGTTCCTGTATTTTCTGAAAAGGAGCTGGATTTTTTGGAAGAATATTCTACAGTATCGGCTCCAGTGGCGCACGCTCTAGATAGAATGCAGGGAGAATTTGGACTGTTCATGGGTGCTGTTATACCAACTTTAAAGCAAACTGAACGAAAATTAATGGAATTACGCACCAATGCCAAACAATGTGAACCATTTTTAGATGTGTACTTATACGGTATTAATCATAGATTCGGGTCACTTCTAAATTACAACCCCGGGGAGCCATCGGAATTGGTACTAGCATCACTGTCAAATCCATTTTTTAAATTGCGTTGGGCTCCTCAATCTGAACATGAAACATTAAAGAAGGCTTTTTTGACCCATGCACGGAAGTTTTACATTCCAATGTCCAATCAAAATTTCAAACCAAGTTCGAGCATGAAGGAGGACTTTTATGATTTCGAGGAGAATCTTGAAGGTGCAATGGATAGCTCCGACTCTGACCCTATCGAACTGGAATGTTACATGTATTTTAATGACCAAGAACGGGATATTTCTATGTTAGCTAAATATGAAACAGTACGCAAAATGTTCATGAGATACAACACGTCTTTGCCATCGTCTGCTCCCGTTGAACGTCTCTTCAGTTATGGAGGTTTGATTCTGTCCGCTCGCCGCAGCAGATTGTCAGACCTTCGGTTTGAACAATTGGTAATGTTAAAATGTAATAGTGTTTTCAAAGACTGAATGTGTAAGTCAATAAATGTAAATGAGCTTGTAATAAAATGTAACTGTAACTTGTAACTTAGCTTGTAACTAAATGTAACTGTAACTTGTAACTAAATGTAACTGTAACTTAGCTTGTAACGAAACGTAACTGTAACTTGTAACTGAGCTTGTAACTAAATGTAACTTGTAACTTGTAACTTAGCTTGTAGCTAGATGTAACTGTAACTTGTAACTTAGCTTGTAACTAAATGTAACTTGTAACTGTAACTTGTAACTGAGCTTGTAACTAAATGTAACTGTAACTGTAACTTGTAACTGTAGCATGTAACTATATGTAACTGTAGCTGTAACTTGTAACTGAGAAACTCAATAAATGTAACTGTAACTTAACTTGTAACTAGAACCTTTCAGTTACCAATCTCTGACATGTCTCAACTAATAAAATACGATATTCCCAAATTATTCCAAAATTTTGGCCCACTCATACAAAACCTGGGGTATTCGTTCCATAATTTTCATCAATTCTTCTTCCCTCAACCAAGTGGGGTCCGCACTGGCTGTTATTTTAAGAGAATTTTCATAGGCCGCACTAAACAACGTGATTCCCGCATCATTGGGTTGGGTTGGGAAACCCCAGGTCTCCAAAACAGTGGCGAAATCCAACATCTTAAACTTTGTCTTTGACAACGGCAAATTACTCATCATGAGCGAGTTGCTTCCGCCACCTAAAACTATATGATGCATGAACACAAGCATTCTTCCACTGATTTTGAAGACAAAAAACGACAACGGAATCCAGGGTCCAGTGATGCCCTTCCATGACTCTTTCTTTGACGCTCGAATTCTCTCAAAGTCAGACTGGAGTGAGTTGATGTTATACATGACTATGGCAAACCGGTTTTGAGGTAGCTTATTTGGAAAAGGAAGGAGAGCTGCTCCGGAACACGTCCAGCTGGCAGAATCTCTTGTGCTGCCGATATAAATGCGTTTTCCACAATCGTTGGGATTGTTGCATTACCAAGTTTCTTTCTCATTTTTTGAATGGTTTCAAACTCCATGGACTTTGTCCAAGTGTGAGTGTATTGAGCTTGAGTCGTCGATTCATTTGAAATTTGTCGCGGCCAGAAGGATTTGAATTTGTTAACAGAACTTAAAAGGAATGCATAGGGTCCAAAGATCACAGCGTTCATATAAAACAGTAACTTTTTTCCAAATGGAATGCGAAACTCTTGAGGATGAACATAATATGTCACGCTGAGTCCAATCTCATCCAGCCCCATCCCGAACAAACACTTCCTCACAACTAAGTTGTATATCTGCATGTAAATCGGATGATCCAATGGCACTGTCTTTGTGTATACCAGTTTTACAGCACACTGTAGTGGTCCTTCTGAAGCTGAGTGAAAGATGACTTCGTCCTCAGGATATCTCACCGTAGAAAATAATTCTGCACCACCGTCGTAAATGAAGGGTCCTAAGGACTTGTCCAATCTCACGATAAATAACTTTTCATTTAACTTTTTTTAATAGTCACCGTGTTTCAAAGTCACGTCCGAGGCACAATTAAATACATCAGCTTCCACCTCCACCCATACTCTTCATGTCCTAAAGAACAGCGGGATCAAAATTTTTAAAGTTGTTCGGAAAGAATTCTTTAGGAGTTAAAGGAATTTCGGCATAAAGGGGGCTCTATTAAAACACTGTCAAATGTATCACGACACTCACTTGGAAAATCCTACTAATTATTTCCGGAAGGCTTTTTGGTTTACTAGTGTTGAAACTTCAGTTTAGATAAAACTTCACTTTAGTTTGCGTTCTGTATATAACTCCTCCTCAGACATAAAAGTGATTACCAACTTGGGTGTCGGAATATGTTCAAACTTTTTGTGCAGATAACCTGTCATAAGATGTACACATGTTCGGAGTTTCAGCCTGTTTCATATGCACAGTGAAAGTTCACACAGCTTTCACTTTCGAAAAACCATCTTCAGTTTTCACGTCATAAACTTAGTGCATTCTTTGGCCTTAGAAACTTCGTAGGCTCTTCACTGCAATAAAAGGTGTTTCAGGATACAGTGTTACCGTTTGGGGCATTGTGATATTCGCGGCTACATTTGCCTAGCAGCTAGTCGCCAGGTCTCACCAAACTAAAATTGAGGAGTAGTTATAAAGTTAAAACTGTTACTTAGAGTTTGAATCAGTTATAAGTCGAGTAAAAATGACGTCTGCTCATTTATAAAAAGATAGACCAAGAACAACCCTCTCATTCAGCAGATCTCTTTCGTTAATTGTTCTTGCTGAGAAAGCATAAAGTGTAGGAAATTTTGTGGTACTTTTAAATGTATTTTTTTGTACCTTGCTCTACCTGCATGCTCTTATGCATTGATGAAAAACGTATTAGTTGTTGGTTGAGGCATGCAGGAGAGAAGGATATTTTGTTCATTTTTTTATGGTAGAGGCGGACGTGAGCAGTCGTAGGTCTTCTCATTTATCTGTCAATTAGTGGCCTTCTATATTACTGATTATATTTGTTATCAGTTAAAATAATTAATTGTAAAGCTGGCATTTTTGTAGAATAGTTGTTTTCCGTCATTAATAAAATAACTATTATGTGTCAATAATTTTTGGTGTTCTGAAATCGTCAAATTGTGTCATTTTTGAAGGTAATCTAAGTTTAGCTCAGTCAGGGCATCCATTGTTACTTCTCGAGCTTGGAGCTCTGACCGCCATCGAAGTGTTTGACTGAAAGTTCGGCAACAATTGTGCAGGCACAAACACAAATAAAATAGCTTGAAGGTCATTTTTGTTTAAATTTTGTAATTGTTTTGTTTAATAGGTAAAAATGCCAAACATCCAGCTTCAGAGTGAAGATGGGGAACTCATTGAGGTGGATATTGAAGTGGCTAAGATAAGCCATACAATCAAAACAATGATGGAAATAATGGAGCCTGAGGACGGTGATGTCGTTCCTGTGGCGACTATACCAGGTTGGGTTTTACGGAAAATGGTGGAGTGGCTAAATCATCATAAGGTAATAAAATTAAATATAGGAGGTCTGACTCTGAATTTTCTTAAATCACAAATATAATTACAAAAGGTGAAATGAGTTCAAAATTAATTTTTTCATAGTCAAATTGTCAATTAATATATTTTGTTATTTCAAGGATGACGTTCTACCCGTTGAGTGTTCTTCTAGTCCTGTCAAGATAGAAGGATGGGATGCCGAGTTTTTTAATGTGAGCGCGCCAACAGTCCTTCGGTACATAACGGTATATTGATTACTTTTTTTGATAACACATCTTATTTTTCTTAGTCGTTGATAAATCATAATGTAACTTTTAAATTCAAATGTGTTTATTAATTTTTAGGCAGCACACTACTTGGACATCAAGGGTTTAGTGAATCTTAGCGCTTCCAAAGCAGCAAGCATCATCGCAGGAAAATCGCCAGAGGAGATTCGACGGATGTTTAGCGGTCATTAATGACTAATTTCTGGAGGAGGAAGAGTGTTCGATTGGAGAATGAATTGCTTCTCGGGATTTTGTACAAAAAATGTTGTTAAAACTTTATGCAGCAATGCAATGATTTTATTAATCAGGATCTCTTATGTTATTAGCCATTTTCTTAATAAGTATACCCAGTTTATTTTCCTGTGTGTGTTTTTATATTTCTGCTTCCTACTTTTACGTTAAGAATTGAATGTATGAACAATCCTTGCTTGTATTTTCATTATTTTGCAAAGAAAATAGATTTATCCTCAATAAAAAGTAAACAATGACTTTTGTAGTACCTATAATGATTTCCAACAAGTGATAATGCGTATATTGCGTGTCACTCGTTATTACGTAGCTGAAGCGAGAGCATTCAGCGAAGTAATGGTTTTACTAAAACTGTCTGTCTGTCTATCTGTCTGTCCGTCTGTCTGTCTGTCTGTCCGTCTGTGCGCACTCTCCGGGTCACATACATTGACCGATTTGGACGAAATTTGGTAAACAGGTAGCACTACTCAAGAGGACCTCTGGGAATACTTTTCAGCCAACTCGGTCAAAACGGTTTGAAAGTTATAGGTGGATGAGTTCAGAACTTCATCGATTTTTCTGAAATGTATACGTATACGTAAGAATTGCATAGCATCCGTGTGGATGTGCTTATGCATAACTCCGGAATCATGTCCTTGTGCATAAAGCCAGTATCCGGAATGGAATTCTGCAAGCAATGCTTTTACTACGTTGGGAGAGGATCGCAGAGGTGGGTATAGAGAGAAAGAGAGAGGTGGTGGAGGAGATTTGGTTGACATGGGGGGAGGTGGTTTGGAGGAGATCACTCAACGCCCTCTTCAGCTACGTCTCTGGCCTGCTTACTAGCAGTTTATTTCATTTGACATGTATATATATGGTTTACATAAACGTTCATTGAGATTGAACGTCACACAAAATGCATAGTAATTCATTTTCTCATAATAGTTATATAAGCTGAATGTGCCATTTTGGCTTATTTAGTTAACTTGACCTACTTCTTTCTGTGTGAGAATGACCTTCTTGTTGGGTTCTCAAGACAGTGTGCCTATGTCAGCACATTTCTCCTTTATGTAATCTCTCCAGGCGTGGGAGATTGCTGACATGACGGAATTTCGAATATGTATTTTTAAATATAATATTATGCAATCTCTCCAGGTGTGGGAGATTGCTGACATAACGGAATTTCGAATTACATAATTTTAAATATAACACTATGCTGCAAGTAAGCTGCAAAAAACTAAATTTCAAATCCATGTTAGATACGTACCTAAGTATATTTTTTAAGGCTGCACAAAATTGTAGATTTTAAAACTAATCTAATATGTAAAATGTAAACCAAAATTGTTGCTTGAAACCTGTTTGGTGAGAAATATGTTTTTCTTTCTTGGAGGAAATAATAAAAACTGCGCGAACCTTTATATAAAGCCTCTGCAGTAGTACTAGTCCTACATTAAAGTAATTTATTCGATCAAGTTAAACGTAATGTGGGATTGAAATTGAGTATGAAGTTAATACTCAATTTCAATCACGTAGCGTCGTAATAAATCGTCTGATTTAAATTCGGGCATTAAATTACAAATAGGTCACGAAATAAGACGGAGAAAATTTTCCGACATATATGCGTATTACTTTCACATTTAATAGAAATTTAAATATTATTTTGCTATTAAACTTTTTACTTCTCAACAACAAACCACAGGCAGACTCAAGAACATGACTTTTCAAATTGTTTTTGTGTAGATTTTGTTGATCAAATATACGAATTAGGTTACTTATTTTATATAGCATTTTCTTGTAAAATATTTTGTATTGGCAAATCTTTATTTTAGTATTGGTTTCATACGTGAGCATAAATACAAATGCCAATTTCCCTCAGTAAGAGAGCTGCCATTGATTCATCCACACACTGTTTTATTTTTATTTGAGAAAATGATAACGAATTCAATATTAAAAACGCTTCAAATTCGTCTCGGCGTATTTGTCAAATGCTGCATGTGCTACGTGTGCTACTACGACAATGCAACCCAAAAGTTTTGCTCAAGTGGAAACTACATCTACTGGAATTGGCATACAGCCTACATTCTTGGAATTATCTATACCTTGCTTATTGATATCATTATATATGATAGCTATAAGGCAATCGAAATTAGGGAAGAATGCCTGGAGCATTGTATAGAGAACATGCAATTGCAAAGCACCAAAATCATTAGCCTTTGTGCCGCACTAAGTATTTCATTGTCTGTAAAATTGATACTAATGCTAGTATCCCGTACAAAGGAGTGTCGACATGAAATTGCGCAGGGATTAAACGCCTTGCTGGAGTTCAACAAGGTGATGAACGGTAAGATGAACTAATGTATTGATTTGTAGAATTAGACTGAAAAAAAAGAAACGGATTTGTATTAAAAATTTCTTGTTTTATCCTTTACAGTCAAATTTGCCGAGGTACTGACACCCACAAGTTTTAACACTCGAGCACATCGAGATTTTGAAAATCTTGTTTCGCTTGCTTCCTACCTTTCCTTGACATTTCCTATAGTAATGGCAGGTTGTTTTTTCCACCCCTCTGAGCCAACACATAAGATTCTATCCTTTTACTTAGAAATCGAAATCACCCCTTCATTAAATAGTTTGCCTTGGGTACTTATAGTGATCTGGGCAGTGCTATTAATGTCGAATACTGTAGTAGTCTTGATTTTATTTGGATATATTGGACTACTTTCGGTCCAACTTTGGTGCGTTGCATTATCACCAGTTAGCCGACTAAATGAAGACCACTATCGCACAAAAGATCTGGGAAATGTTGGTCAAGAATCGCTCATATCGTTGTACAGATCCCTGCAACTTCTTATTCGATACTGTAATTATGTTTTTGAATCTTTTAAAATCACTTTCCATGCTGGTGGTGCACTAATTGTTGCAGCTTTAATAATATTCTTGTATGTTCGACATTCTACGGTGATTATGTCCACAGTTGGTGGCATTTTTCTTATTTTATTTGGGGCATTAGGAATATTTGTGGTGTTGAGTATATCGTTCCTTGAATGCGAAATAATTCAGAAAACTAAGGAAGTTTCTGAAACGTTTATGAAAACGATTAGGGAAACTTCAAGACTAAAAAGTTATGCCAATAAAGTTACTTACTCTTGTACTCCTTTTCTTTTGCATGTCAGGTATCCCTTTCAAATTGTAGTGAAAGATACGTTTCTTGAGTATTGTGATAGTATAATAGACCTTACGATGCAAATACTTGTAACCTTTTAGAGTTGGGGCTCGAAGGTTAATATTATCTGCTTCTGACGCGAGGAAATATATTATATATATGTGTGTATTAAATGAGTAATTTATTGTCCGTATGTCATATGTAGACTAGAAGTGAAATAAATTATAATAATTTCAATGAAATATTTGCGGCAATTTATCTGATTTACTTTTTCACTAAGTAACGATAATGTTATTGAAAATGTAATTTTATTTGACATTATTAAATTTATTAGCAAAGAAATATTTTTGAATAACAAATTCCCCACTCCATATTTTATGTTTATTTTGAATACTAAAACTTTTAACTCAATTTATCTTAAAGTGAAAGTTTAAATTGTTCTTTGAATAACAAGTACTGTAATAAAGCTCTAATTACTTAAATGCACGTCACAATCATGTTATCTTATAGTTACCAAATGAATCCCATCCATTAAATACAATATTATTTAGGAATGAAGTGGTATATAATATATATATATGCACTGTGACTTCAATATCTAAATTAAAGAAGATTAAATACGATTAAATAGTAGCTTCAAGTAAAATCTGTTACATTTTTAGTTGGGGATCGTATTTTTCAATTAAGTATAATAATGAATAATTTAATACTATAAACAGCAAATAAGAAAATTAGACTGCGCGCGATTTGAAAACTAAAAAAACAGTTCGTTGTAACCAAAACCTTATCATGGCAGGTACTCTACCTCTATCCACTACATTAAACGGTCCACTATACAGTTTCAAAATTGGAAGGGATCTAATATACCGCCTTTCCACGTCACGCCTTCGATACGACCACTTACTAAGAGAAATAATAAAACTTTGTGAGTGAAGTAAACCCTTACTGGGCACATCCAAAACGACGGAGCAGAAAGAACCCGCAATCACCATGAATGCTATTGAAAACAAGTAGAGAACGAGTGGAATTTTTTCATACATCGTAATGATTGTGTACAGACACGTAATCACAACCACCGAGCCAAAGGTTTGAAGAAATGGAAATAAGTGCATTTGGAATAACTCGTTAATAAGGCGAGTATACACCTGACATCTCCTGTAGAGACGGAACAACTTCCAATGGTTTTTGTATCCACTTTTTGAAGCTCGGTTGAGGGATTTTAAAATATCATTCCAAATCTCGATAGTGATACCAAAGATAATTGCATGAAGACCCCATATTAAAAAGGGTACGTATACCATCATCATCTCGAGAAAATAGGATATGATTTGAAAAGTTGGACAGGAGCAAGAGTCAGAATGAAAATATGCTATTAAACTGGATGAAAATTGTCGACACAGAAAAAGAATAGTGACAATAGGTAATACGGGCGGAATAAAGAATACAGCAGTTAGAATTAAGATGGTAGAACATAATTCCACACCAGCACGATTTCCGGCACTAAGACGAGATTTTTTTCTTTCTGAAACAAACAACAAAATCTTAGTAAATCAAAATTTCTGTAGAAAATTAATGGCTTCATAATTATTGAGGAAATAAACGCAAAGCCTTCTCACATTTTTACTGGACTATTTTCAAACTGGTTTATATTTCATTTGCAGACACTTTACGTAGTTACGTACTAGTATAAAAGGCTTTGAATTGTATTCTTCAATTTCGAGTTTAACCTTTTCGGTGCCAATTTAATGACTCTAACTTTTCATTGACTACCATGTATAATTTCCATGATACCTTACTTGTATCCCAGTATACGTATGATATGCCATTACCCATCACAACCATAAAAACTGAGCCACCCCTACCCTTGGCTCCCAATTTTTTTTCGATGAGATTTTGAAAGTCTTAATTGATTATGATGTATCAATATCATAAATTAATACGCAAAGCCACTTAAAACTATATATTATTGTGTTGAGAAATTATCTCTTTAACTGACTAGTAATGCCAAAATAAACCGTGCAAACTGACATGTCAAACACGCCCAAGTAGTAGTAGTCGGTGTCCGGAGCCCTAGAAAATAGGCCTCAATATAAGAAAACTTACAAGTGAAGGTATTAGGAAGGACTAGGAGCCGGGAGTAGAAGTTAAAAAGGGTTGAACGGCTCCGACAGATGAGTGTAGGTAAAAAACCCCACCATTGTCAGAGTTCAAATAAATTCTAAATGAAGTGAGTGTAATAGTCCTGTTTGGATTCCATTAGTTTGATCTTATGAGTTCAAGTCGGACATGTCAATATTCAAGGTTTCGTACAAAAATGTTGGTTGGAATGAACAAAATTTGTCAAGCAATGCCATTTTTTAATTCAGTTTGACAATATATTTGATGAGAACAAAGTAAATACTTCGTATTCTTCGTCGGTAGTCGTTTTTCGGCCGTTTTCTTTTAGTTGGGGGGTCTAAAAACATTTGTCAAGCAGTCCATTGTGCAAATATGTGAATCTAAATATATGCGGAAAGCCATTTGAGATGACATCACATTGATGCACTGTGTGACATTGGGAGTCAATGGAAATTTTTGATTGAGCATCAATGCGGTGTAATTGGGACTTCACGGCATGGAAACATGAGGCATCAATGTGGTGCATTTGGGAGTATGGTAATTTTACTTGCAGTCACCACAGTGGTGTCCATTGGTAGCTAATAGTTTTGTGTGAAAAAGCATCACTGTGGTGTATTTGGCACTGAAAAGGTTAAAAATTTACCGTCATCAATTGCTTTACTACATTGAAATAGTTGACACAATATGTTCTCACATGCTAAACTAGCAAGGACCGAACATAATCCACAACCGTGAAGAGCTGCAAACAAAGTGTTTGGTAGTAAAAACGATGGCGGTTCCTTTCCACGGAAAATAATAAAACAATGGCGAATGAGAGATATGATATAAACCATGCATAAAACTCTCATAGTAATAAGCCACTGCACGTTGATGCATAATTGAGATTCGCATGACAAAAGGGGTTTGGGGTACATTTTTTCGAAGTTTTCGATGCGAGCATACTCTCCATGGTTCTATATCAAATTAAGCATGGAGAATCTGATAAGACAACTTTTAGACCTCTAAAGTGGGCGGTTTAGTAGATACCTTTAAAAAACATGGTTTTTGGCGGTTTTTTTTAAATAACTTTTCTTTAAAATTATGAAATCAAAAACTTCCACAAAGTGCGCACCCTACTGACTTTCATGAAGTTATTGTGATTTTTTTGACACCAAAATCATGAAAATCCACCTGCGCAAACCCCGGAAGTCGTGGTTTTCATTTTTCAGTTTGAGTGAGGACATGAGGCGGTATATTTGAATCCGGAAGGCAAATCTCGAAATTTTATTTTTTCTTTACAAATGAGCTACGTATTCCATGAAAATCCATTTTTGAACGTTTTCACTTGTTTCATGCCTACAGTGACTAAAATATTTCATCCACTTAACAATTTGTCCATTTTGTAGCAAATTTTTTTTTTTGCCTGAACAATGAAATTTTAAACTCCATTTTCTCTTGAACTACTCAACCGATTTGTATGATTTTTTTTTGTAGTGGATGTCTTATGACACAATTAAACTAGTTATATTACAAATGTTTGAAAAAACTTATGAAACTTCAAAATAATAAACATTTTTAAAAAATTTACTGGTATAATGTATTGTAATGTCATTGAATTTCAAAATAAATTTTCTTTAACCTTAAAGTATTATCATTATGGTTTTTCCGGCTTCTACATTATATTCAGATACTAAACAATTGGAGCTGGATTTTGAATCAAGTTTTCAAATACCTTTATCTGAGTTTATGAGAGGATTAAGGATTGTGGGATATATTAACCCTCATATTACGGCTTGAGTTCGTGCAATATAAAATACCATGTCCAGAGTATTTTTAGGTTTCAAATAAACGTACGTTAAATATGCGTAATAGGAGGTTGTATTAAGTTTGCTTAATGCAACCAAAAACCGCCAGTATGTTTAAGTTATAATATCCAACAAAAACAAATTGATTTCTGAAGTACTTTGGGATGATATGAAGAGAATCCCACACTACCTGCACGTTAAAACTTGATTTCGTTCTACTTCATATTTAGTTAGCTAAAGAATTATGAGTCCAGCATTGTAAACTTGTTCGTCTTAATTTTATTGAAACATTGCACCAAATTTTTAAGGCTATATTGTAATCAAAACTGTACTCAGAAAAATTTAATTGGTGCAATCAAATTGAATATTATAACATTCAAAATGTTCTAGTGTATTGCATTTTATACACAAAATCAAATACCGATAAAGTTAACAAATGTGTTGAATAACTTATAGTTACGTATAATTACAAGTGAAAAATTTCATTACGCTAACATTTAATTTGTGGTTTTTTAATTGAAGTATACATTTGATTATAGACTTCAAGGATTATAGTTTTATTTCATAGTATTCTTCCTCAGTTTCCAAATTTATTGCAAACAGTTCATTCTCTATGTCATCAAAATTTTCCATGTCATGGACTGGGTCTGTCTTCTGTTGAAAAAGAGTGAGTCGGGAAAAGTGTGGAATTTCTGGTTCTTCCAGTAAACCAATAACTTCATGTGGAATCACAGCAGTCTTTTTTGCACTCTGTTTCCTGCTTAATGAATAAGTAGAAATAACAGGGTCTGATGTATCTAATGATCGATTAAAAACGTCTTCAAGGTTTTGCTTTCTTCCAATTTTTCTTGCGTGGTGTAATCTATCATGTTTGTAAACCTTATTCTTCGACTCTCCAGCTTCCTTTGAGTACATTCCGAGAGGTAAAACAGAATTTTTTATAATATCCTTACCATGTATCAAAATTTCATCGCCGTCATGTAGCACCATGGGTATTTCGCGACAAATAACTTTGCGGTGTTTGTACAAAACTCGCCAAACTTGTCTGCATTAATAGGAAAATGGCACGAAATTGCGATAAGAATGATTTTAAAACGCTTCACAATATCCACATCTACTTCTAGAATCTGGCGAAAGTTTCAACATCTTTAAATGCTCGGCGTGCAGTGTTTCCATCATTAGAATTGCCACTTCCATTGGAATTTGGATAGTCTACACGGGGCCCCATTCTTTCAAAACATTGGTTTTGCTTTTCCAATTTTCGTTTCTGTACCGATGCCTGTGCTTTTGGACCTCGAGCCTGCCATTTTTCGATTTCTTTCTTGTACGATAAGTGTAAAAGAAACTCAAACAGTCGAATCCAAGCGTGTAATGGACTAATCCCATATCGTAAACAGCTCGTATTTAGCATACAAATTCCATTTTCAAATTTCTGAAGATTATTAAAATCTGAAGGCTTGGCTCCACATAATGGACATGACATCGCTGATTTTTTTCCGGTTAAATAATTCAATATTTTGCCGTTTATAATTGTCATGGCCATATTGTACGACAATGAAAAGTTGGAATTATTGGAAGCTACATGACTAAATGTTGTGAGGTCCTTTATCTGCTTCTCCATTTCGGATTTTTTCTCAATGACTACTGTTTCTGATTCTCTGATAAAATCGATTTCAATCGGTCGACAGAACCTAATGGATTGAGGAATTGGACTTTGCCATATTATTGTTTGAGTTGTATCTTGAATTAACCTCAATGGAATCAATGAAGTTACGAAAATGCTTGAGTCTGAGCTTGGAGTTTTTCCAGTGACTTCAGCGTAGCCTTGCTTGTAATTAGATTGGCCAGTAGATCCATCATACCCCCAAGTACAGTACAAAGTTAAATTTGAATTTTCTTTTGGAGCTGCAATCCCTTTCAAAATCTCGTCTTGCATGACAACAATTCTTCCGACTGTATGGTTCAAAAGTACTTGCAATTGAACATTTGCTTTGGATTCGGTTACGTAATATGGAGGGTAAATATTGGCATTCCGTTTAACAGCTTCTTCACGCAAACGATTGTATGATCGCTGAGTAAGTCCCTCATCCAAAATAAGTCCTAAAGCTTCATCAGAAGTATACGGAACTGGCAGTTTTGAATTTACTTGCTTCAATATTTTTCCTGGTCTTCCTGGGCTGAGAAGGGAGTATTTTAATAGTTTGCGCATTGCACTTTTCTGCTTCTGTAGCATATTAGTAGCTTGTACTGTTGCTAATAAAATATCTTCACGAGGAAATTGTTGAACTATGGCAGTGGCTGTAGCAAGTTTTCTCTGTCTGCTTCTATGTCCTGTAACTTCATATGATAGCTTTCTTCTGCCAATTGAAGGCTTTTCACTTTGAGGACCGAATTTGAGATTATTGACTTGATTTGACTTGCCTTGTGCCATATTTTTACTCTGGAGGGGATTCTTAGACCTTGTAACCAGTAATGGCTTATTAGCCCACTCAATTCTGTCATTGTGCCTGCTGCAGGATTTTCGCTTTGCTGTATGTTTACTTTCAATTGTATAAAACTGCTGTAGAACCCTTTTTCTTGTTAAATCGTCAAAACTGAACCCAGCGTTTTCCTGAATGACTTCCATCAAATCAGATTTTGACATACCATCGCTTAATAATTCATGGATGTTTTGATAGGTGAGACCAGTATCAAATGTTGGTTCCCCGACAGAATTTGGGATAGATTCAGCCTGATGATTGTAGCCTTGCAAAGTTGTAGGTCCAACTCGCGGTGAAACTTCTTCAAACGACATGATCCTGTAACATTTACATGGGAATTAATAAATGAGATTTACATTCAAGTAAGACTCTAAGCAAGAATCGAAATTCTTTTACATTACATTCTTTTACCTACATTTGCTCAAACCAATGTTTCGTATTTAATTTTGATACCACATTTTCCGTCATCAGACGAACACTTAATCCTGCTCCTACCGTTTTACTCTCCAAATCAGAAAAGACGTTGAAAATCTGTTGACTGTGACGTTATGAATAAACCACGATCTGGATGAACACAAAAAACATTCATTACAATTCACACCACTTCATTGTAACAAAAATTAACCTAGTAAAGAAGGCACACAAGGTAACTAGTTCAACACATAATTTCTAGTTTCTTAAAATCATTAATTTTGTCATGTTTCTCTTTGGGAACCATCAAACGATTTCAGCTGTCTTTATTTAAAATTGGCGCTTTAAATTACTTTTAATGTAAAAAAGTTAATCGAAAATAAGTTTCATGCAGAAAAAAATCTTTACGCTTAACTAATGATATAAATTTAATCTTTTCTTGTCAGGGTCTTAAAACACGTATGGTAGGTTTACAACAATTTGGGTGTTTACTGCTTTGAAAAAAATGCATAGTATTGGTTTAGCAGGTATGGCAACATAATATGGATTTTTATTACACGTATTACTTCATCCAGTAAATACGAAGGTGAATGTCAAGGAAAACCAAATTAAACAGGCCCTGAAGAATTAAATTAAATTTGAACATATGTACAATAACTGAAGAAATATCTAAAACCCGAGTCCATGGCAACGTGTAATGGTAATTGCATACATTAATGCAAATTTTGCATTTAACTCAAATAACAAATCTAACAACACCTTTTAACAGCTATTTCAATCACGACATATTAACCTAAAATCCCTGCAATGTCATATATTTGTGTTTGTAACATATTAGTCAAGGATTTATTTAGATGTATTGATAAAGTCGAAGAAGTTGCCGAAGGTGCCCGATTGCACACCCACCTTAGAAATCGAGGTATTTTTCTCTAAAATGATAGTGAGCCAAGTATAAAAAATTATGACGAAGTTGTTGGGAATATCACCTCATTGTTAATGATTTTGGAAATGTAAAACGGTATTTGGTTATGAATAATGTAGTGAAGTAAATATTTCTTCAACATTTCGGACGCTCTTTGAGTGAAAATGGGAGTAATATGGACAACAGAAACATGACCATTTCATATTCAATTGCATATAGACTATATTGAAATAAAAGTCACGTAAAACATTATGTGTACTTTTTCTATTTGGGGTATGTTGACACAGATTAGGAAAACCTGATATTGGGGCCATGAAATAAGATTTATTTTTCTGCGTACATTAATTGATTTGTCTGAACTTTAGCATGCGATCTATTCACTTCATTCATGGGGTTAGTTAAACAATTGTTAAAACTTCGGAAACTTCAAAGCTTTTTCAATTACCTGAGGATCGTATTCTGCACATTTCAATACATTATACCAGTAAATTTTTTAAAAATGTTTATTATTTTGAAGTTTCATAAGTTTTTTCAAACATTTGTAATATAACTAGTTTAATTGTGTCATAAGACATCCACTACAAAAAAAAAATCATACAAATCGGTTGAGTAGTTCAAGAGAAAATGGAGTTTAAAATTTCATTGTTCAGGCAAAAAAAAAATTTGCTACAAAATGGACAAATTGTTAAGTGGATGAAATATTTTAGTCACTGTAGGCATGAAACAAGTGAAAACGTTCAAAAATGGATTTTCATGGAATGCGTAGCTCATTTGTAAAGAAAAAATAAAATTTCGAGATTTGCCTTCCGGATTCAAATATACCGCCTCATGTCCTCACTCAAACTGAAAAATGAAAACCACGACTTCCGGGGTTTGCGCAGGTGGATTTTCATGATTTTGGTGTCAAAAGAATCACAATAACTTCATGAAAGTCAGTAGGGTGCGCACTTTGTGGAAGTTTTTGATTTCATAATTTTAAAGAAAAGTTATTTAAAAAAACCCGCCAAAAACCATGTTTTTTAAAGGTATCTACTAAACCGCCCACTTTAGAGGTCTAAAAGTTGTCTTATCAGATTCTCCATGCTTAATTTGATATAGAACCATGGAGAGTATGCTCGCATCGAAAACTTCGAAAAAATGTACCCCAAACCCCTTTTGTCATGCGAATCTCAATTATACATCATAGTGCACTGTTGACGCACTAAATGATTTTTTGTAAGTGTAAAAGTTTTTGATTTTTGACTCCAATTAAAAGGGAAAAGCTTCAAATGTCGTCCTATGGTAACAAAAAGCTTAGTGGCTTCCAAACTCAACGTTAGCACCATGTTACTATCAACATATAAACAGTTATTGTTAATATTATGAATTGGTTCAGCAATTGGTAGATTTGTTGCCTTCTGAATTCAGACTAAGGCTAGGAAATGAGTTTGGAAATAAATTGTTTGGTTCAAATATTATTTTCTTCACGACACCCACTCCATTCAGGAAATACGAACAAACAGAATTTTATCTTATGCTGTCTTATGCTGCTCCACCTAAATGAGGTAGAAATTTAATACGTGTAAACAACTAAAGCAGAAATAATCAATAATAAGGCGTTTTACTTTCCCGATATCATCATAAATTATTCAAAAAGACCTTTAATGATGTTCTTTAACGCAAATATGCGCGATCAAAAACAATAGTTTTTCATCATGTTTTAATCATGTTTTAGGCGAAAGGGGAAACGGGAGAGTGTAAATAAGTAAAATGTACAGGCAGTCGGATGTTGACCCGGGTCTCCTTTTTGGGTTTTCCCTAAAATTATAAATTGCTTGGGGGTACTGAAAAGTCACTGGAATGTGTCATCTATTCATATTGTTTTATTAACTTGTGTTACTCAGATTCATACCAAATTCATCCACATTTTTGTAGTATAATAGTATACTTCCCCTTGTAATTAGTCCTTACATTTTACCAGTTCTATTCAATCAAATTATTATCAACTTTATTGATCTGTTTACATCGTCGGCAATGAAAGATAAATTACATCGGAACGTAATTATTTCATGTTTACCAGGCAAACGGTAGGAAATTATCGTATAACTTTGTAATTCATGCTGCTATATATATTTCATTACTTCGTAATAATATCTATTATGGACAAAGCAAAGCTACTATGTAATTTATTACTAACTTTTCTGTGGTTTCTTATTATTGCATTACGTTCACTTCTAAATTAAGTCTAAATTATTTTGATATTAATATCTTTTATATCTAAAACCTGTGTTGAACTTGAACTTATTAGGTTTACAAGTAATTATACGTTATGTCAAACATTTACGAAACGAATGATAAGCTTAAATGAAGTCCTCATTTTCCAACATAGTTGTGCCTACTAAAGTGCAAACTACATTCGATGATAACTACACATTTCTAATTTTTCTCACTAGGCTTTTAAGATTTCGGATTTCAATGTTGAATGTCACTAGAAGAAATTCATAAAAAGGAGTACTTCAAAAAATTCTACCCTATTCGCAACAATTTTTTTTGCTGAACTTATTAATTTTTACAACACCATAAGTTTATATTTTTACATATCACAACGCCTAAAATTATCGATTTTGTAAAAAAATGGAAATTGTAAATAAAAATGCATTTTTGGTTCCTTCTCAATTCTTACAACATCGGTTTCTATTAAACGAACAATTTAAATGAATCACTGTAGTTTAAACAATTATATTTTTAAATATGTATGTGGCGTAAATTTTCCGCTAGGGTAATTTTTATGGGACATCTTTTTTTGTACCTCAAGTTCAAAGTCAGTATTTGCAACCAATACTTATTATTTATTAGCGTATTATTAGTAAATACGAGTGATATACATATATGTTTCTTTCGTTCAATTCGCAGTACAGGGTGAAATTTTACATCAAAGAATCGACAATTACTTCAAGTGTCTTTTGAGTTCATTAAACGTTGGTCTATTGGACGGATCAAACTCCCAACATTTCCTGATAACTCTTGTGTACCTAAAAGTGATTGCATAGTATCATTGAAGAAATTTAACAGCTGAAAAATCTTAAAATAAAAAACAATTAGCTTTATCAATGCATACATTTGGTGACTGTTAAATGTAGGTTCTTCCAGTCGCAGTCCATCCTTTAGCTGTGGCCAAAATGAGTTTATATTACATGAAACACCAGGAAATGGCAGATCTCCTAAATTAAAAACGCAGAATTTTTCATTTCTAGAAAGTTACAAGGTATTAAATAAACACATAAAATTTTACGATGCAATGCAAACCTAGTGAATAAATTTCCCAAAGGGTAACACCAAATGACCACACATCCGTTTTTTCATTAAACTCTCGCCGACGGAGAGCTTCCGGGGCCATCCAACGCCATGGTAGCCCCTCGTTTCCTGATTTTACATAATTAATTGCATCATCGTAAAGGCGGCGGGATAGCCCAAAATCCGAGATTTTTGCTCTCTTGTCGAGTGTCAACAAAACATTTCGAGCAGCTAGGTCCATATGCACGACTTTTTTGGATGTAAGAAACTCCATCCCATTTGCGATTTCGCAAGACCATCTATATAAATCTGGAGAAAATGGCCAAACTTTTGGTTCCACATGATTATGAGGATCAGCATGTGATTCTGTCCACATTGTTTCATAAATAATCTCAGGTTGTAAATTATTTCTACTTTCGTTCAATGTCTCAGCGTTTTCTAAACTGTTAAAATGGGCTTCTTCATCACTCGGTCTTACGATCTTCTCCTTTAAATACTTGTCGAGTGAACCAAGTGAACAAAATTCAAGGAAAACGAATACCTTTCCTGTAAAATAAAAATGACACTTATTGAATTTAGTTTTTAATTCGTTCCTCTCGTTTCCTAATTTGAAGTCACCTTTCGTGGTCTCCTTTGTGTACGTCCCTATTAAACTCACAACGTTCTGATGTTTTCCTACGTGACGTAACACTTTGATCTCAGACAGCATACTTTTAACTTCTAAAGTATTAACATTATTGGATAAGCCGGACTTAATTGTTTTAACAGCAGTTGGAATTTCAGGATGATGCCTTCCGTGTTTTATGGTTCCACGATAAACTGCTCCAAAGTTTCCTTCTCCTAATGCTGAATTCCAATCTAAAGGAGGGAATGTTAGGCAATAATTAAAAAACTGTTCAGTCGTAGTATTAAAATCATGTTTACTTCTTACCAATTTTGAAGGCTCGCTTGGGCAGCTCAATATTTTTATCTTTATCACGAGTTGAATCAATGTCACGTTGTTTGTTGGAATGCCATCTACAAAATAATGCGGCTGTTATTATAACCAATAAAAGACCAAAAACTGAAACCACTACACCAATAACGATTGCGTAGATTAATGTGGCATCGAAGGTAGGTGATTGTGGGGATAAGGTAGTTAATTGAGGCTTGTATGTGGTTGATGAGGAGATTGTAGTTCCTGGGACTTGAAACGCATTCGATAGTTTGGTAGAAGAGGTTGATGGTTGAGTAGTAGTTGTTATTTTATTGTTCGCAGAGGTTGATGGTTGAATTGATTCGGGACTTGATGGGAATGTCCCGGATGAAACTTTTAACTTTTCAGTAGTCCATAATAATGGTTGGTCAAAGTGTACCCGTTCCGGATTAGAAGTCGTTGCTGAGGATTCAGTTGTAGTTGCATTGCCTGTGGTTGATTGAGGGTCACTTGAGATTGGTTGCGGGAAATCTTTACTTGGTTGTCGATAAGGATCTCTAAGAGGAAGCTTAGTTGTCACGTTCAAAGGTGGGTCAGTAGATCGTAAAGGGCGCTCAGTTATCGTTTCTGGTGGTGTAGTTTGCTGAGCCCGACTATGCACACTAGGTAATTTCACAATTTCCACTGGCAGACCTATAAAAAATAAATTACAAATATTGCTTTCTAAATATATAGTATGACTCATTTTGGCATGTTTTACAAAAATTCGCTACCTGAACTTTTTTCTAGAAACAA
This sequence comes from Orchesella flavescens, assembly GCA_964034955.1. Taxonomy (NCBI): domain Eukaryota; kingdom Metazoa; phylum Arthropoda; class Collembola; order Entomobryomorpha; family Orchesellidae; genus Orchesella; species Orchesella flavescens. Next base: position 24,541,572 of record OZ035957.1, read on the forward strand.
GTATTGTGAAGAATTGTGATGGTAGGACCGATTTTGATTAAGTCGCCACAACCCTTGATGTCCATACCCAGTAACCATTGATATCCCATTCTGTTCGGATGGGTTATCAAATGCCTCTTTTAAAATAACACTTGTGTTCGCTTTAACAGCCCAGTCATTCATTTGTTTCCAGAATTGGGTTAAAAGTCTGGTATATTCCTCTCTACTATCAAATTTACTTAACCACCCCGTGAAGAACTGGATAGTCTGATTGTTATCAAGTGCTTTTATGTTTTGCAAACAGTTTTCAAACAACTCAGTTCTACCTGTCATTAATAATGCTGCTTGCGAACTGTCCCGAATGTAATCCATAGAATAGAACATTAAGTTTTGAACCTTGGCTAAACTTGAAATTATGTGAGGCATTAGTCCAGGTTTTGCAGACCTCCACGACCTTTGAATATTATGTATTATATTCATCCTCGGCCTTGCACAATCACTGAGCGGAAAAATAATTCCTAGATCATATTCCCGATTATTACTCAACGCACTTTGAGCATAAGATAGACACTGTTCAGATTCCCGGCTATATTCCGAATCATATTTAAAGTAAATGTGCTTCACAGTCCCGCCATAAATTTGATTTGCCTCGTCTGCTAACTGCTTTGCAAGCTTGAAATTAGTAGGATCTGATGTTGGTCCAGACTCGGACACTGCCAGGCCATACGACATTATTAGCTCAAGGGGTGACTGCCCCGTGTTTCGGGGAAGATGATTAAATGTTGCGATTGCAGACGGAATCAATTTATTGCTGAATTCTGAAACAATACAATTTTTCATCAAACTTATCCCTAGAAAAAGGTGGGTGAGTGAGTGCGTCCGAAAAATTATTATTATTTTAACCTAATTCTTGACCTATTGGTACCATCATGGTTTTGCTAAATTTTGACGAGATTAAAGAAATCATTGGAAGGAGTCCATTCACATTATAACCATCCGAAACGTTCTTATCTTCATGTGAAACAAAAGGACGGAATAAAACTCCAACGTGAGCTCGACTAAATGATGATTCTCCCTTTGAAATGAAAAAACATTTAACAAAAATATTTACCACAATGAGCCACTACTTACTATGTTACTAACCAACTCACGTTAGAGGAAACGGCCATTGATAACAAACTGTAAATTATAAATCCGCGTGGAATATCCATTTTTGGAAAAAAAATATCTATGACATTCATAACTTCTTCAGTTGTCAGTAGAAACAGGTTAAGCGTATCAAAACATGACAAAACAACGGACTGAAGTATTATGCAGAAAATTGCGAAAACTCTATGTTGTTACAAATTAATGACTTATCGTACGGTATCGCAAAAAACCACAGAAGTTGTTCGGATTATGTTACGTACTTGTGCAAATGTAGTCGAATATAACTTTAATGAAACTAAAAATCAAGTATTTGCAAGTGGCTATTGAAAATGTGATCGTCGGCCCTGCCATTTGTTTCGGTCGTCCAATCCGCCTTTCTGTGTAAGAACAATCCACAACTCATTACTTAATAATTTATTAGTGGAAATATTATCTGGTGAAGGAGAATTATGCTGGATCAACTTACTATAACCACAACTTCCGCCTTTTTCAACTGTTCATGAGTGGATTTTAATTGGAGAATCATTTATATGAAATAAAAAATTGTCAAGCGTCTTTACATTTACAAGGATACATATACATGAGGCGTATATTTAGGAAAATAAGGATATCAATAAAAGAAGTTCTCATAAATTAAAAACATTTTTATGCAATTTATTTTAAAATAGATTTTCGATTTTTTGTCCAGACAGAGAATGCTAAACTTCAACACCGGTGGAAAATGCCAGTCTGGCACATTTCCAATATGTTGTTGGTTCCCTTTTTCATTTTTTCAACCCTTCATTTAGTATCATTGCAAAACTTTCCCACTAGTGAAATAGCTGAGGAGGCTGTGGTTTATGCCTTTCTCTTTGGAATGTCAATATTGGCATTGACAACTGGCGCATCTATTGAACGAGATCCACCCTATTTAGCAATGGTCACCACAGAAACCTTGTGGGCCGGAGGGATTAAATATAAAGGTTGGTATGACATCCAATTTTACATTTTTGAGTAATCTATAACATTTGCATGCTTTTTCACAGGTTTACCATCTCTGAAAAGGATTCCACAGTTCCCTGAAATGTTTGGGTATGGCTCCATTGGTTGCAGCTATATTTCCTCTGCTTCGTGACTACGATCCACTCTCAATATTACTAAGGGACTTTGTTCACCTTCCAGAGGTGCCACAAAGGATCACCGCAGCAGCAGGATTCGGTATTTTTGTGCTTTGGTTTACTCCCGTAGTTTCCAACGAAATCCTACTAATGGCGGCGGCAATAGTCGTCTTCGGAAAACTGCTGGGAGAAATGCAGAAACTAAATCTGGATGAAAGTCATCAACTGGATCAAGAAGGTATTGACTGGTTCCAACGATTGGCATACAACCTACTTGAAAAACTTCCGGTACCAAATCGGCATAAAAGGGTCACACCATTCGGTCAAGATCTAAATCAAGAAAGTGGCAATGCTTCAGAAATGTGGTATAAAAATTCCATCATTACACCAATATTTGGAAACTACAAGGTAAAAAGACATCGCTCAATCAATGAAAAGTTCAGAGACCAGCTACATTTTCACAACCAGATGTACATCATCATGACGTCATGCAACTATGGTGGCAGATTGTTTTTTCCTCTCTTTGCCTCTCTACCTATTCGCCATTTTCATTGATACTGTCTGCATTGTACTCATAATCTTTTTCTGCCACCACGGAGCAAGGCCTTTGGTTCTGTCAACAAAATTCATTGACTTCTGGAAAGCAAAGAAAATGGACAAGGCGAATATGAAAAGGAACAAGGGTATGATGCCTATTGCATGCATGCTTGGAAATTTCTTTAGTGCTAAAAAGGGTACTGCACTTGATATCATGTCCACAATGCTAGACTACACCATTTCATTTATTGTGTCTCAATAATAAATTTCATGCATATTTTTTTTCTTTCAAATCTTTTCAAGGTTACTAATCTTAAGGGCTGAGTCGAGTATGTTGCCACTCCATTGAATGTTATATTTGTAACAAATTCGTTTCAGGGATCTTTTTAGCACAAAGATCAAGAATAATCAAAATTTGCTTGTAATAGAGTTGTACAAAAATATGTAACAAAATGAGTTGAAATATTGATTTTAAAAATGTAGTAAACATAGATAAATATAAACAAAATAATTTTAAAATTGCAAACTTGAAATTTGATATCACTTGAGGGCGAGGGCAAATAATCCGAGGCAATCTCTTTGGGGGAGACGATCACACCTTCACACCCAACGGTATTGAGTGTCAAGACGCGTCTCAAGGAAAAGTTGAAAGTTAATTTTTTAAAAAAATGTTTCTGTTGGATGTGCGTTTAAAAGAGTTACGCGATTTTTATGATGACAATTATGATGATGATTGGAACAGGGTTACCTAACTTAGCGAAAAGCATAATTTTTTGTGTCAATAATGGCTAATTTTAATTCATCACCCTTTACTACTTGCATCAAATATCAGCATATTACAGATGTAGCAATACATATATACACTCATGGATGATGGAAATGATCAGGATGATTCCTGATCATTTCCTTATCATAGTTTTTATACACACAAATTATAATCTGTTTTCTGTACTCATTCATCGGTAGATATGGCCTTATTTCATGGCGTTGTTTCATAAGGGTTTTATTTAACCACTTTGCATATAACGGATACCATAAACAAATACATCATTTAATTGTTGAGATTTAATTAGCAAGTAAGCTAAGAGGTAGTAGGCAGTCGTAGTTGAAGTGGCTGAGCCCCGTCCGCCCTGCCCCTGTCTCCTTTCGCACTGCTACCGTCTCCTTCCGCCCTGCCATGATTTGGCCCGTTCTGCCCTGCTACCGTCTCCTTCCGCCCTGTTTTGACCCTGGTACTGTCTCCTTCTGCCCTGTCTTGATTAGGCCCCTTCTGCCCTGCTACCGTCTCCTTCCGCCCTGTTTTGACCCTGGTACTGTCTCCTTCTGCCCTGTCTTGATTAGGCCCCTTCTGCCCTGCTACCGTCTCCTTCCGCCCTGTTTTGACCCTGGTACCGTCTCCTTCCACCCTGTCATGACCCTGTATTCATATACGTATTTTATAGACATTCTTAACAAAAAGTGTCGATTGGACACTCATATAAACGCCTCAAATCCTATTTTTTAAGAATTTTTAAAGCTTCGTTACAAGATTGACGCGTGATTTTGTTTTTGTGGATGTATTGGCCTGATCGAGATTCAATTTTTTTCGATAGTCTAAATTGTTCATTCCCAAACATTCTCTACGGATAAAAACTACAGTCAGTCAGCGATCAGGGTGCAAATTGTGACCGCGTGAAGAAACCTGAAACCCGACGCAGACCCGACACCATTGAATCGTTGATTGTTCTTGGTTCATGCAAATGTATATGGCAATCGGCATTAAAATATATGTTAATTTAAACAATATAATGCAGCCTCTTTAAGGGTGATCAGTATTTTGGTAGTTATACCAATTTAGTAACTAATTACAAAGTTAACAAACCTCAATTAATGTAAAAAAAAAATTGGTTTGCAAACCCAAATTTAGAATACTATAGAATTCCTTTTCGCCATTTTATAATACCATTTTTTCATCAATTGCGCTCTTTACTGCGTGTAAAAAAGCTCTCATTCATGGAGTGTATAATTGCTACCGCTGAAAAAACCCGACGCCTACGCGCCTTACATACTCAATTGTTGATTCTTCATGCAAGTGTATACGGCAAGCGGCATTTAAAGTTTGCGTTAATTTAAATAATATAATGCAGCTTCATTAGGGGTGATCACGTGAGCAATATTTTTGTAGTTATCCCAATTTAGTAACATATTATACAGATAACAAGCTCGAATTAATATTTAAAAAAATATATTTATTTATTTATTTATTTATTGACATACAAGAGGGACCCTTTTGTAAGGTGAATTACCCCTCAGGAATTACTCGTCTAAATCAAATCATCAACAACATACTTATTTACAACATGGTCAACGAGAAGCTACAGACATTTGTTTCAATTACTGGTAATTCATTTTGCTGCAGTTCCATACAATGTTTGAGAAGCAATCGTTTAAATATTTTTGGTGCAGCACTACGGATGAGTGCAGGTAGGTTCATCCACTGTTGACTGCATTGGTATTTAAATGACTGTCTACCGAAGACAGTTTTGCAGAGCACATCAGGTAAACTATACGTATTATTTCTAGTGTTACGAACATTATCAACGTGTATATTAAGGTAATTCTTAAAGTAATTTGGACATTCTTCACTTATTATTTGGTATCCTAATTTTAAACATTCATATTTGTACTTATATCTACAACTTAGCCACTTAACATCATAAGACATCTCATTCATAACAGTATCATATTTTCTTAGATTTAGTACATAACGACAGACCCGTCTATATAATTTGTTAATCCTATTTACATGCGCATTATTACCAGTAAACCATACACTCGCTGCATAATTTATTATAGGTAGCACACATGCCTTTGCTAACATTTCACGACCTTTTTGGTCAAGACACAATCGTAGGTTGTAAATACTTGATAATGTGTACATAGCTTTCTTAGAAACATTCGTATAATGGTTATCCCAAGTCAATTTATTATCAATCGTAAGTCCAAGTATTTTTAGTTTATTTACTTGACGAAGCTTTTCATTGTCAATACATAATTCAATAACATCATTTTCATCGTACTTACCACATACCATAAACTCAGTCTTTTGAACATTCAGTTCTAATTTATTTTGGAGGAGCCACATGTTCAGGCATTCTAACTCCCTATTCACAGTATTAATTAAATCATTTATTAATTGCTTTTTACCTCTAATCATTAATGTGCTGTCGTCAGCAAACATGACTGTACTTAGATGTTTGAAACACTCAGGTAAGTCATTTATCATGAGAGAGAATAGAATATTAGAGACAGATGAACCCTGAGGCACACCTAGTAAAGTACATAATATTTGAGATTTCAATGTATTTATATGGAAAACATTTTCAATACCAAGCACGGATAATCAATTGATTAATAGACCACACTCTTTAATCTGTAATCAATAATCTGACTATTCTAAAACAAAAATTTAATCTATAATCTTTAATATAAGAAGGTGAAAATAATCAATTAATCTTTAATCTGACGAAATCAAATACAGATTAATTTGTTATCAAGAGCCACCTTTTCTTAAAAATTGTCTATTTCTTACCAAAACGTAGATTTAAGCGATATAATTCTCATACTAATTCACGGCATGCATAAAGTGCATTACTACCCCTAACTATTACATTTTCCGTAATTGAATTGCACAAATTACACGAATATTACATGTCAATTAACAAAATTTGAATGTAATTTAAGACCCTAATAATCAATAATCAGACTACCAAAATATGAACTTTAATTTTTATTATTTTTATGAGAAAAAAATGCATTGATCACCCATGTTTGTTCAAAATTTACAAAGATAAATGAACAAAATACTTCATATGTCTAACTAATAAACCCGACAATCCGAGATGTAATGATGTACCTTTATGAGTATACACATCCTAAGTGATTCCTTCCTACCCTCCCAAGAGATTGCCTCAACTCCCCTTTAATAAGATCAAAATTCACGCTGGGGTTATCTGAGAATCTGAGAGAAACATATATGTATGAAACATTCTTTACAATAGCTTCATTTTGATGTATCACAATCTGAACCTTACTATTAAAAAAATTGACCTGACCTTTGACCCAGCAGTTCCTTTGAACCAATACGACCCATCTTCGAACTCGTTCGTACTTTTGACCTAAGATATCAATTAGTGAAAACAGAATTAAAAAAAGTGAAACCGTTTTTGAGTTATCGAGCACACAGACAGACGAAACCCCAGAGTCTTTTCAATATATACCTAAAGGTACATAATAACAACCGTCTCGCTTCCCATCCAAGAAAGGTCCTGACCTAAGATGTCGTTTAGCTAAATGAATTTTTGAAATTCTTCAACCGTGTGGAATTTATATGTCACAGAGAGACAGACACCATACGTGAAAAAAGAAACCACCCCTTGTGGTTGCCGGTTAATAAATGAAGTATTTTGTTCATTTATCTTCGTAAATTTGGGTTTGCAAACCAATTTTTTTTACATTAATTGAGGTTTGTTAACTTTGTAATTAGTTACTAAATTGGTATAACTACCAAAATACTGATCACCCTTAAAGAGGCTGCATTATATTGTTTAAATTAACATATATTTTAATGCCGATTGCCATATACATTTGCATGAACCAAGAACAATCAACGATTCAATGGTGTCGGGTCTGCGTCGGGTTTCAGGTTTCTTCACGCGGTCACAATTTGCACCCTGATCGCTGACTGACTGTAGTTTTTATCCGTAGAGAATGTTTGGGAATGAACAATTTAGACTATCGAAAAAAATTGAATCTCGATCAGGCCAATACATCCACAAAAACAAAATCACGCGTCAATCTTGTAACGAAGCTTTAAAAATTCTTAAAAAATAGGATTTGAGGCGTTTATATGAGTGTCCAATCGACACTTTTTGTTAAGAATGTCTATAAAATACGTATATGAATACAGGGTCATGACAGGGTGGAAGGAGACGGTAGCAGGGCAGAAGGGGCCTAATCAAGACAGGGCAGAAGGAGACAGTACCAGGGTCAAAACAGGGCGGAAGGAGACGGTAGCAGGGCAGAAGGGGCCAAATCATGGCAGGGCGGAAGGAGACGGTAGCAGTGCGAAAGGAGACAGGGGCAGGGCGGACGGGGCTCAGCCAGTTGAAGTCCTGGTGCAAACAGAAGTCACTAAAGATGAATCAATAATAAAATACAATTAGTATTTCACGAATTCAGCTGGTCTAATTGTCTGTTAATAAATACTGATTTCTAGTTGTGACGAGACAAGACAAGAACTATGATATATTAGGCTTCTTCCTATTTTTGTGTTGCTTCCGTAATCAAAGACTCGATTTTATCATTATAGTACAAAGTACAATGACAATATTACTAATATAACGACAGGATGGATAAGAGTGGAACGTCAAGGATCCATCCAGTTCAGCTCAGTCAGCGTTTTTTCGGTAAGGCAACGCAACTTCAGATCAAGAATGAGCCTTCGGCTGATAAAACAAGAATTAACAGGAATCTTATTACATTATAAATGACCTAACTGTAAATTGCTGAAGGGGGAAGAGATGTGATGTGAGATGGTCGTTTGAAATACGCTACTGAGCCATTTTGATTTATGTATACAGCCAATGACTGCGAGCCATTGGGAAATTGCGAAAATGAAATGAACTTTTTCTTTCTGGTATGCGAATTAAGTTAACGTTCAACGTCGTTTCGTACTTTGTACGTAAGTACCTGAACATATATACATGCTTGTGTACCTAAATAGGTGTGAGAGTGTGAGTGCTAGCAATAACAATCAACAATGCTGTTGGAGATTTTTGTTGTGAACCAATTCAAACAATTATTATTGTGTTTTTTTACAGCTTAATTTGTTTTATTTTGCTGGTTACTAATATCTTGAACCATTACTCTACGTCATTCATTTCAAAGTTAGATTCTTTTTTTTCAGTTGTTTCCTGCATTTACCTTCGCCAAATTCGAAATGGCAGCAACATCACCTCCACCCCTTCGCCAGGACAAACCGCAAGGATTTGAAGCGTAAGTCCCTCGTTTGTAATAAATTTTATAATATTAATGTACTATGTGCTCTAAAATTTAATATTTAAGTCTATATATCTAAGTGTAATATTTTGGTATTTTCAGGGGCAAATTAACCAAGAGTGGTAGAGGTCATTTGTGTTTTTGGAACTGCGGGAAAGTTTTCAAAACTATTGCAGAAGCGCAGCGTCACAGTCCTTGCTCCGGACTAGAAATGAATAACCAAACCGTTGATCTTAGTCAGTTGTTATTTTACTAAAATATTACGCACTATTCACACAGTCAGCATTATTTCATTATTTTAAATTTGTGCGAAATATTTTTTACTCAACGTAGTGTACTTCCTCAAAGGAAAGAAGAGAGGGATGTACGATCACACTAACAACAACAACCGAGGAGGGGAAACGTCTTTCGTTAAAATGCCTAGGTAAAAATAGTTGCTTCGCTTTTGCTAATAAGTGTATGTAGGTGCAAATACTGCAAATCAAACAATATCAATATGAACATTTTTTATTTTAGGAAACTATACGATTTAGACAAGGAAATGTACGTGCGTAACTGGATTGCTGAATCTCCATTTCCTAATCGGTGGCAATATGTCGCCCCAAACAATGTCCGTCAAGGAATATCCCGAACACCCCACTCATGATCAGTAGATTGATACAAGCCTGGACACTCACCAACCATCAAATAGCGGTGCCGCCGACTACTTTCATGAAATGTTGACCTCTCAGATAGATAAATTGGCGTTGAAGCAGCATCCAAATGATATTTATTAAATTTTGAATTCTTGGATCTCATTATCTTGAGGGTTTCAAAGCTGGCGGATAGAAGTATGGGGGATAATAATAATATTGAATGTTGTAAATAAAATAAAAACATATATATTCATTATGATAACTACAAAACTATGCTTGTCAAAGCAGGAGGATCTGCCTAACAGGTTCTGTTGTATGGTCCAATATTTCAGAAAAGTACTTGTACTGATAAATAATTATTATGTTTATGATAGTTAAGATACATTACTAACAGAGGTTTAGTTTGTTAAAGTTATGATGTAATTTCTTGTAAAATTAAATAATTAAATATGTTCCAATAAAAAATAATAGTCGTACACTCCTACCTACATATCACCTAGTTTATCTAACAAATATATCACATATTGTCACTAGCAAATCGGTTATCTAACAGGTTTGTGTACTCAAATAATCACTTTTCTAGTGACGCCCGTTTTCACCTAACCGTTTTATAAGAACATTGACGATTTACTTCTTCAGCTACTGCTTTCTCATTCATCTGAATTGATTATGTCATTTTCTCTAGGTACTTTTAATTCATGAATGGTATTTAATTTCATACTGCTTATTCAAATATTTGGATAAAATGTTATGGTAGTAGTAGTTTGACCTTTTCGTAAACACGAAGGTTCGAATGAAATCTGTATAATTATGGAGAGTTCTTATTAAGCAAACAAATAAAAATATATATGTATGTATTGGTTAAGCATTCCTTCAAGTTGTCATTCAAACTTGAGCTCTAGCACAGGTAACGTCGATTTCCTGAAAGCTCTCTCTTGACACAGTGTGCTTATCAAAAGTTTTTAGAAACTTATATTTTTAATCGATTTCCACAGTTTAAATCATTTTTTTCGAACTACATAAGTTAAGGTGCCACGGTGACTCTAGAATCTGGCCAAATAATCAAAGTGCCAAATGTTTTCGATCCTTACACATTGGTGTTATTGTCTCAAGAAGAGAAGCGCCCATTCAATAGCCTATTTCGAATTAGCAGCTGTGGTGGATGCGTCGAACTGAATGACGTTACACGGGAGTTCGATAAGGAGGACTCATTGTATTACTTTCGCCTCGATGAAACTACCAGTCAAGCTCGGGGAAACGCTCATGCAAACTTTCCAGAGACACCAAACGACAACTGCACTACTGCTTTCTTTCCTGGGTAAGTAAATAAAATTTCAAAGTTCTTAATATTAATTATACAACATAATATTTAATTTAACTGGGTTTGATATTTTTGTTTTTCACCAGCAACGAACTCCAGCTACTGATGGGAATGGAACCCAACTCAACACTTTTATTCCTCAGACTGTGTGATTGCGAGAAACGTTGTGAAACAGAAACGCGGATCCACACCACCCCTTTGAGGAAATTCATTACTCCGCTGCAGTTCAGCTATGGAGAAGCTTCTACTTTTATGACACTGTCGTGTACGTGTATACTAAAATTTAATTTTCAAAATATTATTCGATGTGCTTTTTACTCTCAAATTAAATAAGATTTTGCTTCATTCTCCTTATCTAGTTCACGCAGCCTGCATTGATGAATACCACGTTGGTAAGAAGATGGAACAAGGAAATTATAAGCACGTCTTGTACTACGCATTTCTAAACCGGAAGATGTCAAATGACGTTTTCCCTCTTGAGGCTTTCACCAAGGTACTTTCACTTTTTATTCATATTCACAGTTAGTTCTTTCCGTACAAATTAAATTTGCGTTATGTCTACTACTGACTACTGATTGATATACTTTTATACTTTTACAGGCAAACTCTGGACATTTCCCAATCATCAGGATTCTTAGCTCCAAAACTGAACTACGAAAGCTGGACGACCCAACGAATTATCCCAGAGCATCAACGGAAGACCTTCTCCGGTGGATCTATTACAAGCATGAAAGCCTCCTCATTGCTAAACCTATTGAAATGGCCATCCGTTTACTGGCAGCTGGACTTCACCACAAAATGCTTGACATGATTGTTGCCTCGTCAAAGTCTATCAAAGAGAAAGTTGAGACAGAAGAAGGTATACATCCGAAATATTTGTGGGAGGCATACAATATCACACGACATGTTGAAAGTATTGAAATTGTGGTGATGTTGAAGATGGCTGCTGTGAAGGCAATCAAAAAGTAAGCGATTTACTTTTTTTTGTTAAAACAATTTAAAACGTCCTTGAATTTGTTAGATTAAAACTATTAATTTTTCTTTTTTTCAGAAACTGGATGAAGAAGAAGCAGAAGACGCGCCCACGTCGAAGTCACATGTCAGAAGGTTTGGATTTGCAGGCTAACATAGTTTCCACCAAAGAAGTTTAGAAGATTGGCTTCATGGAGGTGGAGGAACGTGATGATAAAATGGAATTATTTTGGAGTGACGACACATTTTTGAATTTTTGTGTGTATCCTTTATCTGAGGTTGTTAGTTGAATCTTTCCATATTTAAATGAAATTACATAGACGGGCTTGAAAAAATTGTACAATACTTTAGAGAATTAAATTAAATTGAGCAGCCACTTTAGTTAAAAGTTTCTTTAATTTCCATGTTATAATTTCAATAGACACGTTATATTTTGTTTGACTTGTAAGTTGAGCGTGAATGCAAGTCAAACTTTTGTAATTATATGCATTGTCATTAAGTCCGGTCTTCCAGTCAATATTAAATACATCATTTGTATTGCATGACGTACTATATTATAAAATTTGTGCTGTGTGTCTGAATCTATGCTATATTTGTGCTATTGTTTTGCTTACTTAACTGGTACCCAATAGTGGCAGTATAGTAGGGAAAGGAGGCCTAAACTCTTTATTAAAGATCAAGAAAAAAGGGAATAAATGAGTGAAGCATAAAAAATCAAATTTTTTGTTGTTTTCTATCAATATTAACTATGTTTTGAAGATATAACTCATCTCAAGATCATGGGGCTGGGATTAGTGTCGAAGCACGAAGGATTTTAAACCCTAGCATGCAAATTGGAGCATTAAATAGTGGGTGGAGAAGCACAGAATGATAATCCAGATTATCTCATGTATATGACGGAAGTTGAGAAAATGTGCTTATGAGTTGTATATTGTTCCAAAAAGTGTCAGGAACTTGACTGGAGCATCATGAAACACAAGCTCATTTGATACAAAAATAAACCCGACAACAGGAGTAAAGAACCGGCATCTGATGCAAATTAAACTTAAATTTGAAAGTTGAGTATGGTTAAAATTTAAGAAATCTCGACATTTGCACGGTCGTGGGTCACGCGGGGGTCATCGTAGAACTTTTAAATTAGAGTTCATGTCAGCAAATGGTGTCATTTTTACATTGGCGTTTGACCAGGTTATCGTTAACCAATAACATCCATATCGCTTTCCAAGACTTATGACCTGAGATGTCGTTCAGCAAAGAGATATTTTGAAATTCTTCAACGGACGTTTTTGTGCTCAGAGACAGACGAGCAGACAGACACCATTGCCTTAGAATAAAACCATAAAATAAAAACCAATAGCAATAGGTTAATAACGATAAATATTGTATGGTGTATGGTTTGCACTTGTGCAGCCAATAATAATCTACATATTATACTATGAATGTTCATTCTAAACCACATTATGTAGAATGTAGGTCATACGAATAGCAGCAACTGGCATTTGTCGGCAATCTGCATGAATGAAAATCTAACTCAGCTATTATGAGCGTGCGTATGGATATTTCCCATCGCATTTCATTTTATGTAACACTTAATTTGTTACCACAAAGTAAACATTGAAAATCCCAGCACCAAGCATGACACAATTTATGCAGCTGAATATCAAATGAACTCAATTGCACTTATATTATATCACCAATTTTATATAACAAGAAATAGATAGATACACGAACCAAATTACATGTGTGTTTGGGTTACAATTACGAGGTTAAAACAACAACACCAACCAAGAGCATGGTTTGGAATCACAGTTGGGATTGTGGGCCAATTTCAATACCATATAAAAGCTGCATGAGTACGGTTGAAATTGAGCATTTGCCGTAGTGAAAATGTTGCTTGAATACAATGAGAAATTTCACATTCATTTTGTTTTTGAGTGTTTTCATTCTCGTCGACGGCAAAGGATCCCAACCTCAACCGTCTACAAGGCCTCCAATAAAAGGGAATGAAGACGATCCTTTGCGAATTATTGGTGGGTCAGTAGTAGCAGAGGGAGAAATTCCATACCAAATACTTCTCCAAAACAAAGGGCAATACACTTGCGGGGGCTCTTTTATTTCCGTCAACGGAGTTCATTATGTTCTAACCGCCGCTCATTGTGTACGAGACACGAGTAACCCATCAAGATACATCGTCGTAGCTGGAGAAAATGATCGTACGACCACTTCAGGTAATGAACAAAGGCGATTTGTAACCAAAGTTATTGCGCATAGGCAATATAGTTCGAGGACGTTTGTGAATGACATTGCATTGCTAGTAATTGATAAGCCATTCGAAGTGAATAAGTTTGTTTCCCCAATTCCACTGCCAAAACAAGGACAAGTGACAACAGGACAAGTTGTTGTAAGTGGATGGGGCTATACATCTGCATTTGGAATGGTAGGAGCAAGATTTTTACAGAAAGTGAGTGTTTCCGTGGTAGACCATAGGATTTGCAAAGCACTTTATGCATTTCGTCGGGTAGCGAGCTCAATGATATGTGCAGGAGCTTTGAAAGGTGGTGTTGACTCCTGTAATGGGGACAGTGGCGGACCGTTGAAAGCCGTTAATGGGGGCTACCTAGCAGGAATTGTTTCATGGGGAACGGTAAAACTCAAAATTCCAACATTTTTAAATGTTATAGTTTATTCTCATTCTAATTTCTGAATGCATTTTTTGTGCTTCCACAGATTTGTGCGTTTCCGCTTCAACCCGGAGTGAACACGGATGTGTCATACTTTGTCAATTGGATTGAGCAACAAGCCAGTAGCATTTAAAAAATATGTTTTCTTCGTCTTCTGTTTACTATGTAGTCTTTATTTTCAAGGAGTTAATAAAATCAAATTTAAAAAACTAAGCGTGTTTGATATCTGACAGCAGCTTAGAAGGGCTAAGCCTTTTTTATTCAGATGCAAACTCTGACACAGCTATTGAGTGAAACCCAACCTGGTATTGCATCGTCAACACAGATAAAACCAACTGGTTGAGCATTATGTCAGAGTCCCAATGAGATGAAAAAAATGATTCTGAAATGACTTTGCGATTGCACAAAAAATGTTTGTGGGGCTGCTAATTTTATTGTATTATTATTACTTTTTCATTGTTGGCTGACTATTTATGCCTCAACATATCAAATTTTACGAATCATTTGTATAATCACTCGGAAAATGGAAACTTCTCACACACATATTTTATTCTTCAAGAACTCACAATTATCACAATCTCTATCCTTACTTACATACACCTGGCCAGTAACACTCCTCAAACAATTCAAAATTGAAAGTGTGTAGTGAAGCTTTCCACAATTTTTTTTAAAAAGCATCACATTAATTCGCACCACTGGTCACGAATAGAGGACAGATTTATGCATCCAGAATTACACAAGTACATAATGGAGGGGAAATAATTCGTCAATAATCTTCAAAACGAGATTTTTTTTCTATCAGTATCATCAGCTATTATCACTGATTATTTATTAAATAACAATTGTTTTTCTCATTTGCCTATTGTACTGTTTGAAAAAATAGTTACCTTTTATTTTCCCTAAGTTTCGCCTAAATCTCCGTGTCGATATTTAATTTATTTATTTATTTCGGGTAGTTGCGCCAAAACGTTTTGGTTTTGGAGAGTAAGTTATCGTGATAGATTTAATAACATATATTTCATTTTTATGTTCCTACTAGGCTATTTTAATTTACTTGATAGGTTCATATCTCTGCATTATTTAGCAGATTCTTTGTGAAGCACCAACCTACGAAACCGACGTCCTAATTTTATAACGTGACACGTGCTTAGCGCCCGCTTTTAAACAAACAGAAAAATCAAGTGCTGGAATAGCTAATTCCAGTTGGTTGAGTGTTGACATAATTTCCAATACTAGCTTGGTTATATTCTAGACAGCTTTAGTTTTAGCTTGATTACATTTTAGGATGCTTTATGTCTGATTACACTTATTTAACACTTAAATAATTGCGCGTTGCCACAACTTTCATCACGCAAAATGAACATGAAAATTGTGGTTTCATCAAGTGAAAGCATTAAAGCGTCAGTTTTGTGTCCAGTAAATTTTACAGTTTTATAATATCAGACCATTTATTTGATACAACAAATTCCAAAAATCAAGGGGGTCAAGTAAAGTTTAAATTTTTACACTTTAGGATTTCATTATTTGTTAAATAGTTCCTTACCAAAATGTTTGTTGTCGCAATCGTTATCGTTTCTTTAATAAACATCTCACTACAAACGATCCTCCTTCTGGAAAAGGAACTTCTGCTGTTTCAGGAATGTACAATTCATATAACACTTCATTCAATCAGAGACGATGTACGGTATAATTACAAAAATTGTAAAATATCATTTATTTTTGTAAAAATGAATATAAAATTATAAACTTTCTCCTAATAGGAATCATATGTAATTGACCCAATGCAAATTCCAATAATGCTGTCCGAAACTTATTATAATCGAACAAGATTTCTATCCAATGAAAAAGATGTAAACCAAGGCGATTCGGCAATTTGTGGAAACTACGTTTACGATTTGGAACAAAACCAAGGATTCAAATTTAGAGCTCGCCCTCCCCCGCGACAAGTCTGCGTGTGGATGTTGTCTACATAAATCCAAAACCATGTAACGATTGGACACTCATAGTACCACCACAAAATGGCCACAATGCCATGCCTTTCAACCTTATGGATCCAGTGGCTGACTATACCTTGGGATTGAAAAATTACTCTCATACATATGTCAGCTGATTTTATTTTATATAAAGTAGGCCAATTTTTTATTCAGATAAAACCAAATTCCTTGAAAAACATTAGACGAGACTCCACATGGCTAAATACAGACAATGTTCATTTAGTCATTGGGGCATACTGGAAATTCACAACTCCAAGGATTTACGGATCATCCCCAACCCACATTACATTCATCCTTCTAGTTTCTAATTCGTATGTGATGGAACATGGATCCTGTTTAGGGATGAACAACAGGATTACTGAAACTGGAGTAAGTGAGTGAATTGAAAACATTATGGGGCTTTTTCTCAGGTGGTTTGCAAACCCCCCAACAGCACACCAATACACAGTTGGGGAAAAAACAGGAGGAGTTTCGCTTTTGGATTTGGAATCTTACAAATTTAAATTTCGTGGTGCAACGTGGCATACTGGTGCACTTTCACAACCCCAATTAGCCGACATAAAATCTAAATACTTATTGGATTTCTTGCAATCCGATTTTAACGCAAACGTAATGATTTTAAGCCTACTCTCACCAAATTCTTCATTTTTGCCAAAATATACGTCGGTAACGGATACGATTTTTCCTCTTTTTTATTTCACCAGCAACCCTCTTCAAAATGCTTTATTGGTTTCGGGAACTAAGGAAAGACGACTGCACTTTGTTACTTGCGCTCCCTATGGAGATGTGGGAGGGATGTCAGCACTTGGATTTATTTCAGCTTTCGACCTTTATATTTGGTTGACATTGTTGTCAGCTGCAATCGTAAGTGGATCAGTCATACAGGGCTTGGCTTGGTTACATTGTAAAATATTGGAGACCGAAATCAAAAGGAAGTTTGACGCAATGGATGACTTTATAAAACAAATCACGTTTGCATATAACGTTTTGCTTGGCCAGCAATCCAAAATTATTCATTTGAACAAAGCTATTGGTGGGGCGTGGTTATTTGCCGGTCTAATTTTGTCGTATGCATATCAAGGTAAAAATATAGAGGATCTTGCGGCGCCCTTAGCAAAAAGTGCTTTAACTAATATTGATCAGCTAATTCATTTAAAATTCAAACTTTTTGCTAAATCAACGGAGGAGGAAGAATATCGTGTTTTATTGTCCGAAGCCCGTCACCGTAAAGATTATCAAGCAACAAAACATGAGCTATGGTTTCCAAGCGTGATGAAAATAGTTCAAGAATATCAAAATATGTCATTGTGGCGGCGAACTGAACCACTAATGATGAGTCCACGAAATGGAACTGAATTAATTGCTGCCTTAGAACCTGATTATCATTTGAATGAAATTGTTAAATGTGGAAAAACTGCGTACATTGATGAACACGCTGACGTTCTAGAATTCGCTATGAAAATTAAAAGAAAAAACAACATGGAACAAACCGCCTTGGAATTACCTCGAGGTGCAAGAATTAGTGTAAGTCGACAGCCATTTGGAAATATGATGACAAACTTTTACTTTACAAATATTCCTATGCCACCAAACATGTTTTCAAAGAGATTATATGGGTTGTCGGAGTCAGGTTTGGCAAATTTGTGGGAAAATTGGATGATTCGAATCAAAACTTGGAACTATACCATGGAAGAAACAACTCAAACAAATGAAAGTGTTTTTAAAGCCATCTCATTAGAAAGCAATTTCATTACAGTATTCTATGCGTACTTAATTTTCCTCGTGGAAAGATTTGTATAAGTGTTAGACCGGGATCTTGGCTAATATTCCTATAAAATTTACGGATGGGTGGCACGTTTTTGTTGATTTGGTTAAAAGTTGCTTATATTCACAACAAAGGTTAATTGTGTTGAATTCTCTTATTAAGTATTGTCTTAGACATGAGAAAACGTTAAGAAATGTTTGTATTTTAGTTTTTGGTGGACTGGTCATATGGTTTAGTCTATCAGAATTTTTTTATCATTAGATTTTAAATCAATTAGAAAATCTCATCAGCAAAGTATAGAAAAATATGTTAAATTTGTACAAAATCTCATAATTTTACATCATGCTACAACCAAACTAAAGCAAGTGGTACCTTAATTTCAGCGCATTAAGGGTTATAAATGGAGTTTATACACACGCCATATTAATAAAGGCTTATATTACTGCAACATCGATTAACTTCGAATGCATTGCTATTTTCACGTATCTTTGGGCTAAATTTAAATCACGATGAATTAAGTTAAAATACGTTTCATTACAGTTAAACATGCAATTTTTTTCCAGTTTCAACTATCTTTTTTTTTGCGTGCATATTATTTTAATCCGAGTGGGTCAAATACAAGAAAATTCTTGCATTATAATCCTTGTCACTAATTATCTAAATTTGACAGATAATTTTGTGTATTCAAAATTAATTTCATAAGTGCAGCAATTTTACGTAACCATATTTTTCTAAAACACGCAAATCACTTCAGTTTCTGTAATGATGCGGTCTGTAGTTAACTGCCATTAAAATAATGGCAATTCAAATTTCTGGGGCGAAATTCCGTCATTCGTAAGCAGCAGTTGCTCTTATCAACAGCGCTTCAGAATATTAATACAAACTCATTGACAAAGCATGTTAACACAACGTATTGAGAAAGCTATTGGTCTTCGGTTTGGACCTTTAGTCAAATACACCTTTAGCTATATATGTTTCTTGGATGAGAAAACGCGTCGTTTTGTTCCTGGCAAAACTTACGCCTACTACAACTGGTGCGTGATTTGCCATTTTTCGATTATCATTATGGTTATGAACACCATACTCGTACTTGACGCCGTTGCTGCAAGTGAGATTGAAGAGGAAGGTACAAGTGGAACCAAAAAGAGTAACTACGAAGCAAATATATTTACCTTCTGGTTTGGATTTTGCTCAGACATTTTGCTTTTAGCAATTACATTTATAAATCACCAAATAAAAGAAAGAAGAGACCAAATTGTCCAGTGTCTAAATGGAATACATGATTTTGATAAAATGATGAAGTCAACATTTCCCAACATTCCAGCAAATTTTGAAACCCGGGTTAAAAAAGTTTTTGAAACTCTTATAGACCTTTTGTGTTGGTTTTCTTTGAGTGTTCCTTTTGCTATTGCTATTTCAATATTTCACCCATCTCATCCAATAAACAAGGGGTTGAAATTTTATTTTGAAGTTGATACAACATTTTCCTTCACGGTTATTTTCGTTATGTTCCTGGTATTCTATGTTGCTTACGTTATGGTTAACGCACTTATTACCCTTATTGGAATTGTACTATTGTCAGCTATATCTGTTCGGCTTTGGAGTAGAGCATTGATGCCTCAAGAGACACAAGGGAATATATGCTATAGAACAAGATACCTTGGAACCGTGACACAGGAGTGGATTCTCACTTTTTACAGGGCGGTTCAGCTCCAATGTGGAGCTGTTAATGACGTGATTTGCAGCTTCAAAATAGCATTGCACGCTGGATGTTGCTTTTTTGTCCTTTCCGTACTTGGATTTTTGTGGGTTCAGTATTCCTATAAATTTTTGGAATCCATGCGTGGCATGGGGTTAGGAATTCTCACGCTCGTTGCTATAATCATCACGATACTGATAATTCAAAGTGAATGCTCCCAATTTTTGCTGACAATTCAAGTTTCAAATCAATTTATAGAGAATTTGCTAAAGCTATCAACACCAGGAGGATACTTGTGGAAAACTGTGAAATCCTTTCGTCCATTGACATATCGAGGCTCATATCCATTCTTTACTGTTTATTTATTTATTTATTAGTACAGACTAGCACCCTCGAACGAGGCCATTACGCTAGTAGGCTAAAACATATTTGTGTTTGCATCAAATTAAGTATATTCAAATTTACATAGAGTTATTTTTAGTAGTAGGCATGTGTTATAAAAAATAATCGTAGTATATTAATTATTGTTATGGGGTTGATTAACGTTGTTATTGTAGTTACGTGTACTGATATCATTAACAGAAAATATAATAAACAGTGAGCAAACTGTGAGCAAGGAAAAAACTAAAAAAACTCTTTTTAAGAGAAAAAAAGGACAAGATGTTAGAGGATATAAAGAAAAACCTTGCTCATTGGGATGGGTCCCAACCTATTCAGCCAGTTTGTAACACAAACAGTAAAGATTTACATCAAGTCAAATAGTATAATTAATTATTTGTCGTCTATTTTGTCAAACATATGCACAACATCTTCAATAATACTCGCGTAATCGCAATCATTATTATCTACATATTCACTACTTTTAAAGAATTCTTTTAATTTGTTTTTAAACACTGCAATAGTTGGAGTGCACTGTATATTGGTTGGGATGCTGGTCCAAGTTTTCGTTAGGATATATTCAAGAAAGGTACTACATTGCTCCCTTTCAATGCTGCAGTGCCTTCCACTTCTTGTTTCTCTAATTAAAATATTATCCAGTCTCACATTATAGTTGAATATATCAGGTCCAATTTTGTTAATCGACTTGTAGGCAAGAACTGCTAGCTCGTATTTATATTGCAGTTTGGGTGAAAGCCAGGTATTTTTAGTATTGTCTCCATTGAATGCAAGACGCTTGGCACTGTTGAAGATTTTGCTCGCTATTCTTAAAGTTCTTGCATCACAATCGCCCCACACTATGATCATGTAGTAAAGTATGGAAAGAACTAGTGTTTCTGTCACTGTTTTGATTTGGCTTGTGTTGAGATATGGCTTAAGTAAACGCACCTTCCATAGAGCTTTGTTGCATTTTTTCCGTTGAGATTCAAGATGTTTTCTCCAGCTCAATTGTGTATCCTTAATTAGTCCTAAGCTTTTCATTTGGGAATTTGGAGTGATCACTTTACCTTGAACTGTCACATTACTTATTAATTCGATGCTGTTTTTCTTGGCAGGTATGATGAGCAGCTCTGTTTTGTTAACATTTATTGATAAACTTTTTTTGTTCATCCATTGAAGAACTCCAGCACAGTCTACCTCAAGTTTTTCTTTGTCTTCAGTCGTATTTGTTGGTCTTACACTTTTTATCAGTTGTGTGTCATCAGCATACATGGCGATTTTGGAATGTTTTATTGCTGTTGGTAAGTCATTGATGAATAGTGCGAATAAGATACTTGATAGGCATCCACCTTGAGCTAGTCCAGCTTGTGTTGTTGACAGGTCAGATTTTATGTCGCCATTAATGACATATTGGTGTCGGTTTGAAATGTAGTCGAGTAGTAGTTTGTCCTTAATTCCATACGATTCCAGATCAAGTGCTAGTATATGTCTATCTACAGTATCGAATGCTTTACTGATGTCAACTCCAAGTATCACTGTGTCCTCATTTCGAAATTGATTGTCCTTGATTATGCCCTTGACATAGAGCTCAGCATGATTTGTGGATGATTTTGGTCTAAAGCCAAACTGAAAATCACATAGAATTTTATTATTTACAACGTATGTAATCAACTGATCATATATACATTTTTCTAGTATCTTTGCAAGCACTGGAAGTATTGAAATTGGTCGTAGATCTCCACAACTTTTAATATCTGGTTTCTTTTGTATTGGTATAATTTTTGCTGTCTTGAGGATGTCAGGTACTTCTCCTTGGCTTCTCATTTCGTTAAATAGATCTGTTATATTATGGTAAACTTCAGGACAGCTTATAATGAGGTTTATCATGGCGTTTGATATGCCATTGAAGTCTTCCGTTTTGCTCGTTTTGTTTTTCATCTTTTTCCAGGCTTTCATTATGTCAGATGTGTTGAAGGATTTCAAGATGAATTTTGCTGTTGTTTTAGGTGTTTGACTGATGTTGATATTTTTGGATTGGGATTGCGTGGAATTAGAAATTTTTGTAAAGAATTCATTAATTTCTTCGGGATGGAAAGGGATGTTTTGTTTGGTACGAGGTTTTGTTAGATTATTAACTGTTTGCCATATTCCTTCTGTTGAGGTTTGATTGTTGACATATTTTCTAAAGTCATTTTTTATTTTACTTTTGAGTTCCTTCTTTAATTTTCTGTACTCATTTTGAGCATGTTTCTCTCTCACTTTTTTTATTTGTTTCCTCTTCTTATTTTTCATGACTATTTTACTTCTGGTGCTGGGGTCAATGTAAAGCACCGTTTTTGAGATTTTAACAGTTTTTGTTGTAGTTGGAGCATGCTTATCAAATAAGTTTGTGATGTTTTTGATCAGGTTTACAGTGTTTTGTGTGATGTCATTGTTCCTGTTGTATTTAAATCCACTGCTAAGTACATCTTCTGCAAGCTTCTTACTATTGATGCGTTTGAAATTCCTGAATGTGAAATGTTTGGTTTGGGGTGGGGTCTTTTTGGTAATGTACTCAGTGCATATTGCGCAGTGATCCGATAGCATTGGGTCAAATATTTCAGTGTTTTGAAGCTTGGTTGAGCAGTTTGTAATTAGTAAGTCCAGCATTGCATTTCCTCGTGTTGGTTTGTTGACTACTTGTTTCATACCAAGTTTTCTGATAGTTTGTTGAAGTTGATTGTATTGCTGTTTGTGGGGGAGGTTAAAATCTCCGAAAAGAAAGATGTCAAGATGGGTATTGCTTAACTCTTCACAGATAATTTGAATGGCATTCATATCAGCATCGATGTTATTTAAATTATAATTCGGAGGTCGATAGAGACAGGCAACTATTATTGGTTTGCTTTTGGACCATTTCACTCTTGACACTACTACTTCAACTTTGGAGTTATTTTGTACTTCTTCAAAGCATTTTAGTGAAAACCGGTGTGATTCCAAAGATTGATGAACTAGGATTGCTACACCTCCACCGTGTTTCTTTTTGGTTTGGATTGAGTTTCTATCATACCTGATATTATTATAATTTTGAATTATACTCAGATCTTTCTCACTTGATAAGAACGTCTCACTTATGCACATTACGTCTATATTTTTTTGACTCATTAGTAGTTGAATGTTTGGTTGTTTGTTGTAGGCAGATTGAGCGTTGATGTGGCACATTTTGATGGATGAGATTTTTGATTTTATTGTCGTTGTTCTAAAAAAGCAGCCTCCAGTTCCATTTCGTGCATTACATAGTTGCTGTCAATTGTGTAGATCTTGTCATCTGTTTTCAGTGATTTATTGTAGGGATTCAGTCTGGTGTCAATTCCTAACCCTTTCAATTCCTTTTGTTTCTTCCGCAAAATTGCGTTGGCTCTGTTTACAGATTCAGGGAAGTCTTCATTTATAAACTGGCGTCGTGTAGTTTTGAATCGGTTGTTCCAAACCATGTTCCGGTTGTCAAGATTTTGAAATCGTACTTTGACGGTTCTAATTTTGTTTTGTTCTGGTTTCCCTAGCCTTTGCACTGTGTCCACCTCAATTTCTGCACCCGTAATATTTCTTATTATGTTCTGGATACTTTGTTTGAGGGTAGTCACACTTTCATCTTCTATTTCTTGGACACCTACAAAAAGGAGATTGATTTTTCGCAGCTCTATTTCCGTTTTTTCATTCTGGAGTATCACTGATGCAAGTTTGTCGTCAATTTTTTGAACATTGTTGGTGGTTTGAGCTAGTTGATTGTTGATGTTTTTAATTTCATTTTTGTTGGTCTGCACATCTGCAGAAATATTTTTTAGTTGATGCTGAATATCCGAAATGATGAAATGCTGAACATCCATTTTCTTGTCCATTCTGGTTAACATTTCTAGAATTGGTGTGTCACTCGGTTTGTGTCGTTTTTGATCTGGACCTGAAGATTCATTACTTTCATTTTGTTGGTTTGTAAAAAGTCTTTTTGCACATATTATGTTTTCGTTACTCCGGCTTCCACCAGTTTCGTCACTAATGCTCATTAGTTGTTCTTTTTGTAGTGCAGTTGTGGGTGTAGGATTAGTCATTGTTTGATGTTTGTCAGTAGTAGTAGATTCAAAACAGTAGTTGTATGTTTTAGAGTTGCTCATTGTTGTTATCTGAAAGTCAAAGGTTAAAATTTCAAGGCAGTAGCTTGTTTTGTTTGGACTCAGGAGATTGACAAAAAGAGTAGTATTTCTACCACTTGCCTCAAGGTGGGCTTTTCACAGGCTCGGGCTGTGACAACAGGTCAGTTCGGCCTTCAGTACTCTGGCATAACCTGCACAGCCTCAATAATACTCCTTATGAATGGTCCTTTGGGATGAGTATCCTAGCTACTGTCTGCACCAGCTGTGTATATCCTTGGGATTGTGGTTATGCATAAAAATTTGTCAACATAAAATCAACAAAAGATAAATGGTTAAAACTTTAACGATTTTGTTATGTTATATGTCAAAGTGTAAAATTATGTTGTTATAAATCGATGCAGCACAAAAACTACTGTATGATGTTCTTTTTTATAAATATTTTTATAGTTTGTAGCTCAGAGCAGAAAATTATGAAGTTTATTCCATCAGCAGGCTAAAAAAAGTACGTGTGTACGTGTGTTTAGAAGTAATTGTTGTTGAAAGACATACGTTATTGGTATTTTGTAATGCTTCCGTGAATTTGATTGTAACTTTGGTTGTTACATTTTAAAATTCATGTTTAATTTGAAATGCTCATATATTTGAAATTCTTTAGACAGCTTGGTTAAATTTTAGACTTTTATACAATACTAGATTTTTTAAGCATTTATTATAACTTTCTGAAAGGCAAAGTTAAGGACACCGCGACATTTTTTATGTCGATGTTTACTTTTCAATCTAAATATCAAATTTTTGTACTTGCTTTTACAAAAAATCATTATTGGATTAGATTTGCCATATTATATGATATGCATGCATAATTATTGTAAATTAAAGCTACAGATTTTTCTATTAAAGGCGAAAAGTAAACCATATGTTTCCCAGTGTGATAAATAAATAACATTTAAATTCAAGTCGTTTTCTCTTTATTCACAACTTTCTTTCAAATCACATGATTTGATTATTTGCAAAATACATTCATTTATGCAACAAGCTTCAAATATCTAAATATTTCTAGTAAAGCTGGCCGTATCAAGTCGGCAGGAGGTAGAGTAACATGCCTTCCATCCTGTTTGGATTGTTCTCTGTATCGTTCGCAATGTAAATGGTAGACGTTTCCGCAAATGAGTTTATGATTAAACTTTTTCCAATCTTCCTTTTGACACTCTCTCGAGCAATATCTGGCCCGTTTACACCTTACACATGTGAGTAGTGCATTTTCCATTCCGCAATACCGACACATATTCTTAACCGATTGCAGGTATATCAAACAATTTGGGTTATCATTCCGAATACCATTAGTCTTGTCAAGAGCGATTCTCATGTAAGGATTCAGTATAGCAATTTTAGTACCAAACCCCAACATCTTCAAATTTTCTTCAGTTTTATCAACATTATAAATGTAGAGGCGAGTAACTTCCCCATTATTATCCTCAGCAACGAGATGAATTGAAGGGTAGAATAATTTTGGATCCTCAATGATGGTGAGGTCAATCATTTTATTTTCATAAATCTGATCAATTGTAGGATCCATTTCACTTAATGTGATGGATTTCACGTCTCTCATTCTTTTGGGAGGGAATTGCATTTGGTCTGAAAGATGCGACTTACTTTCACTTATTTCCCCTTTTCTCTTATTCACTGCATAACTGTTAATGTTCTCACGATGAACATTGACCACCATTTTTCTGAACGGACAATCAAGATACTGCTTCCTTTTGAAAATTCCTCCCGTTTGTATCAGACCGGTTTCACTCCAGATTTGAAGCCTTTCCAATCTGTCCAAAAATAGCTTGCCTTTTGTCTCCAACCCATGTTCTGTCTCAAATTCGGCCACATGCGTTTCAAACCTTTCTCGTTCTGATATTCCTAGCTCATAGAGGTGGTTAAATCCTTGTTCGAGACGGCTACCAACTTGTACATGTACACAGCCCAAACCCTTAGCGGCAACAAACATAGCTTTGGCTCGTTGCGTCTCCAAGCTTCTAAGGAAAACATTTGTTAGCATTCCAGCAGAGTTGGGATCTCTAAAAATTAATCCAAGTTTGCAGTACATCATCGCCATATATACATCCTCTTTTACACCCATTCCAGAAAGGTACATGCAGCCTAGGTTATTTGCAGAGCTACCCATTCCATTGAAAGCTCCTTTTGTATACCATTTGATGGCTTTTGCGTAGTCAACCTTAACATAAGTCCCATTTTCGTACATTAGACCCAAAGAGTGCTGTGCATTGGCCACACCTAAATTTTTATTCGTAATGGTTTGCAGTCCTGGGGTATCAGGAGACATTGTAGCTGCTTGATGATGGAGCTCGTACGCCTTCCTCACATCTTGGACTATTCCTATTCCTTCAATGTAGAGGAGTCCCAAATTGAAGATTCCCTCCGCGTTTCCTTCATCCGTAGCCAACTGGAAGTAATCAGCAGCCCTTGTATTATCCAGTGGAACGCCCCAACCATAGCGATAGCGAAACGCCATGTGCACATGCTCTTGACCTTTTGCAATTTCTTTATGACTGGAAATCATCCAATCATAAGTCTCTGGGGATGGCACAGGCGATAATACAGGTTGGCCCAGTACCGTTTCTATTTCAGCAATCATGTCACGCTCATTTATAGGAGATGCCCGGGGGTCAAGGTTATCCACCCTTTTTTGCCTCCAAATCTTGGTCATACAACTATCCAAGTCGTTTTTAATTTTTGGCTGGTTTGATGAAATGGAAAGTGCTAATTTGAAATGATAGGCTGCCAATTCTAGATTGTTACCCCACTTGTAACAGTTTCCGATTAGATAATGAGCCGTCCAAGAGTTTTTGTTTAACGTCAGTGCCAGGTTTGCATCACCTAAAACTTGTTTATAACATTGGTCAGCAAAGGCAATATCTTGATTCCGTCTAGAGTCACTCAGTTTCATGTAACACTCTGCCCGCTTCTCAAACACTTTGCTTTGAAGTGCCATAGACAAACTTGGCATTGTTGCTGCCTCATCATAGCATTCGATTGCATGATCAAATTTTCCAGTTTTGGTACAGGTGTCGCCAATGCCAAGCAGTTTGGTCACTGCTTCCTGTGCTTTCAAAGAAAACGATTTTCCAGCTGCTTCTATAAGTTTTAAAATTTCTTCATTAGAAACTTGAAGTGCCATCAGCCCTTTTTTGAGTTGTTCAACGTTTTTCTTATATTCATCTAAGCTGAACTTCTTTGTTGGATGATGGGCCAAGTCGTTTCTTAATCTGGTTAGCAAATACACTCCATCATTTTCTTCTTGGTGGATGGTTTTATCTCCAAAGTTTTGGAGGACAGAGGAAAAAGTGGACACATCCCAGTCTTTGAGGTTTCCTTGAGATATCATGGTTTTTTGGAGTTTTTGTTTCTTCACACTTTTATAGGCATCCTTGCCAAGACCTTCAATAAATTCTTTGCCTTGTTTTTCAGAGTTTTGCCAATCTTTCCCAGTTTTCTTTTTCCATCGGGCTTCAAACACTTTCCGCAAAATCTTAGATGAGCTCAGTAGCATATTACTCAATTTGTAATAGTACTCTTCAGGCGATAAAATTTGGTTCATTCTGGCTGTGTTAATAAAATTACAGCAAAAATATTGGGGGCTTAGGATTAGTTTACAAAATTGATGGGAATGCAATGTAAATAACGTTTAGTAAGTGCTCTCAAAAGTCGATTGATTCACAAATGGATTCAAGCCGTGCTTTATATTTGTGATAACGATATCAGTAGTTCCAGAAAATCTTGCATTGTAATGCAAACAAATTGAATACAAAATGATTAACTAACTGGCGCCTGTAAACTGTTGATTGAATGGATTTGTTTTTGTGAACAAAAAATCACAAACAGGCAAAAACATTTTTGTTATATGAACTATTCTGATATGAGAAGTTTATCTAGCTATTTTCTTATCAAATCATTTTATCAATATCACTTAATCCAGTTTACTGAATAATGCATCATTATATTAAGTCACCAAGCATTTTTGTGATTTTATGCTCCATTTTATTCGTGTAAAAGTGAACATACCGGTAAATAGAGTTTGATTCTTCTGAAACCATTTGTGTGACAAAGGTAAATGGAAAAGAAGATTACCTGCCAAAGTCTCATAAACTTTTTCTCATACTTGTTTTTATGACATTCATTCTAAACATAATATGCTTTATATTTTACTGCCATGTGAAATACACAGCGATGATATATGTAGCTCCATATCGATGTGCTAAAATCTTATACGCTGACAATCTTCTCATAAATTTTTTAACGTTTGAATTTGTTGATATGAACTACAATAGCACATACCCATCGCAAAAGGAAATATATTCATTTGAGATTACGTAATTGTGTGTTTGCTCCTGTCAGTTTCCGTCCTTTCTTTTCATCTACAACATATTTTGTAGGTAGTTTTGGGTGCACGCTTTTGCATTTATTTGATATTCATGGAGCTGGAAAGGACACGTTTGCAAAACATGTTATACAATGCCGGTACTCTTTTGCTGTCGGATGCTGTGTTTTGATAAAAGTCCTGACATATATTTTGGGAGCTTTACAACACTTTCAACTAACGAGAAAGTAAGAACAAGAGAATTAGTCCATTAAAACAATTATTAAGACTTTTAAATTGAAATGGAATCTTTTAGTTTTCTACAAATACTTTTCCTGTTTGGCATTAAAAAAGCATCAGCGGAGTGGTGGGTCCATACATTTGAAAAAAACTTGTGTTTTTTATAATATACTTTTTTATCAAACGAAAGGTTAACTTGAATGTGTTTTCGAATTTTTCTCTGTAGGAATATGCTCGTCAGTTATGAAAAATTGCGAGCTGACGGTCATAGAAGTGACATTGAACCAACGGAGACGTTCTTCAATAGCGTTTCAATCTCAATTTTAGTTGAGTCTGTTATTGCAGCAGTCATCATCATCATCATCCTACTCGTGGCTTTGTGCATCCGGGAAGTGTATTACAAAACCATCAGTCAGCCCTATGATAAAGAAACACTAGAAGAATTGCCACCTGCCTATGAACCACCCCCGCCTTATAGTACATGTGTTTGATAATAAAAAAATCTATCAACTTATTTTTCTAGCAGAATGACCACAGGTACAATATAAAATACATAAGTACGAATTTATATGTATCAACAAATATTTTGTGATACAAATTTTGTAACATATTTGAAATAAATTTTGTATCAAGTCTACTGACGCATGCGTGTGATCATGATCGTTGGGCATAATAATACACTTTAGGTTAAGCATAACATGATGTTTTCTAAGAAAAGATATCATGGAAACTATGTTTATAGGAACATTGTGTGTATATTTGGATTCAAAGCGGGGGAAGGAGAAGGCAGAAATATATATAATGCGTAACATTCATCATAATCATACTACGTACTACATCGATTGTTATTATTATTATTTCTACTACATATGTCTACTCTACTCGGTTGCCTTACTGAGTTACAGCTTGGACTAAATAATCATTCATCCAGTCATTCATCAATGTTATGAATGGACCATAAAAATGTAATAAAATTTATATACATATGTTCACCAACAACATGATATGATTTTTGAGATGTTTTTCATTTATTCATCGTTTCTTCGTAGATCACGCCAACGCAATAAATTAAGCCTAAATTAAAGACTGAATGAAAGTGTAGCCTTTACGTCAAAATGGTTAGTGTCAGCAAACTAAATTTGTTAATTTTTTCCCACTCGTATAGTTGCATTACTTCTGGGGAAATCAATTCAATTGAACACTTTTTTTATAAAAAATTGAATCTCTGAGAAATATTTATCCTTTATTATATAATTTGTTATTATATCATATTATAATATAAATATATAACCATTATTTTGGCCATCTCTTGCTTCGCAAAATTCCCAACTGGGAGAATGAATAATTATATTTGTCTTGAATAAAGCGTCTAATATAATGTAGAAAGCTAGAGAAATAAATATTATATTCAAAATGAGCTCCCAACCGTTGAATTTCAATATAGATAGAATGAATAATAATACTCAAAACGGAATTGGATGGTGATATCAAGCGAGAGCGACTACTCCTCCAGTGATCACCATAGTAATTTGAATCGTCATAGTTTTATTTATTTATTGTTGTTACGCATGCATGTTGTTGTAAGAAAGAAGGTTTAGACCCTAAGCAGCCAATGTACGCAACAGGACGACCAAATTCCGACACGAAAGTTTAGCTCTCATTTCGTGGCATTTCAAATTTATGACGTACATTTTCTTCGTTTCTGCATTATTTATCACTTCCAACAGATTATATTTAATTATGCCATGACATCCAATCGTTTTGTATAATAAAATAAAGTTACTTAACAAAATTAAATCGCCAAAACAACATATTTTTCCAATTTTAAGGTAGCAAAAACTACAATTCCAATAATTGTTTTTAGCACGTCGGCTAAAATTTCCTTACGGTTTTTAATTATATTTTATTTTACTAAAAAATGTATTAAACAGGCTAGTCTAGCAATTATTTTGAGTAAAACCATGAAAAATTCTATTTGAAATCAGTATGCATTTGCAACCACATCATTTGCAAGAGCCGGTCGGTAATTGACCTTGTTTTTCTGTCTTTCATTCCACTCATATGCTTTATTTGGCTTACTCACGTCATCTACGACGACGACGAACTCGCATCCAAAACGACTTTTGTTGCTGCAGAAAACGTACTTATGTATATGCTTCCGTACTATTGCCTCCACCACAACAGATCAGGCTGGTTATCACATACTCGCTCAGTCCCAGATATATTTATAATAATCCTCTTCTCATGAAATTTCTCTACGTTGAGTCAGCTCTCATCTCATGAAACGTAAAGGTAATAAGCACATGTGCAATAGGATTACGTCAGCTTTTTTACTCTGCACATTTTCGTTAGTTTCATTGGCATATATGAAGATTTTACTTGTGTAGCGTAGCTGTGTTCAAGCACGTTCTTTTGCATTTTTATGATGATAATATATGATGATGATGATGATGATGATGATTTTTACAAACGGAAAACATGCTTTGTATGCAGACAAACAATATTGGAAAACGTTTGTCATAATATTCTCCTGTACTCTTCTATTTTCGGATGGGTTACATATATTCAATATCATGTTGCATTTTGACAACAGTTCCGATTGTGCACTTGACAGCGAAACATATGCTTAGAAAAGCAACAAAAAAATTGTGGTTTAACTAAAAATGTGCATCATTTTTCTCAGCTTACAAGTAGTCTTGTTCTCCATCAAAACTGCATCAGCACAGTGGTAAAGTAAAACAGTCATACAATTAAGTATTTTGTATCTCATTCAACCAAAAATTTATTTTTCACATTTTTTTCTCAAAACAGGGAAATGGCTGTTGGGTTTGGAGAATTGCAAATCGACAGTTTAAAAACTGTACATGAGTCAAGGGATTCGGTCTTCAATGATGTGACTGTCTCAACTTTAGTTGCATCTTTAATTGCAGCAATCATCATCATCATAATTCTACTTGTTATCTTGTGTGTCTGGAAAGTTTATCAAAGCACTCGCAGTCAATCATCTGATAAAGCCACTTTGAAGGAATCACCACCTGCCTATGAACCTCCACCACCATATAGTGAATGTGTATGACAGTTGTGAATCTAATCAAAAACTTAATATTTTATAACAGAAAAGACTGCAAGCCTTTGGTGCTGACAAGTACAAATGTGATATATTTTTTTTACTATTTAAATAAATACAAAACTACTCTTTATATTGTATAAATTTCGTCACAAAAATGAACATTTGCTCAGACATCCAATTTGAATAATTTCTCAAGAAAACAAATTTAAACTCACTTCGACATGTCTGATGACGTCTGGAGAAACGTTCTTTATTTATAAATTCAAAATGGGATTTAATATGGAATAAAACGAGCGGATGTTATTTGAGCTCATTTTTTTAAATTTAATTCTTCCTCAATAACCTCACAATGACCTCAAAGTATACTATATATTATTGTATTTGTAAAAACAAGTTATTTTAAATAATATTTACACTTTTGTTTATGAATTCTTAACACAACAGCAAGGATATATGGAAGAAAAATGCTTATGCAATAAAAACTGATTTAATTTAAATATTACTTCATATTTAAATTGACTTTTTATTTCTATTCTTTTTACGCAGTTAATCATTTATACTTGGTTTAAAAGAACTGTCGGACAATAATTATTTTCCTGCACAGATCAAAAAAAAGTGTAGGACCATAAAAATTAATGGCATCATACGTCCATGCAACAAGTTTTAATATATCGTCATAATTTTGCTAAAAATACTTAACGCATTTAGAGCATCACGGCACGGCTGTTTTTCGGCATCCAGAAAGGATTTTGTAGTGGTTAGTGGTAAAGTCAAAGATCAGGGAATAGCCAAAGACACGTTTACGTCATTTATGCATAGCGATATTCATTCTGCCAGTCTTTCAAGTTTCCCCGTTATCTATACTCTTGTATGAATTCCATGAAATTTTGTATGTCGTTAATCATCATCATTCGAAGAAAACTTTTCAATGCATAAAAATCTCTGGCCGCATTTTCTTCTGAAATGTCTCGTATGACGGTGCTTCTTGACATTTTGTTGGTAGCTCATTTCTGAGATCCATAAATAATAGAGGTTCATGCAAGAATCCATACCAGTTCATATTTTGCAAGCGACGTATTATAAATATTTTTAAAGTTCGTTTTTCCAGTTGTAAAATTACATAACAACTAAATGTATTTAGCCAACGAAATGGTGTGGAATATAACAGCCGCTTCAACTCAATGGTATGGTAATTTATTGTTTATAAAATTAAGTTGTAAATAAAACGAAATGGTGTACATACATGTCATAATTTTATGTTTTTATTTATTACAGGAACCTTTCCAGACCTTATTCTGGTTTAATGGACTTTCTAATTGGAGATTCTCATCATACACAAAACAGTAATTTCATAGCCGCCGAACCTTTTTATATGACGTTCAATGTACTTCTTTTATTGATTGTGGGAGTTGCATGCTTTGCCATTATATTATATATGATTTGTAACGAAAACTCTGTACCGAAATCTGAGGTCGATCAACTAAAGATATTTTGGGAACCACCACCTCCTTACGAACCACCTCCAGCATACGCGGATTGTGTTGAAGTTGTAATAGTAACATTCGCATTAGATTGTTGCAAAAAATGGTGTGTGACTACAGCTTAAATATTTTTGTATTTTTATACATGGCAAGCTTTTTTATGCGCAACTCATAGAAATTAATCACGATTTTATGAAATAAAAATATTAGACCAGTTTTCTTGAAAATTATTACATGTAGTCAAAAGTTGTTTCCAATCATTTACATGTGTTGAAAAATTCGTCAGAAAATATTGAAGTTGAAAAAATGTGACTGAAATGAATTCTTGAGTTCTAAACAAACTACATATATATTCATATATTCATGGGTAGGAAGACCAAAAAATATGCTACAATTACTGAAAAGACATAAAACACTACTTACACATTAAATGAAGAATCGGGAAGCATTTATTTCCTTGCCTTACAATTAGTGAACAAGCAAGAATTAAACTTGTACCAAAGGCACTTTTGAAGAACCCGGAAGGTAATAAAATTCCATTTCCAACAATGATTTTAACAGAAAATAATTGAAGAAGAAGATATTGATTATATATACAAGGAAGTTTTTATTCATAAAAACACGTAATATTGGCTAAACTTTCAAGTATTTATGTGTAATATGTATTATCAAGTTTGCCCTTGAGCCCAAAATAATGAATTCTGGGTATTCATTTTCTTATATTGAAACAATAAACAAAGGTATATTTCGGTTACACCGAAACCAAACACCGTCAGCCAAGTCAGTGTTACACCGTTACAGCCATGGAGCTTGGCCAGACATTTATAAATGTCCACATTATTCAACAAAAGTTTATCGATTTGCCTTTCTACTTTGATAAGGAACGGGGTCAACTAGTTGGAAATGCTAAACTTCAACATCGGTGGAAAATGCCAATCTGGCACATTTCCAACGTGTTGTTGATTCCCTTTTTCATTTTTTCAACCCTTCATTTGCTATCATTGCAAAAATTTCCCACAAAAGAAATAGCTGAAGAGGCTGTGGTATATGTATTTCTCTTTGGAATGTCATTGTTGGCCTTAACAACTGCCGTATCTATTGAAAGAGATCCGCGCTATTTAGCAAAGGTCGCCACAGAAACCTTGTGGGCCGGAGGGATTAAATATAAAGGTTGGTATGATATCCAATTACATTTTTTGAATAAGCTATAACATTTGCATGTTTTTTTCACAGGTTTTCCAACTCTGAAAAGGATTCCACAATTCCCTGAAATGTTTGGTTATGCATCTGTAGCAGGATTCTATTTCATTCCATTGTGTGCAGCTATATTTCCTCTGCTTCGTGACTACGATCCACTCTCAATATTACTAAGGGACTTTGTTCACCTTCCAGAGGTGCCACGAAGGATCACCGCAGCAGCAGGATTCGGTATTTTTGTGCTTTGGAACACTCCCGCCGTTTCCAATGAAATTCTACTAATGTCAGGGACAATAGTTGTATTTGGGAAACTTCTGGGAGAAATGGAGAAACTGAATCTTGATGAAAGTCATCAACTTGATCAAGGAGGCATTGATTGGTTCCAACGGTTGGTATACAAAATACTTGAAAAACTTCGAGTACTAAAAGGGCGTAAAAATATCACAGCGTTTGCTCAAAATCCAAATGAATTAAATGGGAATCATTATGAATTGTGGCATGAAAATTCTATCATTACCCCAGCTTTCCGAACCCACAAGGTAAAAAGACATCGCTCAATCAATGAAAAGTTCAGGGAACAGCTACATTTTTATAATCAGTTGTTCATCATCATGACGGCGGGCAACTATAGCGGGAAATTGTTTTTTCCACCCTTTGCATTTCTTGGGATTTCTGTTTCGGTGGCGATGAACTATGCCATAATCATGCTATATAGTGAACTGGATTTGCCTCTCTACCTATTCGCAATTTTCATTGATACTGTCTGCATTGTACTGATAATATTTTTTTGCTATCACGGTGCAAGGCCTTTGGTTCTCTCTACAAAATTTATTGATTTCTGGAAAGCCAAGACGATGAACAAAGCGGATATGAAAAGGGCCAAGGCAATCATACCTATTGCATGCATGCTTGGAAATTTCTTCACTGCGAAAAATCATACTGCCCTTGATATCATGTCTACGATTCAAGACTACACCATTACATTTATTGTTTCACAATGATAAATTTAGTTATTGTTTTTGCTTACATTTAGAACATTACGAAAGCTTAAACAAAATATGTTAAGTAGCTGGTAAGAATGGGAATCTACAAAATTTAAAAGACGCTACAAAAGGTGTATCTCATTATAAAAGACGAAAATAACACAATTAGTTCGCTCGCTTTCACAACCTCTTCGGTAAGTTTGCTTGAATTTATTCAATTTCAACAATGCAATCATATTTAAACTCTGAATGATAACGTGTAGTAATTCCATGCCACTGGACAGTTCCATAAATCAAATCCTTGCACCCATTAAAGACCACGGCACCTTCCTCCCCATAAACTTAACAAGTAACTCTCCAGTTTCATTGACTACTTGTTCCAGCAAATTGATTCTGTCGACTGCTTTTTTACACGCATCTTGAAGTGACAATCCATTCGTATGATGCCAAATGTGGACTACGTTGGATTTTGAATCCACATCCATCTCCTTTTTGAGGGAGATGATGTCATTAATGAAGTGACAATGTTTTGCAGTCAAACTTATAATTGACTTGAAGAGAAAGGACTTCCGAACTTTCTCACTAATTTGGATTCCCTTGTCAAATAAAATTAATTCAAAAGTAAGTGGGACTCCACAAGTAAAAACACGAAGGTCTTGCTGTAATTCCGCATTCATTTTTGAATCTGGATCCCCCTGTTTTTGTTTCCATTCGATGCAATTTTCAATGCTAAGGGCGTCATGCCAATTTTTGAAACCTTGAATAACGTAAGTTGGATCCCCTTTCTTTTCAACAATTAGTTTTCGAACCTCCTCTATTCCTTTCATCAGCTTCAAGTATTGTTTTGGAATCTCGGAGAGTTTCTGGACAACTTCACTTTCTCCGACTTTAAACGGTTTCCCTTCAACCACACTGTTCAATGCCGACCAATAAAGATTTGATGTTTTGAATGTTACATCTTTCTGGGATAAAGACTTGTCCGTGAGGTCATCCAGGATGAATATAGGATCCATCCACACGTAGAATGTCATAATGTCTGCAATTTTCCACCCGGGACATAATGCAGCCACAATTGAAGCCGACTTAGCGTGCCGTACTGTATTGTGTCCATCATCATTGATCACATCATCGGCTAAAACACCATGATTTCGCCAAAATTTCGCCATTTCTTCTGAAGCTTTTGCTGCATTTTCAAAATCTTGGTGTGCAATTTCGCCCAGCTTGTAGGGTAGATTGATTTTTCCTGTCAATTCTACCTCTTGTCCTTTTATATCCTTTTGATTGAAATGGAATTGTACGGCAAACGATCTCCCTTTATATTTTTCATACAAAGGAGACACATTACCTTCTGCGTCATACCACTTAAAATCAATAGTCGAAAAGAATGTGGATTCTATCAACTTTGGCGTTATTATGTTTGTTCCATCACCAGTAGTAGCGTTTTGTTCAAGCACGTACACTTTTCCATACTTTGTTTCCATTGTTACTTTTTCTAAAAGTTTTGAAGACCACATAAAACTGACAGGTGTTACAGCTAAAATATCAAACTGATGAGGTGGTCGTGTTGTAGCTGGTTATTTATATATTTCCTTATAGGTTTTCAATAAATAACAAAAAAAAACATGAGGAAACAGGCCAGCGTCGTCATTATAAAGTATTACATTTTCTTGCTACCTTTTCTTTCCATTTCATCGGATAATCAATGCTTCACTCAACTCCCACGGTGTGCTCCATACTTCTATTTATTTCAATCATTACTCATATTTTCGTGCTGCGAAACTTGTCGAAGCTTTATTAATATACAACTGGATTGGAGCTCAAGGACGCAAATGATTAAGGAATAAATATCCTTTTTATTTTATTTAAAACACACCATCACAAACCTCACATTACTGTGGATTATGTTTCACACGGGAAAAAGCTGAGCTTTATCCTTGATCAAAATTGATAGTGGGTAAAAACAGCCAAAATTTGTCAGTAATATTTATCGACCCATACATATATATTAAATGTTTTTAAAAGGAAACTCGATCCAAGATTACGCAAATTGGCTGGCGCCATCAACAGCGTAAGTGTGGCATTCTTTAGTTACAGTCGCATTGAACTATTACTTTTGTATTTTATGTTGTATCTGAAATAATAACTAGGCATTGCTAAACTGTTTTACTCCTTTTAATACAAATACGTTTCGCTTCACTTTTATAATTATCATAGCTGGCTATTCCCATTACCATGAATGTGAGGTGCCAAAAAATATAATTTACTCAAGTTCTCATCAAATTCCAATTCTATGCGCTGGACCACAAAAATGTAGTAATTTTATTAGCGCCCCAAATCTAAGGAAATGAAGCATAAACAGGTGTAATTTTTATAATGGTAGACATTCGGCATACCATCATTAAAATAATCACTAGTTTAAAAATATTCTGCTATGAGTTTTAAAAACTATGGGGATAAAACCCCAAAATCTGTTTTGTAAGCTAAAAATTCGTCAGTTTCCTTCGATTAAGTATGTTCAACGTTCACGTGTATTACAGGTAAAATATACATTTTAAAGACGTTGTGAATTATTTCACAATCTATAAAGTTTCATTTTTGATGGCAAAGATATTCCATAAATAAAACCCACTAGGATTTGTACTAGACTTATTGGACGTAATAAAAATTATAGTAATTATTCATCTCAGCAAATATTTTTCACCATGACAAAGTTTGGAATTTTTACTTTCAAGCATATTCAAGAATATTATTGGAAAGTTTACAAACATTTTCCTACCATCCAAAAAGTTCCATATTATTTCTGATTGTGACAGTGGCCAAATATAAATACCTGAACGTTTAGCTTCATAATGGCCTGAAAACAACTTGTTCAAGAAAGGATAATGAGTGTTTCGCAAGGTTGAGTTGAAAAGTTTTCTATAGACGAATGTAATTTTACAAACATAATATTATATACAGTGAATTTTCCCACGGGCTTTTTCCTCTGTAATCATACATAGAAATGAAGAAATCCTATAAAACTTAACACCATTTAATGCTTTCACGCGTTACTGAAGAATTTGTTTAGCATCATCATTCAATCAACTTTAAAAATGTCTGCTTAGGGTAGTTAAGATATTCAAAGTAAAACGTAGATGCTGGCAGCAAATGTAATTTCAACGGAACCATTTGCTAAACACTTTTGATTTTTATGGATGGGTAGACTAAATTTCCAATTTTTTTTAATTTCGCCTAATTCCTATTTATATATTTTCAATTAAAAGTGACTTGACGGTTTCTGATGTTATAATAGTTTTGTATGATTGGATGACTTGAGAAAATATTGACAATGTGTTTGAAGATTTGGATTGGATTTGGTTGTAGTTGAAATTATTATGTTGAAGAAGGACTTTGAAAACTGAAACCTACATATATAATTTGGTGTAGCCAAAATCCGCTCAATATTATGGCGAATTTTTCCACTCCGGCTGCATATGCCTTTATAGTTACGCTTTATTTTCATAAATTTTTGATTGATTATACATGTGTTATGCTAACATATATTGTGTAGCGTTGTTCAACAATGCGAGATATTATAGAATGATGGTTCTACTTAATATTCCTTATATTTCAATTTTTTTAACACCTCACTCAGTGGAAAAACTTTCATGCTCTTGCATTATAAAATGTAACTACGTTTTTCTCCGCTTGCACAACCATTCACAAAAATGATAATATCATCAATTTTAATAACTGTTTTTCCTTAACATTGTTTTCGAATTTCACACATAGCCAGAATTTTTTATTCAATTTCAACAATACAATCATATTTAAAATCCAAATGATTCTTTGAATCAAATCCTTGGAACCGTTGAAAACCACGACCCCTTCCTCCCCAAAAACTGAGTATGTAACTCTCTTGTTCAAGTAAATTTTCTTTGTCAACTGCTTTTTGAAATGCATCTTGTAATGACAATCCATCCCTGTGATGCCAAATGTGGACCATGTAAGACGTTGAGTCTGCGTCCATCACTTTCTTCAGGGACATGATATGATTGATCAAATAACAGTGTTTAGAAAACGCTTCTCTAATTAACTTGAAGAGAAAGGATGCCCGAACTTTGTTACCAATTCGAATCCCTTTGTCAAACAACAGCAATTCAAAAGTAAACACGCGAAACAGTTTTAGTGCTTCCGCGTACATTTTTGAAGCTGTGTCCGCCTGCTTTTGCTTCCATTCCAAGCAAGTTTCAATACGCAGGGCGTCATTCAT
The DNA here is from genome assembly GCA_964034955.1 of Orchesella flavescens. Classification (NCBI taxonomy): domain Eukaryota; kingdom Metazoa; phylum Arthropoda; class Collembola; order Entomobryomorpha; family Orchesellidae; genus Orchesella; species Orchesella flavescens. The sequence goes on from OZ035957.1 coordinate 24,581,534, forward strand.
ATTTTTATAAGCTTGAATGACGTAAGTAGGATCCCCTTTCTTCTCGCAAATTATTTTCCGAACTTCTCGCATTCCCTTCATCATTTTCAAGTGTGGTTTTGGAACATTGGAAAGCATCTGGACATCTTCAGCTTCTTCAAATTCACACGGTTTCCCTTCTACCACCCTGATCAAATGTTGACGTTTAATTTCTCCAAACTTGTAGGGTAGGTTGATTTTTTAGTCAATTCCACCTCTTGTTCTTGTTAATCTTTATCCTTTTGATGGAAATTAAACTGCACAGCCAATGAGATGCCTTTATATTTTTCATACAAATTTCCTACTGCGTCCTACCATTTGAAGTCAACGTTGGAGAAGAATGTGGATTCTAGTAGCTTGGAAGTTAGTGTTTCGTTTCCATCCGCAGCTTGCTCTCGATGAAGCACATACACTTATGTACCTAGTTTTAATTTTTGCTTTGTTCAATATTTATAAACAAGATACAAGTGAAATAGTATGACACTCTTGTGACAACTACAATCTCAAACTGACGTGAAAATAATATTGCTGAGAATATTTTTACTGCACTTTAAACAAGTTTTCTTTCAAGGATAAAAAAGAATTTTATATACAACCACAGGTATAATTACGCTCGTAAGTTGTAACAAGGCAAATGATGGCATCAAAAGGTGAACTTAGAAGGCCATCTACTTTAATACTTTACCCCAACACCCGGTAATCAGACGTGAGATTTCTTCCAAATTTATATGGACACACATAAATGCTCCACTCCACCTTGGCTTAAATTGGAGCTGCTTGGCTTAAATTGAACAAAGTAAGCTGATATCTTCAATTAAAACTCTCCTGGTGTTTCAATTGTTTCACACGGAAAACAATCTAGCGTTTTCCTTGATCAAATTTGATAAGAACAAAATCTTGCCAACAATCCACGTTACTAAGCACACCTGTATTAAATCTGCTTGCAAGAAAAGATGACATTTTTTACTATATAAAAAGGTCTATTATTGTTGTAGTTTATGGAGTCACTTGAACAATAATTTGGGTTTGCTAAATTGTTTTACTCGTTTTATATCTTAAAAAATACACTTTACTATAAACAGGCATGTATTGAATCTTTTTACAAGGAAAGATTATCCAGAATTAACTCCTTTCTTATTGTAGAAGTGGCCTATTATTATTCTATTTTATGTAGCAACTGAAATAATGATTATGGATTGCTAAACGGCTCTCCCCTTTTATAAGAAATATTTATAATCCAAGTCTGGCATCCTCCAGCAATTGTGAAACTCGCCATTTCTTTGCTCGTATATAATTATGATCGTTAGTAATTACCATTACCACCAAAGTAAGGCGCCAAAAAGTATAATTTACTCAAAGTATTTGTATGTAAAATGAGTCTCCTTCTAGAGGCTACATCACAAATTCACAAATGTGCCAATTTCAGAGATAGACATAAAAACCCCAAACCGGTTTTTATGCTAAATATTTTTCAGTTTCTTTTAATCAAACACGTACGATTTTCCGTATATCACAGGTACAAACTCCCTTGGATTTGATACTAATCCTGATGTTCACTATTGCTTTTAGTTTAAATGACGCGTATGTTTCACGATGACCGCATTGGGAATTTTACTTTCATGTATATTCAAGAGTATTGTTGAAAAGCTTCCAAACCCTTTCCCACAAAAGTTCCATGTATTTCTGATTGTGACTGTGGCCAAATTGAAATACTGTTTAGTTTTAATGGCTTGAAAACAACTTGTTGATGAGAAAAGAAAATGAATGTTTCGCAAGATTGAGTTGAGAAGGTTTCTTTATATAGACGATTATAATTTTACACACACAGTATATACACTGAATTTTCTCACGGGCTTCTTCGTCAATCATATGTACATATAAATGTAGAAATGCTTTGAACCAGAATAGCATTTCACGTCTTGCGTTGCCCGAAACATTTGTTGAGTGTCATCGTTCCTTTAAAAAAATAAAAATGTCCACTTGGGTTAGTAGCGACAATCGAAATACGGTGCAGAAATTGGTAGCCAATGTGATTTTAAGTGGACCAATTCCTAAACACGTTGCGTTTGTTATGGACGGGTAGAATAAATTTTTCTATTTTTCACTTATCCCACTAATTTTATTCTTGTAAAATTTGTATTCAAATTTTTAGTAATCGAAGATTTGCATGTGAGCAAAGGAAAGGGGTGACTTATGGCCATAAAAGCGGGTTTGTTTCAAACTTCATTGAAACTTTTGTTTTCAGTTCCAAAATTTTAATTGTTTTTTACAATTCATTTATTGATACCGGATTTTCTTTTGCAGTTTTTTAAAAATGAGGGAAGTTATACGTTGGTGCATGGACATGAAAATAATGGAGATCACTGTGTACGCATTCAGCATAGCGAATTTTGAACGGAGTCCTGAAGAACTGGAAGGCCTTTTAAATGTTATAAAAGAACCATTTTCAGCCGTTCTACGGGAAAGAAGTAAAGGAATTAATGATGGGATTCGATATCAAATTGTTGGGGATTGGTCACTAATTCCTCCTGATATGATGGAGGTTATGATGAAAGTCATGGATCAAACGAAGGAAGAAACTAAACTAAATGTGAACGTTGCTTTTGCATACTCGGGTGAGTCGAAGATTTTTGTGCTATATTATTACAAACCCAAAATGCAAAATTATTCCTGAACTGTTTTAACAAGTTTCTATGTTTTTAAAGGTCGTCGTGAAATCGCCAATGGATTAAACCGTCTTGTGACTGGAGTGTATCAGAAGAAAATTGGATTGAGTGAAATTGAGGAGTCCGTCATTGGAAACTGCATGCAAACGTACCTTCCAACAAAGCTCGACCTCTTTGTGAGAACGGGAGAGAATCGGCTCTCGGATTTTATGTTGTGGGAAACTAGTGATGATGCCACTATAATATCCTTTTGTGATGCAATGTGGCCAGAGTATAGCTACTGGAATTTTCTAAATTCAGTTTTTGTCTATCAAACAAACATAAAGTTTATCAAAGCTTAACAAATTTCAAAGATCAAGCAGGACTAAACTGCAAGGTATATTTTATTTCGGTTTTTAATGATTATGGAATTTGTTAATCATTGCTATAGAGTTTATTACTCTACTTCATATGCATTATTTATGTATACTCATTCATTCATTCAACCAAAATATTGAGTTAAGCAATAGAACTACTCAGATTGCCATTGACATAGTGGCGTAATTAAAGCAAGTAGCAAAGATAGTGTCGATTAATTATGGTATATGTAATCAAGCTTTTTCATTTAAGTACAACACGTCTGGATATATCTTTCGTCAAACTTCATAACTTAGACACGATTTTAAATTTCAGAGTAATTTAGTCATACACATCATTTCACTCAAAAATGTGCATTAGACTTAAACCAAAGATAAAGTCTCCAATACTTTTTAATGCTAAATGTTTCATTGTATCACTTCATTGGAACAATATCATCGCTTCACGTCATGATCTTGTGGATGAGCTGCAGCCAATTTTGACCTTTCGTTTCATGAATGGCTAACCTTTCATAGCGACTAATATCGTCACACATGATATTGAGTATATTCTCTGGATAGTGTAACTACCTATACCAAATTTTTCAGAATTTCGTTATCTGTCTCTATTTAACATTTACTCACATTTCGTCGTCACATTTTATGTCTACAAGGAATACCGGCTGCGTAATCATGTACGGATTAAAAGATTATCTCAAATTTTCTCAGTGAGATAATGATGATGATGAATGATGACAGAATGGTTTGATGCCGCTTTGGACAGCATTTTTTTTAAATAAATAGAAAAGTTGTTGATGATCTCAGGTCATTTCAAATTTTGTAGGTGATAGATATAACAATCTGCGTGTTTGATGTCCTTCTGTAGAAGGCTTCTACATTTTGAGTGCTTGGCAATGGCTGATTCATATGGACTTTTATTTATTTTCTGTTTTATTGTTGGGACATCAACTCAGAGGTATGAACAATATTTATTTATATACATATATAATTATAAACTCTTCTCAGATTTTTTTTAATTAGTAATATTAAGATTTTTAGGAATCCTCCCTGATATTTCAGTGACATTTTCAAAATACCAACCAGCCTATACTATACTCTTTCGACTATTGAAATACACAATTCAATGCTTATTACACTGTTTGTTATGGCAAGTTTACTTGTGATTTTACGCGCATTATATTTGTCATGCAACGAATCCCCTGACCCCGAATCGGATGTGAAGCAGCTGTCAAAGTACTTTGATGAACCACCACCTACATACGAATTTCCACCATCGTATGCTGATTGTGTTGGAAGTTTAACAAAAGTAAAATATATAAATATTGTATTAGAACTTGTGGTTGAGACACGTGTTCATGTTTTATTTATGTACGATATTTTCACAGTAAAAGTATGCTTTTATAAAAAAAATCATCTCGATTTAATAACATAAGTATATTCATGTCAAATTCTTGGAAACAACTTAAGCAATTTAAGCATTAAATTCATTTTATTGTAAACAGGCTATGCATTTACCGGATCAAAAGCAAATTTACAACTTGACCCACACAAAAATCGAGCATAACAAATGGAGTAAGTTTCTCCACAAAGTTGACAGCTCCAATCCGAACTTTGAGAGGACTCAAAGATGCAATATTTCTTTGCAACAATTTGAATCTAGTTTTACCACCAGGGAAATCCCGGTCCAAACTGGGCATAAACTTTTCTCTCATAAAATTCAAGGTCAAACTTGATTGAGTGTGAACAGAAGCAAACGTGCCAAAAGAAATTAAAATTGTTGCCAGAGCATTGACAAACGCTCCAAAAAAGAAGATTAAATGTGGAATGTCCATCTCTGACCCCATTCTTATCAGCATATATAAACAAATTATGATTAGCAGCTGGACAAGGTTGAGAATGGACACAATAAAGACATCCTGTTGAATCCAGTTATAGAGTCGTGTCAAGATTTGAAGTTGCCGGTATCTGAAAATTATTTGCCGATCGCGATCTTTCTTTCCACAAAACTCGAGACCTTGACGAAGTTCCTTGATGTAGTTAACCAAACAAGCACTTTGAAGAAATGATATTTCCACAACTTGAAGTGTAAAACCACCCATTAGATCCAAGAGAAGCCAAGTGGAAAATATTACGATCAAACTCAATTTAATTTGAGACGTGAAACTCCACCAAACCTCATGTCGATTTTTATCTACGAAACACTCTGGAAAAGTCTCCCAACCAAGAGTAGCAGATGTGCATGGATTCATCCAACGTTGAACTGCATAAGTCCCAATTATCAGTGGACAAGCTGTGTGACCGCAAAGCTGAAATCCTTTGATGATCCATTTTTCCATTCCAGTAACCGTTCGAGTGCAAAAATCTTTTGGTTTCCGTTTCTCAAATTGAAGTAGCCAATTGAATAATTCTATTACGGATCGGTACCGCTTGAGATAAATTAAATTTGTTGTAAGAAAAACGGTAATGGCGGCAACGTTCATTGTACTTTCCAAAGTTGTGACAAGCTGCTCCTTCTCTTTCGCTTCGAGAACTTGAATCCACAATAATGAAGTAAAAACCAGGAAAATTGCCAGTTTGAGCCATCGCCAACTTCTGCGGTTTTTGCTGCTTGGGACGAGTGCTGCCCCTTTGAAATTGTCTTTATTCAAAGTGAAAGGGTAGGTCCCAAGTATGTGTTGGATTTTTAAATGAATTTCAAAGCCCTTGAAAAAATTCTGGGACAGAAGCATGATTGCAGTGACAGTTTGCTTGAAGTTGAGTGATTTATAGAACAAACAACTTTTTCTGGAGGTAAGTTTTTTAACGGTAATGGAAATTAATTGTTCTTTCTTGGTAGCAGCACTCCAATGTAATTAAATCGCTTGTTGTTTTCATAATTGAAGGAGCTACACACAAAGTATGGTTTTCTGTTACGTCTCGTCTGTGTTTTATGCATTTTCCGATTTTCCCAAAACGAATCCCAAAACCATCAGTCAATTACAGCGACCATATATGGACCCTTATCTTCATAGTTAATCCTTACTACAGAGATTATTACTTTAATGTACTATATGATACAGAATGATTTTAAACGCTTCTGTATTGTATATTACATTAAAGTAATAATCTATAGTAAGGACTAACTATACAGATAAGGATACATATATGGTCGCTGTAATTGACTGATGGTTTTTGGATCTGTTTTGGGAAACTCGAAAAATGCACATGACACAGACGAGACGTACCAGAAAGCCATGCGTTTTGTGTAGCTCCTTCAATTATGCTATAACAACAAGCGATTTAATTACTTTGGCAGCAATCAGTCTCATGTTATAATTAGAACTCCATTAAAACCTCACTCACTCAGTACAGAATAATTCTTAACGTCTGGAAACCGTCCAGACTGTTCTTTAACTCAGGGTTATTTTCAATTCACGTCGAACTTTTGCTTGGGTACTATATGCACGCGTTTTGTATTTAGTTTTCGACAAACTAAAATTTCAACCGTTAAATTCAGTTCAATTCTATCAGATAAATGTTCACCCTGCCACCGAATTTTTGACTGGTTACGAAACGTGTCATTATCCTACGTGTGGGGTGTTTCCCTCTGAATATTTAAGGAAGTATTCTGCGGTGGCATTTCCGTTGGTAATTACTCATGCAGATCATCCATAGAATTACGTATTAGGAAAATAGGTCGACGTGTTTCATGAGGATGTTTTTGTCATATTTTGTTGGTAGACGGTAGACGAAAGCAAAAGCTATTGAATAACTAATTTTGTTATTGGGATTATATGGCAAAAGAACACAGACATTTCTTTTTCCGCTTGGATTTTGGGCTGGTTTTCGGTATTTCTTTGATGGCGAGGCGTATCAAAAACAACAACAACAACAGCAATGAAGTACACCATTTTATACAAATCGTATAAATTAGACACGAAGTGTTTTAGTTATTTTCATTTTACACAGCACAAACTGTTCATACTGTTATTACCAATGGGTTATGAAGACAAAATCTGTTTCACCCAAATCGTTAAATATTATATCAGTTGATGTAAAAGTCACACCGTAGTAAAATAACCTTCCGTTGATTTTTAAGTTCTGATCTAAACTTCAACAACAAATCCAGGTCCAATAAAGAAAATTGGATGTTGATTGGATGTTGATGAATTATTATTATATGTATTATGTTCAGGTAAGGGTCGAAATGGTTGTCACTAGCTAAGGATAAGTAAAAATAGTAAGCTATTGTATTAATATAATAGGAGAACGGTTCAATGGCCAACGTCTGCTTGTTCTTAAACCTGGCTAATGATCCAACGATCGAGAGTATCATCACCACTCCACGACTTACTCTTACAGCAGCCAAATTTTTGGCATACCAGTGTGAGAAGTACGTGATAGTCATCCATATTGATATGAGCTCTTACGCTGAGGCATTGCGAGAAGTGTCTGCTGCCCGAGAGGAAGTTCCTGGTCGTCGAGGATTCCCAGGTTATACGTACACGGATCTTGCCACGATTAATGAGCGAGCTGGTCGTGTTGAAGGGCGAAATGGGAGTATCACTCAAGTTCCTACTCTTACCATGCCTAACGATGGTAGAAACAGATTTGAAAAAATCAGCATGCAAATTACACATTTCTGACGGCATTTCTAATTTTCTCGCTTCTTCTTATTTTCAATGACTTACATATCACTCATCCTATTACTGCTTTGACGGGTTACATCACAGAAGGACAGATCTATGTTGACCGCAAACTACTTAATTGCCAAATCTACCCTCCCATTAATGTGTTACCTTCCCTTAGTCGTTTGATGAAATCAGGGATTGGGGAAGGAATGACGAGGAAAGATCATGCTGATGTCTCTAACCAACTGGTCAGTTGCTTAGGTGAGTGAGTGTGACAGAAGTGGCCAGACAACTGAAAGTAAAGCAATTTCATCAACAGACAAAAAACTTGATGACTAATTCCTTATTTAACCTTATTTATAGTACGCTTGTTATGCCATTGGTAAGAATGCCCAAACAATGAAAGCCGTTGTCGGACAAGAAGCGTTATCTGCCAGCGATTTGTTGTATCTGGAGTTCTTGACCAAATTCGAAAAGAATTTAATTTGTCAAGGTAACTTATTCATGTATTTGCGAAGGTGTAAGATGGGCATCCGGAAGAAACTGCTACAAACAAACTTCTACTACACAAATTTCTACCAAAATAACTGCTACCAACAAAAACTTGTACGACAAAAATTTCTACTCATAATTTTTTTTAGGATTTCCACAAAACAATATAAATGTTGAAAATTTATGAAGTACGAGTTGCATGTTGCAATTGTAATTTTCTTAAAACGTGAACTATGACTTACAATCCATCTAGGTGTTCTTACATACAATTACAAGTTCTTTTGGACTTTGCAGTAAGTAATAGTAAGGCTAAGAAGTTTGAGCTGAATAGACATTCATCAAAATTTATTGTTAAACATTGCTTAGTGCACTTTCTATGTATGAAGCACGTAAATAAATTCTCGGTGTCCTATTATGGTTTTCAATTTTCATATGGAGTTTTGGAAAGCTTTCCGAGATCAAACAAAATGGTCGAAGCTTTAAAAATTAAAATTACAACCCCTTCGAATTAAAATTTATAATTATTAATAGAAATATCCATTTGAAGGAAAGTTCTTTGAAGCTTGATTATTTTATTTTATTCTAAGAAGTTTAAAAAAAGTTACAACCAAGTTTATAGTCTACTCCGTTAACTCTTTTAATGCCAGGAAACTCTCTCTAGGAAACTATGAAAACCGTACCGTCATTGAATCTTTTGATATTGGTTGTCAACTTTTACGTACTTTCCCGAAGAAGATGTTGAAACGTATCCCAGAAGCATAGCAGCCGAGTTTTATCTAAGAGATCCCAGAAGCATAGCAGCCGAGTTTTATCTAAGAGATCCCAGAAGCATAGCAGCCGAGTTTTATCTAAGAGATCCCAGACATACCAAATCGAGCAAGGTAACCACGTAGTTTAGAAGCTGGAATGGCCTTCATAATAACATAAATCCTTAATTTTTCTTTGTTATTGTCAATTTTTTTTGTAGGATATTATATTTCTTGAAACCAGAGCATGAAATTTTGGATTTTAATGGTTATCAAATGTATAGAAGAGATGCTACATCTACTAAACAAAGAGGTATCGTTATTCTTATAGCCAATTATTTGAAATTTTGGGAATTGAAAAATCATATTACTACTGATAATGTCGAAATAGCCATGATAAAAATACAATATAAGTTCCATAAAAGCATCACGATCTCATGTGTCTATAGACACCCCAACTATAAAAAAGAAGTCCTAAATAACGATATTAAAATGTTGAATAATGTATTTATAAAACTACATAACGAGAACAGTGAGTTTCTTACTCTAGGCGACTTTAATCTTAAGGACAAATTCATTAATCCCCTTATCTCTCGTTGTGAAGTCTTGAATATAAAGCAGATCGTCAATAAGCCAACAAGACAAAACAAGCTATTAGATCTAATTTTTGTTAACAGAAAAGAAAATGTCTCCAAATGTAATGTATACGATGCCTCCATGGCTGATCATCTTTTAACAGAATGCATGTATAAATATCAACATAAAAAACCTATTTATAAACAGATTAGTTTCAGAACATTCTCTAATAGTAACACGGAGAAGTTCACAAAGAAACTTGATGAAGTATTCAATACATGTGATATTGATTTTAAGGATTTTCTTTCTCTATTCAACAAAATATTAGACAATACTATTCCCAAACTTACAAAGCAACAAAGAATATCTCCACATAAAAAATATATCTCTGTTGGCACAAAGAGACTTTTAAGAGACAGAAATAAACTTCTACGTAGACGTAAACGAGTACCAAGTTCATCTATATCAAATAGTTTTAAAAATTTAAAGAAAAGGATTAATTTTAATATTGAACAGGATACACGAACTGAACTTAACGGCAACATAGAGAAAAATGGTTTATGGAATGGCCTAAACAAAACTTTTCAGTTTAAACAGAAGCCAAACAACTTGCCACAACTTCATCCTGATACTATTAATACCTTTTATGTAAAAATATCCAGTGTTGATCCTACGGATCACGTTGATCTACCCTCCAAGCCAAGCAATATTAACTAAGTCTTTTAACTTTGTTCCTTTTACAGTTACCGATATCGTAAATGCTTGGGGAAGAATGAAAAATCATAATTCTACTTCACCAGACCCAATAGGGATAAGCAATAAAGTAATGCAGTATGCCATGCAGTCTAAACCATTTGTACAAAACCTTACCTTATATTTTAATGAATTCTTAGTTACAGGTGAAGTACCTGACTGCCTTAAAGTTGCTCGCATTATTCCTGTTGGCAAATGCAAAGATCCTGTCACCCCTAACGATACAAGACCAATCAGTATACAAACAGTTTTTACCAAAATCCTATCTAGTGTGTATCTACAAACAATTGAGTGAATATTTTGAATCAAATAATCTTTTCACAAATAGCCAGTTTGGATTCCGCAAAAAACTTACAACTAGCCATGCACTGATGGCATTAACTGACTTTATTTATGACAGTCTGGATGAAAACCAAATCTGTGCTGTTGTTGCACTTGATCTTCAAAAGGCATTTGACAGTGTAAATCGGGATATTCTAGTAGAAAAACTTTCTTGGTATGGAATAAATAGTAAACATATTGAGTCACTGATACACAATAGATCTCAGTACGTTGAAATGAATGGTACTTGCTCTGATATAAAATACACTACCAAAGGTATTCAACAAGGTGCTGCAACAAGTAGTTTGTACTTTAGTATTTACATAAATGACATGCCACAATGTATAAAATCACCTAAACCATTTCTATTTGCCGATGACACCACAGTAGCGAATGCATGCCATATAAATGACGTACAGAAAATGGTATCAGACATTGAGACTAATTTGGGTAGAGTAAAATCTTGGTTAAAAATAAATCGTGTTAATCTTAATGTGAAGAAGACACAGCTTCTCTTCGTATATAAAACCCAGCATAATAAACAAATAGAAAATGTAAATATCTTTCTGGAGGGTGAGAAAATTGAAAAAGTAAAAACTCTAAAAATATTAGGTGTGTACCTTGACTCTAATCTTACCTTTATTGACCATTGTAAATATGTCTGTAAAAAGTGCTATAAAAATATGTCCTACCTGTATACAATTAAGTCCAAGCTTTCTGTTGAAAATAGAATAATGCTATTAAATGCTTTTGTATTCAGTATCCTTACGTATGCCTGTATCATTTGGATGAATTATATTAACAAAGAATGTATGCTCATGCGGAATAAGGTTATTAGAGTTGCGGCAAGATTTGCTTTAAACAAGCGTAAATATGACAGTGTGACCGAAAATATATGTAAGCAATTGGAATGGTTATTTACAAAAGAGAAATATAGGTATGAATGCCTTAACATGGCCTATAAAAGGACATTCGGAACACAAAGTGGATATTTTACAAATTACCTTGACTTTTCACATGTTACTGTACAAAAAACTAGACTAAACTCTTATAAAAAACCAGCGCTCCAATGTAAATCTTTCTGGGGCGAACGGCGTTTCAAATACAAGGCAGTCCAGTTCTGGATAGAGTTACCGGAGGACTTAACTACAAGGAAAATCTACTCATATAATGTATTTAAGAATTCCACCATGGCTTACCTTTTGACTGAACAAATTAATGATTACGTGGTAGATGATTCTGACTATCTGCATGATTTCACACAATGTATTGACAGTGTAATTAATAGATGCTACTTATAATACTATGATAAAACTAATTTTTTAATGAAAGCAATAATAATATAATGTAAACCTACATCCAACTTACACAAAAATTTTAAAAATGTAACCAATATTATGTGTCACATTAGTGTAACTACCTCTCGAGGGTTCTAATTGACAATAAACCTGTATTATTATTATTATTAAGTAATAAATCATTATATACAACATTGTGATCTTAGTGAAAAGAATCGTGCATGGATGTTTATTTTAAGTTTTGTCAAGCACTTTTAATTTTTAAAATGTCAGCAAAATAATTCATATTTCCAACAAAGTAAAAATATACAAATATTCTTAGCTTAACCAAACATAATTTAAAATAATTGTTTCATTGTTTAAATCTTGTTCACTTTTCTTCAGCATTTTCTGTCTGCTTTCCTGGCAAAGGTACGGAATATCGGCGACTCAAACCCAGTTGTAAAGCTTGTGGAATGAAAAGAGTGTGTTTCAATTGTATTCAATTTTGGACAAATACTCCACAACTCCTCCCTTTCGAAAAACCTGCGCCAGGGTTCCTCTTCAAATTCCAAATCTTCTAGCCTACCCAAGTTCCACTCTTCTTCATAAAACTTTTTCACCTCCAGTGCGCTCAGCCTCAGATTTTCCAAGTTGGGGAATCTCCGTAGAAAATGTTCTTTGATCAACAGGCAATTAGCAGGAACATCCATGTGGCTTATAGAAAAAGACGTAAGTTTTGGGAAGGTCACTGTCTTACGCTGATTTTGCTTTTGTAAGGACGGGAGGGGCTTCACAGAATCGTCATAAAGTTCTGTTAAGTCCACCATCAAGTTGAGTTCCACTAGGGAGCTGGAGAACTTGTTAATAAACTGGATCAACTCATTCAATGAAACTTCAGCAGTGTTCCTTGGCCAGATGAGGCTCAGTCGTTTAAGTGGTGTTAATGATGATAATATTCCAGGGTATAGCAGAAATTTCCGTTGTGGGCAAATGACCTTCAACTCTTCCAACTTCATAAAGATACACTCCATGCAACTAAAGGGCAAAAAATCGCTGTCGATTTCCAGATGTACCAGTTGATTCCCGAACATTTTAACAAACCACTGGTAGGCACGACCGGCAAGGCCATTGGTCCCGCTTAAGGCCAAGTGAGTCAGCTTCGGTGCGAGTGGATGGGAAGCCAGCCTTTTCTCATCCTCCTTTTTGGTGTCGGTAAGGTAGTTAGAAGTTACCTTGAACAAAACCAATGCCTTGAGGTTTGGCACTGATTCCAAAATCCTCTTGAGCTCCATTCGGGATGTAGTAACACGGTGATACAAAGTATCTTGTAATACAAAGTGATTTCGTTGGGAAGGGGTTGTTGTCCGTCTCCAAATTAATTAAAAAGCTCGGAGAGAAATTTGTAGAGGTACTGAGATTTCTTGGCGCCATGATGGCTGGGTATGTGATACCACATTCGTCAAAAAGGGACATGGAAGGTTCCCACTTTATGAACTGCTCCAGACATTTACGCTCAAGGATCTTTGGTCACAGAGGAGTTCCACTCGGAGTTTATCAATCACAATGAAAGAAGGTCGTGTTTATTGTCCACCTTTTTCACTATCATTTCCAGTACCTGTAATTAAGCCCTGTAATTAAGCAGGATATGTATGTACAAATATACATACATATCCGTGATATACCTATAAATTCCTTATAAAATGTTACAAGCGGAGATATACTGAACCGCGAAACAGAATTCCATTCTCTTAGAATCAATGGGGCAGTACGTTATGCTTAAAGATATTTCTTATAATTTGCTAATTTATTCAATTGTTGATTTAATTACCTCGCGTGGGATTTTCTTTCCAGCTATCTCTAAAAGTGATTGTTTGGACTTTCTTGCGAGTTTCTGCTTCATTTTCTTTATCTTGTTTTTCATCATTTTCTTATCTGAAATAAAGTATGAGTAAACATAATCATAACATAACAAGATTTTTATGGAAGGGGAATACCGGTATGATTACAATCTTACATCACATTTTGAACTTACATACAAGCCATGCGAGGCCAGTCCCCTTGGTAATGGATATCCTTTTTCCTCCAATCCAAAAATGGGAGCCATTAATTTCCTTCATGATCTTATCAACGGAGTTCCTGTAGAAAGCAAACAAGGATTTAAAGTTAAATTCATAGAGATCTCAACTATATCCCTGTTGTTTTATTGTAGATCCCTTTCTTACCTTCTATTTCTATCAAATTGGATGACTCCTACCCTCGGCTCATCCGGATTCCACAGGAAGCTTTTGATGTACTTCCTCCCCTTCGAGAAATGATCCAGAATTACTCGTCCCTCCAATGCAAACTCTCCAGTGATTACAACCGAGTTATTCTTCATCGACTTCTTGAGCAATAATACAAAGTCCTTTTCGACCCTTTCCATATGAGTGAGTTGGAAGAAGTGGTCGAGCCATTCTTGTTTGGAGTGGCAGATTTTACTACAAATTTCACAGGTCCTCTTCATCTTGACTTGACAGAACACTGATTGAATCTTTAAAGACCGACTGTAACACTGTGATGTAACCACTTATCTTAACGCTGTACAGGAAAAACTAGCGAATGAGATTTAAATATATCAGCGTTCAATGTTTGCGTTATCCAGAATTTATAATCTTAAGTTTTGTTTGTCTCAATTCCATCGCGAGTTACTTGTCAAAGCATGTATTTTACCCATCATTAATTATGCTGCTGCGATATGGTTTTCAGGGAATAAAGCTCATGCACTAAGAATTGACCGTTTATATCGTAAAGCAGCCAGGTATGTTCTAGGTGTAAGTAAGTTTGATAGTGTTACCGATCAAATGTGTAACTCTCTGGAGTGGCTAAATTGTAAGTTCAGAAGACAACTTGAGTGTGCTAAACTAGCGTATAATATAAATAAAGGTATTTGCCCAGTTCTGCTACGTGATTATATTGATGCAGGTGAACCAATGCATAGGACAACTCGAAACAAAACATATTTATTTCCAAATAAAAATTCTAGTATAATTAATGACGAACGATCTGTTAAATTTGTTGCTAATAATGTATGGATATCTCTTCCTGACAATATCAAAGATTTTAACTATAAAACATTTGTATGTAAAGCATATGATTACATTTTAAACATTCAAAAAGATGAATTACCTCCGATTGACCATAATTTGTGTAATATATCGCATATTGTAACTTGTATTGACCATGTAGTTAATAACCATGACTGATTATTTGTTATTTTAATTTTACTTATTGTACTTATGTGTATTCTTTTTCGCCGTAATTTGTATGTTAACTATGACACATCCTACTTATTCCTGAGGAATAACTTGCCTTTTATAAGGGTTCCTCTTGTACGAATAAATTAAATTAAATTAAGAAGAGATTATACGATGCTTTTATTAGGTATTTGTTGAGCGAATCCCAATTCTGGAGATGAATTTACAAAAACGAGAAATGAATTTCATTTGTAAAAGCATGTATGTATGTATGCATTAAAAGGCCAGAGCTGCCTATGAAATTAGACAGTCTGGATACAGATATAGACTGTATGCCTTCAGCGCTGAAGAGTTGCCCCTCCTTGTAAAAGCATGCGTCCCACTCAATCGTCGTGTAAAAACATGGCAGACAGCAGAGAAATCTCCAAAAAAATTGCAATTCATATTTCCCGCAAGAAGCAAGAAATCGGACGGTGAAAGGGGGATATTTTCCCCCCTGGGGTAATGAAATAAGGTTTTACCCCGTATTCGTTCATAACTTATGGTGTACTAGTTGCAAAAAATAAATGGATTTAATCTGGCTCCCAAGTTGGAAAAAAAACTTGATTCTGAATAGAGATAGTCAAACGCCCTAGAATTTCAGTTGAATGAGTATAAGTTCTTTATGTTACCTTGATTGATCTTGAGTTCGAGTGTTGATAACTAGATCATTGAAGTCTTTTGACTTGGCAATTGTATGGTTGAATTAGCCTCGAGAAATAGATTCATTTTGATGTATAGTCAAAATTAGGGCTTATTAGTTTATAAATTAATTTGAAATCCACAAAACTACGAGCTTTGCTAAAAATTTCAAAATCATTATCAACAAAGTCCCTAAAATTTTGTAGCTCCTTTTGCTTCAATGGAGCAGTAATCTTCAAAATATTTTGGGATTTGAAGGCATTACTAATAATAAACCTGGTAACACAGGAGTGTAACGAACTAGCAATTTAGGGGTTATAAAAGAAAACTGGTGACATTTAACACTTAAGATAACATCGAAGATAAGCGCACATGTCATGGTTGTTGGTCTTCTCTAATATTATGCTGAGATGGCGTATTTGAAATGCGTAGACAGAGATTCTCTATTTAGAATGCATTTAATGCATAGAAAGAGATTCCCTATTTCAAATGCACAGAAAGAGCTTCCCTATTTGAAATGCATACAGTATACGTATACCTGATGCTTGAAAAAGAAAAAATTATCATGACATTTGACCCTGAACATAACATTGCAGATAAGCGTGCATGGTGCCGTTGATCTTCTCTCGTAATTAGCTTTCGAATGATATGCTACACGGTATACCTTCCGCTTGAAAAAATGAGGGGATATTACCTTTTTCCCCTAGGGGTAACTCCGATTTGGCCCATAACTAAACCTGATTCCTCATTTTTTTATAAGCCATTGATTAGTGAAAAAAGAATTCAAAAAAGTCAAAGCGTTCTCGAGTTATTGTGTCCCCGCACGGAATGACGGACAGACTAGGCAAAGCTATAGACTAGCAATAAATTGTTAGTTAATAATACCCATTAGCAAAGAAATTGCAATAATTAATTTGATTTTCTTGTTAAATTTGGTATCAAGGACTGATAATGGAAAATTGCCTTGTTCAATAAAAACTTTCAAATTCCAAATGCAAGGTTGAACAAAATTGATTTCTATAAATTCCGGAGATAATAAAAATTAGATCAAACCCACCCACGTTGACTTGTCAAATACTGATACCAATTTGGCTAACACCTGAAAATACATTTTAACGCTTTCTCACAACCTAAAATCTTCAAGTTTGTCGAGTAACTGAAATACCGTTCGTATAATAATTTTTGAAGATCTCTTCTCGAAATTTCCAGCTCATGTAGGAATTTTATTCTTATTTCATTGTCGCATCCGTTCACCAAGCTTTTAACTGTATACTCCTCTAGCAACGTTACATTCTTTAAGACTTGTCTAAGTAAGAGTCTATGAATGATAATTTGTTGTTCTTCGGGTTTCAATTTCCAAATTTGTGAGGTGAAATTTATCATCGCATTTTCAAACTCGATATCCCATCCTTAATCGTATGACACTAGAACGATTCCATTTTGATTTGAGGATCTAACTTTATCTTCAAATGACGGAATTTTGGAATAATTTGGGAACAAAATTGCTTCAATTTCATTGCAACGGCTAAAAAACCTGCAAGTATGGAATACATTTGTAAGTTCAGGGGTGTTTTTTTAATTTTGACGGCTCCAACTTGGATAAAAACCATTGTCTTTTGCTAAAAACTTGTCTATTCAACTCATCGGGCACCACTGGAACTTTAGACATTATCAATTTTTCCATGATCTGAGCGGGTTGGCTGATGATGTCTGTTATCAAAATTTCATGTTTTTCAAGTGCTCGCGAAATACATTGAATTCGTTTCCTGGTTAATTTCTTTTGTGATATTTTCAACATATTTCATACCTCTCAAAATCCGCCATAGTTTTGAGTAGATAATTGAAACACTAAAATCCAGGGTGCGATTGTGTTTATCATAAAAACCCAATTGTTGGGAATTTTAGGGTCCAACGGAGGGAAAGATATAGTGTCACCTCGCAAATCCAAGGTTTTGCTAGCGACCCACTAAACTCTATATTTGTGACAAGGGATTCTGCAATGTTACAGCTTGAATTTTGAGGAAATGTCTCAAACTTTATTTTTAGAAGATTCTCGATCAATTTGCCGTTTGGTTGACGTAAAAGTGGGGGTCTTCTGATCTGCTCTAAGATAAGAAATTATGATGGGATTTTTAAAATAGGGAAGGTTCATGCCATTGTAGTTTATTACATGCGTCAGACATTTACCACTCAGTGACTCAATCAATTTGTTCAAGTTATGTACTGTACTAATTTCAGGATATTTTTGTCCCTGTCTGTAGTGAGATGGTATGAAGGAATATTTTCCATTTATTCTACGACTTTTGGCTGGAAACAGATTTGAGAGTAGAAATTACGACATTCAGCCTTATTTCCATTTTGGGTGACGAGCAATTCAAGATAGACGATTTTTTTATATGCGTTTTGTCTTTCGACGTGTTCAAAAGAAGAAGATATTGCAAAAAAAAATAATCAAATAAACTGCAACATCGTTTTCATTAATTTAGTCTGAAAATTATCGTAGGTAATTAAGGTAGAGTCTAGGTTCGCTATTTTTTTTGAAGTTACAACTATAACAATTGCTAATGCCCTTGGCATTGGCAAATTTAATTAGTTCAAGTTTACAACTTATTTCAGACAATTCAAACCTAATTGACATACATTTAGAATTATCGAAAGTACAATTTTTGCAATCCGCAAATCTTTCATTTGTTTGAAGTTTGCATTAAATTTAAACAAACTAAAATTTCCGTTAATTGTTCCTTTTTGTATTTCACTTGTAGCTTGAATTTGACATACATAATATAAGCTACATAAATTTGCCCTTGAGTTGTTAACAAGAAACAAATCGGGCAATTTTAAATATCATGGAGCAGCTGTCAGTCAATTTTTAAAATTTTAGTGCCAGTCTTCGTGCATTTAACTAAATTTGAAGGCCATTGTGCATTTACTTTTAAATAACGTATTTATTTTTTTTTAAAAAGTTTAAAACAACTTGAATTTTTCTTTGAATTATAATGCTCCATTCCAAACGAGATGAATGAAATTAGTAAGTCTAATACTTATGTATGTAACGAATGGTCAAAAAAATTATGATTTTCAGGGTATTAGGCCCATTGCACAAACGATACTCCATTGCATGTACACCTATTTATTTTTCCCAAACGGTCCTACTCCGCTTTACTGAAGACAAGCTGATCTCCATCCATTTCTTGGATAGCCCCATACTGATTGAGTTTCGGATGCTCCTGTCAAAATGCTTTCTAAATACTGACCTCTTTTCAAAAGCCAGCCCATCGTCAATGAAACTGGTTTAGTTCTTGATATCCGAAGCGGCCTCCATCCATCTTTGCATCAATATATTCTGCACTGCTATCCAACATAATGCAGCAAAAATCTTGCTCCGTAGCTTTTTGTACACATTCCACTGGATCCAGGGAGATTCAACTTTTCCTAAAAATTACTGGTATACTTTTCCACGACCGGTTGAAAATATAGTGTGTGCAGCAACTCCTTTAATGAACAGTAAAAAAAATATTCACTTATTACAAATACTTTATTGATCATCCTCTAGCTACTTTCCCCAAAAATATAAAACCAAAGTACCTTTTCCCAAAACGTTAAGACCAACACCAAAATGGGACTTAACTACTTTTTCCCACGTGCTAGGAACTAACGTGGCTAAAGGAAATGTCATCAACGTTTCAAGTTTTGCTTTATACACAGTTGAAATATTGAGTACAAAAATGAGCCAGACTGAGCAATAAATTCGTATTGGGTGAAAAGGAATCTTATTTAGCCCACATCGATTCTGCTCCAGTAACGTGCCAATTATATACTCAACAGCTTCAATAATTAAAATATTCCTCTTCATGTGTCTATCACTCATTTTAACGTATATTGTCACCAAATTATTTGTCTCAACACTTATTTATATACATATATAATTATAAACTCTTCTCAGAATTTTATTTATTTTATTAGTAATAAATCAGAAATTATAATTTTTAGCAGCCCTCCCAGATATTTTAGTGACATGTTCAAAATACCAATCAGGTCTACCACTCATTCGACTATCGAACCACACAATTCAATGTTTATTACAATGTAAGGAATCCTCTGACCCCGAATCGGATAACGAGCAGCCGTCAAAGTACTTTGATGAACCACCACCTGCATAAAAATCTCCACCATCATATGCTGATTGTGCATATAAATATTGTATTAGAACTTGTGGTAGAGACAAGTGTTCATGTATTTATTTATGTACGATATTTTTACAGTAAAATTTTATTTTCATATTTAAATTTAATAACATAAATACATTCATGTCAAATTCTGGGAAAATACTTTAATTTAATTTATAATTTAATAATTCTGGGAAAATAATTTAAGCATTAAATTCATTTTATTGTAAACAGGCTATATATATCCATTTACCGGATCAAAAGCAAATTTACAACTTGACCCACACAAAAATCGAGCATAACAAATGGAGTAAGTTTCTCCACAAAGTTGACAGCTCCAATCCGAACTTTGAGAGGACTCAAAGATGCAATATTTCTTTGCAACAATTTGAATCTAGTTTTACCTCCAGGGAAATCCCAGTCCAAACTAGGCATAAACTTTTCTCTCATAAAATTTAAGGTCAAACTTGATTGAGTATGAACAGAAGCAAACGTGCCAAAAGAAATTAGAATTGTTGCCAGAGCATTGACAAACGCTCCAAAAAAGAAGATTAAATGTGGAATGTCCATCTCTGATCCCATTCGTATCAGCATATATAAGCAAATTATGATTAGCAGCTGGACAAGATTGAGAATGGACACAATAAAGACATCCTGTTGAATCCAGTTATAGAGTCGTGTCAAGATTTGAAGTTGCCGGTATCTGAAAATTATTTGCCGATCGCGATCTTTCTTTCCACAAAACTCGAGAGCTTGACGAAGTTCCTTGATGTAGCAAACCAAACAAGCACTTTGAAGAAATGATATTTCCACAACTTGAAGTGTAAAACCACCCATTAGATCCAAGAGAAGCCAAGTGGAAAATAATACGATCAAACTCAATTTAATTTGAGACGTGAAACTCCACCAGAACTCAGTTGGATTTGTATCAACGAAACACTCTGGAAAAGTCTCCCAACCAAGAGTAGCTGACGTGCATGGATTCATCCAACGTTGAACTGCATAAGTCCCAATTATCAATGGACAAGCTGTGTGACCGCAAAGCTGAAATCCTTTGATGATCCATTTTTCCATTCCAGTAACCGTTCGAGTGCAAAAATCTTTTGGTTTCCGTTTCTCAAATTGAAGTAGCCAATTGAATAATTCTATTACGGATCGGTACCGCTTGAGATAAATTGAATTTGTTGTAAGAAAAACGGTAATGGCGGCAACGTTCATTGTACTTTCCAAAGTTGTGACAAGCTGCTCCTTCTCTTTCGCTTCGAGAACTTGAATCCACAATAATGAAGTAAAAACCAGGAAAATTGCCAGTTTGAGCCATCGCCAACTTCTGCTATTTTTGCTGCTTGGTACGAGTGCTGCACCTTTGAAATCGCCTTGATGCAAAGTGATAGGGTAGGTCCCAAGTATGTGTTGGATTTTTAGATGAATTTCAAAGCCCTTGAAAAAATTCTGGGACAGAAGCATGATTTCAGTGTCAGTTAGCTTGAAGGTGAATAAAATACAGAACAAGCAACTTTTCTTGTTGGGTAAAGTCTTTTAACCGTAATGGAAATTAATTGTTAACTCTTTGTAGCAACAATAAATCCTGTGTTATAATTAGAGCTCCATTAAAACCTCAGTCAGTGCAGAATAATTGTTTACGTCTGGCAATAGTCCAGACTGTTCGGTAGCTCTTATAGCTATTTTCAAACCGCTTTGAATTTTTGTTTACGTAATATGCACATGCTTTGTATTTAGCATTCAACGGATTAAAATTTCAACTGTTAATTTCATGTTCCATTCCATCAGCCAAATGTTCACCTGCCACAGAATTTTATATTATCCGACATAATATGTGGTGTTGTCCCTTGAATATATCCGTTGGTAATTAATTACTCATGCAGATCATCCATAAAATTGCGTATTGGGAAAATAGGTCAACGGGTTTCATGAGGATGTTTTTGATCGGGACCATATTATAGTAGGGGGAAATGTTTTGAGGATTTCCTTTCAGTACTGAAAAATTAAAATGTTTTGTCCTGTTCTGATGGTAGACCAAAGCAAAAGTCATTGAAAAACTAATTTGTTATTGTAATTATATGGCAAAAGAATATCGAGGCATTTCCTCTTCCACGTGGATTTTCGGCTGGTTTTCTGTATTTCGCTTGATGGCGAGGCGTGTAAAAAACAACAACATTGAATCACACCATTTTATGCAAACCATATAAATTAGACGCGACGTTTTATTTATTTTGATTTTTCATGGACAAACTTTTCATGCTGTCAGTGTCACCAATGGGTTATGAACACAAAATCTATGTCACCCCAAATCGTTAAATATTATATCTGTTGATGAAAAAGCCACACTTGTAAAATACCCTTCAGTTGATTTTTACGTTCTGATCTAAACAAGTCAAGGTTCAATACGGAAAATGGAAAGAGATGTTGATGAATTATTATGATAAACATTATATTTTATGTACAGTTTGTCAAAGGGTTTTCCAGGAATTATTAATGCGAAAAATGGAAATTAAAAAATACTTTTAGCTTTACATAAATATTTGCATCGTAATATAATTTCATTGAATTCATGCAATGAAAATAGAGTGTTTTAAAGATATTGCTTATCGTTAATTGTGCATGCATGTTTAATTTTATATTTTGTAGCTCTATCAGGATACGATACAAAATGTCTCTTGGATTCCAATTCCTTTTCCAATGCCTTTTTACTCGGAATCGCAGTAGCTATCGGGCAAATTGCTAATTGAGGATGGGAAATATGGTCCGCTTGGAGCTGGGCTCGATGCTTGCTATTCCAGTCGACCGAGTTGTCAGACACTTGTGAAATGGTTTGTCCTTTCAGGTGTGATGGGGAATGTGCGACATATTCCAATTGAGATTTACTCCTATAAATTTTGTCATCAAAAACAAATTAGGCCATTCCGAATTTCTTAATAAAAATAATATATTGTATAGGATTTGAGCGCAAATGACGGAATACCAAGTGACGTTGTTAATTCCCAAATAGCGCCTTGTATATTCAGGCGAAATGATCATACTCCGACACAAACCATAATCATCCATCTTTGGATAATATGTGAGGAACGTTTTGCACATTTCTTGATTCGTTCCGTAACCACCCACTGTAGTGGTATTGCGATTAGTCGTGTCGTATACACACCCTAAACCAATTATATTATATTAATTTTTCTGAAAATTTTATTTTACAAAATTTACTAGTTTTATTACTATTTCTTACTCATTGTAACTTGATCTCCGGGCAAGATGCTAACTTCCTTTTTAAGAATTCTTCCTGGCTGGTAGCGAAAATTAAAATTATCATCATTTGAAATCCAAGGGAGCTCAGTTCCCTTTCTAAAATGTTGGACTCTCAGCTGCCTTCCTTGATTATGAGAGTGAAGCAGTAGACCCACAATATTTATACCATCGTCAGGGAACATCTTTTGGGTACAGGTGGGGCTGCAATGCCCATAAACAACGTGCTCAATTGAACCTGGTGGCAATATCAGAGATGGGGAGCCTGGGATATGGTGGCCAATGCTGAATGTGCCAGCATCATGTTTTCTAACTTTGGGCGTGTGATAAATGTGCACTTTCGTATCTACCAATATTCCAGGTGAGCCTGAAGGATTGTCGTAATGCGCTTGGAACAAGTAGTACTCATTTGGGCTCTCCCCGATTGGGATTCCCACATGGTCTGGAAGAAAGGTTGACCTCCCTCCTATAGAAATTCCATAGCGGAGATCCGTACAAAACTGGGTTGGCAGCTGTGTTATTTCGGTTCCGGGAGAATAGCATTCCTCTCCAGGATGAGTGAGAAATGCTTCAAAAACTGAGTGTTCGCTCAAGTTTGGTGGAACCGTACATTTAAAAATTAGGACGTGGTGAAGGTTGGAGAAGCCACTGGTGTTCATTTCCAATGCGTACTGTAAAAAGGCACAGTATTTTTTAAATTTAAATGAGAAAAAATTATATATTTATTTATAATTATATTAAACGTGAAAAGATTACCATCTCAACTCACCCCAATAGCATGATGTTTCTTTGGAAGGGATATCTTATGGATATTGCACCAGTAAGTAGTTCTCTTTTCTGAAAGTACCCCTTTATTTTCAATTTTCCAAACAGTCACTCCATCCTCCTTCATTTCTTTCATTGTATTTCCTGTTCCCTTTTGCGATTGCGGCTCAACATAACCTGGAGTTAGCTCAGGATCTCTGAGGTACACATTGAAACTTCCACGATTCCCAAAGTGCTCAACTCTATTGTCTGTTTCTCCATAAGCCCATATCACGGCCAAAGAGTCGTCAGTAATGGGAATATCTTGCTCATCACAAGTATCAAACTTCCTCGAAAACTTTAAAGACGTATGACTATCACTTTCCCAAGCCTTTTCCAGCACCCAATCCTGACTCTGGTCCCGAACGGGATATTCATTTCCAACTCCGTGTCTATCCGAAAAATAATGTCTTCCAGAATCGCTCACTCCCCCGATAACAATATCTCCTAGGGTCATCTCTCCACTTTTTGAGAGACCAAACCCAATCCAACCTTTTGTTTCAACGGTGACATTAAATACAACACGTTCTTGTTTCCAATCCACGAGCCATTCTAGGCGGTATTTTCCTTCAGGATCTAATTTCTCAACACGCCTGTATGGATTTTTATCTATAAGGTACCCAGAAGATGAGCTAATTAGCAGTAGAGCAAAAACCAAACACGTTTGATACTCCATTTGAAGTTTAAAAACTTGATATGAGTGAAACAGAAATAAATGTTGAAACTTATAAAATTCCAAACTAATTAAGCTTATAAATGACAAGAGAAATTAATATAAACAGTGTACTTTAATCCCAAAAATTAATATATTACTGATGCAATTGCTGTAAATGTACATGTTTTTATATACAAGGTTGCAAAGCATCATGCAAGCAAATTGAGCCAAGTTCAGAGTCACTGAACCATTTGAAGAATGCAGTCAACGTTAAGGAAGTGCAACCAATTATAGTAAGATATGATTGGGATGTGATATGATAAGAAGGATGATGATATGAATGATGAATGCAGTATTGGTTTGGCAGGAACTAGTGCTTTAACATTTTACTTCCTTTGGGAGGAAACCCAAGGCGCATAGAGGCCGTCTCAACGGGCGAGTCAAAGAAACACGAAGAGCTTTTAGAAACAAGGGAAGTCATAAAAATATGGGATGCATCATTGATTTTTATATTAGACTGGTAACAAGATGCATAAAAAAGACATGCTTACAAGAAATGCATTTTTTCTTGACATTGAAAATTAAATACTGAGCAACGTATACGCGTGATGTGGATAAGAGATAATAGGAAGGTTCATCTTTATTGTAATCTTGTTCAACAAAGTATGAAGTGTACTGCAGTTCATAATATTTCCTTTTAGATGCAATCACACATTCAGATTTTTATATTTTTGTATTATTTCTTTATGGTATGAGTATTTTTGGAGGACATTTTTTCAATGCTTCTACTATAGGATATCCATTTCCCTCACGTGCCATAAATAATTTAACAAAATAATCATCAGCACTCAAAACCCAACTTCTTCCTTGTCCTTTGGACTCAGTTTTAATGTGTATGCAAATCCGCCACTTGTGTTTGGTTCATTACTAAAACTATAATTAAAAAGAACCTAATTTTGTTTAATGTTAAAATTAAAATGTAATGATTTTTTAATTGAAATGGACTGTTTTATTATTGCAATTTAAATTATATTAAAACTGTTTTCAGGCTTTCAATTGAATTCTTTTTCTCTTACAAAACATATTTGTGACTTGGAGTTTGGGTTTTAGAAAAAAGGATTGCCCTTTTCATGTCAAATTTTCTCCACACAATACAAACACAATCAACTACATTATACTTAAAGTTATTTTCATAAAAAGTGCAATCTTGCATTAAAATTGTTCCTATATTTTAAAACGCGAACAAATTTCTAACTAAAACATGCCCGAACTAGTACAATGTACATATCTGGTAAACAAATTTTCATAAAAATACACACTTTTGTAGGGCATATTAAAAAGACGAATTTAAGGACCACTTTTACTAACCCTAAATTTAAACTGTTTGATAGTTGAAAAATTAAATTTTCTAGATTCAGTTTTCAGTTGGTGATCATAATACCTAAATATTTGGATGGTTGTTGTCCAATCTTATAATTTTGCTTATTAAGTAGTTAATATACCTTACCAAAAAGGCCTCCTCCAATTTTTGAACCAATTTGATAAAATGCTTAATTCTTATTCCTGTTTTTGTTGGATTATTATTATCAGCCTTTTTCAGAAATTGAGAAATAAAGACAAATTTTTGTTAAATTCGACTATTAAGTTATTAAAACATGTATAGTAGCCAGCAAACATTTATTTGATACTACGTATTATGTTTGAAGTCAACATTAGACTTTTGGCGGTGTACTTCCCTGCAAACTATTTTTACCGTAGCTTGAATTCAGTGAAGTGGAAACTTAAAAAAGTATTTGGATACTTTTCCAGTTTTTCAAGTGAAGACTGTTTTAACTGACGCTGTAACCATGGAAATAGGCCAGACATATTTTAACGTTCACCGACTCCAACAAAAATTCATCGATTTGCCATCCTACTTTGATGCAAATAGCGGTAAAGTAGAAGCAAATCGAAAACTACAAACTCGGTGGAAAATGCTGGCTTGGCACATCAATAACATTTTGCTGGCACCATTTTTTGCATTCGCCATATTTCATCTTTTTTCTTTACAAAAGTACCCCACCAAAGAAGTAGCGGAAGAAGCTGTTGTTTATACCTTTCTAATTAGTATGACTTTAATGGCCATCATCACCTGTCTCACAATTGAAAGAGACGTGAACTACATGACCAAGCTTACAAGGGAGATATTTTGGATTGGGGGAATAAAATACAAAGGATATCCTTCGTTGAAAAGAATACCACAGTTTACCGAAGTGTTTGGTTACAACTGGTTCGCATCTCTTTACATTATTCCAACAGTCGCAGCAATATTCCCGTTTCTCAGAGACTACGACCCATGCTCACTTTTTCTTAGGAATTACTGCCACCTTTCGGGTTTTCTAAGACAGATCATTGCATCCGTAAGCCTTGGTTTGTTTACTCTGTTAGCCACTCCGGCACCGTCAAATGAATTACTTCGAACGGCTTCATGCACCTTCATTTTTGGGAAGCTGTTGCGTGAAATTGAGAAATTAAATTCAATTCTTGAGTATCAACTCCCACTGGATGAGTATGATTGGTTCCAGCGATTAGGACAGAAATTTTTATATATTTTTCCATTTAAAATTGGAAATTGTTTACCTCGTAATTCTCTTTTATGGCAAAGAAATTCAATTATTACACCAATTTTCCAGGCAGACCGACGTCAGTCAATAAATGAGAAATTTAGGAAACAACTATTTTTTCATAATCAGCTCTACATTTTGATGACATCTCATTGGTATGCTGGAAGGTTGTTCTACCCTCTCCTAGCGTTTCTTGGGATCTCAATTTCTGTGGCCATGAATTATGCCATCATTATGTTGTATGGAAGTCTAGAGTTATTGCTATACCTTTTTGCTTGCTTTGTTAATATAGTTTCCTTCGTGCTCATCTTTTTCTTTTGTCATTATGGAGCAAGGCCTTTAGTTCTGTCATCTAGAATGATTGGTTTTTGGAAATCAAAAATGTTGGGAAAGATGGAGAAAAAACAGGTGAATGCATTATTACCAGTAGCGTGCTGGGTAGGATACTTTTTTAAAGCAACAAACCACACTGCACTTGATATTGTCTCCACAATTCTCGATGGTACTATTACTTGCATTATGTCGTAATAAATATGCTTGAAAGTTTTTAAAATAATCGACCAATAAAACAAAATAAATAATTGCATTTGATTAGCTTCATCATGACATTTTGACTCCGTGTACTTCTATCTCGACGATTATCAAAATTATTTCACATTTTAAATGCTCTTATGTTTAATAAAATTACAAAAAGCAATTACTCTTAGGATTCTCTTCCAAAAAATCCAAATGCTCAGCACATAATAAAATGAAGTGCTATATTAATCAAACATAAAAAATAATCGCTTTGCATTTAATTGAATTTCTGAATGTTGAAGTGATGTTTGTTCAACTACTTAAATTCACTCTAATACCATTTGAGTTTAATGAAGTTCAATTTTTAATTTAATGTAACAGGTTTTTAGTTAGTGTGGAAGAACGGTCATTTTTAAAATATAATACACAGCACCACTCTTTCAGATGTGTGATGCACACTTGTATAAAATGAGTACAAAAGCAGGAGGAGTAATAAGCACGCCACCAACGCAATATAGTTTTCTTTATGCGTATGTAAATTATTCATATTATTTATGTTTCATCCCCTACCGTTTCAATCGATTGAGAAATGGAGGATATGAAATCCAGACCTGCAAATTTCAAAAGGTAACACAAATTACTATGAGTCATCAACAGTTTATAAGAAGGTTCGTACAAACCATAACTTCAATCAAAGGATTTAATTTTGTATTCCATTTTACTATCATCAGTTACTTTGTGCAGTGTCAAACATATTGGGTATATATCTTTACGCCGTCTCACTCAAGTACTCATTTGAAGGAATTTCTGAAATTATTCCACCAGTAAACTATTTTAACCTATTCCGAAACATTTTCGGTTTGCTTTACAAATTAATCATAATGAAGACAATTTGGATGAAGAGAGATGTTGCGTTGAAAATACTTTTATTTTCGGAATTATATGGTGCCAAGAAAAAAAATCCAGCACCACAAACACCATCTCGTTTCTTCACTACAACAATATGTACACTCGCATTACTAACTTCTTTGGCAAGGCTGAGTGTACCTACAACGAAGCCACTTGGTATGTTAGATAGATATCCAGAGTCAAATTTAAGTGATTGTACAAATGATTGGTACTGTTCCTTGTGGGAAGAATCAAGGTATGTATTTTTTGTACGGGATGTTAACCAAAATGTCCCGAATTCGATATTATCAACAACATCCGTTCTATTAATGGGACTTACATTGAATTCATTGTTTTGCAAAGTTATAATGAGTGTCTATGCTGACATGTTTGTCTTATTTAATGTGTTAACTTTGCGCTCTTGTGTAAGTCAATTTTTGTCAATGTTAAAGACATATGAAGAAGAAATTCAGTTGGCCATGGTTTTAAAAAGCAGACAAACTTGCACATCAAAAAAACTTTTGAGCAAGTATTGGTCACTGTTGCAATTAGCCGACCTGGTTAATGAATTGCTAGGGCATTCCTTAATATATTTCATTGGGGAGGGAATCTTTGCCTATGCTATGGCGTTGAAACAAGTACTATCATTGACGTCAGTGAGTAGGACAGCTATTATCTTCTTCTTTTACGCCATCTTTGCGTGGATTCTAATCGCATCTTCAAACATTTGTCAAAAGGTTACTTGAAATTAGTAGTTGATAGATATGAATTCATGATCAAATTTTCACCGCTAATTTTCTTAATTGTTTTAGATGCAAATGTTTAGAAAGTGGCTGTACAAATATGAACAAACTTTGGAAATAAACAGTAGACAACTCATTGTTCTGCTTGACTCTGTTTCTAAGGATTCTGTGGGAATTGAAGTGATGGGAGTTGCCACTATTAACTTTTCTCTTGTTGGGACGGTAAGAAAGTCAATAATTTTGACGAAATTTTAAAAGCAAGTACATTAAATTAATTGATGATTTTATTGATTTTGTTTGATTGAACTTCAGTTGCTTGGTCTCCTTGTCACGTACTTTATCATCGGTGTGCAAAGTAATTAATTATTTCATGAAATAAAGAATCGTTGTAACTTTTCTCTCAAATAAGTTTCATTATAAATTTGATGTACAATGTTGTGTCATCTTGTATTTCCAAGCAAAAGAGATAACATTAGTAAATAAAAATGAAACAAAGTTTCATATACGAATTTGTAAATTATTCATATTATTTATGCTTTGTCCCCTACCGTTTTCAAATCCTGGAAGATGGGGCATACCAAATTTATACAAATAAGTACCAAAAGGTAAGTAAGTATTTACATGATTCGTAGGCTTATAAAAATTCACAAAAAATGTTTCGTTTTAAATCATTCTAATGTTCCAGATTGCTTGTGGAATTTTTCATGTCATGTCACTTTACCTCTACGGCACCTCCCTTCGGTACGCTATTGACGGTATGTCAACAGGAACTCCTCCACTAATTTACTTCAGCTTATTTCGAAACATTCTTGGTTTACTTTATAAATTTTCTATTGTCAAAGCAATTTGGATGAAACAACCTATTTTGTTTAAAATTGTAAGCTTTCGCTACGAAACATCAGAAGTGGAAACTGGCCAAAAAACTATAGCAATGCGTTTAGAATCCCCATACTTTACAAGAGTAATCTGTACGATTACCGTTTTAGTAGCTATCATAAGATTGAGCATTCCTTCGGCAAGACCCCTTGGTAAATTAAACGAAATGTCAGGTATAATTCAAAAGAGTTGCTTAAATACTTGGTATTGTAGTCTTGTGGGGGAAGCAAGGTACGCATTTTTTCTTCCAAATATTGACCATCCTCATTCGCAATTTTACTCGGTGCCCCACAGCGAAATCGTGTTAGCAGGATTCATGTTGGCTTCTTTGTTCATTAAATTCATCATGGGTGGCTTTGTTGATGTTCTCTTACTCACGAATGTACTTACTTTGTGGACTAAAGTATCACAATTTGTTGCAAGGTTACAACCCAATTATTTTGAAAAACATAATCAGCATCGTAAACAAGATGCTCACGGAAAAGAAACTGTACTTTGGTTGGAACAAAATGACACACCAAATTCAATATTGTTAAATTATGAGTTATTGCAGGAGTTGGCAAACCTTTTAAACCAAGCGTTTGGTGGTAGTTTTTTATACTACGTTGGGGAGGACATACTTGCGTATGCCATGTCTTTGAAAGATTTTTTAGCATTTGACTCAATGTATTTAGCAGTGCTGCTCAGTTTCTATTATACAGTTTCGGCGTCAATTTTATTAGCCTCATCGAGTATTTGCCGAAAGGTTAGTCCATTTATGACCATAAATTATACTGCATTAGGTACTCAAACAACCAATTTTATTATTGTTTTTACATTTGTAGATGCAAACCATGAGGACTTGGCTTTATAAACATCAACAGCAATTGCAACTAAATTCCAACCAACTTGTTCTTTTGCTGGACTCGATTTCCAAGGATTCTGTGGCTATTGAAATGTCTGGAGTTGCTACTATCAACTTTTCTCTTGTTGGGACAGTAAGAAAACTTTTTTAATTGGTAATATGAAAAGTGGTTATAACTTCTGTTAATGTGATACTTTTTACGTTTTAGCTACTGGGCCTTCTGGTGACTTACTTTATAATTAGCATACAAACAACTTAAATTATGTTAAATGTTTCAATATCTTGCTACTAAGCTCTAACATTAACCATTCAGTTGTTGGTAAAGCAAACATATACTACGTACACTGTAGCTCTTTAAAAAAGTTAGTCATAATTAATACATAATTAAAAATCTTTCATTTCAATTACTCGGTATTCAAATGACTCGTTTCATACTTATTACAAACATAAAACCTCTCAAGCCAAGTAAACGGCGTATTGTAAGTTGTATTCAGTTTGTATTGTATTGTTCCACAAAGTATTGTTCTAATCTTAAAATATTAATTTAAGCACGATGATTCATCTTTATATTTTCAGTGTATTTTTTTTAGATTATTGATCACAGATAGGTAGTATTTACTGAACGAATGTGTTGCAATCATATTATTAAAATCCAATGTCATCACTTATCAAAATGATTTACATTTTAATTTGGAAAATAACTCTAAAACAACAACTTATGTAATATCTTACTTATATATTTTTTATTAAATTCTGACACATTCGTTTCACCTTCATCTATAAGCACACGTACGTAGTGAGAAGCGTTTCTAAGTAGAAACTTATTATTCGGTCTGGTAACATTACAATGTCTGGAATTTATATAAACGAGTACATAAAATATGCATACTATTTGTGCTTCTTTCCCTATCGTTTTAAAAAAATGGATAATGGAAAGTATGGAATTCACACAAACAAACTTCAAAAGGTATGAAAATCGTTAAACTGCATTGAAAATAATTTTTGTATACCCTAACTTACATTTTTCCATTTCGTTAAATTTTAATGATTTAATAATTTAGTTTCTTTGTGGAGTCTTCCATGTTTTCTCTTTGTACCTTTACATAATCTCCCTACGTCACGCTGTGGATGGAATGTCAAGTGGTATTCCACCAGTTATTTATTTTAGCCTGTTTCGAAACATTTTTAGCATAATGTACAAGCTATTCATCATCAAGGCGATTTGGATGAAGAAACACATTTTGTTGAAAATTGTAAATTTTCAATATAAACCAATGGAACTAGAAACTGACCAAAAAGTTAGTAGTTTTCGTTTGGATTCACCAATTTGTGTTAAAATTATCTGCACCATATCAGTCTTAAATGCAATCGTTGGCCTCGGGATTCCTACTGCACACCCGTTAGGAGCAACGGACGTGATAACGGGTAGAAGTAAATATAACATGTTTAGGAATTGGTATTATGGTCTGGTAAATGAATCAAGGTACATGCTATGCTTCCTCCCAAACATTGATTCTTTAAAGTCGGAATCATCCCTTACCCAAATTTTGCTTGCTGGTACCGCCCTTTTCTCTTTGCTTAATAAGTTCATCATGGGTCGATTTTCCGACATGCTCTTACTAATGTGTGTGCTCACATTGTGGACTCCAGTAACAAAATTTGTTAAATATTTGAAAGTTACATGTTTTGAAAATGATTACGAGGACCAAGTTATACCGGCTCCAGATGTTGTTTTGAAGAAGAAAAAAATTGTCTTGCAGACCACAGTTTTGACAACCTACTGGTCACTACAGGAATTGGCAAATCTTATAAATGGTGCTATAGGAGACTGCTTGATATATTATGTTGCTGAGGATATACTTGCTTATGCAATGACCTTACAGGATTTTTTAACATTTGAGTCTTTGCATCGAGCATCCTTACTTGGCTATTATTATACAATATCGGCGTGTGTTCTAATCGCATCATCTAACATATGCCGAAAGGTAAGACTAGTAAAAATAATCCTTTAAATTATTTGGGTATATGTTCACTTCATCATTTAATTTATAATTATTATTATTCATTATAATTCTCCCAAAGATGCAAACAATGAGGACTTGGCTTTACAAGAATGAGCAACAACTAAAATTAAATTCGAAACAGCTAATGCTTTTACTCGACTCCATTTCCAAAGATTCAGTAGCCATTGAGATGTCGGGGGTTGCAGCAATTAATTTTTCACTTGTTGGAACGGTATAATTAGAAGGAAATGTTTTATAGCTAGCAAGCTTATTCAACGAACCGATAATTAAGTATCTGTTTGTTTTTCAGCTACTGGGCCTTCTCGTGACATACTTTATAATAAGTATACAATCAACTTACTTTAGGAGGAAAATGCAACTTGTACTCCATTTAATTTATAAAATGGTATAAGAAACACTTGAATTGGGCAGCAATATTAAAAGCTGCAAAGCACAAGTTTGTTGTTGGTAAACAAATTTCCGCCCGAATATCTATTTGCTTAATATGGACCATAATTTTTTTAACTAATTTTGGAATTTTGGCTTTTTTAAATTTAGTGCTTGGAAGGAAAACAAATTTTTGTTATTACATTGTTTGGTGACTTACTTTATCATTAGCATACAAACAACTTAAATTATGTTTAAGGTTTTAATAATTGCTATTATCAAGGTCTCACATTAACCATAGGGTTACTTGGCTATTGCGATGCCAATGTTTCAGTTGTTTTCAATTTATATTACGTAAAACATAGCTCTATAAAAAGAATTACTCACAGTTGATGCATAATTAAAAATCTTTCATTTTAGTTAATTGGTATTCAAATGATCCGTTTCATGCTTACATAATATAAAAACCACTTACGCTATAGTAAAGGGGTTGGCATTCCACAAAGTATTGTTCCAATCGTAAGATATTAATTTGAGCATATAATGACTCGACCCATCCCTGTATTTTTGGCGTAAAATTTGTTTAGATTATTGATTATAGATATGTAGTAGCTACTGAGCTTTTGTGTAATCTTATTATTAATATTAAAAGTCATCATTTACCAAAATTATTATTAATATTAAAAGTCATCATTTACCAAAATTATTAACATTTTAATTTTGAAAATAACACTAAAACAATCACTTAAATAACTCTTACTAAAACATTTTTTAATAAATTTTGACACATTCGTTTCACCTTCCTCTATAAGAACACACGTGTTGTATGTTGTGAAATGTGTTTTTGAATATTAAGTAGTAGCTTATTTTTCTGCCTGGTAGCATAATGTCTGGAATTTATATAAATGAGTACATAAAATATGCGTACTATTTGTGCTTCTTTCCCTATCGTTTCAAAATATTGGATAATGGAAAATATGGAATTCACACTAATAGATTTCAAAAGGTATGACAATAGTTCAACTGTATTAAAAATAATTTTGGAATATCCTAACTTACATTATTTCATTTCGTTAAATTTTAATGTTTTAATAATTTAGTTTCTTTGTGGAGTCTTCCATGTTTGCTCCTTATATCTTTACATAATCTCCCTACGCCACGCTGTGGACGGAATGACAAGTAGTATTCCACCAGTTATTTACTTCAAGCTGTTTCGAAATATTTTTAGCATAGTGTACAAGCTATTCATCATCAAGGCGATTTGGATGAAAAAACACATTTTGTTGAAAATTGCAAATTTTCAATACAAACCAATGGAACTAGAAGCTGGCAGAAAAAGTAGAAGGTTTCGTTTGAATTCACCATTTTTTGTAAAAAGTATCTGTACCATATCAGTCTTAAATGCAATAATTGGCCTCTGTGATCCCTCTGCACACTTGTTAGGAGCAACGGGAATAATTACGGGTAGAAGCAAATATAGCATTTTTATTAATTGTTATTACGGTCTGGTCAAAGAATCAAGGTACACGTTTTGCTTAAATCCAAACAATAATTCTTCAAATTCCAAATCATCTTTAACTGAAGTCTTTCTTGCGGGGACCACCCTTTTCGCTTCTTTTAATAAATTCATTATGGGTCGCTTTTCGGACATGTTTTTACTAATGTGCGTGCTCACATTGTGGACTCCAGTAACAACATTTGTTAACTATTTGAAAGTTACATGTTTTGAAAGTGATTATGAAGATCAAGTTATACCGGCTCCAGAAATTGTTTTGAAGCAAAGAAAAATTATCTTACAAAACACAGTTTTGACAACCTACTGGTCATTACAGGAATTGGCAAATCTTATAAATGGTGCTGTAGGAGACTGCTTGATATATTATGTTGCTGAAGATATACTTGCTTATGCAATGTCCTTGCAGGATTTTTTAGCATTTGAGTCATGGCATCGAGCATCCTTACGTGGGTTTTATTATGTGACATCGGTGTGTATTCTAATCGCATCCTCCAACATATGCCGAAAGGTAAGTCTGGTAAAAAATCCTTTAAATTATTTGGGTACATTTCCACTTTATCATTTAATTTATAACTTCCCAAAGATGCAAACAATGAGGACTTGGCTTTACAAGAATGAGCAACAACTAAAATTAAATTCGAAACAGCTAATGCTTTTGCTGGACTCCATTTCCAAAGATTCAGTAGCTATCGAGATGTCGGGGGTTGCAGCAATTAATTTTTCACTTGTTGGAACGGTATAATTAGTAGGAAATATTTTATGGCTGGCTCGTTTATTCAATGAACCGATTATTAAGCATTTGTTTGTTTTTCAGCTACTGGGTCTTCTCGTAACATACTTTATAATAAGTATACAATCAACTTAATTTAAGAGAAAAATTCAACTTCTACTCAATTTAATTCATAAAATGGAATAAGAAATACTTAAATTGGGCAGCAATATTAAAAAATATAACGCACAAGTTTGTGGTAGGTAAACAAAATTCCACCCAAATTCCTATTTGCTTAATATGGACGATAACTTTTTAAATCTAATTTTGGCGTTTTAGCTTATTTAAAATGTAGGTTTTGGAGGAAAACATATTTTTGTTATCGTTTCACTCGATTTTTTATTAAAACTAAATGGTGAGATATGACTTCTTTTTTGTATTTTTATATAAACTACTCGTACTATTTATGCTTTATTCCATACCGTGTCAAACATTTAGCTAATGGAACGTTTGAAATTTATTCCTATAAACTCCAAAAGGTAAGTTATTTTATGTAATAGAATATATACGTAACATAAAACAATATGAAAATACCCTCTTTTGATCGTTTTAAATTTTATACAGATTCTTTGTGGAACGGTCCATTTTCTAGCCCTTTATCTTTATGTTACCGCGTTAAGACACGCTGTGGAAGAAATGAGCACACGCTCACCCACTATGATATTTTTTAGTATTTTTCAAAATAGTTTTAGCGTGGCATACAAGCTTACCATTGTGAAAACAATTTGGACAAAACAAACCCTTTTCTTAAATATTGTAAATTTTCCAGACAAAAATAACAGAGTTGGGAAAAATCATGGCCAATGCTTGCGAGTGTTAGAGTCAAAATTCTTTATTATAATTCTTTTAACAATCTCAGTAATTGTTGCTTTAACACGATTAACCATTCCAACTTCAAAACCCATTGGCACTTTGGATGGAATGAAGGGAACTGGAAGCATAGCTAATTGGTACCGAAACTTGAGGATAGAATCAAAATACATATTTTTCCTAAGAAATAGTAACCATAGCGAATTTGCAACATCCCCTGTAGAATTCATGCGAGAGGGTATTACTGCGTTTTCATTACTAAGCAAATTCATCATGGGAGGGTTTGCTGACATGCTTCTTCTAATGAACGTGTTAACATTATGGTGCCGTGTAACAAAATTTGTCACAATTTTAAACGAAAAAGTTTATGAAGGTGGGCAAATTGAAAAAGTAAATGTTTTGTTGGCAACATATCAATCCTTAAATGAATTGGCCAAGTTATCTAATGAAGCGATAGGCAACTCTATGGTTTACTTCGTTGGTGAGGGTTTATTTGCATATGCCATGGCATTAAAGGATATTTTGTGCTTGGAGACAACCACTCGAGCGATTGTGATTTTCTACTATTACACCGTTATTCTTTGGATACTTCTTGCAGCAGCAAATATTTGCCGAAAGGTAAGCAAACTTTTGAAATTTTATTCCGTTTAAATTATTTCATGTGCCTCAAGTTTGGTGAAAATTTACACTATTCAGTGGACAGGCTTACCATGCATTAATAAAATTTCTAAACTGGTTTCACTTAAAGATGCAAAGAATGCGAGCATGGCTCCATGAAAACGAACAGTACTTACAGCTAACTTCTACAAAGTTGACCCTTCTGCTGGACTCTGTAGCAAGAGATTCTGTAGCCATTGAAATGACTGGAGTTGCTACCATTAATTTTTCCCTTGTTGGGACGGTAAGCATTGACAAATCGTTTTAATCCATCTGGAAACTCAATTCTAAATTTTTTTCATCCCTTTTATTTCAGCTCTTTAGTCTTCTTGTGACATATTTTATCATTAGCATACAATCCATGGATTGATATCTTACACATACACAGCAAGATTGCTTCGATATAGCATTAAATTAAATACGGGGGAATTTTTACCTAGTTTTTTTTAGTAAAAACGTTATTATAATAAAAAGCTTAATTTTTATTATTATAATAGTCCATATGTTTGACTATAAACGTTTAAAAATTACTAAACCTTTGCATAATTTTACTATATATTTAATCATATTTTTCTTAATCTTATTACACTTTTGTGCATGCCTATTAATATTATATTAAATATTTACTGCTCTTTGTGCAAAAAACAGTTACTGAAAGGAAATTTACTAAAACAATATTATATTATATGATATCGTGTGGACCCGTCAATAATATTAACGATTGCAGGATTGCAAGCATTTAGAAGAAATCAGAAAGTATTTGTATTTTGGATCATGCCCGTTAAATATTATTTTGTCACAATAAATGAAACAGTGAAGTCTAGAATTGTGGACATAATATCAAGTGCAGTGTCTTTTTTAGCAGTGAAGAAATTTCCAAGCATACATGCAATAGGTAGCATACCTTCGACCCGTTTCATTTCGGCCTTGTCCATTTTCTTCGCTTTCCAGAAGTCAATTATGTTTGTCGACAAAATCAATGGTTTAGCTCCATGGTAGGCGAAGAATAATATCAGTATTAGGGTTATTGTTTCCATTAGACACGCCACTAAATAAAGTGGTAGCTCCAGTACACCATACAACATGATTACGGCATAGCTCATCGCCACAGAAACCGAAATCCCAAGAAACGCAAGGAGAGGAAAAAACCATTTACCCCCATAATTACATCCCGTCATGATAATGTAAAGCTGATTGTGAAAATGTAGTTGCTCCTTGAATTTTTCAGCTATTGAACTATCCCTTTTCTCCTTGTTGTTTCGAAATACCGGCGTGATGATGCAATTGTCTTGCCACGCTTTATTGCCATGGTTTTCAGACTCCTTTTGAAGTGCAGGGTAAACTTTTGACCATGGAAGTTTTTGTAGTATCCTGTACACCAGTCGTTGAAACCAATCAACGTCTTCTCGCTCAGGCTCATGATTTTCATTAGCATTTAGTTTCTCAACTTCCCCCAGTAGCTTTCCAAACACCACGATTGCTGATGCCATCAACAAGAGTTCCTGAGCAATAGTAGGAATACAGCTGAGTACCATTGAGCCCAAGCAAGCTGAAGCAATCACGCGTCTAGAGAAACTTGGCAATGAGAAACATTTTGAAACAAGAAGCGAAAATGGGTCGTATTCACGGAGAAGTGGGAACAGATACGCAATCATAGCTATGATGTAGAATCCTGCTACTATGCCATATTCAAAGACTTCTGGAAATTTTGGAACCCTTTTGCTTAAAAAAGGGATGCCTGAAAGCGACCAATTTATAATTTATTTTCTATAAATTTTTTTCAACGTGTGGTTACAATAAACAAACCTTTGTATCTGATTCCTCCTGCCCTCAATGTCTCTGTTGTAACCAATGCAAGAAAGATTGGATGCCTTTCAATGGTTAAGCAGGTGGTTAGGGGAAGCAGTGCCCCATTAGCTAAAACAATATACACTACTACCTCCTCTGCAACCTCCTGTAAAGGAAATTTTTGAAGGGATATAAGGTGAAACACGCTAAATGTGATGAAAGGAATCATAAACAAGTTGGTAATATGCCAGTTTGGCATTTTCCATCGTTTTTGTAGATTTGGATTCGAAATCAGTATGTCACTTTTAATATCATAGTAGAAAGGTGAATCTACAAATTTTTGATAAATAACTTGGACAGTGATATATGACTGCCCTATCTCCATATTTTACGATTTCTTCACTGGATAAGCTGTAAAAGAAAAAATAACAAGTGACTTTAATACTTTCAGAGCTTTACTCTAAGAAAAATAAACTTTTCCTGAGAATTTCAAGTATTTTTTATTTTATCCTATCAATATGCTGAACCCCCGCTTTAGGATTTTAGACTGAATGACGCTGAAATATAGTTTTGAATTGATATCTTTCCAACTTTTCATGTAATTGTCATTTCTCCCCTTTTTATATTAAAAAATAAACCCTTGATTATAGTTTTAGATACTTATATGCAATTCAAATTTAATGGTTTGGAAAAGTTGTAACTTTCTGAAAATTAAATTGGCTGAAATTTGCTAAATTAATCAATTGAGTAATATTATGCCTTATTTTGGTTACCTATTGGTTAAATGTATGTAGTTTTATAAAAAAAATCATGTTAAAATGTACATCAATTCCTTGTATTTTCAAATATCGGAGCTTTAAATTCGAGTATCAAGTCAATTATTTGGGTCTGTTTATTTGGTCTATTTTAGCCAATTTACTTAAATGCAATATACATAATTTTTGTCAATTACTCAATTGTATAATGTACTAACGTCGTATATGAATTTAATAGTGGACGTTTATTGAAATATCTTAATGCTTGACCAACGCTTTAGAGTACAACGTAGAGTATAATGATGCTTGACAATACGTGAATAATTTTGTAATTTTACTAAATTATTTTCCATTTAAAATGTTAGATATTTAAATACACAAGTTGTTGTAAGTAGACTAAGAAAAGCATATATTAAGCTCGCGTTTTTAATTATGGTGCCACAAAGTAATTTCATTTCATGTATAATACTAATGGAAACTTGACATGCAATCTATCTATCTAGGACGACATGAATTTTTATGTGACAAGACATTTAATTTTCTTAAAATCGGCTCTTAATCATGATCATCTTCCACGGATTTGGTTTAAATGTTTGAATACATATATATAGTGTAGATTACGTAGTTCTACACTATTATAACTTAAAACATGTGCCACCAATCTGACAAATTTCGGCTGAACTTTGTAGTTGAGTAAGCTTAGAACTATGTAAGTATTTAAACTTATAGAGATTAGCTTTTAATAATATATATTTTGTAGTTTCTAAGTTCTGGCTTTGGTAGTCTTAAGTTTTTGGTTATAATTAAATTTCAGATTATTATTTCTATGTAATACTACGAAGCACACAAAAAAGAAAAGAAGTTTCACCAAACTCTTCGGAATTCTTCCCAACGGTTGCGGTACAGTTAATAGTAAACATCACTTGAATAGCTGAAAAGGGGCCTCTCAATGCCCTCATACATTTCCCATCCTCTTCAAGGTTTTTTCGTAGTATTAAGTCCGGTCCGTAAAAAACGTTAGTGATTTGCTTTATGAAGTCAAACTGCCTCACGACCGTGTCTTTGGTCTGCAATAATTTAAAATATAACCAAGTCGAGCGTTGATTGTCTAATTGGCCGCCGAATCCAATTATGGATCGGGAATGTTCTACACACCTGCGCCATTGTGGCAGTCCATTTTTCACGAAACGTTTGCATTTGCTAGGCCAGTTTCAAAGTTATTTTTTATTTTTTAACTAGATGCGTTTTATGTGAATACCAAATTATCAAAACAATATTTTACCTTAAATTAATTAATTATGTCGTCTTAGATATTTACTTTCTAATTCAGGGTTTAACGGGAGAAGTAGGTAGGTGTGTCAGGACCATCCATGGTAGAGCAAAACCATTATTAACCATTATTAGATTACCCGTTAAATGTCAATGCAAAAAACACCAACAGACTTAACCAAATGACCAGTCCAACAAAAATAAAAATATTTCTTAGACTTTTCTCTTGACTGGTAATGTAGTTAATGATGTAATTCAAAACATTTAACCAATGCTGTGAATATAACCAACTTTTAACCAAATCAATAAAAACGAGCCCATTATCCGTGAATTTGACTGGAATATTAGCCAAGATCCCAGTCAAATACTTATACATATCTTTCGCAAATACAACAATGGGAACCAAGAGGAAAACCAAGTACGCATAGAAAACTGTAATGAAATTGCTTTCTAATGAGATTGCTTTAAAAACACTTTCATTTGTTTGAGTTGTTTCTTCCATGGTATAGTTCCAAGTTTTGATTCGAATCATCCAATTTTCCCACAAATTTGCCAAACCTGACTCCGACAACCCATATAATCTCTTTGAAAACATGTTTGGTGGCATAGGAATATTTGTAAAGTAAAAGTTTGTCATCATATTTCCAAATGGTTGTCGACTTACACTAATTCTTGCACCTCGAGGTAATTCCAAAGCTGTTTGTTCCACGTTGTGTTTTCTTTTAATTTTCATAGCGAATTCCAGAACGTCAGCGTGTTCATCAATGTACGCGGTTTTTCCACATTTACCAATTTCATTCAAATGATAATCAGGTTCTAAGGCAGCAATCAGTTCAGTTCCATTTCGTGGACTCACCATTAGTGGTTCAGTTCGCCGCCACAATGACATATTTTGATATTCTTGAACTATTTCCATCACGCTCGGAAACCAAAGCTTATATTTTTTTGCTTCATAATGTTTACGGTTAAGGGCTTCAGATAATAAAACACGATATTCTTCCTCCTCCGTTGATTTAGCAAAAAGTCTGAATTTAAGATGAATTAGCTGATCAATATTAGTTAAAGTACTTTTTGCTATGGGTGCTGCAAGATCCTCTATATTTTTACCTTGATATGCATACGTCAAAATTAATCCGGAGAGGATCCACGCCCCACCAATAGCTTTGTTCAAATGAATAACTTTAGATTCCTGGCCAAGCAAAACGTTATATGCAAACATGATTTGTTTCATAAAGTCACCCATCGCTCCAAACTTCCTTTTGATTTCGGTCCCCAATATTTTACAATGTAACCAAGCCAAGCCCTGAATGACTGATCCACTTACGATTGCAGCTGAGAACAATGTCAACCAAATGTAAAGGTCAAATGCTGAAATAAATCCGAGTGCTGAAAGCCCTCCCACTTCTCCATACGGAGCGCAAGTAACAAAGTGCAATCGTCTTTCCTT
Source organism: Orchesella flavescens (assembly GCA_964034955.1). NCBI lineage: Eukaryota > Metazoa > Arthropoda > Collembola > Entomobryomorpha > Orchesellidae > Orchesella > Orchesella flavescens. The sequence continues at coordinate 24,624,020 of OZ035957.1, forward strand.
AGTTCCCGAAACCAATAAAGCATTTTGAAAGGGGTTGTTGGTGAAATAAAAAAGCGGCAAAATCGTTTCCTCTATTGACGTAGATCTTGGTAAAAATGAAGAATTTGGTGAGAGTAGGCTTACAATCATTACGTTTGCGTTAAAATCGGATTGCAAGAAATCCAATAAGTATTTAGATTTTATGTCGGCTAATTGGGGTTGTGAAAGTGCACCAGTATGCCACGTTGCACCACGAAATTTAAATTTGTAAGATTCCAAATTCGAAAGCGAAGCTCCTGCTGTTTTCTCCCCAATTGTGTATTGGTGTGCTACTGGGGGGTTTGCAAACCAAGTGACAAAAAGCCCCATAATGTTTTCAATTCGTTGATTTGATCTAGGTTCAATAATGGGATTGTTGTTGGCCATTCCTAAACAGGATCCACGTTCTATCACATACGAATTAGAAACTACCATGTAGTCATCAGTGGTTGAAGAAGTTATTGCTGTTGTTAGGATGAATGTAATGTGGGTTGGGGATGATCCGTAAATTCTTGGAGTTGTGAATTTCCAGTATGCCCCAATGACTAAATGAACATTGTCTGTATTTAGCCATGTGGAATCTCGTCTTATGGTTTTCAAAGAACTTGGTTTTATCTGAATAAAAAATTGGCCTACTTTATATAAAATAAAATCAGCTGACATATGAGAGTAATTTTTCAATCCCAAGGTATAGTCAGCCACTGGATCCATAAGGTTGAAAGGAATAGCATTGTGGCCATTTGGTGGTGGTAGTATGAGTGTCCAATCGTTACATGGTTTTGGATTTATGTAGACAACGACCACGCAGATTTGTCGCGAGGGAGGGCGAGCTCTAAATTTGAATCCTTGGTTTTGTTCCAAACCGTAAACGTAGCTTCTACAAATTGCCGAATCGTCTTGGCTTAAACCTTTTTCATTGGATAGAAATCTTGTTCGATTATAATAAGTTTCGGACAGCATTATTGGAATTTGCATTGGGTCGATTGTATATAATTCCTATGAACAGAAATTTGATATTTTGATATTCATTTTTACAAACATTAATGATATTTTACAATTTTGTAATTTAACCATACCTCGTCTCTGATTGAATGAAGAGTTATGTGAATTGTACATTCCTGAAACAGCAAAAGTTCCTTTTCCAGAAGGAGGATCATTTGTAACGAGATGTTTATTAAAGAAACGATAACGATTGCGACAACAAACATTTTGGTAAGGAACTATTTAACAAATAATGAAATCTTAAAGTGTAAAAATTTAAACTTTACTTGACCCCCTTGATATTTGGAATTTGTTGTATCAAATAAATGGTCTGATATTATAAAACTGTAAAATTGACTGGACACAAAACTGACGCTTTAATGCTTTCACTTGATGAAACCTCCATTTTCATGTTCATTTTGCGTGATGAAAATTGTGCAAACGCGCAATTATTTAAGTCTTAAATAAGTTTAATCAGGCATAAAGCATCCTAAAATGTAATCAAGCTAAAACTAAAGCTGTCTAGAAATATAACCAAGCTAGTATTGGAAATTATGTCAACCTTTAACCAAATGGAATTAACTATTCCAGCACTTGATTTTTCTGTTTGTTTAAAAGCGGGCGCTGTGCACGTGTCACGTTATAAAATTAGGACGTCGGTTTCCTGGGTTGGTGCTTCACAAAGAATCTGCTAAATAATGCAGAGATATGAACCTATCAAGTAAATTAAAATAGCCTAGTAGGAACATAAAAATGAAATATATGTTATTAAATCTATCACGATAACTTACTCTCCAAAACCAAAAAGTTTTGGCGCAACTACCCGAAATAAATAAATAAATTAAATATCGACACGGAGATTTAGGCGAAACTTAGGGAAAATAAAAGGTAACTATTTTTTCAAACAGTACAATAGGCAAATGAGATAAAAAAATTGTTATGCAATAAATAATCAGTGATAATAGCTGATGACAGTGATATTGAGAATCAAATCTCTTCAGTACGTTGGAATATTGGAAAGTCATTTGCTCTCGGACAGACAGACACCAACCTCAAAAAATCAGAGAACAACCTCGTTTTGCAAAAAAAAAAATTATACCAACGAGATGACGAAATATTTCCCCTCCATATGTTCTTGTATTACGTAATTTTGAGTGTATGAATTTGTCACCAATTCGTGACCAGTGGTGCGAATTAAGGTGGGAAGCTTTTTAAAAGTTTTCTTGAAAGCTTCACTATGCATTTTCAGTTTTGAATTGTCTGTGGAGTGTTACTGGCCAGGTGTAGGTAGGTAGGGATAGCGATTGTGATAATTGTGAGTTCTTGAAGAATAAAATATGTGTGTGAGAAGTTTCCATTTTCCGAGTGATTATACAAATGATTCGTAAAATTTGATATTTTGAGGCATAAATAGTCTCATTCACTTTTAGCCAACAATATAAAAATAATAATAATTTAATAAATTTAACAGCCCCACAAAATTTTTTGTGGAATCACAAAATCATTTCCGAACCATTTTTGTTTTATCTCATTGTCACTCTGACGTAATGCTCAACCAGTTGATTTAACTGACTGTTTGGATGCGTTGACGATGGAATACCAGAGCCAGGTTGGGTTTCACTCAATAGCTGTGTCAGAGTTTGCATCTGAATAAAAAAGGCTTAGCCCTTCTAAGCTACCGTCAGACATCGGACACGCTTAGTTTTTTAATTTTTTTATTAACTCCTTGAATACACAGACTACATAGTAAACACAAGACGAAGAAAATATATTTTTAAATGCTACTGGCTTGTTGCTCAATCCAATTGACAAAGTATGACACATCCGTGTTCACTCCGGGTTGAAGCGGAAACGCACAAATCTGTGGAAGCACAAAAAATGTATCCATAAATTAGAATGAGAATAGAGTATATTATTTAGAAATGTTGGAATTTTACCGTTCCCCACGAAACAATTCCTGCTAGGTAGCCCCCATTAACGGCTTTCAACGGTCCGCCACTGTCCCCATTACAGGAGTCAACACCACCTTTCAAAGCTCCTGCACATATCATTGAGCTCGCTACCCGACGAAATGCATAAAGTGCTTTGCAAATCCTATGGTCTACCACGGAAACACTCACTTTCTGTAAAAATCTTGCTCCTACCATTCCAAATGCAGATGTATAGCCCCATCCACTTACAACAACTTGTCCTGTTGTCACTTGTCCTTGTTTTGGCAGTGGAATTGGGGAAACAAACTTATTCACTTCGAATGGCTTATCAATTACTAGCAATGCAATGTCATTCACAAACGTCCTCGAACTATATTGCCTATGCGCAATAACTTTGGTTACAAATCGCCTTTGTTCATTACCTGAAGTGGTCGTACGATCATTTTCTCCAGCTACGACGATGTATCTTGATGGGTTACTCGTGTCTCGTACACAATGAGCGGCGGTTAGAACATAATGAACTCCGTTGACAGAAATAAAAGAGCCCCCGCAAGTGTATTGCCCTTTGTTTTGGAGAAGTATTTGGTATGGAATTTCTCCCTCTGCTACTACTGACCCACCAATAATTCGCAAAGGATCGTCTTCATTCCCTTTTATTGGAGGCCTTGTAGACGGTTGAGGTTGGGATCCTTGGCCGTCGACGAGAATGAAAACACTCAAAAACAAAATGACTGTGAAATTTCTCATTGTATTCAAGCAACATTTTCACTACAGCAAATGCTCAATTTCAACCGTTCTCATGCAGCTTTTATAGGGTATTGAAACGGATCCACAATCCCAACTGTGATTCCAATCAATGGTTTTGGTTGGTGTTGTTGTTTTAACCTCGTATCTGTAACCCAAACACATGAATATGGTTCGAATATCTATCTGATTCTGGTTATATAAAATTGGTGACAAAATATAAGTGCAATTGAGTTCATTTGGTACTCAGCTGCACAAATTGTGTCATGTTTGGTGCTGGGATTTTCAATATTTACTTTGCGGTAACAAATTAAGTGTTACAAAAAATGGAACTCGATGGGTTATATCCATACGCACGCTCATAATAGCTGAGTTAGATTTTCGTTGATGCAGATTGCAGACAAGCGCCAGTTGCTGCTATTCGTATGACCTAAATTCTACATAATGTGGTTTAGAATGAACATTTATAGTATGTAGATTATTATTGGCTGCACAAGTGCAAACCATGCACCATACAATATTGATCATTATTAACCGGCACCCAACGGGGTTGGTTTCTGATTTCACTGATGGTGTCTGTCCGTCTGTCTATCTGTGAACACGATAACTTCCACACGGTTAGAGAATTTCAAAAATTATTTTTGCTGAACGACATTTCAGGTCGAGACTAGTCTTGGGAAGCGAGATGGGTGTTATTGGTTATCGTTAACCTGGCCAAATGTAAAGGTCAAATATTTTAATTGCAGCAAGAAAACGTTTGATACATAAAATTGAAACCATTTGATGAGATGAATGCAACCATGCTAATTTAAAAGTTCTACGATATCCCCGCGTGACCTACGACCCCATTTAAGTTTAATTTGCAATAGGCGCCGGTTCTTTACTCCTGCCGTTGTTGTTTTTTAACAAATGAGGTTGTGTTTTATGATGTTCCAGTCATGTTCCTGACGCTTTTTCGAACAATATACAACTCATAAGCACATTTTCTCAACTTCCACAATATACATGAGATAATCTGGATTATCATTCTGAATGTCGTTCTCTACCAACTATTTATTGCTCCAATGTGCATGCAAGGGTTTAAAATCCTTCGACAATCGACTCTAATCCTAGTCCCTTGATGTTGAAAACTTTGGGACGAGTTAGATCTTCATAATGTAGACAGTGGTAGTAGAAAAGCAAAAAAAAAATGATTTTTATGCTTCATTCATTCATGGTCTTTTTTTCTTGATGTTTAATAAAGAGTTTAGGTCTCCTTTCCCTACTACCACTATAAGTGGCACCAGTTACTACCAGAACAATATAATACTACCTCATTTGTGATGCAATCTAATATGGAATTCATTCCCATGAATTTTATATTCTCCTTCTATATTTATATAATATAGAAGGTGATATGAATGACGAACGACGATTAATATAATATTGAATCGAACACATGACAAGTTTTTATCCATTCCTGCTTTTGCAAATTGATATTTTGATGAAAATGATAGACTCAAACACACAACACGAATTTTATAATATAGTAGTCATTCAATACAAATGATATATTTAATATTGAATAATTGAATGGAAGACATGACTTAATTACAAAAAATTTGTCTTGCATTCACGCTCAACTTACAAGTCAAATAAAATATAACGTTTCTATTATAATTAAAACATGGAAATTAAAGAAACTTTTAACTCAATTTAAATTAATTCTCTAAATAATTCTGCAATTTGTTCAAGCCCACCCATGCAATTTCATTTAAATATGGAACGATCTAACTAATAATAATAATAATTAACTAATGTAATACCCACAGAACCGTAACTTTTACGTCACTCTAAAATTATTACACATTTTATTATCCCTTTCCTCCACCGGCTCCACCTCCGTGAAGCCAATCTTCTAAACGTCCTTGTTGGAAATTCATTAGGGCAAAACTCTATTAGCCTGCAAATCCAAACCTGGGGCCACTACTGACATATGGATTCGACGTGGACGTGCGTTCTGCTTCTTCTTCATCCAGTTTCTGAAAAAATGGATATTAATAGTTTTAATCTAACAAATTCAAGGACGTTTTAAATTGTTGTTACAAAAAAAGTAAATCGCTTACTTTTTGATTGCCTTCACAGCAGCCATCATCAACATCACCACAATTTCAACGTTTCCAACATGTCGCGTGATATTGTATACGTCCCACAAACATTTAGGGTGGATACCTCCTTCCGTCTTAATTTTCCCTTTGATTGTCTTTGACGACGCAACAATCACGTCAAGCATTTTGTGGCGGAGTCCAACAATCAATAAACGGATGGCCATTTCAATAGGATTAGTAATGAGGAGACTTTCATCCTTGTAATAGATCCACCGGTGAAGGTCTTCCGTTGATGCGTGGGGATCATTAGTTTGGTCGTCCAGATTCCGTGGTACAGATTTGGGGCTAAGAATCCTGATGATTGGGAAATTTTCAGTGCTTCCCTGTATAAAAACATATCAATCAGAATCCAGTAGTAGACAAAGCGCAACTTGAATTTGTGCGGAAAGAACTAACTGTGAATAGGAATATAAACTGAAAGTACCTTGGTGAAAGCCTCAAGAGGGAAAACCTCATTTAACATCTTCCGGTTTAGAGGCGCGTAGTACAAGACTCGCTTGTAATTTCCTTGTTCCATCCTCTTCCCAACGGGGTATTCATCAGTGCAGGCTGCTTTAACTAGAGTGGCGAATGAAGCAAAATCTTATTTAGCTTGAGAGTATATAAAAAGCAAATTGAATAATATTTTGACAATTAAGTTTAAGTAAAGACGTACACGACAACGTCATAAAAGTAGAAGTCTCTCCATAGCTGAACTGCAACGGAGTAACGAATGACCTCAAAGTAGTGGTGTCGATTTGCGTTTCTGCTTCACAACGTTGCTCGCAATCACACAGTCTGAGGAGTAAAAGTGTTGAGTTGGGTTGCATTCCCATCACTAGCTGGAGTTTGTTATTGGTGAAAAACAAAAATAACAAACCAAGTTAAATTAAATATTATGTTGTATAATTAATATTAAGAACTATGGAATTCTATTTACTTACCCAGTGAAGAAAGCAGTAGTGCAGTTGTCGTTTGGTGTCTTTGGATACTCTGCATGAGCGTTCCCCCGATCTTGACTGATAGTTTCATGGAGGCGGAAGGAATAGAATGAGTCCTCCCCAGCAAATTGCCGCACCACGTTATCCGGTTCAACCCCTCCACCGCAGTTGCTAATTCGAAATAGGCTGTTGAATGGGCGCTTCTCTTCTTCTTGAGACGATAACACCAATGTATAAGGTTGCTCGAAAAGGCCAAAGTAAACATTTGGCACTTTGATTATTTGGCCAGTGGTCGAAGAATTTGAAGTCGCCATTTCAAGAATCACCGTGGCACCTTAACTTAAGTAGTTCGGAAAAAATTATTTAAACTGTGGAAATCAATCAGAAATATAAGTTTCCATAAACTTTTGATGAGCACACTGTGTCGAGAGAGAGATTTCAGGAACTTGACGTTACCTTCGCTAGACATCAAGAATGAATGCCCACTTAAAGGAATGGTCAGCCTATTTATACTCCCTTCCTATTCCGACCCAGAAAAGGGCAACGGGGCAACCTTCAACTCATGCAAATTCCAACACAAACATATATTTTTTTTATTCATTTGCCTAATAAGAACTCTCCATAATAATGCAGGTTTTATTCGAACCTTCGTGTTTACGAAAAGGTCAAACCACTACTACCATCACCATCACATATTATCCAAAATATTTGAATAAGCAGTATGAAATCAATATGAGAAATAATGTCTTCGTATTTTAACTAACTCAAATGTACTTTTGTTTTAATGACACGGCTCTGTATCTAAAAATGTTATTGTTTTAATGGAATATTTGTTACACACGATAAATATTATCGGTGCATTGGCTTAATCTTAATTATGATTGTGCTGTATGGTGTTATGGTAGGGAGACCAATCGCTGTAAGGGTGACTGATATCATTTAACACTTAAATAAAGACTCTATTCTATTCTATTCTATTCTATTCAAATACCATTCATGATTTAAAGGACCTGGAGAAAATTACATAATCAATGCAGATGAGAGATAAGAAAGCAGTAGCTGAAGGAGTAAATCGTCAATGCTCTTGCAAACCGGTTACGTGAAAACGGGCGTCACTAGAAAATTGATTAATTGAGTACACAAACCTGTCAGATAACCAATTTGCTAGTGACAATAGGTGATATGTGCCACATAAGCTAGTTGGTACGTACGTAGGGATCGCAAGTGCACGACTACTATTTTTTATTGGAACATATTTAATTATTTAATTTTACAAGAAATTACATTATAACTTTAAAAAACTAAACCTCTGTTAGCAATGTATCTTAACTATCATAAACATAATAATTATTTATCAGTAGTATTAGTGCTGGTCTGAAATATTGGACCATACAACAGAACCTGTTAGGCAGATCCTCCTTCTTTGACAAGCATAGTTTTGTAGTTATCATAATGAATATATATGTTTTTATTTTATACACAACATTCAATATTATTATTATCCCTCCATACTTCTATCCGCCTGTTCTGAAACCCCGTAAGATAATGAGATCCAAGAATTCAAAATTTAATAAATATCATTTGGATGCTGCTTCAACGCCAATTTATCTATCTGAGAGGTCAACATTTCATGAAAGTAGTCGGCGGAAGCGCTATTTGATGGTTGGTGAGTCTCCCGGCTTCTACTGCTCCTGACCATGAGTGGGGTTTTCGGGATTTTCCTTCAGTTGACGGACATTGTTTGGGGCGACATATTGCCACCGATTAGGAAATGGAGATTTAGCAATCCAGTTACGCACGTATATTTCCTTGTCTAAATCGTATAGTTTCCTAAAATAAAAAATGTTCATAATGATATTGTTTGATTTGCAGTATTTGCACCTACATACAATTATTAGCAAAAGCGAAGCAACTATTTTTTACCTAGGCATTTTAACGAAAGACTTTTCCCCTCCTCGGTTGTTGTTGTTGGTGTGATCGTACATCCCTCTCTTCTTTCCTTTGAGGAAGTACACTACGTAGAGTAAAAAATATTTGGCACAAATTTAAAATAATGAAATAATGCTGACTGTGTGAATAGTGCGTAATATTTTAGTAAAATAACAACTGACTAAGATCAACGGTTTTGTTATTCATTTCTTTTCCGGAGCAAGGGCTGTGATGCTGCGCTTCTGCAATAGTTTTGAAAACTTTCCCGCAGTTCCAAAAACACAAATGACCTCTACCACTCTTGGTTAATTTACCCCTGAAAATACCAAAATATTACACTTAGATATATAGACTTAAATATTAAATTTTAGAGCACATAGTACATTAATATTATAAAATTTATTACAAACGAGGGACTTACGCTTCAAATCCTTGCGGTTTGTCCTGGCGAAGAGATGGTGGTGATGTTGCTGCCATTTCGAATTTGGCGAAGGTAAATGCAGGAAACAACTGAAAAGAATTGAATCTATCTTTGAAGCGAATGACGTGGAGTAATGGTTCAAGATATGAGTAACCAGCAAAATAAAAAAAATTAAGTTGTAAAAAACACAATCAATCATTGTTTGAATTGGTTCACAACAAAAATCTCCAACAACATTGTTGATTGTTTTATACTACTACTTATCCCTATTTAGGTACACTAACATTTACATGTTCAGGTAAAGAGCCTGGTAGTTAATCAAGGCAGAAGGGTCGCGCTAGGAACTTGGCTCCGATTTGGCTGAAAATTTGCAGGAATATAGATTTTGATGCGTAGATTACGAATCTGAAATCAGAAACCGTGTTTAGCAATCGTTTAACGAAAAACCCACCGGTTGCCATGGCAACCCGCCGTTTTTTTCCTCTGGGGGGCGCCACGATTGCTAAACACGGTTTCTGATTTCAGATTCGTAATCTACGCATCAAAATCTATATTCCTGCAAATTTTCAGCCAAATCGGAGCCAAGTTCCTAGCGCGACCCTTCTGCCTTGATTAACTACCAGGCTCTTTACTTACGTACAAAGTACGAAACGACGTTAAACGTAAACATACGATCGCATACGAGAAAGTAAAAGTTCCTTTGATTTTCGCAATTTGCCAATGGCACGCAGTCATTGGCTGTATACATAAATCAAAATGGCTCAGTAGCGTATTTCAAACGACCATCTCACATCACATTTCTTCCCCTTCAGCAATTTACATTAGGTCATTTACAATGTAATAAGATTCCTGTTAATTGTTGTTTTATCAGTCGAAGGCTCATTCTCTTTCTGACGTTGCGTTGCCTTTAAACATAAAAATGGGACCGAAACAACGCTGACTGAGCCGAACTTGATGGATCCTTGACGTTCCACTCTTCTCCATCTTGTCTTTATAAGTAATATTGTCATTGTACTTTGTACTATAATGATAAGATTGAGCCTTTGGTCGCGGAAGGAACATAAAAATAGGTAGAAGCCTACAATATCATAAGTTCTTGTGCATTGAAAATCAACGGTTTCAGAGGTCATTTTGATAATAATTATTGTCTAGCATTCTGCGTTCTATTTGACGCCTTCATCAGGACAAAAACAAATTCATAAACTTTGAAATTGGTTCACATTTTTAAACTTTGAAATTGAACTTGAAATTAAACTTCTCAAACCGTTGATTTTCAATACATTAATGTCAGAGGATGGAACTCTTTGAAACATAAGTTCATCTTGTCTTGTCTCCCCACAAGTAGAAATCATTATTTATTGTTATGTATGAACGTATAACAATAAATGAACTAACTGACCGAGGTTTTACTATATTAATATTAGGTTTAATTCAATAGGTAATCGACTTGTATTATACAACCTAGTGACAGCACAGCACCACGACTAGGACTAAGACATGTGTGAACTGAGAACGAAAGGACAGAGAACTGCATGTTACAGAACGTGAACTAAACTTAAGTGGTGGCTGGCTTTACAATATCTATAACTCTGAATGCTTACATACTACATTTATTAATAGACAATTAGACCAGCTGAATTCGTGAAATACTAATTGTATTTTATTATTAATTCATCTTTGGTGACTTCTGTCTGCCTCAGGACTTCAACTACGACTGCCTACTACCTCTTAGCTTACTTGCTAATTAAATCTCAACAATTAAATGATGTATTTGTTTATAGTATCCGTTATATGCAAAGTGGTTAAATAAAACCCTTATAAAACAAAGTTATGAAATAAGGCCATATTTACCGATGAATGAGTACAGAAAACAGATTATAATTTGTATGTATAGAAACTATATGATAAGGAAATGATCAGGAATCATCCTGAGTGTATATAAGTATTGCTACATCTGTAATATGCTCACGTTTGATGCAAGTAGTAAAGGACGATGAATTAAAATTAGCCATTATTGACACAAAAAATGATGCTTTTCGCTTAGTTAGGTAACCCTGTTCAAATCATCATCATAATTTTCATCATGAAACTCTTTTAAACGCACATCCAACCGAAACATTTTTAAAAAAATTAACTTTCAATTTTTCTTTGAGACGCGTCTTGACCTCAATACCGTTGGGTGTGAAGGTGTGATCGTCTCCCCCAAAGGGATTGCCTCGGATTATTTGCCGTCGCCCTCAAGCGCTTCTACAAGTGCGTTATGTTCTCCCCAAAATATGGGGGTGGTGAAGAATTGTAACGAGCTTTTGGACGGAGCTGAAGACCAAAATGACGGCCCCCAACAATGCGCTTGGACCAAGGACGGGGAGCTGTCCGTTTTGGTTCTGATCGAAGCCTTTCCTTCTTTTTTTCAACTGCTTGACAAATCTCTAGCAAAAAGGAATGGGACTGGCGTGTGAACCAAAAAAGGTAATCAAATTTAGGATAAATATGTTCAATGTTAGGTATGTTAATTTTAAAACAGGTCTGGAGGGCTTTTTACGTGTTTCAAAAACAATGTTTCACCTCTCTTTGTCACATATTTTTTTACAGCTCTATTAGTTATTACAGGGAAATTTTTATTATTCTTGATCTTTGTGCTAAAAATATCACTGAAGTGAACTTGTTACAAACATAACATTCAATGGAGTGGCAACATACTCGACTCAGCTTTAAAGATTACTAAGCTTGAAAAGATTTGTAAGAAGAAATGTATGCATGAAATTTATTATTGAGATACAATAAATGAAATGGTATAGTCTAGAATTGTGGACATTATATCAAGTGCAGTACCCTTTTTAGCACTAAAGAAATTTCCAAGCATGCATGCAATAGGCATCATACCCTTGGTCCTTTTCATGTTCGCCTTGTCCATCATCTTTGCTTTCCAGAAGTCAATGAATTTTGTTGACAGAACCAAAGGCCTTGCTCCGTGGTGGCAGAAAAAGATTATGAGTACAATGCAGACAGTATCAATGAAAATTGCGAATAGGTAGAGAGGCAAATCTAGTTCATTATACAGCATGATTATGGCATAGTTCATTGCCACACAAACAGAAATCCCGAGAAAAGCAAAGAGAGGAAAAAACAATCTGCCACCATAGCTGCATGACGTCATGATGATGTACATCTGGTTGTGAAAATGTAGCTTAATATAAAAATAATTTAGACTTAATTTAGAAGTGAACATAAAGCAATAATAAGAAACCACAGAAAAGTTAGTAATAAATTACATAGTAGCTTTGCTTTGTCCATAATAGATATTATTTCGAAGTGATGAAATGTGTATAGCGGCTTGAATTCCAAAATTATACGATAATTTCCTACCGCTTGCCTGGTAAACATGAAATAATTACGTTCCGATGTAATTTATCTTTCATTGCCGACGTTGTAAACAGATCAATAAAGTTGATAATAATTTGAAACAAACACACGCAAATACAAATAGTCCAAATAATATTAAAATATATGTATGAAACCACAGCTTCTTACCCGACTGAATAGAACTGGTAAAATGTAAGGACTAATTACAAGGGGAAGCACACTATTACACTACAAAAATGTGGATGAATTTGGTATGAATCGGAGTAACACAAGGTAAGAAAACAATATGAATAGATGACACATTCCAGTGACTTATCAGTACCCCCAAGCAATTTATTATTTTAGGGAAAAACCAAAAAGAAACCCGGGTCAACATCCGACTGCCTGTACATTTTACTTATTTACACTCTCCCGTTTCCCCTTTCGCCTAAAACATGATTAAAACATGATGAAAAACTATTTTTTTTGATCGCGCATATTTGCGTTAAAGAACATCATTAAATGTTTAAAGAAAGCAGTGAGTAGGAAATTTCCGTGCATGTCTTTTTGAATAATTTATGATGATATCGGAAAAGTAAAACGCCTTATTATTGACTATTACTGCTTTTATTGTTTACCTGTATTAAATTTCTACATTATTTAGGTGGAGCAGCATAAGATAACTTAAGATTAAATTTTGTTTGTTCGTATTTCTTAAATCGAGTGGGTGTAGTGTAGGAAATAATGTTTCAACCAAAAAATTTATTTCCAAAGTCATTTCGTAGTCTTAGTCCTAATTCAGAAGGCAACAAATCTCCTACCAATTGCTGAAACAATTCATAATATTAACAATAATTGTTTATATGTTGATAGTAACATGGTGCTAACGTTGAGTTTGGAAGCCACTAAGCTTTTTGTTAGCATAGGACGTCAATTGAAGCTTTTCCCTTTTGATTGGATTCAAAAATCAAAAACTTTTACACTTACAAAAAATCAATTAGTCCATCAACAGTGGCTAATTAGTATGAGAGTTTTATGCATGGTTTATATCATATCTCTCATTCGCCATTGTTTTATTATTTTCGGTGGAAAGGAACCACCATCGTTTTTACTACCAAACACTTTATTTGCAGCTCTCCATGGTTGTGGATTATGTTCGGTCCTTGCTAGTTTAGCATGTGAGAACATATTGTGTCAACTATTTCAATGTAGTAAAGCGATTGATGAAGGTAAATTCTTAAACTCGAAATTGAAGAATACAACTCAAAGCCTTACATACTAGTACGTAACTACTTTAAGTGTCTGCAAATGAAATATAAACCAGTTTGAAAATAGTCCAGTAAAAATGTGAGAAGGCTTTGCGTTTATTTCCTCAATAATTATGAAGCCATTTTCTATAGAAATTTTGATTTACTAAGATTTTGTTGTTTGTTTCAGAAAGAAAAAAATCTCGTCTTAGTGCTGGAAATCGTGCTGGTGTGGAATTATGTTCTACCATCTTAATTCTAACTGCTGTATTCTTTATTCCGCCAGTATTACCTATTGTCACTATTCTTTTTCCGTGTCGACAATTTTCATCCAGTTTAATAGCATATTTTCATTCTGACTCTTGCTCCTGTCTAACTTTTCAAATCATATCCTATTTTCTCGAGATGATGATGGTATACGTGCCCTTTTTAATATGGAGTCTTCATGCAATTATCTTTGGTATCACTATCGAGATTTGGAATGATATTTTAAAATCCCTCAACCGAGCTTCAAAAAGTGGATACAAAAACCATTGGAAGTTGTTCCGCCTCTACAGGAGATGTCAGTTGTATACTCGCCTTATTAACGAGTTATTCCAAATGCACTTATTTCCATTTCTTCAAACCTTTGGCTCGGTGGTTGTGATTACGTGTCTGTACACAATCATTACGATGTATGAAAAAATTCCACTCGTTCTCTACTTGTTTTCAATAGCATTCATGGTGATTGTGGGTTCTTTCTGCTCCGTCGTTTTGGATGTGCCCAGTAAGGGTTTACTTCACTCACAAAGTTTTATTATTTCTCTTAGAAAGTGGTCGTATCGAAGGCGTGACGTGGAAAGGCGGTATATTAGATCCCTTCCAATTTTGAAACTGTATAGTGGACCGTTTAATGTAGTGGATAGAGGTAGAGTACCTGCCGTGATAAGGTTTTGGTTACAACGAACTGTTTTTTTAGTTTTCAAATCGCGCGCAGTCTAATTTTCTTATTTGCTGTTTATAGTATTAAATTATTCATTATTATACTTAATTGAAAAATACGATCCTCAACTAAAAATGTAACAGATTTTACTTGAAGCTACTATTTAATCGAATTTAATCTTCTTTAATTTAGATATTGAAGTCACAGTGCATGTATATATATTATATACCACTTCATTCCTAAATAATATTGTATTTAATGGATGGGATTCATTTGGTAACTATAAGATAACGTGATTGTGACGTGCATTTAAGTAATTAGAGCTTTATTATAGTACTTGTTATTCAAAGAACAATTTAAACTTTCACTTTAAGATAAATTGAGTTGAAAGTTTTAGTATTCAAAATAAACATAAAATATGGAGTGGGGCATTGTTATTCAAAAATATTTCTTTGCTAATAAATTTAATAATGTCAAATAAAATTACATTTTCAATAATATTATCGTTACTTAATGAAAAAGTAAATCAGATAAATGGCCGCAAATATTTTATTGAAATTATTATAATTTATTTCACTTCTAGTCTACATATTATGACATACGGACAATAAATTACTCATTTAATACACACATATATATAATATATTTCCTCACGTCAGAAACAGATAATATTAACCTTTGAGCCCCAACTCTAAAAGGTTACAAGTATTTGCATCGTAAGGTCTTTTATACTATCACAATACTCAAGAAACGTATCTTTCCCTACAATTTGAAAGGGATACCTGACATGCAAAAGAAAAGGAGTACATGAGCAAGTAACTTTATTGGCATAACTTTTTAGTCTTGAAGTTTCCCTAATCGTTTTCATAAACGTTTCAGAAACTTCCTTAGTTTTCTGAATTATTTCGCATTCAACGAAAGATATACTCAACACCACAAATATTCCTAATGCCCCAAATAAAATAAGAAAAATGCCACCAACTGTGGACATAATCACCGTAGAATGTCGAACATACAAGAATATTATTAAAGCTGCAACAATTAGTGCACCACCAGCATGGAAAGTGATTTTAAAAGATTCAAAAACATAATTACAGTATCGAATAAGAAGTTGCAGGGATCTGTACAACGATATGAGCGATTCTTCACCAACATTTCCCAGATCTTTTGTGCGATAGTGGTCTTCATTAAGTCGGCTAACTGGTGATAATGCAACGCACCAAAGTTGGACCGAAAGTAGTCCAACATATCCAAATAAAACCAAGACTACCACAGTATTCGTCATTAATAGCACTGCCCAGATCACTATAAGTACCCAAGGCAAACTATTTAATGAAGGGGTGATTTCGATTTCCAGGTAAAAGGATAGCATCTTATGTGTGGGCTCAGAAGGGTGGAAAAAACAACCTGCCATTACTATAGGAAATGTCAAGGAAAGGTAGGAAGCAAGCGAAACAAGATTTTCAAAATCTCGATGTGCTCGAGTGTTAAAACTTGTGGGTGTCAGTACCTCGGCAAATTTGACTGTAAAGGATAAAATAAGAAATTTTTAATACAAATCCGTTTCTTTTTTTTTCAGTTTAATTCAAAAAATCAATGCATGAGTTCCTCTTACCATTCATCACCTTGTTGAACTCCAGCAAGGCGTTTAATCCCTGCGCAATTTCATGTCGACACTCCTTTGTACGGGATACTAGCATTAGTATCAATTTTACAGACAATGAAATACTTAGTGCGGCACAAAGGCTAATGATTTTGGTGCTTTGCAATTGAATTTTCTTTATACAAGGTTCCAGGCATTCTTCCTTGATTTCGATTGCCTTATAGCTATCATATATAATGATATCAATAAGCAAGGTATAGATAATTCCAAGAATGTAGGCTGTATGCCAATTCCAGTAGATGTAGTTTCCACTTGAGCAAAACTTTTGCGTTGTGTTGGGAAATGTACTTATGATTTGATATTTTTTGTAAAGAAAATAAGGGGAAAGGTTGTCTTATTCCTACGCCATATAAAACATATTTGATTTGTATTGTGTTGATGAATGATGAGAACGAGGCAGGCAGCGAGTGCTTGAGAAAAAGACAGAGAGTCAGTTGAGTCAGAGTGCGTGCGTACTGGTACTTTTGAGATGAAGTGTGAGAAATAGTCAATTCATGATTGAATTTAACTATATCGATGTAATTACGAAGAATTAAATAGTGCTGACCATTTGAAAACGAATAAAGACTAACATTCTTGTTGTTATTTACAAAAGTAGACCTTTAATTGGAGTTTGTGTTGTTTTTTTGAGCTATTTGATAATAATACATATTGCCATTAGTGGCTGTGCTAGTTATTGTGAGAGGGAGTAAAGTATCATCATTAAGCCTACTGATATCTGGGATAGAAGCACTTTTTCGAGCGGTTAGCCTTAACGGTGTTTCAACACGTTGCATTGTCGTAGTAGCACACGTAGCACAGGCAGCATTTGACAAAGACGCCGAGACGGATTTGAAGCGTTTTTAATATCGATTTCGTTATCATTTCTCAAATGAAAATAAAACAGTGTGTGGATGAGTCAATGGCAGCTCTCTTACTGAAGCAAATTGGCATTTGTATTTATGCTCACATATGAACGCATTACTACACTGTAGATTTGCCAAAACAAAATATCTTAAAGAAAATATTATTCAAAAATAATTAACCCAATTGGTATATTTGGTAAAACAAAATCTATACAATAACAATTTGAAAAGTCATGTTCTTGAATCTGCCTGTGGTTTGTTGCTGAGAAGTTATAAAATTGCAAAAGTTTAATAGTAAAATAATATTCAAATTTCTATTAAATGTGAAAGTAATATACATATATGTTGGTTAATTTTCTCCGTCTTATTTCGTGACCTGTTTGTAATTTAATGCCCGAATTTAAATCAGACAATTTATTACGACGCTACGGGATTGAAATTGAGTATTAACTTCATATTCAATTTCAATCCCACATTACTTTTAACTTGATCGAATGAATTACTTTAATGTAGGGCTAGTACTACTGCAGAGGCTTTATATAAAGGTTCGTGCAGCTTTTATTATTTCCTCCAAGAAAGAAAAACATATTTCTCACCAAACAGGTTTCAAGCAACAATTTTGGCTTTACATTATACACATCTATATATACAATCTACAATTTTGTCCAGCCTTAAAAAATGTATTTAGGTACTTTTCTAACATGAATTTGAAATTTTAGGTTTTGCAGCTTATTTGCAGCATAGATAGATTTAAACAATTTGATCGTAATTCGTTTGATTAAGTCACATGCAATATTTTTCTTCGAATTATACGCTACAAACACCCAGTTTGTTATTGCTAATCATGAAATAAGATCATCCATGATATGAGCGCTTATCTTGAATGTTATTTTGAGGGTCAAAAGTCAAGACCTTTCCTTTTTCAAGCGTCAGGTATATCGTGTAGCATATCATTCGACAGCTAATCACGAGAGAAGATCAATGGTACCATGCAAGCTTATCTGCGATGTTATTTTCAGGGTCAAATCTCATGATAACCTTTCCTTTTTCAAGCATCAGGTATACCGCATGCATTTCAATTAGGGAATCTCTTGCTATGGACTTCATCGCTTTGTATACATTTTAAATAGGGAATCTCAGTCTATGAATTTCAAATACGCCATCTCAACTATTAGGGAAGACCAACTACCATTTTAAGCTCGCTTATCTTAGATGTTATCTTAGGGGTCAAATGCCATCAGTTTTCTTTTATAAACCCTAAATTGCTAGATTAAGAAGCAATGAAGAGATTTCAAGTTACGACTGAATAATCAACAAGTAATTTTGGCAAATAATATTTTTTTCAAGAAGGTTGATGCTGTGGTAATTTTAGGTTTTCTTGAGTAGACGGATAGGTCAACTTTTCTTTGAAGGAAGCTACCACGCAACCAGATTTTAAAAGTAGAAGTACTGACAAACTAACAGGTTACTGTTAAAAAGGGATGGTTCGTGTTTCCAATGAATGTACTATACGATAAATTCGCAAAATTAAATACTATAGCATCATTTACGACGCTTACAAGTTATTGTGTGATATATAAAAACAAGTAATCGAATATAACGGTGAAGAAAATGAGTACCAACCAAGAAAATTGTGCACAAAAAGTGGTTTACCTGCACACTTGTTCATAATGCCGTGGTATGTATGTATGGGCAAAAAGTAGTGGACTTGAACTCTCTTTTCCAATGAGATAATCGATAATGCTGTGAGTGCACGTGATTTGTACTCTTGTTAATGATAGTATGATAATTAAAGCATATAGCTCGGGGTAGGATAAACATTTTACTTTTCAACCTCATATGTACATATTATACAAAACATATCATCAAAAAATGCTTTAGTTGATTGATGTACAAGGTGTAGGTCAGTTTAGAAGGTCGTGATCAAGCTGGAAAAACACTCATGCAATATCTCTCTCATTTCACATGAATAAATGAGTGAACAAGTTTATATTGCCACTGCTTCATTTTTTGTGGTAGTAACATGAAATGATATATGGATAATAAGGAATGGTCTGATAATAAATTTAAAAAAACCTTGAGCTTGAGCTATTTTTTTACGCATAACCTCTTGCAATTCTCCATTTGTGCCACAATAAATTCAAGGTTATTTATCGTATCCAGTCATAAAATTGAATTGAGAATGGTCCAGATTGATCTTGCAGTATTGCTCAGGCACTTGGTTAAACCAGTTCTCAATCTATAGCTACATTAACTTTACCCACAATTTTACACATTAAATCAAATTAAAAGTTTACGTCCCATAAGAAAAATACGATTCCATACAGCTAAAAAATATTTTTAAAAACATGGAGGGGGTAGAAACGAGAGGATTGTTACCTTTCCTAATTTCACTGGTGTTTTACATCATCCTCGGGCCAGTGATTCTGATCTTGTGTTTGGTGAATGAAATTGTTCGCCTTTGTGTATCACTATATTTGCAAAAGAAATACGATGGAAAAATTATGCTGGTTCCTGATGGAGCGGATGCTCTTTGGGCTCTCAAACGCCCTGAAAAAACTAGAATGCTTCTTGTCTTTTTTAAATTGGACAAATATATTTCCCCTCAAATAATCAAGAAACGTTTCGAGGACGTGCTTTTCAAGGTCCGAGATTCCAGTGGGCCTCTACTCTACTGTTTTATATTAACGCTGTGATCTTTGGACCCTATGCATTCCTTTTAAGTTCTATTAACAAATTCAAATCTTTCTGGCCACGACAAATTTCAAATGAATCAACGACTCAGGCTCAACACACTCACACTTGGACAAATTCCATGGAGTTTGAAACCATTCAAAAAATGAGGAAGAAACTCGGTAATGCAACAATCCCAACGATTGTGGAAAACGCATTTATATCTGCAGCAAAGGAGATTCTGCCAGCAGGACGTGTTCCGGAGCAGCTCTGCGTTGGTGAGGTAGCTGCTCTCCTTCCTTATCCAAACAAGATACCACAAAACCGGTTCGCCATTTTCATGTAAAACATCAACTCACTCCAGTCTGACTTTGAGAGGATTCGGGCGTCAAAGAAAGAGTCATGGAAGGGCATCACTGGACCCTGGATTCCGCTCTCGTTTTTTGTCTTCAAAATCAGTGGAAGAATGCCTGTGTTCATGCATCATATAGTTTTAGGTGGAGGAAGCAACTCGCTCATGATGAGTAATTTGCCGTTGTCAAAGACAAAGTTTAAGATGTTGGATGTCGCCACTGTTTTAGAGACCTGGGGTTTCCCACCCCAACCCAATGATACGGGAATCACTTTGTTTAGTGCGGCCTATGAAAATTCTCTTAAAATAACGGCCAGCGCCGAGTCCACTTGGTGGAGGGAAGAAGAATTGATGAAAATTGTGGAACGAATACCCCAGGTTATGTATGAGTGGGCCAAAATTTTGGAATAATTTCGGAATATCGTATTTTATTAGGTGAACCATTTTACCATATTCTGTGTTTTGATTAATATTGCACTGTTAAAAAATAAAAATAATCGTGAATCGTTGAACTTGTCATAATTTGTCATGCCTTATACAATTTTGTGCCCGTAAAATGAACATGAAATCTATAAATTCTACGAAAGTCTGCAATAATGCCATAATAATAAATAATAATTTTATATACTATACTCCAAAGTCCCAAATGATTAAAGCATAGCGTCCTTCGACTCATTCCATTTGAAGGTAAATCCATAAGTCTAAAGAAAACTCGATAAATTGCAACAACAAAGCATATTTCAAAATTTGTCAATAAGAACATTGAAATATGTAGGTAATATATTTATTTTATAAAATCTGCAGTAGTGCTTTTGTTTCCCTTTGAACTTTCCCTCTCCAAAAGTCTGTTAATTTTGTCACAATCACTCTGTACTTTCCCACAGACACTTAATCAGTAGTTGGGTTAAGATGCAAGTCTTTAAAATATTTCCTCAAATTATGTCAATTTAGACTCTACATTTTTAAAACGATGTTGGGGCTCGCCACCCGAAGTTGCTATACGAAATGTAACACAGGCTTATAGATAGATCAATATGCAAAACGAAGCAAATGATGATCATGCGTGCATAGTTTTTGAAGCGCTTCATGTTTTTCATAATACAAAATAAATACTAAACAAAATTGGTGAAGTCATGATGCCAAGTCATGAGGATGATTCTTTTAATAATTGAAATATGAATCAAAACATCGAATATGGTAACATTCATAGGTTTCTACTATATAAAAATATAATATTTAAAAATCTATTCCAAAATTTTGGCCCACTCACCCAAAACTTTAGGAATTCTCTCCACAATTTTTACCAACTCTTCTTCCTTCAACCAAGTGGGGTCCGCGCTAGCCGTTATTTTCAAGGTATTGTGGTAGGTCGCCGCAAACAAAGTGATTCCCGTATCATTAGGTTGTGGTGGAAAAGCCCATACTTCCGAAGCATCTGCAACATCCAACATCTTGAACTTTGTCTTTGACAACGGCAAATTACTCATCATGAGCGAATTGCTTCCTCCACCTAAAACTATATGATGCATGAATACAGGCATTCTTCCACTACTTTTGAAGACTAAAAACGACAGCGGAATCCACGGCCCTGTCATACCCTTCCACGAAGCTTTCTTTGAAGCTCGAATCCGCTCAAAGTCGGGTTGATTTGAGTTGATGTTGAACATGAAAATAGCAAACCGATTTTGGGGACGCTCATTTGGATAAGGAAGGAGAGCGGCTAGCTCCCCAATGCTAAGCTGTTCCGGAACCCGTCCAGCTGCAAGAATCTCCTTTGCTGCAGATATAAATGCATTTTCCACAATCGTTGGAACTGTTGCATAATCCAGTTTCTTCCTCAGTTTTTGAAATGCTCCAAGATCTATTGAGTTTGTCTAAGTGTAGCTGGTTCCACCTTGAGTTAGGTCATTTGAAATCTGACGCGGCCAGAAGGACTTGAATTTGTTAATAGAACTTAAAAGAAATGCATAGGGTCCAAAGATCACAGCATTCAGATAAAAAAGAACTTTTTTCCCAAGTGGAATCTCAAACTTTTCTGGGTCAACAAAATATGTGTAGTTTGAACTCATTTTGTTTTTAAACATTGTACAAAGTGAAAATCCGTCCGTGTGCGCATGTTGGAATCGGAAAATAAATAAGGAAGTCTCGGATTCACCTACATTTTCAACAAACCTGGGTACAAGGACAACCTCCCACTGAGGTTTATTTTCGCTCATATCTGGAAACATTTGGTTTACTTCCTTTTGGATGTCGTTTTTACCAAAAACTTTATCACCAGCTAATGATCTGATGTGGTTGTCAAAGTTAAAGTTATCATCTCGTTTCCAGCAAGCGTAACCACATTTGGTCACCAAAATATTTTTCAACTTTAAATAAGGTCGCTGCCCACTGGAGTCTCGAGCTTGAAAAATCTTGTTCTCAAAATTTTCTTTGATTATTTGCGCTGGAATATATTTCTCTATCTTTATGATAATAACAACCATTCTGGTCCTTTCCTTCCGTTTTAGTGCCCAAAGAGCATCCGCTCCGTCAGGAACCAGCACAATTTGTCCATCGTATTTCTTTTGCAAATAAAATGAGACACCAAGTCGAACTATTTCATTCACGAAGCACAAGATTAGAATCACTGGTCCAAGGATGATATAAAATACCAAGGAAATAATGAAAGGTAACAATCCTGTCGTTTCTAACCCCTCCATTTTTTAAGTATATTTTTTAGCTGGATGGAATCGTATTTTTCTTACGGAACGTAAAAACTTTAAATTTTGTAGCTGAGAATTGAAAACTGGATGAACCAAGTGCTTGAGCAAAACTGAAGATCAATTTGGACCATTCTCAGTGTTGACACGATATGATAAATATGTAACCTTCATTTTATTGTTGCGTAAGTGAAGAATTTCAAGAGGTTATGCGTAAAAAACTGATACAAGCTCAAATTTTGTTTGGATGGTCATATCATTCATTATCACCACAACATTGCATATGTATGCATAATATGCATATGCTGCTACTACAAAAAATTAAGTAATGGCAATATATACTTGTTCACTCATTTATTCATGTGAAATGAGAGAGATTGCGTGAGTGTTTTTCCAGCTTGCGTATGGCCTTGTAAACTATCCTACACCTTTGCACCTTCCATATTAATCAACCAACACATTTGTTAACGATATGTTTTTATGCAGGATACGAGGTAGGATAAACTTTTCAACTTTATATTCATATGAAGCGTACATACATACATATGTTTATCCTACCCCGAGCTAGATATTTTAATTATCATACTATCATAGCAAGAGTAGAACTCACGTGGCAAGAGTGGCATTCTCACTTATCGCATCAGGAAAGAGTTCAATGAGTTCAACTACTTTGTGTTTATACGTATTACGGAATCATGAAAAAGTGTGCTGATAAACCACATTTTGTGGTACACTTTTCTTGATTTGTGCTAATTTTTTTCACTGATATATTCGGCTGCTTGTTTGATTTCAGAAAGATCGATGATGTTGATGATCGAACATGTTTCAACTGATATTGCATTATATAATAAACCCGACAGATCGAGATGTAATGATGTACCTTTGAAAATTCCAAATTCTCCCTCCCCTTCTGAGTGATCCCCACCTCTAGAATTTATTTTATTTTAATAAGGTCAGAGGTCACACTGGGGTTACCTAAGAATTTGGGAACCCCATTAATGAACTGTTCTCACAAGTACCTTCATTTTGATGTATCACAACCCATACCTTGCTATGTAAAAAGTATTTGAACTTATCATGGTCAAAGGTCACGCTGGGGTTATCAAAAACTTTCAAAAATAGTATCACTGATCAAGTCTTACCAGTAGCTTCATTTTGATGCATCACAACCCATACCTTACTATTCAAAACATTTGACCTTATCATGGTTATAGGTCACGTTGGGGTTATCAAAAACTTTCAAATATAGTATCACTGATTTAGTCTCACCAGTAGCTTCATTTTGATGTATCACAACCTGTACTTTACTATTCAAAACATTGACCTGACCTTTGACCCAAGAGTTCCCCTGAACCGATTTGACCCATCTTCGAACTTGACCTTACTTTTTACCTAATATAATGATTACTGAAAACAGAATTCAAAAAAAGTCAAACCGTTTTTGAGTTATCGTGTACACAGACGGACGACATCCTGAGTCTTTTCAATATATACCTAAAGGTACATAATAAATAAAGATAATAGTCATAAATGATTGAATTTTTAATTCTCATCATCATGTCCTAACATTTTTTGAGTATGAATCGAAATAACCCAAATCCAAGCCTAGATCAGCATCATAATATTTCTTTCATGTACCATAGTGTCATGCCAAGTCAAGGAAAGTTAGCTAACAGAACTGAAATCCAAAGTTCTAAAAATAATTATGAGGCTACGTAAAACAAGCGATAATATAATTAATTGACATGAGCAACATTCTTTGACACAATAAAACCCCCCTGCTCTACAAATCTTGCAAGATTTTTAGAAAATTTATTCAGAAAAAAAAATTAAAGTGTAAAAATCATAAAAAATAACAATGTTTTTAGAATGAAATTACAGAAGCACTACTTGTTTGATGTGATGAACTCTGGGATCTCTGAAATTAGTGTGATGAGATTAGCCGAATTCTCAACAAGATGAGCAATAGAAACTCTGCCCCTTTTCTTAATGAACTTGGCAACCTTTCCCAACTCTTCTTGTGAGATGTAGATGAATTTCCCACGATCATCCATAACACCAGTGAGTCTCCCTTCATTGACGAGGATCTTAAGTCTGTCGATAGTATCTGGTACCTTGAGTCCAAACCGTGTTGCAAGTTCTTCAAACAGAACCACCTTTTTCGCTTTGATATGATCGAGATACTTTTCAATTAGATTGCCTTCGTCCTCCTCTTCCACGGCCTCACAACCTTCCGCTTCAACCGTGAACATTTCTTTCATCTTCATGTACTCCTCCATCTCACGTCGCACTTTCTCCTCGCGGAATCTTTTCTCCTCTTCTTCCTTCCGTTTCTCATCTTCTGCTTCCTGTTTCGCTCGTTCTTCACGCTGTTTTTGCTCCAAGGCTTCCTTTGCCTTTCGTTCTTCTCGCATTCGCTCTTCAGCTTCACGCTGTTGCTGCTTTTGAGCCTTGGCCTCTAGCTTGGCTCGCTTCTTAGCACCTAACTTAGGATCTTTAAGTTTTTCATCAAAGAGTTGTGCCTGCCTCTGAGCATCACCTCCAGCTTCGTGGTTTTCTTCTCCTTCCGAGTCAGAGTCATTAACAATCCTTTCTCTCCGATTTCGAGCAATCTGCCTTCTATTTCCAACTGCCCGATTATGACGAAGAATATAGTTTCCAGCCAGTTCTTGAACTTCCGGCGCTGCTGCTACGACTCGAAGGTTCGAGAACCAATACACAAACCCACTTACTACTAAAAGTATACACCCCACCAAAGTGTAGACAATGAACTCCGATGACATTTCAGAGCCTTCGTCAATATTTAATAGGCTTGGCTTTTCGAATATTTTTTATTGAAAATTCAAAACCACACTTCCATTCACGTAATAAATCTAAATATTTTAACTATCTAACTGAAAACTTGATACTTTGAAATAAACATCAAAATCACAGCTCATATTATTCCACAATTTGATCACATATGTTTTGATTTTTTTTTCAAATACGAAATTTTAAATTCTTGATAAAAAAAACTTAAAAGCATGGGGCAATGTGGGAACATCCGAATGAGCCAAAAAGTTCATTTTATCAAAATTATGACGATGAATTATGCCTATGTTACTCCACAGCAATGTTACCAACCATTTAATGATAAATGTATTTAGTGTAGTGTCGTTGTCTAATTTTTTAAAAATTAAGTTGGCATCTTTTGCGATCTGACAAAACGATTAATTCTTCTTCAGATTTCTGACTGTGTTTTTCGAAACACTCTATAACCTTCTCGCTCGTCTAGTGAAAATAAACTTCCGAACTATCAATTACAATATCCAAAAATGGAACACCATTTGTCGGAACATATTTGTGGCATCAAAAATCACAAAAAAAACAACAAATTATCATCTTATCATGTTCAGAATTTGTAATTTCTTTAAGTAACTGAATACGATGTTTTTAGTGTTTTAATCAGTTTTTGAAATTGTAATTAAATTTTAAATAATTAAAATTTCAAATTTGATTTCACTGACAAATGAAGCATCATAGATGAGTATTTTAATTTAATTGGTGAGGAAGGGCGTAGTGATGTGTGTGCATGCAAAACAAGGGCATTGTAAATTATTATATCCCAAGTCATCATAGAGTAAAACCGTTGTGAGAATAAAATCGGAAAACCGCGCGTAAGTTCAAAGCTCATGAAATTTTCTTGTTTAACGTGTATTTATTGTGTCGTGTGTTGTTAGTCAGTGTGTTGTCGTTGTGTTGCTGCTGCTGTGCGCGTGGGTGGTGCTTTAAGTCATTAGTAAAAGGATTGTCCGCGTCATGTCAGTTGCTCAGAAACTTTTCGTCTCTGCTGTGGAATTGAGATTTTTAAAATTCTTGAATAATTAATTTATAGTCAAAACCAATCTTAAAGTATCAATCGTCTTGTTATTCATTATTATTTGAGCGACTTGATCAAAGTCATATGAAAGTTTAAAGTTTTGTTTAAAGTTTAATTTGACAAAATGGTTTTCGGAATCAGTATAAAGAAGCAATTAGGTCCCAATTTACCAGAACCCTTTAGAATACTAAAACAAACGGTACCAAAAGTTCCCATCTGGGATCCATGGTACCTCGGCCATTCGATACCGTTTAAATACTGACTTATCAGATACTGTATGTTCTAGAACGAAGTACAACTTTTTTTGAACTTTTGGTACTACATAAGGACTTTCTGATTCGGACTCGAATGCTCCAAAATAACAATCGGAATATGATACTAACTGGAACCGAATAAGTACTTACTTATTTAGGGTTTCAAGTACATTGCAAATAAGCGGCATAATCAAAGCATTCGGCACATTTCAATGCTATTTCACTTTAACAATAGCATTTTGTTTTCACTTCATCATAGTCGTAATTTTTTGACTCAACAATGCCAAGAATTGGTAAAACTGAGCTTGATCGTACTGCTAGACGAAAAATTAAAAAAATTAGGTCTGTAGTGTCACAAGTAATACATACAAAAAGGGGATCATCCGTGCCATATGAGAAACTTAAAGGTGACAGTGGTTTGTTAGAAAGAATACCAGTTAGAAGTCTCAGTGATTACGTGTGTACTGAC
Source organism: Orchesella flavescens (assembly GCA_964034955.1). NCBI lineage: Eukaryota > Metazoa > Arthropoda > Collembola > Entomobryomorpha > Orchesellidae > Orchesella > Orchesella flavescens. The sequence goes on from OZ035957.1 coordinate 24,651,436, forward strand.
GAAGAGCAAACAAATCATCCAATAAACATTTCATTCAAAAATTCAAATTCCAAGTTTTTAAACAAAAGTGGCGAGCCAGACTATATCATTAGAAGCTTACGAAAATGGGCTGTTGAAAATAACGTAAAAGGAACAGCAGTCACCTCCCTGTTGAAGATTGTAAAGAGTCATCAGTGTTTTGAAAGTTTTCCAAGTTCATCAAGAACATTATTAAAAACTCCCCGAGAAATTAAAATATTTTCGCTACTTCCTGGGAAATATTGCCATTTTCCGTTGAAAGATAACATTGATAGACTAGTGAGCCAAAACAACTTTCAAGATGACGTAATATATCTTCAATTTAATGTCGATGGGCTTCCTATTTCCAAAAGTAGCTCTCAGCAGTTTTGGCCTATTCTTTGCCACGCTGTAAATATATCATCATCACGACCATTCGTTTCTGGATTGTACTACGGTGAGGATAAGCCTAAATCATCAAACGATCTACTTAAACGAGTAGTTAACGAGTTACTTGACTACCAGGTATTCATTTCGTCAGTGAATAATAGAAAAATTAAAGTTGTTGTGCATAGTTTTGTATGTGATGCTCCAGCGCGGGCATTCCTCCTTAATATTAAAGGACACACTGGGTATTTTGGTTGTCACAAGTGTTCCGTTGAAGGAGATTATGTGAAACATCGTATGACTTTTCCTGATCTGAATTTTCCTCTCAGAACTAATGAAACTTTCCGGAGTAAATCTAACGAAGAACATCACATTGGAGCAGACTCTGAACTTCTTCGCTTACCAATTGATATCGTGAAAAAGGTCCCTCTAGACTACCAACATCTTGTCTGCCTAGGGGTGGTTCGAAAACTTATTAACTTATGGATGAAAGGGCCAGTGCATAACTTCCGCCTTCCAACTAGATCTGTATTTCAAATTTCACAAAAACTTATTTTCCTTAAGCCATATGTTCCAAAAGACTTTGCTAGAAAACCAAGAGCATTAAGCCAATTGAAAAATTGGAAAGCCACAGAATTTCGCACTTTCCTATTATACACAGGGCCAATTGTACTCTTAAATATTTTACCAAAAAAGTATTACAATCACTTTTTATGTTTGCACGTTGCAATCACTATTCTGTGTTCAAAAAGGTTACAGCAAGAGTATTTACTATATGCCAAAAGTCTTTTAATTTTTTTTGTTGAAAACTTTGCTAAGTTATACGGAAGTGAAACTGTATCCTATAACGTACGTAATTTAATACATCTGACTAACGATAGCCTTGAATTTGGAGTGCTCGATAATTTTAGCACTTTCAAGTTTGAAAACCATTTGGGAACTTTAAAACGACAGCTGAGAGCTGGCAATCGACCTCTCGAACAAATTTACAACCGGATTGTGGAGTCAAAACTCGTAGAGACTGATGCTAAAATTCAAAGTTTAGATTTGTGCGCACTAAAGCATTTTGCAATATCTTCTTCAAAAGGTGATAATGTGTGCTTATTAACTTGCAACACACCGTTTGTGGTGCAAGATATTTTTGAAACTAATTCAAAGTATTTACTTCGAGGTAAAAAGTTGAATCCATTAGGACCGTTCTACAAGAATCCCTGTGACTCCACTCTGCTAGATATCCAACGATATTCGCTACCAGAAAACACAGACCTTCTTACATTTGATTCGACTCATGTGATTGGAAAGTTATTGTGCCTTCCGATTGAATCGGTTTATGTAATTCTTCCTTTACTTCATCACACCTGAGCTGGATCCATTCTTATAAGTCATGTATTGTATTGTTGAGTTCAATCAAAGTAAAGAAATCGCAGTGGCCCATTCTAGTTGGATTTGGGATGGCAAATGCTCCTGGCCTAATTTCTGGAAAAATAGCACACAGTTGACAACGGCCTTAAAAAAGTGTACTACCCCTGATATAAAAACCTGGGAGCTGTTGGATGTACATGTCGTGGGTGATCGGCACTTTGGTAATTTCATTTCTTTTTGCAAACATCTGAACAACAACCTTACTCCTTTGGAAATAGGGTGACCAAAAATGATACTTAAATTTTATAGATACCTATGAAGAAGCAAGAAGTAAATTGTATTTAGCAGAAGAAGGCTCGGAGTTTTCCAGCAATGAAGTGGGGCCAAAATCAAGACCAGCAAGGCAACAGTTTCTAAAGGAAATCGAAACTGAGGATGAATCTGATGTCGAGTTGACCCCTCCCAATAATACTAAACGGAAACGAGCATTTACAATGCAAAAATCTATGGAGCTTTCACACTTTCCAGTGCCTCCAATTCCAAGAGTAGTGAAGAGAACCGGAGAACCAAGTTTGATGGCCGTTGCAGATATTTTTAAAACGGAGCCGGTAAAAGTTTTAGAAGTTTAAACTTGATAACTTGGCGAATAAATTAATAACATAAAGTTTAAATAAAATTCTTTAAACTTTACAGACTTCAGATATCGATTCAGGCACCTCCCCGCTGCTTCATACAAATAACGGATTTGATTATGGATCACCAAGTCAGTACTCCCATTTCACCAACCCTGTAGCGTCAGGATCGTCTTTCCAAACAAATGACCAAAACAGACGTCCCGTAACATTGATAGGAAATCCAATTAAATATGAGGTTCCTAATCAAGGTGGACAAAATGAAGATAATCGACAGAATATAATTAAGTCGGAATTCGTCTGACTTTATGAATTCTAACTTTACCCACTTTTAACTGAAACAATTTTATGCCATTAGCAGCTCCAAGCAGCTGGTGTAACAATAAAAATCAGAATGTTCCTTCCAATTTGAAAAGCTCAGAAGTCCTCAAATTCCCAATTGAAGCCACCACAATACAAAGTTGTAAGTACATTTGGAGAACTGGATTTTATAATTTACTTAGTTCCATATTTACGACCATTACATTAATCATTATATTCTGATTTAGTATTAGATATGATACGAAGTGTTAAGGAACAGCAAGACGTCATGATGATCAAATTAGATTTGACGTTGGATCTGATGCGAACGGTTCTTCAAACAAAACAGATTACTCAGCAATCACATCCTATTCCAATCAATCTGCCATTTGAATCACTTGAGAAGTTTAAGCAATTCGATAAGACACTAAGGGAAAACAAGAGTCTCCGTTTTGAATTAGTAAAATAGTAAATTTACACTTATTTATAAACTGTTAATTTATTTACAGTAATACTGACTTTTACTGGTTCAATTCAGATATCTCTTTTGGAAACAAAGGGTGGAAATACTCCTAATCAGATTGTTTTCAGAATTGTTGCAGCACTGCTGACTGACAATCTCATGCTGTCATTCACATTTGCTGGCCATGGAACTGGGAGAGAGAGCTTTAGGGACACGATGTTTCTTAGCTTGATTTGCGGTACTTTTCTTTTTAATTGGCTTTTAAATTATAACTACATATAGTATTGTTATAACTTTAAACTTTAAATGTGTTGTCATAGCCGCTGTGAGACGTCAACCAAAGGGAACAGGGTCTACTGACAAGGATATTGAAAAGGCAGTCGAGTATTGGCTGAAACGAGCAAGTGCTAGACTTAATAAGAAGTTCGTTCAAAATATACAGTTAAATTAATTGACTTATTATATACATATATTGGTGCCAAAAATATAATTTTCTTAACGCGTGTCCTTTATCTGTAATAAAAATAGAAAAAAGACATCTACTGACCAGGAAAAGTCGATTGATGCCCAAGACGAGGACGATCAACTAATGGAAAATGATAAGGATGACATTGCTGACCCAGAAAATTGATTTGATGATTTCGGCATCTATTATAGCTAAGATTTTATATGATTTTTGTATTTGAATTAAAATGTTAAATATTGTTAGTGTGAACAAGTAGTTACTAGACAATAGTGCACATCTAATGTTAACCTATTTGAATTGAATTAAATTGAACCCTTTTGTTTAAAAAATATTGGAAATTGATGGACTAATTTACAAACAGCATTTTATAGTGTTTAAATGCATAGCAATTCAAACAGTCATTGAGCAGTTGTGCATTAAACTAGTTGGGCCTAATTTGGTACTTAGTGTGCATTCATTTGGTACTTGAAAGTACCAAATGAGGACTCGTCTTTTCTGGACAACGGTATCGAATTAGTACCATAAAACACGGTTGCCAATTGGTACTTTAAGCGAATTTGGTAGTACTTCTGGTACTCCGCTGAACTGAAATAGGACTGAATCGATGCCCAGTCTGGTAAATTGGGGTGGTGGTAGTAGTCAAAATAGTGAAGTAGGTGGAAGTGGAACACCGCCGGCGTCACCAGCTCCAGCAACTGCGATTGTTAAAAGAAAACGGCCAGGTCCTGCATCAAAAACTTTGAAGAGGAAGAAGAACACTGATGAACATGAAGGAAGCAAACCAAAAGTGTTGGAATTGGAATCATCATCATCCTCCGTTCTCCCCCCAGTTAAGGAAGAACAATGTGTTGGGTGTAGCCACCCAGTAACTCAAGAAAATATGTGGGATAATGAGGAGAAGATCAAGAAGATCACAAACTTTTGTGAGGTGATGGTTGGGAAGGAGCTGAAGGACAGCTACGGTGACTTATCGGGTGAGGAAAATCCCTTGTGTGGTGATTGTGAAAATTATGTCTGCAAAATTTGGAAGGTGGAGGAACAAATTCGAGAAGCTGGACTCAAGAAAACTGCAATGGTTTCCGACATCGCTAAGAAGATTTTGGATGGAGTAAACTCATCGACGCTGTCAGCCGCAACAATGGATCAGCGGGCGGTGTTGGGAAAACTCATTGTTGAAGGTAGGTTTGGAGCCGCGGAGAGCTCATTCACAATACTATTGATTATGATTTTATAACAAAGGAGGCATGGTCTTGACGTTATGATAGTTGTGGCATGTTTTAATAGTTGATTTTTTTACTAGGCTGTCGTAGGAAGCTCCAGTTACGGTTGAGTGCTGATGTTCAGAAAACTGAAAACACGACGGGGGAAGAGTCCGATGCAACGTATCACAGTCTGCCTCCCACTACTCCCGAAATATCTGGGATTGGCTTGGCAATCAAGAATGAAGTTGTCGAGAAGAAGGACGATGAATCAATGGAGGTTGATAGTAGTGAGGATGACATGGGCACTCCTTGTAATGATCTTGACACAGTCGGTATGGAAGAATGTGAAACGTCCTTTTTTGAGGAGGAGGAGGATTACAAACTCGGTGAAACAGCGCTCATGGAGAAGGATGAAGATGAAGAGGACGTTTCCCATGCAGCTACTCCAATTCCAAAGCAGAGTAACGATGATGTCATGGCCAATGGTTTGGATGATACGGAAGCTGATAATACCTTATCACAAGATTCACAAGATAATTTGGAGAGCTTAACTATCGCAGGAAATGGGGATGTGGATGGTACAACCTTGGAAGAAGACAGCAAGTTGAAAGTGGAACAATCTCATAATGCTGAACAAGGCCCTGCTGAAGATTCCAATGAGAAGATCCCTGATGATGGACTCCTTCCTGTTGACAATGACAGCAAAAAAGAGACTGATGAAAAGATGCTTTTTGTGAAATCCAGGCGCATTGCAAGGAAACGGACGGGGGGTCATTTCCCTATTAAGGTTCAAGTGACATGTTCGCCGTCTCAAGAATCGGAGCCCACTTCGGCAGCATCTAGTGTAGTTGGGTCACTTAAGACCAGCTCCGTAGGGGATAAGGAATCTTCCTTGTTTCCGTATCCCGTTCCAGGCTACCCAGAGTTTATGTTGTCGAAGGAGAAGATGGCTTGTGTAACATTAGCCACTGCCAAAGCAATCATCAAACAGTTAGGTGGCTCAGTTTCCTCCACGCGTGACGAGTATGACGCTGGCAGTTTTGGACTTGTCGCGGAACGCTTGGGTAGCAGCGAGAAGGTGTTGTGTAGCATCGCTGCCGGAAAATTCATTTTAAAAATGAGTTACTTATTGGAGTCACGGAAGGCTGACAAGTTTCTTCCGGTTAGTAATAATAATAATAAATTTAAACATATCATAAACATAACTTTTTTAATGTAAATTAACAGTTGAGTTAAAATTATTGATTTCAGATTAAGAAGGAATTTTTATGGCGCGAGGAGGATGCTAAACAAGCAGAAAAAGAGGAAAATAAACTCGGGAGAGCAAGTTACAACTGGCTCATCGCTCAACGCCAGCGTGGGGAAAATGGAGCAATGTTTGGGAAAAAGTTTTTCCTCCTCCCGACTACTGCTCAACGATTGCAAGTCTCGAAGCATATGATTCAAGCAGCTGGTGGTGAAGTTGTTGAGACTCGCGAAGAAGCAACCGTTATAATCAAGGACGGGTCGCCTCCCAAAAAATCCAAAGGTGTTCCGATTAAGAACTCATCATCGTTGTACAAGATGATTGTCTCGGATCCTCCAAAGTAATTTAGGTGCTAGTGCTGTAATGTAGGTTTCCAATGCAGCTCCCAATTCAACTTTAATCTGTAACCGTCTAATTAGTATGATAATAATATAATATAATTAATTTAATCCAACTCAAACCTAAGTTACTTGTTACAGGAGGTGTTGTAGTAAATGCTATTGTAAAGGATATTGTTGTACTCTAATTACTCTTTAAAAACCCCCATTGTAGTAGTAGTAGTAAGTACTTTGTACTAAGATACGCATTTTAGATTGAAGAAATCTTTACCTGGCAATTCAACAAGGAACAGTTTGCAGCAGCGATAGAAACTGCCATTTCATCAGTAATATGGGATATAGTATAATATCATTTAAAAAAGTCCTTAAGTATTTATAAATGACCGCTAAAAAATAAATGCTAGTTTTTATTATTATTATTTTAGTGCCAAAAACCCTCTTCGTTCGATTCATTTTTAGTTGTAAAACATTAGCATTTTATTCTATAGTAAATTCTTGCATCATATTACTTCAATTAAATCGGTATTCTTGCCTTCCTTATGACCAGCTAATTGAAAATGGGGTTGTGAGGCCTCTCCACTCGGCAAATTGGTGAAAGTAGTGTGAGCTGTGCCGTTCACGGTGACACTAGTAACGGTTCCATCCTGTCCCAAAAGACGGACTGTGGTCAGACGCTTTTGACTCATTTCTGGAAAACCATTTTTCACTACCGTTGAGCTAATCGTTCTGTTTGCAACTGTAAAGCCGGCCAAGTAGTACGCTTCATTTTGTAATGTTCCTAGAGAAAGCAAAAAGAAAGCAATTACATAGACTTTACGAGAGAGCATTAGATTTTTGTAAAATAAACTAACCAATAGAGTCTCCATCATCATAAAAGAGGCTTCCACTAGCCTTTGCCTCCTCATCCAACGCCACAATCAATCCAACCGGATTGTTTCTCGAAAGTTCCGTGTTGAGAGCAGGCTCTTGAGTTGGGAGTACATTTCCTCCAGCAACAAACACGTTGATTTTATCCAACGGTGCATCAAGTTGAAACATTTCCTTTGACACCTCACTTCTATCATAATAGTCATAAAAGCGAGTGTTCGGAAAGTATGCGTCCACCTCCGTTGCATTTTCATCCAGCACTGGAGCAATTAAAAGGCCCTTTCCCCACATAAACTGTGTATCAATACCCCAGGTTTCTGGGTCAGTTGGGAAATTATGCCAAAGCGCTCGAGCAACAGTACCTCCTTCTTCTACCGCTTTGAAAAAGAGAGTGTATAAGTAAGGAAGAAGTGTATATCGGACGAGGAGCGCTTTTCTCGAAGACTCGGCCACTTCCGGTCCCCACCATCCAGAATCTTGGTCTTGGTAACCCCCGTTGTGGTTCCTGGCAAAGGGGTAAAAGGCCCCAAGTTGCATCCATCGGTGACACATTTGCTCCGTTGTATTTCCTAAGAAGCTGCACATATCTGCTCCCACAAAAGAGATTCCCCACTGATTAAATTGAAAGATTCCTATGATGGAGTAGTGGAGATTGCTCCATTGACTCCAGTTATCACCTAGCCAGTGAGCTACCCAGTTTCCGGATCCTAAGTAGAGCGGGTGAGGACAAAGGAGCGTACCTTCTCGAGCGGCCCTATATGATGGAATAAAAGCATGAATTTTTGAAGCATCTTTCCAAAAATCAATACTCAACAATATTTCACTTACTGAAGCGTCGGCTCACTTTCCTAGACTTTGTAAAAATGCAACTATCTTTTTAGTTGAGAATCTTTATTGAATCTTAGAAATTGAACGAGGATACTTGGCTCAACAAACACTATGCCCTGATAGTCAACACGCGGCTGGAAATCACTACGATGTTCACAGTTTGTACGTATTCCGTGTAATTATGTTTATTCTCACATAAGTGGAGTAAATTCTGGATTATTCAGACCATTTGCTGGACATGTTGCGACTGTGTTATTATTATCAAAGTTAGCTGGCTCATTCATATCCTGAAAATAGTAATATAAATGTATCCTCATAATCTTGAAGTGAATGACTGGTAGTATATAATGGTTAGTAAAATACATGTATTTTCTACTCATAATCCAAATTCCATCATATTCCATGAGGTCATGAAACTCTTCACGTCTTCCACCATTCCTTCGTCTCATTCGGGGAATCGGGGAAATAGACGGGATCTTGTGACCAAACTTTACCAAGAACTATTCTTTACTAACTTAAGGGGTCTGTACTCCTCCGGAGCTGATAAAGGGATCCAAAATAGTAACAAGCTTTGTGCCCTTTGATTTCAGCTCTCTCACGTAATCTGGCAGTCCAGGAAAGGTTTCATTGGAGTAGGTAAAGTCTAAGTATTTGTACTTGATGTCTCCATCTCCATATTGGACATCTTGGGGGATCTGGTAAAAAGCAGTACGATTCACAGCCGCTTGCGGCAGATTTATTTTCAAGTGGTAGACAACGAGCCTCAACCAGGACTATTGAAGTGAAGAAAAACGGAGAAAAACGGTTGTTTTTTGGGATGACCTTTTCTTCCTATTCGAACCGTAAGCGGATTTTAGATGGGTGGTGGATTCGTCCCTCTTCAGTTTTGAGAAACAGCTATGATTGACTAATGATAAGGTGATAATTCTGGAGTAAATATGTTCTATTACTTAAAAAAATACTGCATGAAACCATAAATATTCTTGCAACAAAGACGAAAGCTATGGTTGAGACATTGAGTAGCTGTGAGCCTCCTGTTGACCCTGAGACAAAGCGTGGGCATTTAAATTTTTGTTATGCTTTGTCATTATGTGCATTAGAAATGTGGCTAAAGGAATGCAGAGTGCATTCCATTTGTATTCCATCATAATCATCTTTGCTTCCGTACTGTCGTGTTATGTCTTGTGCTTTGCGACAAAAGTATTCAGTCCTGAAGAGAAGCTGTTTCATTTATCAATTTTGAAACTTCGATTAATTTGATTTGTGATTGCTGTGTTTGTTTTCAATTGTTGTTGACTAATTTATGTGAATATTTCTACGGTGAACTGAAATTGAATTATCTCGACATAAATAGGTAAGGAAGAAACATAATTTTTAATCCCTTCTTTTCATGTTTTGTTACTTAAAAAATTAAAGTATTTTAAAATAGTGAAGTCGGCGGTAGCTAATGAGCCGTTGGCTGAAATGAACTAAAGTACTGTAGCCAAAATTAGTTTAAAAAATGGTTGATGACATAATTATGCAAACACTTTTCTATTTCTAAGTTTTGTAGTCAAAACTAGACCTTGACCGTGGGAAAATATAGCAAAAAGGACGAAGCAGCTAGTTGTGATGGATGAGGACGGAGGACCAGTCATGCCACTTCCAGCAACGACTGCTCCAACTGGTTGGGGTGACCTTCCAAATGAGGTAATTTTAGCTCAAATAAAAAATCAAAGAAGCAGATCATGTGTCGTGATAGACTGCACGTATATAACTGTTATTAAACTAATGATTGATAAATAATTTTTTTATTCCTTTGTTAAGGTGCTGACCAAGATTTTCAAAGAGTTGAAAATAGATGTGGATGAAAATGGGAAGGCCGAATCAGAGGAGGAAAAGCAGGCCCTTCTCAATTGCAGATTGATGAATCGGAGGTGGAGAGATGTGACAGACGACGTCTTAGAAAAGCAGTGCATTGATTTCTGGAAAGGCTGGAGACCCCACCTGAAACAGCGAGAGACCACCGGATATCCTCATTGCTTTGCAGTTCTTCATTTCGAAAGTACGTCAGCGGCAGCCAGCATAGGATCAGCGCAAATTCATTGTCCTCCTTTACTCAAAACTAAAATGAAAATGTTGGAGAAAAGCCCCAGCCCAACAAACTCCGTGTGTGTCACTCAAAAGCCAACCGGAAGGGTAGCACAACCAATGACCAAGTCACAAGAACTGGACCCTGTTAGGTCTGGACGTTTTTGCCAAGTTCGGCCAGCATCTTACTTCCATCACGTTCTTTAGCATCGATCGGATTGGAATTCTGGCGTTTTCAAGGATCCTGAGCCACACTCCGAATTTGCAAGGACTGGCACTCCAACGCATCAAAATGCCAGTGTTGAGACCGGACAGGTGGAAATTTACTTTACCTCCGCTTCCAAACCTTGCTCATTTAAAGTTAATGGAGGTTGACTGGCTGGGTAGAAGTCACAGTAGAGAATATTCGTTGGATGAGGATTTGAGTCGTCGAATACTGGAGGACTACAAATCACAGCTTGAGACGCTTGAAATTGATTTTTATGTTTGGTATGAGGATGATGACGTCTATGAGTATGACCTCTATGACGATATGGTAAATTTTGCAGTCTTAAAGACGTTCAAGTTTTTTATGAAACAATTCTCTGATGAAACTCCACAACTCCCTACAGCTGGCCACGTTTGCTTAACAGACTTGGCGGCGTATTATTTATTGGATTATACACAAAAGCCTCACCTTCTCGATTCTTCTGGAACGACACTTGTTCAACTACACATCCAGTTTTATCCAGATAGGTATGACAGTCCGAATGGTGACGTCGATTATTCCGACTCTGACGACGGAGATGATACATTACCAAACCTCAAAATCTTAGCGATTACCTATCCAAAGTGTGCCAAAGGATTGGAAGCTGTCACCGGATTCCTGAAAGTTCTACCCAATTTGGAGGAGCTCAAGTTCATCCAATTTAATGAGACTGATGAGGATAGGGAATCTACTGAAGACGACAATGAAACTGTGAGGAATCATCTTGTGGAAATGCAGTATTGGAAAGTTTGCAAGAATCTGAAAGCCATCAGTGCATCAATGGGAGCTGATGATTCCAAACCATTTTACATCAGACTAAAACGCAGATCCTTGCAGTGATAAAGTTAAAAAATGTGCAGGATAAAATGAATTTTAATTAAGGAAGCTTTGTTGAGTATTTTTTTAGTATGTAATTTTAAACGATAAGCGTAGAGTAAGGTGCGACTGTTATAACTCAAATCTGTAAACATTGTATGGTGCTAATTTCTATATCTCTACATCTACATCGCTAGTAGAAAGTATAAAATTTAATAGCTAGTTATGGTAGTAGTCGGTTTGACCCGTTGTGTTTATTATCGTAATCGTTGTGTGTTTGTTATTGTTATGAAGGGGGCTATTAGTATTAGTATACATTTAAATTAAATTGCAAGGAAAACTTAGTTATGTACTGTCTATCGATTTCGTAAAGAATAATAATCAAATTACATTTCTATGCTTTATGTGTTTTTACAAATTAATGAAACAAATTTGGTGAATAAATATATGAATTTTAACTATTAACAATACATCATAGTGTTATTTTGAGTTCCTTCTTTGTATGCCTGCATTGATTTAGCATGATGTTCCGAATTTCTGAGATGGGCATGTTATATGAGACGGGAGTTTTTTGTTGTACATCATTCAAACTTGATTATTCTGAAACTATATCGTTTTGATAAATCCAACAAGTAAATTCTAGTGTTGATTCAACCAATTAAAAAAGGGAGCATATTCCGTAGCAGCTATAGCTGTACGTAAATTCTTTTATTGTATTGGATGACAATGGCATATTTTGCAGAACGTTTGTGATCAACTCATTTGAAAACAAACCTGATAACAAGAGTAAACAAGACACACATGGAGAAAATTAAAAGTATTTACTTAAAACGGTCAGAGATTATGCTGGGGTCGCACTAAAATTTTAGGAGCATCAGTTGAGTGGCTTCATTTCGATGTACTTTGACGTTCAAAGTTTATAGGTTATCCTGGGGTATTGTAAGAAGTCTTAGAAAGACTGACTTTGTTTCAGCAAAGGGGTAACTATTAATGGGTTTTGTTAATAAGATGCATTCGATAGTCAAAAAATATGAAATGGTAAAAATGATGAGCATTGTGGTCTTGTAAAAAAATATTTGAATTGTTAAGCACTCTCGATCTTCGCCTTTGCTATATGCTTTCCTAACCAATGCCTTGTGCATGGAACTGAAAATATACCTTGTATGAAAATGAGATGATTAAAATGAAATGAAGAGGAGAAATTGAGATTCAGAAGTTAGAGTCACCAAGACACGATATTTGGCTTTACTGGGTCTTTTGTGAATAGATAAGAAGAATGAGCACAAATATATTTGTGAAGTTGCCTTTTATAGGAATATTTTACGGGAGAAACTCAAGTAGAATAGAGAAATGGCATGGCATTAACCTTTAGAACAATCATCAGAAATCGTGGCGTAAATCTATTAGCAAAATTCAGTCCTCAATCGAAAGTCAAAGAAATACAATATTAACGCTTACGCACTTACAGCCTGATGCCGAATCTCAAGACATTAGACTTAACCTTCAATGGGGCTGGCAGTAGTTTTATGAAAATGACAACTTCCTTTTAATAACTGCTTGTTACAAATCCTCTTCCTGCTTACAACTTATTGCGATTGACGGATGTTCCTGTCCCTCAGGAAAAAGCAATTATATTGGCAAACAGACATACTTTTAGGAATACGAATGTGTGTTAAATACGTACATAACAGCATTATTTCATTCCGAGTATAGAATTTGAAGAAACATAAAATAATGAAAAATGTATAATTATCCATTTTACCTTATCAGGGTTTTTGCTACCTACACAATTAATATTCTTACGCATTTCATTACGAATTCAGACAATTAATATTTTTTGTCCAAGCGACAAGTTGATCGTTGGCTGATGATGTCTTCGTTCGACTCATTCATGTCGATAGAGCTTGCATGATGAATGACTGCGAGTCATCAAGAAATTTTTCTTCGAATTCTTTGAACAAGAACATAATTGCAAGATAATAATATCTTTGAGAGTGGAGCATCAGAAACCAGTGGTTTAACATAAATCATCAATCATCCATGATGATTCGTAATATATGTAAAAAAAAATTATGGGGTGAAGCGCTACAAGTTACATAATTATAGATGATACTGTCCAATTTTTTCTTCCAGTTTTTTTTACGATCTTAATAACTTTGTAAAAGAATTTATTAACTTTTCAGTGGCTCATAGCAGTTTCACATTTGTATTTGAGCTTATAGTTTGTCTTATTGTTTAAAGCTGGCGGAAAACCCATTTGCTTGACATTGAAACCACCAAGCGATTAGCGGTGAGAGGAGATGCTTTTGATTAATTAGACTATTCATTGCAGCTTTATTTACCATACATATGTACAGAACTTTCACATTTGGTGTCGTAAGTATCTAGTAATTCGAAGACTAAAGCCTGTTTCGTGAAGTGCATCTTCAACCTTGGAGAGACACCAAGTGACAGTCACCCCAAGAACAATGTCAGCAAAAGGGAAGGGGGCACACGCTGCTCGTGGTCGTCAACCGAAATCATCGACTGCATCAGAAGTAGAAACTCAAGCTCAACTCAACTCTCGGTCAAAAAATATAATATAAAAAATAAAACTTAAATTATAAATCGTTGCCCCAATATATGATCAATGCGTGTTAAAGTTATTTCCAAAGCATTTTTTATCCCTTAATATACGCATGTATAATTGGATACTGCGTAAAAATTTATGACGAAAACCGAATTCGGGTTGCCCCATACAACACCAAGTCCAAATCTGTTTTGCATCTGATTACAGAAACCAATTTTTTAAAACTTGATTAGTTCAAATGAATGTACTGAAAAACGCTGTAAAAACAGTACAAAACAACGGAACAAAGTAGGGCAGAAAACCAATAAAAGCAACATATATTATCATGTCCACACAGAGAAGCTAAGAAAACTGACAAAAATATAAATGACTGGTGCACCACGGCCAGGTATCCAATATATATTACCTTGTCATTAATTTAATACCCATCATAATGCTTGTTTTTTCGAGTTTTTCTTTTTGGTTTTCGTTACTCTTAACAAAACTAGTCTAATATTTTTAGGTTTTGGTCCCAAATGTTTATTACTGGGACTGTTTGTTCCTTTCACCATCTTCAATAAAACACACTTAAAACGTTGAAAATGAAATAGCAATGCAATGACCTTTACTGTTAGAGCTGTTATCATTCGATATTTTTTGCGTGATTCGATGCCTAAAATTTAATTTCAACGTCATATAATGTAAGAGTATTAGATGAAAAAAGGCAAAGGCCACACATGTAAATTTCCAAATACCACGTAAACATAACGTTGACCTTATGACGTCCAACACTTTCCATGTCGTAAATGCAATTGTGGTACTTTTGCTGAAGGTATAAAAGGACAAGTTTTTGCAAAGTCATGTCATTCTTCTTGTCTCCTGCGGACGAGCAAGTTCTTCAGATTGAGCTGCTACTTTCCTACTATTGATTTCTGGATTTGTGTGCTACTGAAAATCTTGAATCTGTGAAAACTTTGGGAACCTTTTCCGAAACATTCGGAAGTGTCTTTTAGAAACATTCGAGATTCCTGTTCGCAAAATTTCTCGTCAGAAACATTGGGAATTGTGTTCGTGAACAGTCTGGTAAACCACAACTTTTACTTTCATCGTTAGTTCTGATTTTGTTGGCGATTTTGTCACTTTTCCCATTAACTTTTTGTGTCTCAAGTGTTTATAAGTTGACTTCCTTATTGAAGGGGCTATCGCAATGGCGTCTGCATCATCCGAATTCATCAAGGTCAAAACAACAAAGCCTAAGAAAAAGAACGGATTCTATGTCTTTATGGAGGAGAACAAGCCTGTTCTTGAGGAACGCCTGGGACGCAAGTTGACTTTTGCAGAACTTCCACAACTTTTGTCAGAGGATTGGCAGGTAACGTAGAATAAATTCTCATATATAGTGTTTGGAACTACTGTAGTTTAGATAAGAAATGAATGAAACTTACTAATTTGTATTTGTTATATTTCAGAAACTTTCGGCAGAAGAGAAAGCGGAGTATACTGCCAAAGGACGAGAATTTACCACTCTGGTTAGAGGAGAGAATACAATAGAAAAGGAAAAGTACGTTAAATAATGCATCAGATCAGGCTTGTTTTTCCAAGTCCCAATTGAATTTTATCATTAACTTTGATGCGTATTTCTATTTTTATTTCAGAGTCCGAGACCGAGAACTGCAAGAAGTAACGGACCAAACCAACCAAAACATGTCAGCCGTCCGGAAACTCTTCACTGCTGAAGGTTGGGAATTCAAGACCATCGTCGTTTGCAGCTTTTCCACCTACTTTGAACCAGACCTTGTGGCGAATGAAAAGTACATTCCAGCGGAAATCGGGTTGACTGCTTTCTCCGTGGGGCATGGCGTGATGGACAATTTTTGCCGGTTTATTGATCCAAGTAAGCTGCTTAATTTAAATAAACCCATTTTTCCATTGATTTGTGACAAGTGTAAAAGTATTTTTTTTGCTAATTTCTTCAATGCAGATGACACTATTCCAGATGGAAGAGAACCGGAAGTCAACACGAAAGTGGAGGAACAGGGACTCCCTGCTATTGGCATCTACGAAGACTTAAAAAATTACGCTGGTTTGGTTGATGTTGTGAAAGCCTTTCTATCCAAGGTAAATATATAATATACTACTATAATTGGTTTTAGTTGATATTTTTTAATTCTGAATTGTGATTTATACTATTTTATAATTTTCTTCAGCATCGTGAAAGAACCCCTTTCACAGAAAATGATGGTGATGACGACCCTTTCTACGTGTTTGCCTTTAACTCAAACTTGGACTTGATAACAAAATGCTTCGAATGGTTGTTCGAAGCTGCAGGTACAAGATATTCTACTATTTTTAACTAATCATCAACAACTATTTTAATGTTGTGATGATAATATAAGATTTAATTGTTCCGTTTATTTCTTGTTCTGTTTTTAGGCAAGTCCTTTCCATTGAAAGTACTTGATCTTGGCCTCTACGCCCACCTGGCTTCAACAGTGAACAATTTGGACTATCGTGAAGCTACTGATGAGGGAGCAGCTGGTTCTTCTACCCGTCCATCCACTTCAGAAAATCGGCGTGTGGGGAAACCTTTCAACAAATGTTTTGCATACCCCCGTGCCTTCCCAATGACGCGTTACGGACTGTTCCAATCTGAAAACGAAGCCGAGGCAGCTATAACATCCAGTGACAACTATAAATACTATAATGAACTTTGCTGCATCTATCACATGAAGGTACGTAACTCTATTCTTAATTATTATTGAAAGTGTTTTTTATGATTATCCTCTCTGTAACATTTTATTCATTTTTCCTCATTTTTCACAGAGTGAACGAGAGGGTTCTCATCGATGTGCTTTGAACCAAACTAATCGCTACGCCTTTTCCTTGCTGGAAATCTTGACGATGAGCAACCTTGTGACGGCAATTCCTGGTTTCCACTACCCCACTTTGGATGAAAACGTTGAAGTGACGGAATCAATCCGAAGATGCTCAATGCTTAGGCGATGGGGACTCACGGCTGTGGAGAATAAACTGATGCAAGATGAGGAGGATGCTTTGAGAAAGAAGGCAGAAGAGAAACTTGAGGAGCGGAGACAGCGTCGGCTTCTGGCGAGAGGGAATCGGGAGGAGCCACGGTGGAAACGTATTGGGACAAGGAGAGACAATTGAATATGAGTAAAACAGTATGGACCAAGATAATAATGGGGTCTTTGACTTGTTTTCATAGCTAACCTGAATGTTAATATGAAATTTATAACAACTAGTAATTAAGAATTTAATTGTGGTTTTATGTAGTGCGCACATTATTGCAATTGTACTATTTTTTGTTCCGTTTGTTAGTACACATAATTTCTATAATCGAACGTGGGATAGTTAATACTGTTTTTGGGATTATGAGTTTGTGGTTCGATTAAATTACGTACTTACAGGACCTTTCCCCTTTTGGAAAGCGTTCCTAAAATAAATGTATAAACTATAATCAACTTGATTTTTTGTCTTTAGGCACATTCTTGTGAACATTGCTTGCCTTCTTTTATGAAAGTTAATTGCATACAAATTGCATCATATGGAAATGAAGTTATCAAGAATCTTTATCATTTTCATTGTTGGTTCATTGTTCAGCACACATAATTTATTTTTGTAAACTACGAAAAATTCATTTTAAAACAATCAATCGTGGTCCTCCCTCCTTCTCAGAATCCACAATAATGCTTGTCATTACTATGCTACTTTCTAAATTATGTGTAAGGGCTGGCTTAGAATTGTCTCATCATCAGTCATTAACTTTATTATGATTTTTTCTTAAATTTGGGATTGAATAATTTTGATCATACGTTGAACTGCTCATGAAACCCCTTCGTTCATCTCCACCATGAAATTAGAATGCATTATTGTTAATTTTTCAACAGACAATAGGCCGATTTGCAGCGTCTATTATGTATCTTTCTTTTTGCTTGAGTATAATGCGTTCGCACATGCAAAGTGGATAAAAGAGAAAGTAAGCATATTACAGTACAGCAGACAGCTGGCTGGTGGTTGATGCAAATGAATGATGATTCATCATTGATGAATGCATAGAAAGATAGGCAGTCAGGCATAATTAGTGTTTTTGCAACTTTCACTTTTCTATCGAAATTCTGTTCTAATTTATATCTAATTCTTGGTTCTAATCACAAACATCAAATATTATATCGTTATCATCATTGTGAATCATGGGGGAAGATGCAAAAGCCAGTGAAAAAGAACATGACCTTGATGAGCAAGCTAAAAATTATGAGTGTTACTGGCAAAATACTTTTTCACAGAGTACACAAAAAGTGAATTTGGGAACCTTTTCCTTGAAATGGCTGTAACTCTATTTCTGAAATTGGTAAATAAACTTCCGAACCAGTTTCCTGTTATTTCCATGCCGATGAATGAAACCGAAATAACAATTCCAATCAAGTAAATGTAAAAGATTGTCTGTACATTGGATTCCAGATCCAATTTTTTCACAATCCGATATTCTTCCATAGCGTGATTTCTCGTATAGTTTAAGCGAGTACCCATGTGTTCTTGCTTTTTATAGAAATATTCCAACTGTTGATAAATTCCATTTTCAATCATTTTCTTGAAGATCATCGGCAATTCGGAACCCTGTCCGTTATCGAATTGCCACATTAATTGGTCCTGCATAATCGATTCATTCCCAACGAAAAATGATTTTGAGTAGTAGTGTTGGGATAAGTACTCCTTTTCGCTACTAATTTTTTCCTCAAGATCCACATAAACCCTTTTCTTCTCACATTGAACAAGTTCCCTTTCTACCGCGGCTGCGTAAGACTTGGAAAAAGTTGGGTCGGGATCCTTTGTAGGTACAATATATCTTATAGTATGCTGCAACTTCATGTTAAAACGGTACAAAGCAGCTTCCTTTTCTTCTTCACCAAACTGTTCCAGAGATAAATTGTTATTAGCCAATGTATAGTTTTTAAACGATTGAAATTGTCTTAACCAAACATCCTGGGCTTCTCCTTGAAATGCAAGAATTTGGTCGAATGGCATAAATGTATTTATATTAATGTATTTTAAATCATCTTCCGGATGTTTTAATAATGATAGATCACCAGTTTGCCAATCTTCTAGATATTCCAATCGGAGTGGAGATAAAATGAAAAATTGAACATTTTTCCTGTTGTCATACTCAAATATATTGTCTGCTACTAAATCCTGGAAAGTTTGAATGCTTGATTTTGCTGGCGGAGCTGTAACACCAGTGATAGCTATGCCTTTGTAAGCATTTGTAAAAATTACTGAAATAAGAAGCCATAATCCAAACATAATTCTAATCCATTGGATTTTGTATAAGTAATCAGGAACACAGTACGAATGCTCTAACATTGAGGAATATGCGAAAAAATATGAGTTAAAATCTGATTTGTTACATTTTCGATATATTAAAAGAAGATGCGTTAGCACACCAAGAATTGGCAGGTAATTAGCAAGAGCTATCCACAAATCCACTTGGAAAGGCTGAAGATAATAGTCAAAACTAAGATGGTCTTCGGAGTAACAGGTGAGAAATTTGTAACCATCGTTTGAGACCACTACAGAGAGCCAATATTGATTTTGAGCAAAGGAGTCATCTTCTAAATTCATGAATTTTGTGACATCAAATTTAAAATTAGTCATTTGTCGTTTTTCTGGAAATATTCTTGGATATATGTTCATAGCTTCGTGGTTATTCATCAACACGGTAGCGTTCGAATAGAAGATGAGGAAACTTAGAACTGCGTACTGGAATATGAACAGGTAATCTGCTGGTAGAAGAAAAGGGTTTTTCATTTGTATATAAGTTTCATAGTCGAATGCACTGTTGTTACTGTATCTTAAAAGGGACCACGTTTTCGGAATTGCAGTTTGAACAGCAATTGATTGGAATTCTGTAGCGTTAAGGAGATCTCGAAGCTGGACAGAAATCATCTTGGATTTTTCTTCACATTGTGCACAGTAAAAGTAACTCGAACAATTCTCAACGTCTACGAATAATTTTTCAAGACTGCTATTATTATTGCTGCATTCGAGGACACTGGTGTGAATATTTAAGTAATGCAAAATTTCATGAACTTTTTGTCTCTTTTCAACCGGAAACGATTCCGGACTGAACGTAACGTGAAGTACAAAATATGTATTCGCTTCAAACTTATAAGGTCCAAAATCAGGGTCTTCCGCAAAGAAAAACTCCCTCGTTTCTTTCAAAGCATTCATGTACAACATGTTGTGCTTTTCCTCTGCAAAATACCTGTAACCGAATTCATATTTTTCGGTAGAAAACAGCAAAATCGTGTAAATACATTGAAGCGATCGGTATCTTATTTTTACCGAGTTGAGTGAACGATATGGGATGGTGCGGTTGGAAAAGTATTTAAGTGTATAGAAGTATTCGTTGATGGGCAATTGGTTGAAAAATTGACGAATTGTCACAGTTGTTTTAATTTCGGATGGATTTAGGTGGTATTCCACGTTTTGGGAAATAAGATGGACGTGGCAGTAATCTGGTAGATTATTGAGAAGCTTATCGAAACCATTGAGTATGAGTACCCGAGATGATTCCACTGGATCCATTTCAGTATACGAGCTATTTGATTCGTTGTAATTTTGGATGCCGTTACAGCGGATGGGGGAAACAAAAATGAGAATTATTATTACGAACATTTTTGTAAATATCATTGACATTTCAAAATGTAATGGTGTCGAGGCGATATAAAAACAGTTCAATGAGGCTTGGAAGTACCTAATCAAATGCGTAGGTATGCTTCAATTAGTAAATGTGTTTCGCAGACAGTAATCACTTAAATTACTAGCGAAAGCAACGCCGAAGTGGTGTCAGTATTTCGTATTGACGTTGTTTTGATGGATTTGAGTGATTTAATTACTTAACATTAGGCTTACGAGCTCGGTTGTATATATCCCTCAAATTTCGTCCAAGTATCCATTTTAGTAAGTGCGTATCATTTTGTAGATTCAATAAAAAAATGGGTAAAGCGTAAGTGCTTTATTAATTAATCAATTAACTCGGGAGATTATTGTTTCATTAGCGTGTAATATATTGTTTATAAAAGATATAAGTAATATAATATTATCTTAGGCACAAAAAGTATATTAAAATGATAGTTAAGAGGTACCAACTACTTTATTGGTATTTAAGCTATTTTTTACTCTTGTGTAGGGCACTAGTGTATTCATCTTATTTCTTAATAAACCCGACAGATCGAGATGTAATGATGTACCTTTAAAATTTCCCAATCCCCCCCCCCCCCTTCTGAGTGATCCCCACCTCTAGAATTTATTTTATTTTAATAAGGTCAAAGGTCACACTGCGGTTACCTAAGAATTTGGGAGCCCCCTTAATGAACTGTTCTCTCCAGTACCTTCATTTTGATGCATCATCATACCTTACTATTACAAAATATATTTGACCTTATCATGGTCATAGGTCACGCTGGGGTTATCAAAAACTTTCAAAAATTGTTGGGATTACCAATTAACTAACCGGAAAATTGATCCCACTTAAATTAAATGAAAGGCTTGGAAATAAATGATGGATAAAACACAGTTGAAATTATATTTTTATAACGTAAACTCCCGTTCTCAACTTTTATTCACCACAAAATATTTAATTGTTTTTAAATTATCAATGCTTATCAATCAAAGCTCGAAACAAAGTCCCTCATGGACAACTCCAACTTAATTAACACGAAGTTAATTCGTACGTATATTTTCTCAATAGGTTGACAGTCACAGTAAAAAACAGTGAACTCTCACTCGTCGCTCGTACAGTACTGAACTGAACTCTCAACTTCTATCGTTCTCATCTCTTTTTTCTTATCACGCATTGCAAGAATGCAAACACGCCTCGCTCAATACTTTTGACTCTACGAGCCCTTCCTTATTTTCTATGACTTCGTTTTGAACAAAGTCCACACATCTCGTATTTCTAACAAAAATAGTAACACTGATTTAGTCTCACCAGTACCTTCACTTTGATGTATCACAACCCATACCTTACTATTACAAAAAAATATTTGACCTATCATGGTCATAGGTCACGTTGGGGTTATCAAAAACTGTCAAAAATAGTATCACTGATTTAGTCTCACCAGTACCTTCACTTTGATGTATCACAACCCATACCTTACTATTACAAAAAAAATATTTGACCTTATCATGGTCGTAGGTCACGTTGGGGTTATCAAAAACTTTCAAAAATAGTATCACTGATCTAGTTTCACCAGTACCTTCATTTTTATGTATCACAATCTATAACTTACTATTCAAAAACATTGACCTGACCTTTGACCCAGTAATTTCCCTGAACCGACTAGACCCATCTTCGAACTCGATCTTTCGTTTGACCTAATATAGTGATTAGTGAAAACAGAATTTCAAAAAGTGAAGTCGTTTTTGAGTTATCGTGGACACAGACAGACGATGTCCTGAGTGTTTTCAATCTATACCTAAAGGTACATAATAAAAAGAGAGGGTAAGAGACATCAACAAATGAAAAATTGACCGCGTCTGCTTAGATTATCTAGATATATCTCTAACACGCATGTAACACGCATGTAGCAAATTTAAAATGTACCGAGAAAATATGTCAAGCAAATTAAACGTTTTTTGCCTACAAGATTCAAATATTGTGACTCTGTATTTAATACATGATGTTGACGTTGACAATTTGCATTTCATGTACTTGATCCTAATTCCATTGAAATAGCTGATTAAATTAGTACGATTAGTTTTACAACTAGCCATTTCCATCACAAAAATACCCAAACTTGCAACAAAAAATCCACAAAAGGCTACTAATACCGCAAGAATTTCCTCCATTGTAATGTAATTAGGTTGTGGTGACCCACTACCATCATCATCATCTTGAAGGAGTTTAAATTGCAACAAATGATACCAATCCGCCCATTTGTTCCACTTTGCAAACAACCCCGACTCTACAATCCATTCTAATGTCCTCATGATCCAAACCCTATTTTCCATATTTACCTTCCAAACATACAGCCTCGGATTCAGACTTTGTTCCAATATGTAGCAACTGGATGATTCCTCAAACGTTCTAAATTTGTGGGCTAGATCTTTTATTAAAAAATCAGATCCAGATGCAACATTGGTTAAAGCCAATTTCTGTCCACTTTCTGCCATTACAGCTACACTTTCTGCTGATGTGGATTTATCCTCAATAATTTGAAACGAGTCGTTAATCCTCTCCCACATTCCAAGGAGTTTGAAATCAAACTCAAAATATATTTCAGGTGACATTTTCGCATTCAGCCTTGAAAGCCACATGATTTTATATTTTGCATCCAACAATTGCTTCAAGGTTTTCATCTCAACAGGAGCCGGAACAATAGTAATGGTGCTTAGAAAGCTGTTTGAATACAATAAACATAAAAAACTAATTGTCCCAACAATAAAGTAATAGTATCGTCGCTGTTTCCACTTTCCTCCATGCCCAATCGCGTTAAACACAAGTTTCACAATTTCACCAAAAACATTCTTAATTTTCTCATCAATTTGAAAGCAAATAAGTAAAGATATAAACATGAAGGCTAATGTCATCCAAACCTTAGGGTTAAAAGGTTTGTACCAAACTTTGAAATTGATGTTTGCCCATTTGTAATTATTTGCTAACATTTTCTTCCGCTCACAGTAGAGAATAGATGTGGAATCATATTTATCAAAGTGGAGTTGGTTCATAAATTCTAGGGGAAGTTTGGGAGAGCTGATAAATACGGAGTAAACAATGTGCTCGATGGGGCTGTACATTGTGTTTATGTCTAAAAGTTTCACTGATGCGTAAGTTCTACGATGCAATTTTAATGTGAGATTGTGGATATTAGAGAGAACTATGAAGGACATGATGTCGCTTCTACAACGAGGATAGGAATGGGTTTCCATGCCAGGTAAACAACCATTTGGGTCTGTGTTAAATCCCGGTAGTTGTAAATCCTGGGTTGGTAGGGCGTGCATGATGGTTTTCCCGTTTGCTTTATAAAATAAAGATTGATGGGTAGAGTGAAAGCTGTGCTGAAATAGCTCTTTAATTTCCTCCGGAAAATCTGGGCAGCCACCATTGCAAGGAAATTCAATGCTTCCTGTCAGATTTTCATTAGAAGCATGATTTATAGTGATTATAGCTTTCAGCGCAGGAAAAACTGGCAGTCTGTGGTTCCAGTCTGATATCGATTTCTCCTGCCTGTCTGTCCCAATCGTTGTGAATAAAAATAGTGTGGTGGATGGGCTGACAATGTCGATGAAAGTCATAATTGTGTCAATTGCTGATTTTATGGGATTTTCAGTAGACAACTGGCGAATAATGACGTTGTACGTGTTTGAGAGACGGTACACTTCCCTACTTAAATTCAATCTATTATTCTGACTTTCACCAGCTTTGATTAAAACAACTCTGGGTAGAAATTTGGGGCAATGTGAAATATCTTGAGTGTTATTAGGATTGTGAAAGAAAACCACATATTTTTCCCAAAAACGGTGCAAGTTTGTGAAAAGCTTAGAAATCATGCAATTTTCTTCGTTCTGTTCACTGAATTGAAAAAGCTTGCTTAAAAAAAATAATACGAATGCCAGTCTCACCATCTCCATTTTTAGTATGTGTATCGACAAAAGGGTGACTAAATACTGAAGCGTCTAGACGCATCTGTTCAATGTATGAAATAAAGTTCATTCCAAAAATCAGCATGTTCTTCCAAAATAGCTACTGCAAAAAATGCATTTAGTCTTCAGTATCAGTTGTGTTTTAATGAAAAAAACTTACGTTAAAGACAGCATACTGTTTAATTCCTACAATTTTTATAATTACATATAATTAACAGGGTATCGTGTTCTACTAAAACGACAATGCAAAATTACATCTAATTTCAGTTCTGCAAGTGGGAGTACTTACGTACTTCATCATCATATTTGATGACTTAATTTGATAAAATTGGTTAATGAACCTGTTCATGAACTCCCATGAACTGTAATGTAAATTATTTGGTATGAAGGAGCGATGACTTTAGCTTATTCTAAATATGTTCAGATTAGGAATTATGTTCATTTTTTACCTATGCTAAGTAAGATTATCCATTTGACCAGAAGGTCTTCTTATGTATATTTATGATAATATCCAAAGGTGCGTACGTGCACACGAGTGCATTGCTCTCCTGCCCTTCAGGCAAGAGAAGCTTCTGTTTTCTCAATGAATACCTGTACCGTGATTTACTCATCTCAAGCCGTAATTCTGGCTTGAGATTTTCTGTATATTCATTCGCTTTTACCACTCCGTCGGAGTAGAAGCAATCACCTTTCCTTTCCATTTTCAAGTTTGACCTTTATAACTCTCAGAATAAATTTCCACTTCTTCTTAAATTCAGAAATATAACCTTAGCCTACCTACAATCATTATTTCCTAATCCAGCGTTGCTGGAAACATAGTTCATTTCCATCATCACCCTTTTTCCTTTGTACTTTGCCATACTACAAAATTAAATCACTTTCTTAACATCCCATCAAACACTGCTAAAATTACTCGACAAAATTTCATCCAACCATTCCACTCCTTGTGGAATCATTTTGGTCCTAAACGAACTCGGATACCTTCCGTTAAATCGTCGATAAGTAGTTTTTGAGTGTTTTATCCAGTTTTTGTAGTATCATCTCGTCATGCCGCTGACTGTTTTCGAGAAAGCTGAAGCTGAACAAGCTGTCATCAAGGCAGAATTGGATATATTGGAGGGCCAGCTGGCCACCCATAGCACAACACCATTACTGAAGACTGAAGCTGACCGGTACCTGCGGATGGCCGACAATTCTCAGAAGGAGATTAAGGAGAACTTCAGAAACCTACAGACCGCCGCCCCCAAGGGCACTGACATGAACCCGTATTCTGAGGAATACACCAAGATGACAATTCGTGCTATCCGCCTCCATGCTGGATTCCATGGCATCAAGGCCTCGTTTCCAGTCACCACTTCCACATCATCATCCTCTGGATCTACCAGTGCAACAGCAGCTGTTAAGGTCAGAGGCATCAAGTTACCCGCATTAGAATTGCCAAAATTCTCAGGAGACCTACAGGAGTGGATTTCCTTCCGTGACATGTTCATCACAGCTATCCATAGCTCATCCCTCTCCAATGTCGAGAAGCTGACCCAGCTGAAGAGCCTCCTCACTGGTGAAGCTGCACGTCAAATTAGTTCACTGGTGCTCAGTGATTCTAATTATGATATTGCGTGGAAAAGTCTTGAGGAACGCTACGAAAACAATCGTGAGCTGTTGTTCTCTCTTCTCCGACGTCTTATCAACCAACCGCCAATTCAGATTCCAACCGCCATCGCCGTAAGATCGTTAATTGATAATACAAAAGAATGTATCAGGTCTCTTAATGTATTAGCAATGCCAACTCATGAATGGGGTGCAATCATCCTCTACCTCCTATTCACCAAGCTGGACTCATCCTCAAGAGAACTGTGGGAGCAGACTTTACCAGATACAAGCATCCCAGCTCTATCCAGAATGTATGAATTTCTCGAACAACGAGCTCGAGCTTTAGCTGCCGGGAGTCCTCAACCATATCAGCATCCACAACGGAGGCCACCTCAGCGAAATCAGGAATTGAGGATCCATAATCATCACACCAGTCCCGGATATCAGTCAAGATGCAAAGTAGGATGTGAGCAGTTCCACCCCATCTACAAGTGTCCCACATTCCAGCAGAATTCTCCCCTACAGCGCCTGGAGGTGCTCAAAAGAAACAACTTGTGTTTCAATTGTTTCATGGACAAGCACGGAGCCCAAAATTGTCCAAACCAGCACAGTTGCAAGGCCTGCAACCAACGCCACCACACTATGATTCATGGTGCCTTTAACACAGATGACGGATCCCGAGGTGTACCACCTCCTCCACCACCTATCATCAATGGTCACACAAAAACAACCCAGCCTGTCCGAGCTGCCTTACTTGCCACTGCTGCCGTAAAAGTTTCATCTGCCACCGGTGAAGACTTCCACCTCAGAGCGTTTTTGGACAACGGATCATCCGTGAGCTTCATAACAGAATCAGCAGCACGTAAGCTAAAATTAAAATTGAAACCAAATTCAACACCAGTAACAGGTCTGTCAGAATCTCCTGTGGGAGTTGCAACTCATTCAACATCCATTATTATCAAACCTCATTTTGACTGTATCACCACCTACAACGTTAATGTACTTGTGATGAGCCGAATTACCAGTGACCTGCCCAATGTCAGATGCAACCCAAATGATTTACCACATATTCGAGATCTTCAACTTGCTGACCCACGCTTTGGGGATCCCGCTCCAGTCGACCTTCTCCTTGGAAGTGATATTTTTTGGAATGTCATTGGGAATGAGAAGATTTGTGGAAATCAGGGACAGCCGCTTGCCATTAAATCATCTCTTGGTTGGCTAATAGCAGGTTCACACATTACATCAGCTCCTGTTAACGCATTTATCACAAATGCACAGCTCAACGCCAATCTTGAAAAATTCTGGGACCAAGAAGAAGCCCAGCCGAAACCAGTACGTAGCGAAGAAGAAGAGGAGTGTGAAAAACATTTTCGCACCACCCACCGCCGTGACAATGAAGGCCGCTTCATCGTATCCATGCCTTGGAAAGCCACAATTTCCCAGCTCGGAGATTCAAGACGCCATGCAGTTCAACGCCTTCTATCCTTGGAGAATCGACTTGTTCACCACAAGGGAATACGCGATGCAGAAAGGATTAGAAAGCTGAATGAGCATTGGGAATCCTATAAAGAATTTATGCGTGAGTATGAACGTCTTGGCCATATGACACACATTCCTAATGAACAAATTAATTTCAGCCAGCCCTCATATTACATCCCTCACCATTTCGTGCTCAAGGAGTCCAGCACATCCACAAAGTTACGTGTAGTATTTGATGCCTCAGCTCCCACCTCCAGTGGAATCTCTCTGAACTCCTGTATGATGGTGGGACCACAGATTCAAGACAATATTGTCAACATCAACCTGCGTTTCCGTATCCACCCCATTGCATTCATCGCAGACTTAGAGAAAATGTACCGACAAATTATGGTACAAGTAAACGACCGTTGGTATCTGCTTATCCTGTGGAGGGAGGACCCCTCCCAACCTATCAAGGTATACCAGCTCAACACTGTCACTTATGGAACAGCTGCAGCCCCGCATCTTGCTGTTCGCTGCCTCCAGCAGCTTGCAGAAGACCATAAGGAAGAGTTTCCAATTGCTGCACAGAAAACTATTGAAGATTTCTACGTTGATGACCTTCAATCAGGAGAACGTAACATTTCAACAGCAAAGGTAGCAGTTCATCAGTTAATCAACATGACAGCAAAGGCTGGCTTGCCGCTTAAGAAGTGGACTAGTAACTCCGAAGAGCTTCTCATGTCCATTCCAGAAGACATGCGTGAGACAAAATCACTCATTCCACTCAATCATGAGTCGTCCATATCCGTGAAGACCCTTGGAATTGCATGGAATCCAGTTGAAGATCGATATCACTTCAAACTTGACCTCCCTGAGTATGGTAACAATCAATTTACTAAACGTGCCATTTTATCTGAAATATCTAAGATCTATGATCCGTGTGGATGGCTTGCTCCCGTCATTATTTCATGCAAGATATTTATGCAAGAGTTATGGAAACTCAACGTTGGATGGGACACTATTTTACCACCTCTCACTATAAGTAAATGGCTGACTCTACGATCATCCCTACACCATGTGGAACAAATACACATTCCAAGATGTGTTATCCCGGAGGAACCAACCAGCATTATCTTGTGTGGATTTTCTGATGCTTCCTTGAAGGCATACTCAGCCGTTGTGTATGTATGCTGTACCTACGTCAACCGACCTCACTCATCCTATATCGTTGCAGCGAAGACCAGAGTTGCATCATTGCATGCTGTAACTCTACCCAGACTCGAGTTAAATGGCGCCGTGCTCCTATCAGAACTTCTACAAAATACAGCATCTGCTCTCAAGATCCCATTAGATGAGATACGGGCGTATACTGATTCTACCATTGCCCTATGCTGGATAATTGGAGAACCAACAAGGTGGAAGCAGTACGTTCGAAACCGAGTAACTACAATACGAAAGAACGTCCCTCATGCGAATTGGTTCCACATCCCTGGAGAGCAGAACCCTGCTGACTGTGCTTCTCGAGGAATCACAGCCGAGGAGCTGTTGCATCATCATCTTTGGTGGAACGCAACCCCAGAAATTTGGAATAATGATCATCATCATCATCCCACTCCTGTGGAAGAGGATGAAATAGCCATGCGGGTCGAAGAGAAGCCTACCTCATGTCACTTCATCACCCCTGTCGTCCCAGAAATATTTAACCGTTTTTCCAGCTTCCAGCGTTTCCAACGTGTCGTTTCTTGGCTGTTCCGTTTTGTTGAAAACTGCAGAAAGAAACGTGCAAAGGAAATTATAGTTACTTCTCCACTCTCAGCAGCAGAGCTAGAAAAGGCTCACAACTCAATCATCCGTGTCATCCAATTCCATTATTTTTCTGCTGAAATTCAAGCTCTACAGCAAGGCCAGGAACTTCCTGTTAAGTGTCCCATCCTGAGTTTGCATCCGTTTCTGTGTAAAGATGGACTATTGCGTGTCGGTGGACGAATTCGAAACGCCAGTATCCCATTTAATCGCAAATTTCCCCTTCTTCTTCCAAGAGCTCATCACATCACCACTTCCATTATCAGTGATATTCATCGGCGTTACCTTCATGCCGGCCCCACCTCAACCATTGGATTGCTTAGTCTACGCTACTGGATTGTTCGTGTTCGAGATGCAGTGCGCCTTGTCATTAAACGGTGTGTAACATGCACACGTCAGTCAGCAACATTATTAAAACAATTGATGGGCAATCTTCCTCATCATCGAGTCACTCCATCACGTCCGTTTTCCAAGGTTGGCATTGATTATGCCGGCCCCTTTTCGACACGTTCACCAGGTCGCAGCAAAATAGTTTTTAAATGCTGGCTTGCTATTTTTGTATGCTTTTCAACCCGGGCCATCCACATCGAAGTTGTGAGTGATCTCACCACTAATGCATTCATCGCAGCCCTTCGCCGCTTCATCAGCCGTCGTGGATCTCCTTCAGATATTTTCTCAGATTGTGGAACAAACTTCAAAGGAGCGGACAAGGTCCTTCGCCAGTTTGTTGACATCGCCAGTGACTCGTCAGTATCGGATGAGCTCTCTACCCAGCGAGTTACTTGGCACTTCAATCCTGCTGGTGCTCCTCATTTCGGTGGCTTGTGGGAAGCAGGAGTCCGTTCCATAAAGTATCACCTCAACCGTGTCATTCATCAGTCTCTCCTCACCTATGAGGAAATGCTCACACTCGTATATCAGGTGGAAGCTATACTCAACTCTCGACCCTTGACGCCAGCCTCAACAGACCCATCAGATTTGGAGGTTCTCACACCTGCTCATTTTCTCATCGGAGGAGCATTGACTGAACTTCCCCAACCCAGCCTTAATGATGTCAACGAGGGACTTCTTGATCGATGGCAGCGTATCCAGCAACGGCAGCAGCAGTTTTGGAAGCGATGGTCATCTGAGTTTCTCACCCGCCTCCAGCAACGACCAAAGTGGGCCAGAGTCCAGAACGAGCTTGAGGTTGGCAACATGGTGCTTGTGAAGGATGAAAGGCTTCCCCCTCTGAAGTGGAAACTTGGACGTGTTGTTGCAGTTCACCCTGGAAAAGATGGTCATGTTCGTGTCGCTACATTAAAAACAACTGATGGAGAAATCAAACGTCCAATAGTAAAGCTAAGTCTCCTACCAGTATCTAAATAATCAGTTTATTTTGGCTCATTATCCAGCTAATTCCCATTCCATTGTTCATATTACCTTAAAGAATTTTTTTTTCATTTCATTCCAGATTTGGACACTCCTTTACCTTACCTATAAGTATGAATGTGTGTGTGATTGATTTGCACTCGTCAGGCGGGACCCAAATCCCTGAACTGCTTCGGCTGTACTGACGAACCGAGTGAATGTGCACCCATGAGGCGGACCTTTCGGTCCTTAAACGCTTTTTAGCAGTACTCATGGTCCTACCTTTCCTAATGTCCATTTCTCTGTCCTTTTCATTTCAAGTGTAGTATTTCGATTTATGGTTTATTTTTAATGAAGATTCAAAGACTGTTCCATCTTACCGTTGTTTTATTGTTCAATATTAGATTCATTGTTTAATGCTGTTGTACAGCATGGGCCGGGAGAATGTTCATGAACTCCCATGAACTGTAATGTAAATTATTTGGTATGAAGGAGCGATGACTTTAGCTTATTCTAAATATGTTCAGATTAGGAATTATGTTCATTTTTTACCTATGCTAAGTAAGATTATCCATTTGACCAGAAGGTCTTCTTATGTATATTTATGATAATATCCAAAGGTGCGTACGTGCACACGAGTGCATTGCTCTCCTGCCCTTCAGGCAAGAGAAGCTTCTGTTTTCTCAATGAATACCTGTACCGTGATTTACTCATCTCAAGCCGTAATTCTGGCTTGAGATTTTCTGTATATTCATTCGCTTTTACCACTCCGTCGGAGTAGAAGCAATCACCTTTCCTTTCCATTTTCAAGTTTGACCTTTATAACTCTCAGAATAAATTTCCACTTCTTCTTAAATTCAGAAATATAACCTTAGCCTACCTACAATCATTATTTCCTAATCCAGCGTTGCTGGAAACATAGTTCATTTCCATCATCACCCTTTTTCCTTTGTACTTTGCCATACTACAAAATTAAATCACTTTCTTAACATCCCATCAAACACTGCTAAAATTACTCGACAAAATTTCATCCAACCATTCCACTCCTTGTGGAATCAGAACCGTTTCGTGAAAAGTAAACGTAACATTTTATTTAAGGTGAAATAAAATTAAGTAGAGTGCATAGCATGTGGAAAATAGTGCAGAAAAATTATTCACCAGCAATTCAATTTTAGCCAACTTTCTTTATATATCCCAAACAAAAAGTTTTCTTCAAAACAGAAAAGTGCATTTTTTTTGGTTTTAATTTATTGATCTTGATAATACAATACCCATTTTGTATTTATTGATCTAAATTATAATGCATGCTCTACTTTCTAATTTCGTGGTGGTAAAACATTTTGTTGAAACTGGCCAGCCATATTTCCAGGAGGACTATAATTTCCAACCACAATCCACCATCGTTTTTTTGAATTGTAGGCTACTCCAATCCCAATATTTGTTGTTGCCTTCCAAATCATTGCAGTGAAGTGTCCTGTTTGCATGCTAAATCCACCGTAGGAATAGTTGTAGACTTTGTTCTCATCGTACCACATTTTAACTGCGTAGCGAATGGCATCTTCCTTAGTTTCCCCGAGAGCTCCAGCCAAGTTCTCATAATGGGTTCCGGAATGCTGAAATAGGTCATGGGATGCCAAGTACTCTGCGTATCGTTGAGCAATTCCATGAAGCTAAAATTTAAAAAAAAAATAAGATCAATATCTGCAAATGTCCCCATAAGGAAATGGGTATTTTCGCGGAAAAAATAATTAAACTCAAACCTCATCACTTGGTTTCATATCAGGGACCCCATGACGTCGTCGAAACTTGTTATGCTCTTCTACAGCGACCTTCATAACACCTACGTATAAATTTAAAACAAATTAAAAGTCTGGGAAATTTAAAAAACTAAAATGAAAATAAGCCACAAACTCATACTGTTCAATTTCTCTACAGCTTTATCGGACGCAGCTTCTTCTTCTTCACCACTTTCTTCTTCGGCGCTCGATTTATTTTTGTCTTCTATTTTTAGTTTGCCCATCTCTGCACAAGCGCCTTCTTCATCACTATCCTCCTCCTCTTCTTCATCACTGTATTGTCCTTCGCGTAGGACATTATCTCCAAATTGTGTCATGACATTACCTCTCGGTGTGTAGTTAGCAACAACAACCCACCAACCCATGCTTTTATTATGCGCCACTCCAATACCAACATGAGTGGAAGCTTTCCATACCATGTGGGTAAAATGCCCAGCACTAGAATAAAAATTTGGGTAGTTGAAGTTGTAATGGGATTTTTCATCGTACCATTGCTTAATCGCTTTTCTAATAGCATCCTTTGAATTTTCTGCTTGAACTGCAGCTAAACTCTCAGCATAGCCATTGTTTGCATGGACCAGTCCACTGAATTGGGATAAGTAGGTTGCATGATTTTGCGCCAATTTATGAATCTGTGAAAAAATTAAATCTAAAATTTAAATTTTGTTCGTTATTTGAATCAATTTCATATTTTCTCGGCAGGAAATACCTTTTCGTCATCCCCTTTTAAATTTGGCGCACCATGTCTCCGCCTGTATTTATTGTGCTCATCAACCGCAAGCTGCCATAGCTCATTTGAAAGCTTTTTCGTCTTCACAACTTTTTTATCTCCCCTTGTACTCATCTTCTTGGAAACGCTAGCCTTTTCATCCTCTTTTTGTTTTGACTCTGATTGTTTTTCCGGCTTTTTAACTTCTTTCTTCTCGTCAACTTTAGCGACTTCACTGCTGCGTTCTTTTTCAATTCGTTTTATTGCGTCGGCTGACAAAAGCCTTGGAACATTGTCAGGAAATCGACCTTGAAAGTTTCCTGGTGGATTGTAGTTACCTACCACAACCCACCATCTCTTTCTCGAATTGTATGCAACACCAATGCCAATATGAGTAGTTGATTTCCACACCACAGCTGTAAAGTGACCTGTTGTCATGCTAAATCCTGGGTAGCCATAATTATAACTTTTGATTTCATCATACCACATCTTCACAGCAAAGCGAATGGCTGCTTCCTCATTGTCTCCTAATGCCCCCGCCAGATTTTCTCCGTAGCCAGTTCCACTGGAATGTTGAAATAAATCGTTGGATGCTAGATATTGGGCATATCTTTGGGCAACGGAATGTATCTACATTCCCAAACGAAAAATTAAGCATAATTTATAAGCACCTGCCTTATATTGTCTATGCTAAAATAAATCAGGTTGTATAATATTGCTAATAAAAGTTGTAAAGGTAACATGTTTTGCCACAACATCAATCAGTCCGACTTTTGGTTACGATAAGATAAGATACGCTTAAAATGTAATACTTTTGGGTGTGAGTTGTAAGCAAATTGTTTCAGTATAATGATAAAAAATTTAACACTTACTTTTTCGTCATCACCTTTAATATCGGGCACTCCATGTCTTCGTCTATACTTATTGTGCTCATCAACAGCCACTTGCCATAAATCTATGCGAGTTTGAAAGAGATGTTTTTGAAGTTATGCAAAACATAATGGGCGGATTTATATAATGCATAAAGATTGAATGAGCGTTTATTATAATAATACTATTTGAAAGTTTTTTGGTCTTCACCGAAGCTCCTTCCTTTTCATTTGCTTGTGGCTCATTGTCCGACTCGCTTTCCTCTTCACTTGAAGTTTCGGACGAGTCAGAGTCTTCAGATTCCGAGTTTTCATCTTGTTTTGCTTGTTGTTCACAAGCACCACTCCGTTCCTTTTCTATTCGCTTAATCTCCTCAGAAGACAAAAGTCTTGGGACATTTGCTGGGAAACGACCTTGATAATTTCCTGGAGGATTGTAATTGCCCACAACCACCCACCATCTCTTCCTCTGGTTGTATGCTATCCCGATTCCAAGATGAGTTGTGGATTTCCAAACAACAGCTGTGAAATGACCAGTTCCCATGCTGAAGCCGGGATAGTTGTAATTATAGCTGCTGATCTCATCATACCACATCTTCACGGCGGAGCGAATTGCGCCAGCTTCATCACTACCTTGAGCTCCAGCAAGGTTTTCGCCATAGCCGGTGCCACTCGAATGTTGGAAGAGGTCACGGGATGCAAGATATTGGGCATAATTTTGGGCAGTGTTGTGAATCTGCAAAGAAATATATGCTTTGTTGCATGTTTTACTTGTAAATACCTTGTAAATTACCTCTCAAGACGTCCTTTTTATGTATATATGCTTTATTTTCTAAAATTTAGTCGGCACATCTCACCTTTTCATCATCTCCTTTCAAATCGGGGACACCATGACGTCGTCGATATTTGTTGTGCTCTTCCACAGCAATCGCCCATAGTTCTGGTGTTCATAAAAAATCATGTTTTAAAAAAATATGTAATTTAATTAGGAAATTCGATGCAATGCCAAACAAATTATGCAATTGTTTTTTAAAAATACGTAAGTGGAATTAGCAGTGGAAATATTTATGGTGTTTTACCCTTTTTGTCCTTGACCATGATAATTGGTTATGATTTTTTGCCTTACGATGATGATATTCAACACTGGATTTTCATCGGACACTGGAGGCTGGACGCGATTAGGCAAAGATTTATACGATGGTGGTGATAATGTTATACTAATTTAAGCTTTTTTTTATCACTCGTTTGTATGATATACATATGTCTGTCAAATGACAATGGGCGATAAGAGAAATACGCACATATATAACCTCTAGGTTACAAGATATCACTCGTTCTATTCATGCCGAAAAAGCACAAATGCTATTATTTAAATGTATCAAATAAGTGTAAATATCAAGTAATAAATATTTTAATTTTTGATAAACAGGGCAGGAATTAACAATAAGCGTGTCCAGTATTGTACATCAAAATTCCAGGAACCACTACTTAACAATTTGCATGTATATTAGGCGAAATAAAATTTGATTACTGGATTAATTACTTGAAAGGCAAACACCCTGGCACCTGAATCAAATAAACGAAACACCAACTCATGAATATAGCTTTCCTGCTTATAGTGAGGAATTTATGTTTTAAGCATTTTTGCCAGCTCAATAATACCAGACTCAAATTCAATAGTCTCGAGTAGAAGCTCATCATCAGTTTATCCAACTACTACGAGAAATTATTATCGTTAAAAATTGCTTCCTATTTCGTAATGATTGATTGCACTAATTATAAGGGCCACGTCCATTTTTTTACGTATGCCTCCCTAATGGGAATAAACCCGACAGATCGAGATGTAATGATGTACCTCTAAAATTTCCCAATCCCCCCGCCCTTTCAGAGTGTTCCCCACCTCTAGAATTTATTTTATTTTAATAAGGTCAAAGGTCATACTGGGGTTACTTAAGAATTTGAAAGCCCCATTAATGAACTGTTCTCTCCAATATCTTCATTTTGATGCATCATAAACCACACCTTACTATTACAAAAAATATTTGACCTTATTATGGTCATAGGTCACGTTGGGGTTATCAAAAACTTTCAAAAATAGTATCACTGATCTACTCTCAGCAGTAGCTTCATTTTGATGTGTCACAACCCATACCTTACTATTCAAAAACATTGACCTGACCTTTGACCCCGATTTGACCCACCTTCGAACTTGATCTTTCGTTTGACCTAAGATATCGATTAGTGAAAACAGAATTTAAAAAAGTGAAACCGTTTTTGAGTTATCGTGTACACAGACGGACGACAGCCTGAGTGTTTTCAATGTATACCTAAAGGTACATAATAATTTATGCATTTTTGGTGTAAACATATTGCGATTATCCCTAAAATAAATATCCGAGATTAAGATATTTGAATTTTGAATATTTGGATACAAAATAATACGTGTTTTATTGATTATCATATTTCATAATTGGTTCACAAAAATTACACGAAATTTTATTGGTTGTCGTGAAATAGTGCACTAAATTATTATAATAGTAATATATTGAGGAGTAGTACAAACAAAAAAATTAATCAAATAGTGCACCTCTATATTTAAACATCCTGACAAACTCAGTAATCAAAGCTTCCAACACGATGAGAAGCGTTACGGTGTAGTAAAACAAACTAGAATAGAAGCTTAACTTCGTGTCCCTGTTTAACGCAGCTACATTACCACTATGAAAAATAATCGGCACTTTTTTACGTAACACTCGTTTCAAGTACTTCAACGAGCATTTTTGTCGGCAATGGTTTGGGCAGTTTCCCAAAACTTGAGTCACAAGATTACTTCTAACACTCACAAACAATTTTGCTTGTTCTGTAGCTTTAATGGGCCACACATAACGAATCATTTTATAGCTGAACTCAAAGCAGTTCACGGCTTTTGGTAGAGTTTCTTCAATTACAAAATAAACTGCAAGTGTTACTGGGATTCCACAAACATAAATTTTCTTCGGGAAAACCTTCCATCCCACAAGCGTGAAACAATTGAGAAGTAAGCATATCATGTAGCCCGTTCCCATCAAAATTTGAATACAAACCTTGAGAATTCCTTCCCCGCTTTTATGAATCACCCGAAGTCGTTCGTATATCATCATTGTAGTTTCATTCACTGAAAATTCTTCAATTCGTCGTAAGCATTCCATGTAAATGTTAGAAATCGACATAACAGGAATGAATAATATGGTGTAAGTTCGAAGTGCTTCAAAAACGCAAACATAAACAAGAATTATACGAGTCAAAAGAACTGCCGCGTTAGTTATCACATGGCGCTCCTCGGATAACGGAAGAATATCCTGAAAGGTGTAATAAAAAGGCTCCAAATTGAAATACAAAGCAATTACTGGTAATGCAAAAGCACAGAAGCCGAAGTATATGACGATGTTTATCATAAAAATGCCCATTACATCGACCTTTCTTCCCCGCTGTATGTTCTGGATTTCTACAATATAAATTAAGCATTGAAAAGTTTGTTAAGATGAGTTAAATATTTTTTTCATTTATTACTCAAATTGTACTTACCTTTTATCAATAAACACAGCAGGGACTCACAATTTTGATACACTTTAAATCTTTCGCCACAAATATCTTCCTCAAATTCCAACAAAGCGTGAATATACGCAAGAAGTTCAACGCCCCACAAACTCAAAGCCAGTGAAAGGCCCCAGCATAATGTTGCCATGCCGCTTAGTCCCAACAAGATAAATTGCACTGGCATAGGTATTGTATAACTATTAATCAGAGTAGATTTCAACACTTGAAATATGCAAAGCGAACAGCCAAGTCCCAAAACAACTCCAAAAGTTCCGATATAAAACGGAACAAGTTTACGCCAACTTCGCTCAATATACCAACGATGCTCCCGAGGATTAAATGAGACAATATGTCGGTAGAGAAAGAAACCAAAAAATCGCTAGCCTAATTCGGCTGCCTTCCACATTAACGGGGTTGTCATCTTGGGGTTTTTAGGGCCCTGATAGCTTGTACTTAAAGTCTTTTAAGGTTCTAAAATATTCTCTGGCAGACGCACAAGTGCACAAAGTGGACTTAACAATTCAACTATTAGGATTGGGTTTTTTTCCCTTTAAAATTTCAAAATAAGATATATTATGTGCTGATTTATATAAGACAGCACCCACCAATAAAGCTCATATTAAATTCATTATGAAAAGAGAATTCTGGTTCCTTCCAGAAGCAATGGATGCTCGTAAATCAAATACGCTTGAGGTAGCTTACGTAAAATATCTGAGTAAATCAATACTTGTCTAGGTATTTAATATTCGGGCAATTCGTTATATAATTCAACTTTCAAGTTAAAAAAATATGGTAGTATTTCATACTTTTTCCATTTTCATCTCAGCATTACAGACAAACCAAAACCCATACCGAATTTAAATGTACGACATGCTTATTGGGATCCAGAAAATACAGACGATACTGCCTCATGAGTTCGGCAGTAGCATCGGATAAACCAAATTTAGGCTTATATCAATACATACATATATCATCATCGACATATATTTCTCACAAATTTCTACATAAGTACGTAAGCGGGTACCAGATCCTCAGGTACCAGAAATCAAATTTTTTGGGGTTGCAATGCTTCATAACTTAAAGGAACTAAAATTTACTTGTTGATGGGGTATGTCAAAACCTAAAAGTGCCGGCTTGATAAATGTATAATTGATTTCAAATTCAGACTACCCGTAATTCCTTACTCTATCATTGGCAGGGATGAACAATTACTTGACTTTCAATTACAAATTACAATTATCCAAATACTCCAAATGCTGCAATTACATTTAAATTCAATTACATTTTTCTGGGTAATGCTACAATTACCAATTACAAAATACAGTATTTAATTACATTTGTAAATACAAAATACAGTTGCTTATTAAAATCCCAGGTACCGCATAACCATAAATTGAAAATCCATTGTTATATCAGTGAAAAAGATGCTTATAAAAGAGGGTATAGGTCGCTCACTACAACCACTGCAACAATTTTAAAATTTTCAATTCCTATGTCCAGTTTTCAATGTAGATTTTTCATTTTTAGTCCTATTGTGAGTATAATGTTGCCCAGAAATGTCAAAAATGTAATTGAATTACTTTAATGTATTTAAATACATTTCCAAGAATTTCCTTCAAATAAATACTTTATTCAATTACTTTTGGGGTTTTTTGCTCAATTACCAATTACAAATTACAAAAAATGTAATTAATTACGTAATTGAAATACATGTAATTGTGTTCATCCCTGATCATTGGCTATGGTATGCCAGATCGTTTTGAAGTAGTGGTTACGATAAAACAAATCCCTTCAGTACTGTACTATAATATACCGAAAAGTTTTAGGTAACATGTATTCATTCCATTTCCTTTACTTGTTATGTACCATAGAATTAATTTATATTTACATATAAGGAATGTATAGGAGAGCTCGTGATTGAAAATTTAACATGGGCGTAAATGCGACTGATAACTTTGTTTCCTCGACTACTATTTCTTACAATATGATTTTGTATTTACGGCTATCAGTAAGAATTTTTAAGATTCACATCACAGGCATCTACCATCCATATATAGATACGTATAGAGTTTTATTAGTGTGTAAAATGTGATGTGTTCCTTCGTTTCTCCACTCTCTCTCATACCACACATAAGATGATTACGCAGTAGTTACATATTAGTTAAGGATAAGTACACAAGCAAATGTATTCCAGAAGATCTAAGTAGGTCACGCTGTGTCCAGGTTCAAGTATCTCAAGCAGAATGTAAAAGATATAAATAGAATTAAGCGGAATATAAAGCATTGTTGGACATTCATGGTCCACTGGACTGTGGCCAGAACGTCAGGTTCAAGAGGTCGGGAGAGACATTACTTCGTTGATGCCTTTCTACTGCAGACAAGACCTGAGCCTGTTCCGTGACTCTAAGGGACAGAATTATGTCTAGCTTGTGGTTTAAGGATGTAAATATTTGTATTTTAAACGATAAATAAACCGCGACTTGTACAGTTTCAGCAGTAAAATATCAAAACGAACCTTCACTCTGAGGTATGCTCCACATTACCCCTTACTCCCAGCCAGAGTAGCCGGTGAAACATGAACCAGACCCTCATGGTATGAACAGCAGCAGAACTCCGTGTATCTCAAGAAGCATTCTATTATTACTACTATCTCCTACCTATATTCTTTTCTCACTTTGTCAGTACGTAGAAATAGCTAAATAAACTAATGTTACTTAAAACTAGAACCTTATCATTGGTACCGTCGTCTTATCATTTATTACTCTGACGAAACCACCACATACTTGTTTATGTTTGCGTGGAGATAATGCTAAGTTTTCTTGCATTACCCTGCAAAGTAGTAATTGAAATCAAAGGTTAGAATTGGTCAATTAAGCTGTTTTAAAAGAAACTGAATAACCTGTGTTGCGCCATAATATTATTATGGCTCGTTAGTGGATCTTACAAAATGTCATACCTTGGATGATGAAACTTTTCCTTTAATGTTTCATTTGGTTTATAAGCTAAAACAGCATATTTATTGAATGTTGTCCGTTTTGTCCATCTTATCCACCCC
Organism: Orchesella flavescens; assembly: GCA_964034955.1. Lineage (NCBI taxonomy): Eukaryota > Metazoa > Arthropoda > Collembola > Entomobryomorpha > Orchesellidae > Orchesella > Orchesella flavescens. The sequence continues at coordinate 24,692,079 of OZ035957.1, forward strand.
AATTTTGGTGGAAATTACACTATCCACTGGACGGGCGTACCTTGGTTTTTTGGTTGAAACAAAAAGTTAATTGAAGCCAATCATATATAGCATACAATATAAATACGATTTCTTAAAATTAAAATAATCAATATATTAATCTATTTTATTTTAAGGTTTCCCTAAGCTTTTGCTTTAAAAATTGAAACTTCTATACGTTTTGATTAAATTCATTTTTAAGTTCCCCTAACTTATTTAAATAAACTAAATATTTGATATTCTAACACAACCTAGGAAAAGCCTACATGTCAAAAAGTAAGTCTCCGTTTTCAGCCTGTTTGACAAGCTCGTCAACTCCCGATTTAAACATGATAAGCAGTGTGACAGTATAGTTGAATAGACTAGAATAAAAGTTCAATTTTGTATCTCTATCCAACGTGGCGACGTCTCCGCTATGAAATACTATCGGCCTTTGATTTCGTAACATTTGCTTCAATTGCTTTATCGAGCCCCAACTCAAGCTTTTGTTGTACTGGTTTCCCCAACCTTGAATAGCGAGGTTACTACCGCCAGCTGCTGCCACTCTTCTATCAATTGTAGCCCGAATTGGCCACGAATAGTGGATCATTTTAAGGCTGAGTTCATAACAATTCACAGCTTTCGGAAGGGTTTCACTAATTACAAGGTAGGTTACAAAAGTGAGTGGCATTACACACATATATATTCTCATCGGAAATACTTTCCAGCCAACAACCGTGAAACAGTTTAGGAGAAGACAAAGCATATAGCCAGTTCCCATTAAAACTTGAACACAAAATTTCACTATTTCTTCACCACTACGATGAACAACACGAAGTCTTGCGTAAAGCGTGAACATTGTTTGGTTTACAGATAGGGTATCAATTCGTCGCAAGCATTTCATGTAAATGTTGCAAACAGACATAAATGGAATGAACATCAAGGTATAAGTTCTTAAAGTCTCAAAACAGCAAATAAATGAAAGAATTATTCGGATAACTAAAACTATTGACTTGGTTATCATAGTTTGCTTAAGATGAGAAGGCAGAAAGAATTCAAATGTGTAGTAGAAAGGCTCCAGTTTAAAATACAATACAATCACTGGGACAAAAAAGGCAAGGACGCTGAAGTAAATTACCATTCCGATCATAGCAAGGCCCATTATATCGCTTTGTTTCATGCGCAGAATGTGGTAAATTTCTACAATATTAAGATAAAATGAATTTTTTCATGAATCATATGTGCGTAATTATTTTTGGACGTTTACTTTAACTACATCATTACCTTGCATCAATGAGCATGGCAGCGTGTCACAATTTGCATAAGTTTTCAACTTTTCACAACATATTTCCTCCTCTAAATCCAACAAGGCGTTAATGTAGGTAAACAGCTCAACACCCCACAAACTCAACACAATTGACAAACCCCAGCACAAGGCTGACATCCCGGAGAGTGCTAGCAAGCACAAAATGATAGGCAATTTAACCGAATCATCCGAGCTAACAATGGATTTTAAAACGTGAAAAACACAGAGAGTGAATCCTAGACCTAAAACAACTCCAAATGTTCCAATGTAAAATGGGAGCAGTTTCCAGTGATTTCGCTCTATCGACCACCGTTTTACCTGAGGACTATATGAAAGTATGTGACGGTGAAGAAACGAACCATAAATTCGTTCGCATAATTCTGCAGCTTTCCACATCAGTGGGGTGGACATTTTAGTGTTTGATAGAACTTTTCGGTACTAAAGTAATAGCTCTACTGAATGCAGAGACGATAAAATTATGACAATATGAAATTCAATTTTTCACTGTAGTTGGCTCCATACATATATATAGTTGATCTAGGTTTTGAAACATTTAGTGGTACCTTAAAATATAAGCAAAACTCATCTATATGCTATTGTGCTTCCATATCGTTGAGCTGTATGCCAATAAAAGGGCATTATTGTACCAATGATAAAGTAAATGGTAAAATTTACAGGCTGGCTTATAAGGGAATACTAAGTTTTCTATTACTAATCCCGGTTGACCACGGCATATTGGAAGTACGATATATTATTTATGAGACACAATATTAGAGTTGCTTATCAGACTTTTCTCTTGATTTGTGATTCCAAAAAAAATAGAAATTGTCATGTGTTTTTTAGATTTGAGGGATATTATTTTTCAAATGCGAAAATTATTGAACGTTTAATATCTGGTGGTACCTGAGTCGGTTCGTCCATAAAATAATATAAAATTCGTATCTGAATCAAGGTAAACATATATTGTTTTAAATAAAAAAAATTCTCTCATGCTTATAAACCATTGAAAGGTACAGCTGAAAAACAGGTTTTTGTAAATTTAAAGTGAAATTGATTAAATTTACTGGTAGGTTTAGAAAAGAATACTAAATTTTGAATTCCAAATTCCTATAGGCGGAGTTTATTGGAAGTACGATTTTATTTAGTGAAAAAATATTTGAGTGGGGTACTACTCTTCCTCTTCTCATAATTAAAAAACCCTTTTTTGCCGGAAGTTTAGAGTGAAAAGTATTCTAGTACTCAAGAATTTGCCTTCAATTACCTTTCTTTATTGTAACTAACTCTAATATTAAATTAAATTTCTTAAATCTGAGAGTAAAGTTTTGGGAATTCACGCTGATTTTCCTTTGTAGTAAAAACTCGCAAGTACTAGCAAAGTTTTCAGTCATTTAAGTGGACACAAGCGGACTTTATTTGCCTGCAGGCATGGCCGGGTCATAATTTTTCCCTAACTTCCCACCCTATCGGTCGTACTTGAAATAGTTTGGCAATGAAAACATTTAAATTCCAATTAAGATTCATATTTGCATTGGTTCATGCAGAATTGTATTGCACTCAAATCATAGCTATTTTCCATCGATTTTTAAAGGAGTCAAAGGGGGTTGGTTAGATAAGGCATACAAACATTCACACAGCTCAGCCGCTTTCCGCATTAAGGGCGTTGTCATGTTAAATATTCCTTTCAAATTATAATATATGCCAATCAACTTAAAAACTATTGAAGAGCAACCCACATGTCCCTTGGAAAAATTAGAAATTTTGGAAGTCACACTTCAAAATCATCGCTGAATTTCGTTTAAAATTCGATCGAATCTAAATATCTAAAAGTCATAAGTAAGTAAAGTAAGGGTATTTCCCAAAAACAAAAATGAAAGAGAATAATATATTTATTCAGGATGTAAAGTAAGTTTTTCATAACGAAATATAACTTGTTTTTTTGGATTTTCACTGATTTATTATTAAAATATACCTTAAAAGCGTTATGGCGAATGCAAAAACATGAAATACAGGCGGAAGAAGATAGAGTACATATAAAATGGAAACTTAAACTATATAAAAATATGCTTTTTCTTTTAGCAAACATAAAATTACTATGTAGCAAAATTTTAGGTTTCTTAAACTGGAAATACAACATTATTATTACACCATTGGTTTTGCTATCTGCAACAGTAGAAAGACAGTGTGTTTGTATTTGAGAATATGGAAAATTCGAGTTGTTCTACCGGAATTTCTTCTACTACATGGACAGGAAATGTAGCAAACTATATATTTGGAGTGTTAGATCTATATTACATTGGTTCTGATTGAGGTTTTATAAGTTAACTTTGAAGTTTTGAATTAAAAATATTGACATACACTCGAAAGTACCTTAAATTCGCTAAAGAGTTGTCCAACATGCCTAAAAAATTCGATGGGAACAAAAATTGTATCTATACGTTAAATTAGATCCGAACCTATTAATAATTTATGGCAGATATTAATTGATACCTCCACAGTAATACATAAAAAGTAATCATGAACGCTCACTTTCAAATGTTAGGTTATTGGGGATTTAGCAGTATTATATTGAATTTTCCAGTTAAAAAACTCGATCCCTATTTGATACATTTGAAATTGAAAGTGCTCATAGCCATTACTTGGAGCTGAAGGATATCTTGAATTTGGTGCTGGCCTAACCACATGAAAGAGTGACAAACATCTAGCTAAGCTATTAAATAGTGAAAACTGAAATTAAATTTTTTGATTCATTGAACTGCCCTAAATGCTAATACCAATGTTATAAAACTGAAATGTTTAAAATGAACATAAATAGCAGCAGAAGAAAAATGTTTCGTGTCAAAATGCATTTGAAATGGATCCACTTTTACTGATGCCTATTCCTCGAAAAGCATGTCTCCATTCTTAGCGTGTTTGACTAGCACATCAATTCCAGATTTAAACATGATGAGTAGTGTGATGGAATAGTTGAATAAACTAGAATAGAAGTTCAATTTGGTTTCTCTATCCAACAGGGCGACGTCTCCGCTATGAAATACTATCGGCCTTTGATTTCGTAACATTTGCTTCAATTGCTTTATCGAGCCCCAACTCAAGCTTTTGTTGTACTGGTTTCCCCAACCTTGAATAGCGAGGTTACTACCACCTGCTGCTACCACTCTTCTTTCAATTGTAGCCCGAATAGGCCATGAATTGTGGATCATTTTAAGGCTAAACTCATAACAATTCACAGCTTTCGGAAGGGTTTCATTAATTACAAAGTAAATTATAAAAGTGATTGGCATTACACACAGATATATTCTCATCGGAAATATTTTCCAGCCAACAAACGTGAAACAGTTTAGGAGAAGACAAAGCATGTAGCCAGTACCCATTAAAATCAGAATACAAAATTTTAATATTTCTTCACCACTACGATGAATAACACGAAGTCTTGAGTAAAGCGTGAACATTGTTTGGTTTACAGATAGGGTATCAATTCGTCGCAAACATTTAATGTAAACATTGCAAACAGACATAAATGGAATGTATATCACTGTCTGAGTTCTTAAAGCCTCAAAACCGCAAATATACGTCTAAATAATTCGGATGAGGAGAACTACCACATTAGTTACCATATTTCGTTCAAGAGGAAACGGAAGAAAATATTCAAATATGTAGTAGAATGGCTCCAGTTTAAAATACAATGCAACAACTGGGACCACCCAGGCAAAGACGCTAAAGTAAGTTACCATTCCAATCATAAAAAGGCCCATTATATCGATTGGCTTCTTGTTCCGCATGTTGTAAATTTCTGGAATATTAAGAAAAAATGAGTGTTTTCATGATTCATGTGCGTAAATCTTTTTATACGCTTAATTTAGCTAAATTTTTACCCTGCATTGATAAGCATGACAGAGAGTCACAATTTGCGTAAGCTTTTAACTTTTCGCAACATATTTCCTCCTCTAAATCCAACAAATCGTTAATGTAGGTAAACAACTCAACACCCCACAAACTCATCACAAGTGACAAACCCCAGCACAAGGCTGACATCCCGGAGAGTGCTAGCAAGCACAAAAGGATCGGCAATTTAACTGAATCATCCGAGCTAACAATGGATTTTAAAACGTGAAAAACGCAGAGAGTGAATCCTAGGCCTAAAACAACTCCAAATGTTCCAATGTAATATGGGACCAGTTTCCAGTGATTACGCTCTATCGACCACCGTTTTTCCTGAGGATTATATGAAAGTATGTGACGGTAAAGAAACGAACCGTAAATTTGTTCACATAATTCCGCAGCTTTCCACATCAGTGGGGTGGACATTGTTGGTTTGATATGACTTGTCGAGAGTAACCCAATAGCTCTACTGAATGTAGAGACGATATGAAATGTACTTGGCTTTATGACGACCAGTTATGCTAGATTTTATAACATTTAGTAGAACCTTAAAATATAGAAAAACTCATCCATATGCTATTTTGCTTACATGATATTGAACTATATGCCAGAAAACAGGGATTATTGTACCGATGATAAAGTAAGTGGTTAAATTTTTTAACTGGTTTATAAGAGAATACTAAGTTTTTCCGTTTGACCACGGCATATTGGAAGTAGGATATATTATTTATGAGACACAATATTCGAGTTGGGTAGCAGGCTTTCTCTTCATTTGTGATTCCAAAAACATAAAAGTTTTATAAAGTCATATTTTGTGGAGATTTTATGGATATTGCTTTTCAAAATGTGAAAATTATTGAACGTTTAATATATGCTGGTACCTGAATCGGTTCGTCCATAAAATACTATAAAATTCGTATTTAAATCAAGGTAAGCGTCGACGGTTTCAGGTTAAAAGCTCGTATGTCACATTCGGACCAATGCAGATTCCTCCTATCTCCCTTTAAGTCTTAAATCGATAGCACGTGTGTCAGTTTAATTCTTAAAGTACAAAACGCGAATGTCGACCAGAGGACTAAGAAAACCACGTATCTGGGTTTTTGAAGTTTTGAGATAATGAGAAAAAAAGAGTATCGTGAGTACATTCTATTTGTAAGAAAATTAATACAAAGGCATTAAAATTATTTACAAAGTATGAATTAAATATTTAAACTATGTACTAATAGCTTAAATTGTGATAAAAAATAATACAGAAAACGAGTTCTTTACTTCTACAATTTTAGAATGCATGAAAGAGCATTGCAAAAAGTGCGCAAGAATATTTTTTTGTTTGGTTTGGAGCCAAAATTATACGGGTATCCAAATATCAAAAGAAAGAGGAAAAAAGTCTCGACAAAATGTCATCGAAATCACAATTACCTCCAAAATTTAGATACTAGGTTTTGTTAGACGTCTTCATACCCACGTATGTGGTTGGCGCATTAGGAATGAAACTGACATAGCTATCGATTGTAGACTTAAAGTGAAATAAGAGGAATCTGCATTGGTCTGAATGTGACATACGAGCTTTTAAACTGTAGCGGTCGACATATTTTTGTTATAGCAGGAAAAATTCACAAATGCTTCTATACCATGGAAAGGTACGGCAGGAAAACAAGTTTTTGTGAATTTAAAGTAAAATTGATTAAATTTACTGTTAGGTTTAGAAAAGAATACCTTATTTTGAATTCAAAATTCTTATAGGTGGAGTTTATTGGAAGCATGATGTTATTTAGTGAAAAAATTTTTGAGTGGGGTACCAATCTTTCTCTTCTCATAATTAAAAAACTCAATAAACTCTATTTTTGCTGGAAGTTTCAGTTCAATTCGGTTTCTTCATAATGGTCAAATATTGACGACTTAATCGGGAAATTTACTTCTCGTAGTGAATTCGTGTCTGGTGTGTAGAGATGGAATGAAATACTTGCTTTTGCAAGCTTGAAAGTGAACTTTAGAATCCTGTAAGCTGCAAAGGGATTCGATATAGCAATTTTGCATTTGGACCGGATATATTTGCAATAGAGAATGACAATTACATGTATTTTGGGTAGACTTGATAGAAATTTAAAACTTTAAATGATTTTTAGAGTGGAAAGTATTTTAGAACTAACTCTAATATTTAATTACATTTCTTAAATCTGAAAGTCAATTTTTGGGAATTCACGCTGATTTCCCTTTTTTAGTAAAAAAATACAGTGTTTAATGGTACATTTTTCTTAAATTATGTTTAATAAACTGCTAGTAAGCAGGCCAGAGACGTAGCTGAAGAAGGCATTGAGTGATCACCTCCAAACCCCCTTCTCCCATGTCCACCAAATCTCCTCCACCAAATCTCCTCCACCACCTCTCTCTCTTAACCCACCTCTGCGATCCTCTCCCAACGTAGTAAGCACATAATACCATTCCAGATTCTGTATTTATGCACTAGCTCATCCACACGGATACCATGCAATTCGTATGTATACGTTGTATCATTCACAAGCTACTCTACAAAGCCACTTCACCATCCGAGCGACATCTGCAGTGCATGACTGGTTCTCAGTCTATCGATGAAGGGGAATGCAGCCGTTTACAAAAGGCACTAATGCCTCCATCCCAGTGCATGCTCCGCCTCAGCTAAGTAATAATTATGTAATCAGTTTATTTGAGTCCATAAATGCAAAAACACATTCAAAATTTCATAACGCAAATAATATGAAATTTTGAATTTATTTAACGCTGATTTTAAATTTTTTGCCACCAGGTGGCGCTTTTTTAAAAAAAATGAAAGAAGGCACCTTACAGAAATTTCATTCAAGTCTAATAAGGAAAAAATGGAACAAATCGGATAAGTGGTTTTTTCATTATGACGTGAAAACCGAATGCGGATTTTTTAGAGTGAAAGCAGTAAAAACTTTCGCCATTGATGAGAAACGAGCAATAACTCCGAATTTGTACTTATCTTATGGTAAGTTATCCGTACAAAAAGTTTGAATAGTTTCTGATACCCAAGCTGGTAATCAGTTCAAGGGCATGAAATGTAGCAAACTATATATTTGAGTCTTAGATATATATAACATTGGTCCTGATTAAGGTTTTATAAGCTAGTTTTGAACTAAAACTATTGACATACACTCTAAAGTACCTGAAATTCACTAAAAAGTTGTCCAACACAATTACAAAACTCAATGTGAATTCCAAAAACAACGCAAATAAATGATATTATATTAAATTTGTCAGTTACAAGAAACTCAATCCACATTTGATATATTTGAAAGGGCTAAAAGTGCGTATTGCAGTTGTTTGGAGCTGGAAGGTGCTTTGAATTTGATGCTGGCTTAACTACATGAAAAAGTGACAAATATCTAGCTAAATGCTAGCACCAATTTGATGCAGAAGAAAACATTCAAATTAATGCCGGCAGTAACGAGAGATTCGCCTTGAAAAATAACGTTATCGCAAATCACATTTTAAATCACCTTTATCTCTTAAGAGACATTAGCATTAACTTGATCGTGGTTCCTGCCTTCCTCAACACAAACCAATCGAGATGGCTCTTTCAAAACCACAATTTTAAATAGCCGCGGAAGAAAAATGTATGGTGTAGATATGCATTTGAAATGGATCTACTTTTACTGATACCTGTTAGTCGAAAAGCATGTCTCCATTTTTAGCGTGTTTGACTAGCACATCAATTCCCGATTTAAACATGATAAGCAGTGTGATGGTATAGTTGAACAAACTAGAATAAAAGTTCAATTTTGTATCTCTATCCAACGTGGCGACGTCTCCGCTATGAAATACTATCGGCCTTTGTTTCCGCAGCATTTGCTTCAATTGTTTTATTGAACCCCAAATCAAGCTTTGGTTGTACTGGTTTCCCCAACCTTGGTTAGTGAGGTTACTACTACCAGCTGCTATCACTCTTCTTTCAATTGTAGCCCGAATTGGCCACGAATTTTGGATCATTTTAAAGCTGAGTTCATAACAATTTACAGCTTTGGGAAGGGTTTCATTAATTACAAAGTAAATTACAAAAGTAATTGGCATTACACACATATATATTCTCATCGGAAATATTTTCCAGCCAACAACTGTGAAACAGTTTAGGAGAAGACAAAGCATATAGCCAGTTCCCATTAAAATTTGAACACAAAATTTTACTATTTCTTCACCACTACGATGAATAATGCGAAGTCTTGCGTAAAGCGTGAACATCGTTTGGTTTACAGATAGGGTATCAATTCGTCGCAAGCACTTCATGTAAACGTTCCAAAGTGACATGAATGGAATGAACATCACGGTCTGAGTTCTCAAAGCCTCAAAACAGCAAATGTATGTCAGAATAATTCGGATGAGGAGAACTACCACGTTAGTTACCATATTTCGCTCAAGAGGTAACGGGAGAAAATATTCAAAGGTGTGGTAGAAGGGTTCCAGTTTAAAGTACAGGGCAATAACAGGGACCACCCAGGCAAAGATGCTAAAGTAAATTACGATTCCAATCATAGCAAGGCCCATTATATCGATTGGCTTCTTGTGCACAATGTTGTATATTTCTAAAATATTAAGAAAAAATGTTTTTTTTCATGATTCATGTGCGTAAATATTTTTATACGCTTAATTTGGCTACATTTTTACCTTGCATTAATAAGCATGACAGAGAGTCACAATTTACGCAAGATTTTAACTTTTCCAAACATATTTCTTCCTCTAAATCCAACAAGGCGTTATGGTAGGTAAACAGCTGAACACCCCACAAACTTAACACAAGTGACAAACCCCAGCACAAGGCTGAAATCCCGGAGAGTGCTAGCAAGCACAAAAGGATAGGCAATTTAACCGAATCATCCGAGCTAACAATGGCTTTTAAAATGTGAAAAACACAGAGTGTGAATCCTAGGCCTAAAACAATTCCAAATGTTCCAATGTAATATGGGAGCAGTTTCCAGTGATTACGCTCTATCGACCACCGTTTTTCCTGAGGATTATATGAAAGTATGTGACGGTAAAGAAACGAACCATAAATTCGTTCGCATAATTCCGCGGCTTTCCACATCAGCGGGGTTGACATTTTCGCGTTTGACAGGACTATTCGGTACTAACCAAATTGCTCTACTGAATTCTGAAAACAACAAAAAATTGGCTTAGAACGACACGAAATTCGATTTTTGAATCAAGCAAAAATATATGTCTGTAAAAGTGTTCAATTTAATTGGTCTCATGAGGAGCAACCATGGTCACAAATTATTCATCGCGATTTTAAAAGAGTTTGTGGTTCCTGACGCAGAGAAAAAATTGTCCATGCTTTCGTACCATTGGAAGGCATGCCGGAAAATGGGCGTTGTGCAATTTATGGGGTAATTGATTATATTTACTGGCACGTTTAAAAGAGGACACTAAACTTTCAAGTTTCCAATTCTTTTTGGGCAGGGTATATTGAAATTACGATATTGTTTGTCAGACATAATCTTCGAGTAGGTTATGAAGCTCTTTTTGACATTTCAGAAAATGAAAATTGTTCCATTTTTTGGGATGTTTCAATTATACATTCTTTTTTTTAAATGTTTAAACTATTGAACGCTTTTATCAACAAGTTGGATTGCTTTGAACAGTTAATGTCTGGTGGTACTTGCAACTGTTTGTTTGTGAAAATATTTCAATTTAAATATCAATTTTGTATAGAGTCTTGAAGAATTGTACCGGAGTGAAAGTTTTAATTGCCAATTTATAAGATTTAATGGATTTATATAAAATATTTTTAATTCTTTTTAAGAACAATTATGATTAATTGAATTAAATATGGTTAAATTAGCTTTGTAACAAGTAATAACAACAACATGGTGTATGAGTAATAGTAATAGTTGAGTTTAAACTGATTTCTGTCATTTAACAATTAAATATAATGGTTTAAGATTAAATTTAAAGATTGGTAAACATATCGTCTTTGTGTCCAGCATTACCTTCTAGCTTTTTAATTATTGGCTTACACAACATGAGGAGATTTACAGTATAGTAGAAAATACTAGAATAAAATGCTAATTCCGTGTCTCTATTGAGTGCAGCCACGTTCCCACAATGAAATATGATTGGTCTCTGCTTTTTCATAACAATCTTCAAAACTTTTAATGACACATTTTGTGAGTTCATCTCGTCTTTTTTGGTGCTTGCAACTAGATTTAAATTTACCCCAATTTTATTTGTAATTGCAACCCTACTTCGAAGAACTGCACGTACCCGAGTTTTAACTGTAGCTCTTGTCGGCCAATAATGATGAATAAGCTTATGACTAAACTCATAACAAAATGCAGCCTGAGGAAGAGTTTGCATGATCACAAAATATATTACGAAAGTTATGGGCACCGCGCTCAAATAAAGTTTAAGTGGGAATACCTTCCATCCAACAATTGTGAAACAATTTAGTATTAAACAAATTAGGTAGCCTGTTCCCATCAAAATTTTTACAAGAATTTTTAGGGTCACTTCCCCCCATCGGTGAATGATACGAAGTTGGTCATATAACGCAAAGGTGGTTTGGTTTACGGGAAGTGTCCTCATGTGACGGAGACTCTTCACGTATATATTTAGAAGAGACATTATTGGAATAAATTGAACGGTATATGTTCTAGTAGCCTCGAGAGTGCAAATGAAAGAAAGAAGTGTACGAATTATTAGAACGGTTATGTTAATTAAAAAAGGTCTCTCTTCATAAGGTGGGAGAAAGAATTCAAAAGTGCAATAGAAAGGCTCAAGTTTTAAATAGAGGGCTACTGGTGGCAGCACAAGTGAACAAGTACAAAAGTATAATACAATGCATAACATAAAAATTCCCATTAAATCTATTTCCTTTCGTTGCTTCAAGTTTTTGGCCTCTGAAAATATCGAAAGAAAAAGTTAAAAACATGAGCATGGAAAAAATTACCAATTAAATATAGTTTTATCAAGCTCACTTACCCGTTTTAAGTAAACCGAACAAACTTTTGTTTTTAAGAGATGCTGCTAGATTATCCCCTGAGATTTTATCTTCATAGTCCAACAACGTGTTGAAATATAACTCTGTTAGTTCAGCTCCCCAAATGGCACTTAAGAGGGATAAGCCCCAGCATAAGGCTGACATGCACGTGAGGGCGAAAAATATAGCCAGCACAAGCAAATTTAATGACTTTCCAGATCCTAAAATGGATTTAAGGAGATGAAATGTGCAGAGGTTGAACCCAAGAACAACAACTCCAAATGTACCTAGATAGAAGGGAATCAGTTTTTTCTGACTTCGCTCCATTTCCCATCGCTTTTTGAGGGAATCAAATCGGAATATATAACGGTAAAGAACTAGGCCGTAGAAACGTTCTCCCAGTTCAGCCGCTTTCCACATTAAAGGCGTTGTCATCTTTATTATCCAAAGAAATTTTCAAATGATATTCAAAGGTATGTCGACGTCAGAAACAATTGAACATTAAACCACTTTTGGTCTGAAAAGATGAACAATTCTAAAAGTCCCGCTGCAAACTTATTACTGCTGCCCGTTGAAGTAAAAGTCGACCTAATATGTAGGAATCATAAACCAAATTGTACGACATTTATGTGTTTACCCAAGATTTATGTGGGTTTTCATTGGCAAATATATGTATCTTGTTTTTTAGTATTTTCACAAATTTATTATTAAAATGTACATTAAAGCGGCGTGGCTCGTATACCTAACCTGAAATATTGGTGGTAGAAGATAAAGCAAATCGACATTAAAATATAAATAACATGGGTTGTTCTGATGAAATATATTCTTCTACATGGACATGAAATGTATTAAAGCAGTTTGGAATGTTCAAATATTACTTTAATACTGATTAAGTTTTCATATTACTTTATATTAACACATTTTATTATATTCAAAAGTACCTTAAACTCACTATAAAAATTTGCCCAATGCTTAAAAATCGGCAATAGATTTAAAAAAATCAGAAAATAATAGTTCAACACAACCAAGTTTGAATTTCTTTCCTGTCAATAATAGAAAAACATTTTGGTGTAGATCTTCTTATTGCGAGCAGCCATTCTTGTGGCAACTTACAAATAAATATTGTAAATACATATTTATTATATGGGGCGGAAATAAGAAATCAGGCGTATAGCAAACATGAACATGAAATAGAATGTCCGCCAGTTTGACAAACAAAAAGAAAGAAAAACAGTGTGCATGGATTCTCAGCATAGATCCATCACACATGAATACTTACATACGAAAACATTAACATACGTACATCCTCATGAAGGAAACATTTGTCAACACTTAGAATCCGAATTGTCATCATGTTTAAATTCTATTAAAGAATCCTGAAATATCGAATCATTGAGGATAGGGCAGGTGGGGCAGTCACGGTTTTGCTTTTTTTAGTTTTGCGTTTCGTTTGGACTATAATGTCAAAAATGCAATTTTTTAAAATGAATCATTACAGTGGCTAATCCAAAGCTCATTGGAGTAAAAAACCATGCGTGTCCGTAAAAGTTAAAAAAACTCGTTTTCGTTTCGTTTTTTCTGAAACGATAGCAAAGCCATAATCGTTTCATAGCAAAAAACGCGTTTATCGTTTCGGTCACAAGGGCAACCAACTAAGAGCAGCCTGGCATTTCATGAATCCATGCACAATATTCCTAGAATGATCTTTTTTAAGAGGTGTTATTTTTGTGTAAAACTTATGCTAGTTATAGGGTGATATTTTTTTTTACAAAAAGTACGCTAAGTATTTTTCTTAATAATTAATAAAGAAATACTCACAGAGGAATACGTGACTACAAATGAAAGGTTTTACATTGAGCGAATCACTCACATTGTATATTATTATGCATATATATTACATTTTATATTACTGTTTCTAAAAAATGTACATGGTATGTCAAGAAATCATTACAAATATTAATCTTCACTTGCATATTATCAGCATTGAAAATTAAATAAATATTAAAATTCAATGGAATACAGTACCTTTACTAGCTAGCGTATTAATAGTGGATTGAAAAACCATCAGGAAACTAACAGTATAGTAAAATATACTCATGTAATAATTCACTTCAGTGCTTCGATCAAGTGTTGCCACATCCCCACAATAGAACACGAGAGGACTCTGCTTTCTTATAATTCGTTTAAGCATTCGAAGGGAAATATTTTGATTTTTGGCAGCAATAAAAAAGCAAGTACCAGCTGCTTTTGCAGGACAATAGTATTTTATCATTTTGAAACTTAGCTCGTAACAATTCGATACCAGTGGAACTGCTTCTAAGATAACAAAATTAATAAGAAAAGAAATTGGCAGTGTGAACAGATAAACCTCTAGTGGAAATACCTTCCAACCTACAATTGCAAAGCAATTCGTGAGTACAGAAAGCAGGTACGCGTACCCTGCTCCCATCATAGCCTGAATAAACCATCTGACAATAAGATCTCCCCGTCGATGAATCGTCCAAAAATGCTGGTAAATATCAAACGTAGTTTGATTCACTGGTAGGTATCTGATACGCTTTAAGCACTTTAAATACATGCAAGGTATCGACACAGCAGGAATAAACATAATGGAGTAGGTTCTACTCGTTTCAAAGCAACAAATAAAACTAACGATAAGTACCGATCGAGTAATGAATACAGTCACATTTGTTGTCACACTCCGTTCTTCTTGTGGTGAAAGAATGTTTTCGAATGCATAGTAGGACGGCTCCAGTTTAAAGTAAACGGCTAAAATGGGCACTGAAAATGCGCAGGTTAACAAATAGATTTCCACTCCAAACAGCAAAATACCCACAATATCAGTTTTTCTTCAATGCAGAATATTTTGGATTTCTAAAAAAAATTAAACAATTATATTTAAAAGCATGTGTTGGTAGCATAGAAATAAAATTTTTACTCGACACAAATATCTGCTGCAAATATTCCAACTAGACAACCAACACTTTTCAATATCCACCAATTTGCTACATTATCAATAAATATGCGCTTTCCTCTTTAAAAAGAACTTTCTTGGAAATCCGTTCGACATCCGGGAAACTCAATTAATGATGAACTGCGGTTTGTTGAATGAGTGAACATTTTTTGTGATGAATCCTTTAAACGAAATGAATTATCAAGATTCTTTAATTAGTCGCATCCTACCCTTGTAAATTTATTGAGTGCACCAAATATTAAGCACGAGTTTTTTATACTTTCAGTTTCGGTTATTTTACTAAAATGTTAAAAGAGACAAAGCAATATTTCAAAGCACATTAAAAAAATCAAATAAAAATCAAATAAAACTTGAAACTCAATTTTTAGATTTACTTTAGCTTAGTAAATATAAATTACACAATTTTATTTTATTTATCGACATACAAGAGGGACCCTTTTGTAAGGAAATAACCCCACAACATTAAATTCTGCCTGATATTTTTATAATAATAAAATGTTGCAATTAGACCAATCGACGTCAAAAAATCCACGGGAAAAATGGTGACGGGAGGTTGTATGAATGCAAACAAATTTTATCAATTTTACTTGTGGTTGCGATTCACAGTAAAACTTTATCAGGAATAATTAATTAGAACGCATACATTTCTCATGTCCAGCAAAAATTATTCATTTGCCACAATAAAATTTTGGCCTCGCGCATTTTGGTGTATAGAAATAGTACAACAGAAAAACATCAGGATTGGTGTACGAAATGTAAATTCATTCTTATCATTGTATTTATTCTGATAAAAGTGTAACACATGTTCAGTGTAGAGTGTACCTACACCATATTGTGCAATGAATAATTCATATTTTTTCCAGGAACACAAGTTCAATTTTCTAACATTTTCTTAAAGCAACTTTATATTCATTGGTGTCTAAACGTACAAATAACGGCACCAACACTGTTATTACTTATAAATAGTATATTAAAAATGTTTGAGAAACACAGTTGAAAGAGTAACTCGTACCGATTATACTCTTTTATACAATCGTAATTCCCTAACGAGGGAATGTCATATTTAGTTGGTCTCCGATTTTGGTGACTTTATTTGTAATAGTCGATTTTACACAGTAACTAACGCATACAAAATATTGGTTCACACTAGCAAACATTGTGGATTTGAGGTGTTAGTTTTTGTAAAAATTTTGGGTTTCGTTTATGAACAATAACATGGAGAAAGTTAAGCTAGAGTAGTCAGCTCATTATCACTTTTTCGCTAGAAAATCCGGCTTTTCAACTAAACATTTTTGTATTAAAGGCGATGTTTTGAGAGTGCTGGATCTAATTAATTGGTTTTAAACCTCTATCATTGCAAAAGAAAACTTTCTCCTTGATACTTTCCAAAACCGAAACGAAGTGTTATGTTGAAGTCATATTAAAACAAATGTGTTTAAATAAATTGGATTGATGGTAAGTAATATCACAAATAGAGTATTAATGAACTGCCACATTTTGTTCACAAAGTATTGCTAATAATACTAATGCTAGTAAGGAGAATTAAAACATTGGTGAAAATGAAATTAGCTAAAACTGAAAGACAGGGCTCTTTGTATAGCATACATGGCTTAACATTTATATTTCATTTTTATTTAAAATAGCCTTAAGTGAACCATTAAATTTGTGCAGATTTAATTTCAACATTAAACATGGCAAGAAAATGTAACCACGATTTGTAATGTCCAGTTTTAAATAATTTTAGTGTGCCTTAATTTAACAGTTATCTGTTTTCAATACCATTATTCCATGACTCTCATTACATGTAATTATTTGAGTGAAAATATTGTTTGAGAAATTGCAAATAGTTTACTTAATTTCATTTTCGTCTGTACAAATATTTTAAACTGTGCATTGCTTTCCAAATTGTAACTTTGGCTTTTATCATAACCTCAAGCACAAATACAATTAAAGCGATTAGCAGACCCACCGGTGGAATTATGAATACTACTAAAATATTACCATCCAAATTGGAGGCTTTATACTCATTTGTCGTTCTATCTCCAGATTTTACTCTCGTCATGAAATTAACAATGAACTCATTCCACCACTCCCAAATCCCACTAGCATGCATACCCTGAAAATTTCCCAGAATTATCTTATTTATCCACAGTACGTGGTCATCATCTTTACTACTCAAATATACATTTTTATTTCCCCTCCCCCTCATATCATAATACAACTCATTTGCTTCCATATCCGGTAACAAAAGTGCTGTTTTATTACAATTTCTCAACACATTCTCAAAAGTGGTCAAGTTGTTGTCAACCAGAGCCTCAAACCAATTTGCAATCAATTTTGTTTGGTTCATCATTTCTTTGACTTTCCCTGTGACGTCGTCTTCACCCAACAAAATATCGGAGAGAAAGGATGTCTCTGACATTGCAAAAGAGAAGAGCTCACTTTTGACCAAAATGAAAACGTCGTGTTCTTTCTGCTCTTTTAGTGAAGCGACCAGTTTTATGTGATAAGGAATAAAAGGCGTATATGCACCACGAACGTCCATTTTTGGTATGCCACCTACAACCACCACCCTTGTGAAAATCTTGAAGTTTTCGTTTACCAAAAGGTTCCACCTATCAAATGGTATTGGGTGAAGGGGTAGCGTCAGCTCAGAAATATTTTGGTTTCGGTACAAATTGCTAATAATCAATGAGCCAAGGAGAACAAATGACATCACCAATTTGGTGTACAAACTCTTTTCCCATCCAGTTGGAATAGGATTTCCTTGTTCGAGCAAAAGGCTTTATGCACATGATGAGGTAGACTCCAACCGCGTCGATCCCAAATGAAAATTTTGACTCACTATGGATAACGCGAATGAGGTGGAGGGCTGTGGGCACAAAAATAAATATGACGAGAAGGGTTGCTAGCCAAATCCACATATCAAAAATTGAAATGAGTTGGACAAATGCGAGTGAAGAATGTTTAGCAACGCCACAGCTAACAAATTTTAAAATTTGTGGATGAATATAATGAAGAACGCTATCTGCTCTTCCTGCAAGCATCATTACCAATTGTGGATACACGGGATATTTTTCATCACAGCCGCAATCTCTATCCTTATCCACATCCCTTCTACAGTCCTCTCCAGAAAGTTCAAAGTGAAAGGTGGCGTTTCCTAAGATACTTCGGAGGAGTAACATTTCCACTCGCCATCTGAGATCGTCAAGTGAAGTCATGTGGGATAATGCACCATGCTCACTTCCAATAGGTAAAGTACCTTCCTCGCCGTAAGTGTTTCTCCAGCCTCCTACCAACCAAAGTTTCCAAAGGATGTTGTCCGTGCCAGCATTCAATATATTTATAATTCCCGCCAATATTTTTGAAGATGAAATCTGTCCGATTTCAATTGGTACAAGGGTTCGACATCGAATACAATTTCGACATAGTAAATAAATCGTTCCTAATCCCATTCTTTTATCCAATTTATTAATGCTGAGTTCTGTGTTTGCAGCCACAAGAAGAAGCTCATGTGATGACGTGGTGTAAGAATTGGTGACTTGGTAACGCGTGCTTGTAAGGGAAAATGCCCATGCTTGAACAGAAAATATATGGAATTTCTCTTCGTAAATCATGATATCAAGCCAAGGTCGGTGAACGTAGATAGTGGAGCAAGCATCGTGCATATTATACTTGTTGTTTGAAGTGTCGTGAATTTTTGGGTCAATCCAAAATTTTCTCCACTGGGCGGGAAAAATAAATTCAAATCTTTGGCCACTGTTGTCCCAATGATAGAATATAGGATCGGTTGTCATTTTTGGTGGAAAAAGATGAAAGTGGCTCTCGCAGTTCCAACTTTTCATTTTCATGGCATTGAAAACGTGCGGGATATTATACTACATTGCATTTCTGGCCATTGTAATTTGCACCACGAAAATTCATAGGATTCGTTTAGAAGAAGGCGGGACAACTTTTCATATTCAAAAAGACGGACCCGCGGCACAACTCTGGTCGGAACGAATTTGCGGAGAAGAAGGTATTTTAGCTTCACAACGTCATACCTTGATAAAACGAGTGAGTGGCTTGGGTGTAGAATATCAACACCTTCGTAATTTATGATATGGAGCAAGCAACTCGATTTGGTGTTGCCCAAGAGAGAAATGTAATTGTTAAAATTTGAAACCGTTTTGCTCAAAGTTCCAATTTTTTTCCGAAACTTTGATAGTGTCCGAAACTCCTTTATTTCCAGAATCGTATTGTTTTCGTCAAGATCAAAAGTGAGAGGTGGATTGGGTAAGGAACTGTTAATGTGTCCTACACAAAATATCCAAGCGAAGGTGAAAATTTTTATTCCTTCCATATTCCGAAGGCCACACGCGTGTGACACTTTAACATGACACATGTGTGACATATTTTAATTTAGCAACAAGGATTGTTTAACCAAACACGTATGATATTTAATGTGATGAATATCTTAAATTATTAACCAGCACCATGTGCAAAAGGGGGTAGGTTCCTGATTTCACTGATGGTGTCTGTCTGTCATTCTGTGAACACGATAATTTACACGGTTGAAGAATTTCAAAATTTTTTGCTAAACGACTTCTTAGATCAAGACCTTTCTTGGGAAGCAAGATGGGTGTTATCTGTTAACGATAACCTAGTCAAAGGTCAAGGTCAAATATGCTTAATAGCCAAGTATAAAGTGTGGTACATCAAAATGACACCATTTACTGAGGGGAATTTAGTCATGCTGTTGCAAAAAATTGTAAGATGACCTCAGCAAGGAGTATGATCGTTTAAAGGTAGAAATTTCTTAATTTTTTAATCATTCAACATTTTCAAACTTAAGTTGAATTGCACAAGGTGCCGGTTCTTTACTCCTGTTGTCGGGTTTATTTGTTTAATAATCTAGTTTAACGCATGATATCCATTTGCGTAATCATTTTTTGTTATTCAAGACATTCCAATTAATATTAAACAATTACGTAAGGACGATTTTTTACGATTATGGTGTTGTCGTTTGATTTGATAGAATTTTAATTCACTAAGCGTAGCAAGAAGTATTGCTTAAATAGATTGGATTAACGCAAAGTATTATCGCAAATCGAATGTTAATAACGTGTTAAAACGTTCCTCACAAAACATGATAATAATTAAATAAATTAGGAATCGAAAAAACATGACCCTTCGAAAAACAAATTTTTATGGGCTATATTGAAAGCCTCGCAAAAATATTACATGCGTATTTTTTTCTACTCGGGGTATGTTGAGACACCTGAGCTGGGGCTACTTGAAATTCGGACCACGAAATGCGATTTACTCCAACGTACATTGACCGATTAACCTGAAATTTGGTGTAGTACATATCGAATGAATTCCCCATGGGGTATTTTTCTCAATGTTTTAAAATTCGAATTTTGAGCGGAAGATTTCGAATTTTAAAAACTGAAATATTTTTTTAATTACCCGCGGATCGCAATCTACATCTTTCAAAAGCATTTTACCAAGAACTTTCAAATTTCAAAATTGAAAGTTAAGATTTTGAAATTTCGCGCCAACTGCTTTTGAAATACATTTTCCAAATTTCTTCACATAGGTAGTTAATTTAGATCATAAGACATATATTAACAGAAAAATCATCTAAATTGGTGGAGTAGTTTACGGCAAAATGAAGCTTAAAAATTCCCTGTTCGGGCAAAAAAAATTTAATGTCAAATGGACAATTTCAAACTCCACTTTCATGCTAAGTTTCAGCGAAATCAAAAATAATCTTGCTTGGTCCTTCCCTCGTCAGAGAATTAAAAATCTAGCAGAATATTTTTGCCCTTTCTGTTTTAAAAACTCAATGGGTATTATAATCCTGTTTTGAATAGACAAACTCAGCATAACATTGTTTAAAAGAAACGTTAAAAAGAAAGCGACAAGCCTGACAACATAGTGAATGGAACCAGCTAAAACTTTTGAACTTTGATAAAAAAAAAGGTTCACAGCTACTTTTGCACGGCTATGCGAAAAGACAAACAATGCAACTAACAAATTAAATGCATAATTATTACATAGCATAATATAAAGGATCTCACTCCACCCCTCTCACTTGTACACAGATTCCGCGAAGTTGTCTCAATATTGTTGTGCTTTCTCACATGCATTCTCCATCGACAATCGGCTTAATTTCTTAATTTTGAATTTCTTGTTCTCAATTTATTGTGCAGTACATTTAATATTTTACTAAATATTGAGCATTAGACTTGAGATTCAGACTTCAACTTACAATTTCAGTTTCCGACTCTCAACGGTGAGTTTCCATTAATAAAAACATTTAAAAGAATTTCGATTGATGGCGGAGATTTGTAATTGAAATTGATTGGATATTTTTTTCAGTGCCGGTGACAAGAAGAAAAATCAAGTCAGCAGTCAATAACATTCAACATATTCAATATAATTGACATGAACACCATTGCCCTCTCAAACATTCGCTTAACAGCACATGCCCATCAAGGAATAAATGGTGAGATGGAGGATGCCTTCATTGTTTGTTGGACACCAGTGTCATCACCACCAAACAAAAATGGCGTTGAAAGAGATGAAGTGAAAGGGGATGACAGGAACTACGTGTTCATCGGAGTGTTTGATGGACACGGTGGTCCGGAAGCAGCTCTCTATGCCAAGAAACATTTGATGACACGTATCACCACTCAGCCTAATTTCTTTTCATGTGATGACGGCCTCGTGCTAAAAGCGGTTGAGAATGGCTTCGTTAGTTTCCATCATGACCTGGAGTGCCAAAAAGAACTGTGGAGAGGAGGGCGAGGTACTTCTTCTGGAAGGGACATTTCATCAGGAACGAGTGCTAGTGTGTTGTTCATCCGTGCTGGAAAACTATACTTGGGTCATGTCGGGGAGTCCAAAATATTGCTGGGGTTTCAAGACCCATCCACCTCCCTTTGGATAGGGACGTTTTTAACGGGAGAGACGGGACAAGTGAAGAAAGAACATGATGATAATAACATGGCGGAGGGAAGTAAAAAGAGAAGAAGTCCTGTTACAAGATCTCGAGTCTCCGTTTCTTCTCATAAACTTAACACACCCTCTTCATCATTGTCATTATCAACGTGGTTACCACCACCACCACCACAAACGTCAGCCATCCAAATTAATCCAGCGTCTCATCGTTGTGTCATTCTTGGAAGCTCTGGATTTTGGAACGTAATGAATATGGAGACTTCCCTCAATATCGTGTACTCAACTGAGAAGAATAATAAACGAAGAGCTAATTGTAGGATGAACAAAGTTTCCTCCACTTCCGGTGTTACTGGGGAGAATGTTGGAACTGTTAAAGAACGCCATAACAAGCTGAATCCGTCTCTCAGATTGGTCAATCAAGCCGTAGGTCGGTGGATGGATATTACCAGAGCAAAAGATATGTTAAGGGTGCCAAACACAACGGCAGTAACGATTATATTTGAGCCTCCAACTCCACATTAATGAGTTCCTTGTTTCAGGGGCATAGTGATTTTCAATTCAATTCTTTAGTCTTTAGGTTAATTAGTGTGGGTTGGAATGAATTTATTAGGATTCCAAAGTAGTTTTTCGAGCATGCAAGGTTCCTCATTATCATGAGTAATCATTGCGGTTTGGTTTGATACGTCTTTATGATAAATATTACATTTAATTTAATTAAGAATGCAGGTGTTGAAGTTGGAAATGTGAAATAGTTTGGTTGAACACCAATCTAGTTCCGACAATATTCGAGAAACTACGAATAAAGCTGTGAATAAAACGTTAATTGACACAGAGTTTTAGATTAAGTGAGTAAATATAGTTAGTTGAGAAATCTTTCATCATGTCAGTCTTGATTACATAATTTAGAAAAGTGGTTTCCATTTTCATGTAATGATGATGTAATCATTATGTAATGGAATTATGAACGATTCGCTCACTCAGATAACATATTATGCAGGTTAGAGAAATTCTTTGCGGAAAATAATAGAGGAAAATTGTACATATATCTTGGAATTGTGTATGTTCAGTTAGAAAATTTGTTTATTCATTGATCTATAATTTTTGATGTTTTTTTGTTTTTTGTGCACTGTAAAAGTAACATAAATAAAGTAGTAAATATTTGCAATTTTGTAACCCACTTTTGAAATTAATTCTTTACCATTAGCAAACTCACAGTTTGTGAGACACAAAAGCTGAGAAAATTCATGGGAGTGAGCTGCTCTACATAATTTACCTGTCCAATGTAGCACTTGATTGGCTTCAAAGATTTTAAATAACAATCAACCCACTTTCTTTGTTTCCTTCCGACGGCATTGGCCAACAACGGAAGTTTCACATTTTCCTTCATTTCTATGGAGGAGCAGTACAATCTGGCCATGGCGTTTGTGTATAGCATGAGCACGATGCCAAACTCTGGTAAAATGGTTATAAACAGAGAGAATTCCACACTGGATATTTCAGTTCCCATTGAAATCAGTGTGTAGCTACAAACAATCATCCCAACCATAAGTAGCCAAACGTGTCCCAATACCAATCCGTCTTGTTGAATCAGATTGTAATATCGGGCCATTATTTGAATCTTTCTCAAGTAAGGCAAGTAAACGTTAGCTTTCTTCGGCATTGTAACGAGCTTATGAGTGACGTACTGAATGTAACGCCTCATGCAGTAAGCTTGAGCAAGAGAAAAGTCCGTGAGAAAAATTGAGAAGCTGCCAGATCCATCATTGAAGAACCAAAATTGAAAGAGACACAGCAGCAAGCGGATAATAAGTGAAATTGTGGACCACTCTTGGGTTGGGTTGTGGCAGTGTGGAATCAGGAAATAACCAAATAATGCGGAATTGCATGGAAAATCCCATCTCCCCATTACATACGAAATAGTTGAAGTGATCCCAAAACCGACTGAGCAACGTAGAGTCCACTTCATTACGCCCTTTTCATATTTCTTCGCAAGCTTTATTGTTTTAGCATCTAAATATGACAAACAAAATTTATTTTCAATAAATTGCCTTTATTACACATTTGAAAAAAATATTTCCAATTGTAAAGTGAAATATATATACCTTGTAGATGAGTCCTTTCAAACTGCAGGAGAAGATTAAACAATTCGATAAATGCATCGCGACGCTGAATAACCTTCAATTTAGTGTAGCCATAGACCATACCTGCCGTTACAAAGAGGAAGCTTTGTGTGGTAACAATTAGCGACTCCTCTCCTTTCGCATGGAATAGTTGGGCCCATAAACCTGCTACGAATAAACCATATAGAATGGTTTTAAACCATTCATATTGAAGGTGTTTTTTATCACTTGGAAAGAGTTTCAACTCTTCCTTCTTCTTTTGAATCAATCGGTAAGGACAGTTTCCGGTGAAAGCTTGGACACTTAAATGTTTTTTAATGTAAGTGAGCAAATTCTCGTGAAGCAGCATTATGATGGAAAATACTTGATAAAAAATTTCAAGTCGAACGAGAAAGTAGTTAGGATTCGATAAAGAAATATGTTTGGTAGACAGTGAAGGATAAGGCTAAAAACTTTCCCTTTATATAGTGGCTAAACTGGAATAAATTTATCTCACGAGTTGATTTGATTTGCGTCTTTTCGTTGGTCTTTGCTTAATTATAAAGGAGTGTGGCATGTGGAAGGAAAAATTTAATCTAAAATGGGCATCTACATATAAGGTGTATGTGATCAGGAGCAGAAATCAGTTAATTTTTTACATTTTGCTGGCTTTCTGTGAGCTTTTGCTCTCTAAAGTTCATTAATTTTTCATGCATTTCTTGGAACAACAAAAATCCATTTAAACGGTTTTATTGTGAAAAAGTCAAAGCTACCCTTTTGAAGCCCAGATTCCAATATAAAGTTTACAATTGATATAGTTATTACATGGAAGAAATACCTGTCTGATAGAAAATATTAATTTTGGTAGAAGTTCAAATGGCTCACATGAAACGGCGTACCTACTGAAAAAAAATGTTTAAGCAACCACCTAAGTTTTTCTTCTAACAAGGTGTACAAATTTTTTAAGGGGTGTCTGCTTTTCATAATAACCCCGTATAATTATAGTATATATTATATATACACAAATATACCGATATATGAATCCATATTTAAGCTGCAGTTTGGGAATCATAAAATCAAAGTTGGCAATAGCACTCATTATGTGATTAACGAGTCTACGAGAACTTCCCTTTAGTAATTATCTTCGAAACACGAAGGGGTTAGAATGTGTAAAAGAGTTTGTTATAAATATTTACTCGAATATTGATTTATTTATCGGATTTCTGTGTATAAAAAGTATTACGTGAAATAAATAAGAAGCTGGAAACTGAAAGCTTTTACCGTGACCATTTAGTATGGGATCGTGATCGCTTTTAAAATTTCAGAATGAAAGTGCAACCTCGAACAGTTAATTGGCTAAAAACTAGAAATCGCCACAATTTATAATCGTTGTTAGGCGCCTGACTTTAATTGAGTTTGTATGCTTGCGTGTCAACGTCGATGGTAAATCGAAGTAATAAAATGTTTAGCATCACCTTCCATAACGGTTGGCACACATATTTAGTAGACACGTGAAGTCAATCTTGTTTTATGGCTATAGTTCACGATTTCCTTGTCCAAATTCACTTTCCAAATACCACATTCAACATTTATTTTTGTAAAGGAAAAACTTTCTCCGTCACACTTTAGAAGCTACTTACAATCAAATACCAAATAATGTAAATGTATGCCACAGAAGAAACTCCAATTTAGACACGCACATACTTCTTTACTCAGATATTTATGCCATTCCACGAGTGTCTACGGTAGACTGAAGAAATTTTAAATTCCTTGACAGTCAAATGAATATATAATGCTTCAACTACTTAGCTCTGTCTCAAAATCATAAGTGCTTTTATTTTTATCTGAGACGTAGTGGAATAGTAATTTTTTTGGAAAATGTGTTTTTTTTGTTTTTGTGAAACCAGCAAAGTTCCAGTTCACATTTAGATTTCTTTTCGGCAGCATGCCAAATTCTTTTTTCGACACGGAGCATGTTTAGCAAGCGCCTTTGTAGATTTTTGCGGTTCCTCAACTGGCTTGTAACTCACGTTGGCGTCATTGCGGGAAGGTATAACCCAAAATCTAAACGTTTTCAACATGATCACACATTGGAAGGGAAAGTACAAATGAATTACAATTTGTTCATATTTTGGACCATTGGCGGGTTTTTCATAATCCTCAAACATTATATTTTGAAAGATGTGGATCGAATGAACGTAACGTTTCCCTACTCACTCTCTGGCGTGCTTTGTATAATACTCTATTCAGCTCTGAGATGGTATAACCACGAAATTTGCATAATGGTTAATGCTTTTTCAAATCTTATGGATTATATGCAAAGTAAGCAAAATAAAAATTATGGTAACGGAAAACTTTTTTGAAATAAAGGAAACCTCATTTAAATATAATTTTTCTTTCAGAAAATTACAGTACTTCCATTGATCCCGAAAACAACAAGGACGATCACTACCTTGTATTGCTTCTCGAGGGTCAGCTTTGTTTCAACATTCAGTGCTACCTCTGCATTGTTTTTATCCTGATTAATGATTCCAGAGGAACTGTTTTTCTTGGAGATTTGGTTCCCCTTCAATACTATAGTTTTCCTGTAGCTTTTATACTCATAGTTTTCCAAGCTTATTTACTGTTAGTTGTTCATGCATTACTTTTAACTACTTTTAGTTGCATACTCATTTACGGCTTTTACTTTTCCCCAATTCTCATCCGAGAACTACGGATTGGGCAAAAGAAATACAAGATGAAAGATGAGTTACGCAAGCCTGAAAAATTACGACATATTTATCGATGTCTTCAGGTACTTCAGGCGAATGTTTTTAACGTGTTGGGTTTGTTTCTGGTAATGTGTCACGGTAGTTTTATGGCAACCACGCTTTTTTGTAATTTTGTTTTGATTAAGTATTGGGATCAGCTCCGGGGGATAACAAAGGTTCAACTTTTAGCTTGGACATCCATTTTTATGCTGTTTTGGGCTTTGGTTTTGGAACTCGGAAGAATTCTTTTTGTGAAAGGTAACAAAGTTTTGATCTCATGGAAAAAAGTTTCAAGTGGAGATGCTAGGAATTCTAAGCTGATGAAAAAGTTCAGCAGGTCTTGTAAACCTATTGTATTAAGTTATGGGAGACAGTTTGTTGTTGGGAGAGTTAGTGTCTTAACCTTTTTTCAGGGTATTGTGAGAGGAACTTTTCGGGCACTGCTGACTACCAAAGCGAACTACTATAACTAAATCAATTATCAGTTTGTCATTCCCTTCAGAAAATGTAAATTCAAATGAATTATATTGGTTAAGTTTACACAGGTGTAATAAATGCAATACGATATTAATTTGTAACTATATCTTTTAAACTTAATATGATTATGAAATGAAATAAAACTTGAATAAATAAAGTATGTTTTATAAAGCACCATCTTGCATAAGCTCTGCAGCTTATTAAGTTCCATTTGTCATAAAAATCTATAATGCGATATTAAATAATAATGTGTAGTCAAACATTTAAAAAAAATTACACAAAAAATTATCACGTCGTCAATTTCAATTCACAAAAATATAAAAATTAAAATCAGCACGAATTTATTGTTTAATTCATCAATTTAATAATTTATCAAAATTGGAGAAATTATAGGCCTATTCCCTAAATGTTGCATATGTTTTTTAATTCATAACTTGATATTTTATGCTGATTTGTCGGAAACGATGAAGCAAAATGTGTGTGTTTTCAAACACACATACTCTCCTGTATGTGTTTTCATAAGTAAAAACATGCCTCGAACTTGTTTAAACTTAAGAGACACACATAAACTGGATCAACCAATCAGCAGGAAAGTTTATCATCTCATACAATATGAGGAGCATATTTTATGGTGTAAATATGAGGGATTCATAATTGGTGCCGGGAATAGGCCTTATATGTCGTACTTAATTATGCCTCAACTTCCGAATACAAATTTTATACATTCCAGGGAACATTACAGAAACTAATATGTACGTAGGTGAAACCTTATGCAGAACCCACAAAAATACATTCTGTTGGTTAACGTTAAGAAATCAATTGTGAAAACAATTCTTACACTTTTGCACGTATTCTTTTCTCCGGTTTTTAATAGCAATCGTAAAGTTAGATAATATACAAATTATTCACATTCATATTTCTATAAATATTTAAATTAATTCTTTAACATAAGCAAACTGGCAGTTTGTGAAATACAGAAGCTGAGAAAATTTAATGGAGTCAGCTCCTCAATGTAGTTGACTTGCCCCACGTAGCACTTGATTGGCTTTAACGACTTCAAAAAAGAATCAACCCACTTTCTCTGCTTTCCTCCAACTGCATTGACCAATAACGGTAGCTTCACTTTCTCCTTCATTGTCAATGAGGCAGAGTACAATCTCGCCATTGCGTTGGTGTATAACATGAGCACGACGGTAAACTCCGGTAAAATGGTTATAAACAGAGAGAATTCCACACTGGATATTTCAGTTCCCATTGAAATCAGTGTGTAGCTACTTACAATCATCCCGAGCATGAGCAGCCAAACGTGTCCCAAAACCAATCCGTCTTGTTGAATTAGATTGTAATATCGAGCCATTATTTGAACCTGTCTGTAGTATGGCAGATAGACGTTAGCTTTCTTCGGCATTGTAAGGAGCATATGCGTAACATACTGAATGTAACGCCTCATGCAATAAGCTTGAGCGAGAGAAAAGTCCGTCAAAAATATTGCAAAACTGCCAGAGCCATCATCATAAAACCAAAATTGAGTGAGACAAAGGGAGACACGGAACATCATGGAGATTGGTGACCAAATTTCGGTTGGATTGTGACAGTGTGGATTCAGGAAGTAGCCAAAGGAAGATGAATTGCAGGGAAAGTCCCATCGTCCCATTGCATATGAGATGGTTGATGTAAGAGCAAAACCGATTGAGCAACGTAGAGTCCATTTCATGACGCCCTTTTCATATTTCTTTGAAAGTTTTAAATTGTTGACATCTAAATAATATCAACAAAAAAATTATCGTCCGCCACTTAAATGTGAGACACAACAGATATAAAAATTTTATTTTTGTCTTTTACCTTGTGCATGACTTTTCTCGAATTGCAGAAGAAGGTTGAAAAGCTCAATGAACCCATCCCGACGCTGAACCACCTTCAATTTTGTGTAGGCATAGACTGTACCCGCGGTCACAAAAAGGAAGCTTTGCAACGTCACAATAAGTGGTTCCTCACCTTTCCCATGGAATAATTGTATCCACAAGCCAATCACACAAAGAATGTATAAAAGGGTTTTAGCGTATTCATATTGGAAATGATTTTTGTCACTCGGTAAAAGTTTCAAATCCTCCTTTTTCTCTTGTGTAAGACGAAAAGGACAGTTTGCTGTGAAGGCTTGGAGATTCAAATGTATTTTTACGAAGCTGATTAAATTCTCGTGTAACAGCATTTTACAAAATTTTGGAAGTTTTTAAGCCAAGAATTTTTTTTATCAGAATTCGTTGTAATCAAGGTAATCAAGTAGGTAGTGAACGAAAATGCTTTAAACTTTCTCCTTATATACGTGACACATTTTTTCCCAGACGAATTTTAATTAGCCTCGTGGGTCATTGTAAAATTTTATAGTCTGGATCCATGTTTTAAGGTGGCTCAAGGAAATTGGTCATCAAAAGTGTAAGTGGTTTCTGGTGTTACGAAGAAAGCGTTGTTCAGTGTATTCGTTTATCTAGGCTCCAATTTTTGAGCTTTTGCTTTCTAAGCACCATTAAATTACAATGAAATTTCAAAGACAGCAAAATCCCATTAAAGTGGTTCAGTTCAGATGAAAAAGAGAGACAGGCTTAAATGGCTCCAATTAAAACATTAGCAATTCCCACGGTTTATGGTTTTAGTGGAGCCAAGTGATGGCTTATTCCTGTCAAACTTTATATGAAATGAAAGTAATGGGTTTTACCCCAAACCTTTTTATTATTTGAGTAACAAGACTCATCAAATTTTAATACTGCGTTGTCTGATCATCTCAAAACGTCTCAATTCTTTTATAGGCCTGTGTTCGTATATATGTAATATAACTTCTAAAACGACATCTATATATTCTATAGTGGATGGATAATTCAAGCTCCATCTAAGTATCATAAAATCACGATAAAACAAACACTTATTGTATGTAATTACAGAGTCTTATATGACAGCTTGCATCATAAATATTCTAAAAACACGCACACACGGGTAGAATTGTTAAAAGGAATTTAGGTAAATATTTTCGCGTGTTTTGGCGGTTGGTTGGTTAGTTTAACCTGGGACAAGTGTACTTCAGTTGTGTTTTTAATTGTACGGTGGCGCGTGGCCTACATAGATGTCAAAGTTCAAATTTAGACCACGCGCCGTCGGATAATTAAAAACACATCACAGCTTAAAGCAGCATTACGGTATAAATTTTGTAGATGAAATAGCCAGTAACAGTAAAACATACGCTTACACGAATTCAAACTTACGCAAGCAAGCAGGACAATAACGTTTGTTCCCCCTTGCAAAGGGCAATGTATTTAGTACTGAGATTTTCTCAAATTCTCTGCTCGTAAACTTCTTTGAACTTTAGTGTAAAATTACTGTGTAAGTGCCTTTTGTGCATTTTCATTCGATGATAAAAGTATGGATTCGATGATGATCTTGGACACATTTTTTCATCCATTTTTCTGTTGGCCAACACTTCGTTGTTTCATGCTAGAATAAAAAGAGAACCTTTATATATTATCAATTAAGACTATTTGTATGTAATATGCATGGATCCAAACCCATGTTCTTTATGCATTTGTTCTCCTCTTCTTGTCCTTCAGGCATGATAGCCTTTTTGACACGTAAAATGAGCAAGTTTGAAACTACGATCGCCAATGGCTTCCCTTAAAGCAACAAAAACATTCAAACATGAACCCGGATGAACTCAACCCTAGATCAATTACCTTGTCTTTCGATTTGAAACTTGACCTTTCCAATTTTCTTCGAATAATTACTCTTGAATCTTTGAATTAAAAACCAATTTCTGTACACTGTCTCCTTTCCATTTCATATATACCATTTACTTCCATTTTCAAGCTTTCCCGATCAACCATAGCTTAACTAAACTAACACTTAACATAACTGCCCGAGCCAGTCTCCTTGCATTCCCTTTCTTCTCTTTTCGCAATTAATTACTCCATGATCAGTGCATTGTCCCAGTCTCCTCCCGTACACGTGGGTATTGCAATTCTAGAATCCGTGATATGGATCGTGGTCAACTACAGCAGCGTGTCCACTATTTTTTACTGTTTTTGTAGATCACGATTTCTGAAATGAAGCTGACCAAATTCTCCTTCAACAACGTTTTGTAAAGTTTCTATGAGTTGCGGGCTTTGAATCAGTAAAATATAATCAGATTTCTTGTTAGCCAAGGTACACCTTGTTGTCAGAATGAAGGACAAAGTTTTACAGATTTGGAAGGGAAAATATGTTATTTGAAATTCAACATTTCAAGGTAATCATAGAAAGTAAAAACTGAAGGGTAGGTCTAGTAAACTTTCTCTTTGTATACTTGACCAGACCATTTTAATTCTTGCATTGACTTCTTTCAGTACATTTGAGCACTACCGATTCAAAAGTTTGCTTAGAAAAAGGGATAAAAAGTCACGGCTAGAAATACCACTCATTATGTAAAATTAATGCGTCTTATGGGAACTCCGTTGCTATAATTATTCTCGTAGTGTCAAAAATTTTAATGCAAATATTCATGTTCTAAATAAGAAATTAAATACTTAGAATAAAATGTCAAATAATTTAGATGTTTGGTACAACAAGACGACCAATGTATTTCGGGATGTTGACTGGCTACCAAATGTTTAGTAAAATGCGTTCCACAAATTGTAATATATTTTTGTAGTTTTAACTTTTGACTTACAACAAAGTAGAAACAACAAAAAATATATAACCTTTGACATTGACATAATGACGAATAAAACTGTTCATGAGTATTTCCATTTCTTTAAATCATTCTCATCATGTAAATCATTGTACCTTTTAACATTTGTGTTTTTGGGATCATCTTATCATGGTAATGTTGGTTGTTTATTCTAAAGCGTCATTTTACTATTTATCAATTGAGATTTGTATTTTGTTTGACTAATGAGATATGTATGTACAATTTCTGACTATGTAAGGGAGCAAGCAGCTCCACTCTTCACTCACTCTCTTTTATCATTTGCAGCCATGCATGCTGCCCAATTTTACATTGACATTCTAAGGATCCCAATTACCCCCAATCACTCCGTTCTAAAAATAAAGTATTTTCCTCGCCTTCTTTCTAAACTAACATTTTCCATGCATTTTGTGAGTCACTTCTTTTTCTTTCATAAGGCACATTTCAATTCAATCATAAATAGTTTCAAAACCGAATACTTTAATCATTTACCATTCCTAACCCAACATAAATTCATAACCATCGTGCGCAAAACCGAAAAAACCGAACAGTTTATGTATCTTGATCCAAGTTATGAATACTATGTGTTCCATTTTTATTTGCGTCATTGCCGTTGGCAAGCTTTTGCTCTCTAAAATTCATTAATTTTTAGTGCATTCCTTGAAACAACTCCGAGTCCAATTATAATTTTACAAGTCTTAAAGGTTTATCTGATGGTAGGAGTCCCAATTCTGACATTAAACGGTGTAAGTATTAAATAATATTTTGTAAGCAACTATCTAAATGTTTCTTCTTAAAAGGTTATACGAGGGATTAACGAGTCTCACAGGAACTTGAAGGATTTTATGATAAATATTCACGCCTACATTGATTTTATCGCCGTCCCGTGTCGCTTATAAAATTTCAGGGTGAAAATGTAGTGTTGTGGAATTACTTGGCTAAACACTAGAAAAAGTTATGTTTTATAATCGTTGTTCGGCGCGTGGCTTTAATTGTAGTCGTAAGATTGCGTGCCAACGTCGATGGTAAAAAGTAAAAATAAAATCTTTATTGACACGTTTCTATGAAACGTGAAGGCTCATAGGTTGACATGTATAGTAGAAACGTCAAATCAAACGTGCTTTTACTTTATGTTACAACTTTCGTGTGCTTTTCAAATACTGAATTAAACATTCGATTTTGGAAAGGAAAACTTCTCCGTCGCTATATTTAAAAGACTAATTAGAATAAAATGCCAAATAATCGCAAAACGATCACCTCAAATTTAAACACGCCCAAATATTTTCACTCAGACATTGATCAGGTCTACTCATTCCACGAAGGTCTACGGTAGACTGTGGAAATAACAGGTAAATAAATATCTTATGCTTCAAATACCTAGCACTGTCTCGCATACGTAAGTACGTTTATCTGAGAGATAAGAAAGTAAAATTTGGGAAAATATATTTCTTGGAAGAAGCAAAGTTCCAGTCTTTCAATTTTTGCGATTTTTTAACTGACTTATAATCCACGTGGCTTGATAGCAAATCTTACCGTTTCAACATTGTCATACATTAGAGGGGAAAGTGAAAATGAATTTACAATCCCAATACAATAGGGATCTTTTCCAATGGAGGTGGTAAATATGAGTATAGACCGAAGACTAAAATCGTTCTTCAAGTAAGACCACATAGAGAAAACAAATGAAAATGCTAGATTACGTATGGAATTTGGAAAAATTTTAAGTAGAAAAATAATGCTATAAATGAACACTGCTTGTCCACGTCAGCCAGAATCGTTGAGTAGTAGTAATTTAAATTTAATACGCAATACTTAAATAGCATACATTAAAATTATTTTGCATACGAGGAAACAAAAGAAAGTGGTAAAATGCTGTGATTTTTTAGATTGGACGTTCATTAAATAACATGTAAATATAATTAGGTTCATGGGGTTTTTTAAACTTATGTCAAAATGATATTTATACAATTTATAATTTAGATTAGTTCTTCAGCATAAGCAAGCTGGCAGTTTGTGAAATACAGAAGCTGAGAAAATTTAATGGAGTCAGCTCCTCAATGTAGTTAACTTTTCCCACGTAGCACTTGATTGGCTTTAACGACTTCAAAAAAGAATCAACCCACTTTCTCTGCTTTCGTCCAACTGCATTGACCAATAACGGTAGCTTGACTTTCTCCTTCATTGTCAATGAGGCAGAATACAATCTCGCCATGGCGTTGGTGTATAACATGAGCACGACGGTAAACTCCGGTAAAATGGTTATAAACAGAGAGAATTCCACACTGGATATTTCTGTTCCCATTGAAATCAGTGTGTAGCTACTGACAATCATCCCGAGCATAAGCAGCCAAACGTGTCCCAAAACCAATCCGTCTTGTTGAATTAGATTGTAATATCGAGCCATTATTTGAATCTGTCTGTAGTATGGCAAGTAGACGTTAGCTTTCTTCGGCATTGTAACGAGCATATGCGTAACATACTGAATGTAACGCCTCATACAATAAGCTTGAGCGAGAGAAAAGTCCGTCAAAAATATTGCAAAACTGCCAGAGCCATCATCATAGAACCAAAATTGAGTGAGACAAAGGGAGACACGGAACATCATGGAGATTGGTGACCAAATTTCGGTTGGATTGTGACAGTGTGGATTCAGGAAGTAGCCAAACGAAGACGAATTACAGGGAAAATCCCATCGTCCCATTGCATATGAGATGGTCGATGTAAGAGCAAAACCGATTGAGCATCGTAGAGTCCATTTCATGACCCCCTTTTCGTATTTCTTTGCAAGTTTTAAATTCTTGACGTCGGAAAAATAATTGGAAATCATTATTCTCCGGTTTATATACGAAAAAATAGACGTAGATTTTGTTTTCACATTACCTTGCTGGTGACATTTTTCGAATTGCAGAAGAAGGTTGAAAAGCTCGATGAACCCATCCCGACGCTGAACAACCTTCAGTTTTGTGTATGCATAGACTGTACCCGCTGTTACAAAAAGGAAACTTTGCAACGTCACAATTAGTGGCTCCGCACCTTTCCCATGAAATAATTGGACCCATAATTCAATCACACAAAGAATGTACAGTAGAGTTTTAACGTATTCATATTGGAAATGGTTTTTATCACTCGGTAAAAGTTTCAAATCCTCCTTTTTTTCTTGTGTAAGACGAAAAGGACAATTTGCAGTGAAGGCTTGGAGCTGCAAATGGATTTTTATAAAGCTGATTAAATTTTCTTGCAACAACATTTTGTAAAGTTTCTATGAGCTGCGGGTTTTAAAGAATTAAATGGTTATGAGGAATTCTTGTTAGCCAAGGTAAACTTTGTAAAAGGGATTGAAGGTAGAAGTTGTTAAGCTTTTTCTTTATATACTTGACTCGCAGAAGAAGTTTTAATAACCTACACCACAGGTCGTCATAAAATTGTGTGGTTGTAATCCATACTTTGGATCGGTTAAATATAATTGGTCATAACAAATGGAAGAGGTTTGTTTTGTAACGATGAGTTTTTCGGCATATCGTCTTTCAATACTTTAGCTCATACTTGTCAATGTTCATTAAGTATTGTGTAATTCTTGAAGACCGCTGGAACCAATTTAAACGGTTTGGGTGAACAAACAAGGCCTATGGTTTTAGCTCCAATTAAAATTTTTTTGGCATGCTTACGTTTTATCGTTAGTGATAAGAAGGATAGAATGGTTATTAAGCAAACCTTTTTATTATTTGATTGACAAGTTTTATAAATTTTTACCACTACATTTTCAGATTCTTACGAAACTTGGCAAATTTCTTGCATGCATATGTTTGTATAACGATATGTGTACCTAGATAGATAGATGGATAATTTAAGTTTCAATTCATGTTTCTTACTGGTAAAGATTTTTTCTTGATATTCGCTAACACGTTCTCCAAAACGTTCGACAATCATGCAATCACTGTAAGAAAGACCATGTAATTAAGGAGTCCCACACGAGAGTTTACAACATATTATTATATTCTGGTAGAATTGTTGAAAGGTTTTATTGTAAATATTTACGCAGATTTTGATTGTTGATTCGATATTAGTTTGACTTGGAACAAGTGTCCTTTAGTCTTGTCTTTTTGATTGCTTGTTGGTTCGTAGCCTAAATTGGTGTCAGTCAACTTTAGCTTTGCATAGTGACAATAAAATATTTGTTAAAAGCTGTGTGCTCCTCTGTAATCATTTTTTGATAGTAGTAATTATAGGGAAACTTTGAGTGTAGTAAATGATAATGTTTATCAAGTGTCTGACTTTTCGACTTATCTCAAGTCCTCATCGAGAGCAAAACTAGCGTAGAAAAATTGACAGGCTAATAGTGAATAGGTAAATTGTCTAGCTCCTGATGTGGAATTGAGATAAGTCGAAAGCTGGAGCATTTTCATTAAACGTTACTGCACTCAAAGTTTCCCTATAATTACTCTTATTGAATAATAAAATGTGTGTTCCACATGTCTTGACAACTTGCAAAATTTTAATTGGAAATATAACCCTCACTTTTACAATGACTTCATATAGATTTTGGTATTTTTGGTTTAATGTTCAAGATGCTAAACCTAACTTGCTCAGCACGCATGGATAAACCCAAGGTTAATAAAGGTGTCCGTTTGCCATTTTGTTAAAAAGATACATACAAATAGGAAACTTCCAAAGGTTGTAAGACTACTCGTAATAGTCATATTTATTCATAGAGTAGTAAGATATGCATGATATGCACTTTTTTTCGCGGTAAAAGTTTGTTTCTTATATATTTTTATAACAGTATTTATTGTTAATTGCAACACACAAGTGATTAAACTTACAGTGATGGCAAGCAAAGGATGTAAATATTAGAAGAATAAAGTAAGCAACTTAGAATCATCAATATTTACACAGCGTACGAAAAAACCGGTTTAATGACACGCTAATTTTTAAACAATTTAATACCGATAATAAAGAATGATTAGCCTTAGTATTAGCCCTATTATTTCTACTTTACTTGTCATAATTATGTTGTTTTCATCGTTTCGTATTAAGTTTAGCAACAGAGGGCAACTGAAATCCAGTAAAAGTTTTAAACAGTACGTTTATAATTGACAGAACCGTCAATTTTTGCTTATTATGTTTTATGTCGCAGCAAAATAATTTTCCAATGCAAAATGTCAAAATTTTAACATGTAGTTTAGTAAAACTATGCAGACAGCATATAATTCTGAAGAGGAAATTACAGAGCAAGAACAAAATTAAGTAAATTATAAAAATTTAATATCAAGCCATAACCGTAAAAAGTATCAGCTATCATAGTTTTTACAATAGAAACCAACACCGTGGCAGTTTTTCCATTACTGGGTCACGCTCTTAAAATGATGAACATGGCATGTGCACAACAACTCTCTCAAATTTCATTAAAATTACTTGACTGCCTACTTTTATGATTACAGATAATTTTTGTGGAATTATTTTCTCTCTTTTCTAACATGGATTATGACGTTTTTGTAAAATTTTGAACTGGTTTTACAACATATTCTAAGTAACCCAAAAACAATTACTTGAAGTTACTAGACACAAAAACGCCCAGTATTTCAATAGCGTGAGTGCAGTGGGACCATACTGTTGTGAAAGAACTTTCAGACACTTTTAACTAAAAAGACTGAATTTTAAAAAAAATGACCACACCCTTAATGTGGAAGGCAGCTGCCTTAAGCGAAAGGATCTACAGCAGGGTCCTTTATCGTCATTGTGTGTCATTTGATTTCCAAATAAATCGTTACAAAATTGAGCACAGCCACCGCAAGCTTACTCCATTATATATTTGTACAACAATACTCGGTGTTGCATCTTTTCTCTGCTTTCTCCAACTCCTAAGATTTGTATTATCTCCAACAAAAAATGTAAATGGCATCATTGTCTCGATACTAATAGTATTAGGTTGCTTTGCGGCAGTAAGCTGTGGAATGTGTTTGACAGCAATATTTTTTGGAGAGGAACTACTAATCAATTGGTTCAACTGCTTACTCGATTTTGAAACAAAATTATGCGGTGTAGCTTTGGGTGAATCTGGCTCGACATTTAAACTGATTTTGTCGGAACTTCGAAAGTTAATGCAAAGGAAGGAAATGGATATGATGGGAGTGTTGATGATAGGATTGATATTGTACATGCCTGTACTGGCGGTTTTGTTTCCTAATCTTACATTATACTTTCATGTGGAACCCTTTTATCACTTTTTCGAAGCCATCCTTTCAACTCCACCAGAACAGCGTTCGACTTTCACTACAGCGTTTGTTTTTACTTGCCGCACGGTTTTAATGTATGTATGCTGCTTCGAAGCAACTAGAACATATTCTTTGATAATTATGCCGATAATGTCCGTTTTCAATATATACCTTAAGTGTGTTCGAAAAATGAAAACGTATCCTGTGAATGAAAAAACGTTTGGTATATACGACCAACTTCGGATCGTTCACAGCAAAGCCTATTCCATTATTACATGTATTGTCGGAGCGCTGATGGCGGTAGCTTATCTATTATGCGTACTCTGCAACTGCTTTACACTGGTTGGTTGGAAAATTTTCCCGCTTAAGCTCTATGCTTGTGGCATGCCCATCCCCTTTGCTATTTATATTATTATTGGACAAACATTACCACATGCGATAAGCTGCAATTTATATAGTGCCTCGATGATAAGACATCATTGGCCGGTAAGGGCTACATCTAAACGGAAAGGATTATTGGCATTGAAAAGTAGTTTGGGTTTTAGTTCCTTAGCAGTACCTTCAAAAGGTAATAATTGCTCGTTAAAAGTTTTAAAAATGGCCATAAGAAAACAAAAACCTATTTCATTTCAATGTTGGGAGCTATCGGTGTTGAAAAAAGGAACAGAAATGAGCTATTATTCAAGCATTTTCTATTATACTGTCAACCTCTTAATTTTATTTCAATCAAAGATTGATGATGTGGTTAACAAACGTTTGAACAATGATGATTTATTTTTATAATTGGGAAGCGGTTTGCAGTTTAAAAATGTGAACGAATAAAATTTTTGTTCCTCAAATAACTTTCAACGCATGCTTATCTCCTTTTCACACGTTTTAATAAAATGTTTAAATATAAATATGTAGCTGTCAAAATTTTGTGCAAATAGTTGTAACTTTTGACAGAGTTTTATTAATGTACGGTATTAAAATGAATAAATTTAAATATTTGATGATTTTTATTATTAATCCAGCACATGAAAAAGCTGTTCAGCAAATTGGACTTCATAATAACGCAGCATTTTTTTTACATGACCATTACTGTTTTAATTTGTCCAAAAAATAATTTCTTGCTACTGCGTAGACTTGTAATAAATTCTACACAATTTCTAAAATGTAACATACAGTGATGAATACTATCATAGCATTCGTCAAGTCATCGAATGCAATCATGATTGAGCTCGTGATGTCCATTGACACATTTATTCTTATAAATACACAGTAATCTTTATGTTATATAAATCATGTAAATTATATATGCTGGGGAGAGAGAGTCAAGCCGGCTAACTATTCACATAGGCTCTCTCCCGATTCGGAATTCTATAATAAATACAATTGGAATTTCTCTACCTCTACTTAACTTGTCTTATGATAGTCAAATCATGATTCCTAAATATACACACGGGCTGACACGGGTGTCAGTAAAGAAATTCCATCGTTTTTTTCATATTCCTACATAATGGCTAATGTTGCAGAACAAAAAAGTTTATTCTATAATTAAAAATCATTTACCATTATCAGCAAACCAACTCCGACGATTTACAATATCGTGACAACTGTAAAGTACCAAGTAAATTAAAAAAAATAGTATTATGCTGCTGATTTGTGTTACTTATCATCGAAGAAGTATTCCTTTGTTCACCTTTCAACAATTAGTCATAGAGGTTAAGGTGACTCGAAGACAAGTGGGAAATTCAAATGAGTGAAAAAATTACACGCGGAGCTTAGTAAGTGTCATTTCCCGTCTTCTTTCATCTCGTTGCTGTTTATCAAATTCAGTTTTGCTTTTGTCACATTTTTTGTTTAAAATCAAAGTTCAACTTTTGAAACTTCAACTTCTAAAACATTTTGACCGATAGTTGATAGTGAATCAATTTGATTACCGTTTGTTAAATCGTTGAATTAGTCATTAAAGCTGTAAAATGTCGGCGATTAGTATTCTCAACCCGAAGGCTGAATTTGCTCGGGCCCAACAGGCACTGGCAATTAATGTCTCGGCTGCGAAGGGACTCTCGGAAATGATGAAGTCCAACCTTGGACCGAAGGGGACAATGAAAATGTAAGCTAGTTCAATTTCATAATAGTTCACAATTAAATTAATGATTTGTTGATTATGATTGATGATTGGCATCGTGTCATTTAATGTTTAACCATTATCCTGATTATTCCAGGTTAGTGTCTGGGGCTGGAGACATCAAGATCACCAAGGATGGTAATGTGTTACTTCATGAGATGGTAAGGAAAGACGAAGGATGATGCTCATCATTTTCTTTTGAATAAATTGATGAATGGCTAATGAGCTAATGATGAATGATTGTTTTTGTGTTTTAATTATTTTTTCAAGCAAATCCTTCATCCCACTGCTTCCCTCATTGCGCGAGTATGTACTGCTCAAGACGACGTTGTCGGAGATGGGACCACCTCCATTGTCATCCTCATTGGGGAAATGCTTAAGTTAGCTGAGCCAACTATTGTTGACGGCTGTCACCCAAGAGTGATCACTGATGGGTTGGTGCTGGCAAAAGAGGAAGCACTGAAGATATTGGACAGTCTCAAGATTCCGGTGGAGATGGAGCGCTCATTTCTTATTGATGTTGCGAGGTCCAGTCTTCGAACGAAGGTTCACGGGCCTTTGGCCGATCACTTGGCCACGGTAAGTCATTTTATGGGTCTAAACTTTATTATGAGCATTGAAAATGTAAAATGGTCCATTTATGATTTTTACCTTTGTTAAAAAATGATATAGATTTGTACGGACGCAGTGCTTTGTATTTTGGACCCCGAAACAAAGGCGATTGACCTCAACATGATTGAAATTTTGGATATGCAGCACCGAAATGAGATGGATTCAAGCTTGGTCCAAGGGCTGGTTTTGGATCACGGTGGACGCCATCCGGATATGCCTAGTCGATTGGAAAATTGTTATATTCTGACTTGCAATGTGTCATTGGAGTTTGAGAAAACGTAAGTCAATCTAAATGACAAGATTCAATTGTGTTAATAATGGAGGATATGATAAAAAGGTTATATTACAATATTTTTATTGAATTTTCAGTGAGGTAAATGCAGGATTCTTTTACTCAACTGCTGACAAGCGGGAAGCTCTGTTGGCTTCCGAACGAGAGTTCATTGACCAACGTGTCCAGAAGATAATTGAGTTGAAGAAGCAAGTCTGCCCTCCCGGAAGTGACAAGACCTTTGTTGTGATTAATCAAAAGGGGATTGATCCATTTAGCTTGGATATGTTGGCTAAAGAAGGGATCTTAGCTCTTCGTCGTGCCAAGCGGAGGAACATGGAGCGGTTGAGCCTTGCTTGTGGTGGAATGGCTATGAATTCCTTGGACGGGTTGTCACCCGACTGCTTAGGATGGGCTGGAAGTGTTTATGAGCATGTGTTGGGCGAGAATAAGTTTACTTATGTTGAGAACTGCAAGCATCCCAAGAGCGTTACTATTTTACTCAAGGGACCAACCAAGTATGGATTGGTGCAGAGCAATGATGCCCTCAGGGATGGGTTGCGGGCGCTAAGTAACTCTATTCAGGATGGATTTGTGGTTCCGGGAGCGGGTGCTTTTGAGCTGAAGGTTTGCAAGGGATTGGGGCAAATACCGGTGAGCTTTTTGTACCTTTGACCTATGCTTTGACTCGTCATGAAACAATTTTTGATTTTTGTATGGTATTTTTCATTATCCTTCTTTTTATAGGTTAACAACCGCTCAGTGATTGGAGTTAGGCTGCTCACCAAAGCCATTCTGTGCATTCCCAAGGTTCTGGTTGCTAATTCTGGTCATGATGCTCAACTCCTTGTGAATCGGGCTCTGTACTCTGACAAGAAGCAGGAAGGTGCAGGGGACTTGATTGTTGGTCTGGATTTGGAAAATGGGGCTTTGTTCAACCCAGCTTCCGCTGGGATTTATGATGTGTACTCTGCCAAGAAGCAGTTGATTGACGCAAGGTAATTATTCATTTTACTACCTACTACTTCCTGTATTTATACTTTAATCATGATCATGTTTTGACTTGGTTTATTTTGCAGTGTTGTTGTCGTCACGAATTTGCTCCTGACTGATGAAATCATGCGTGCTGGATTATCCTCTCTTAAGTCATAAGTAACAAGTATTTTTTTTTTGGAATTTGTATATATCTTATATCTTTTTCCATAAAATTGATAATAAAATATTTTGTGTCATAATATCTGCTAGGTTTGCGTTTACATAACCGTTTATCAATGAATCATCCGCATAGTTTTAGATTAGTATGCCTACAAAGCATAAAAGTACAGGACATTAAATTATATAGTTATAATACACATTATAGTTCATTATACATATAGCGCATCCCTGTCTGTAATAACTTTCATAATTATTGAGTAAGTTCGTTCAACATAATAGGCTAATTTAATGTAGCATGACTCAAACGGAAATGATTATTACCGTAATTAAAAGTAATGACTTGAGGCGCATCCTTTCTGTTTCTTGCCTTACCTAAGCTAACTGTTAGTAATCTTCACGAAATCATTTCAACCTCGCTAGCCGAACCAGATTTGTCCACGTTCATCACCTATTACCTACATTTACAAACCAGATTTGAATCTTACGTTCTTGAAAATGGCGTCTAATATCACTTTCTTGGTGGTCTTCATTTCCATTTCCGTTGTCTTCAACTGTGTAACTGCTGAAGGTAATAATTTGAGTAAAAGTATTTAAACAACATTACATTTGCTGATCTTGAATCTTGATTTAATGTATGCTCATGACTCACGATTTTTTTGTGTGGAATATTTGCAGACGTCTGCAAGCTACCAAAACACGAAGGAGGTCCGTGCATGGCACATATTCCTGTCTATTATTACAACGCAGCGGACAACAAATGCGAGAAGTTTCAGTAAGAACCTTAACAAGTCATCAACTACTGTGAGCAGTTGCTTAAAAATCATATTTTTTCTAATAATTGATTTTGAATGTGATTTAAAGCTACAAAGGCTGTGAGGGCAATGGAAACCGATTCAACACTCAGGAAGAATGCCGGAAAAAGTGCAAAACGTAATGGGAATATGGAAACCGATGACATGGGGAAAGCAGTTACAATATTTTAATTGTCTATTGTACCCACCTTTCTAAGGAGTAAATAAATTAGTTGATTCATAGATAGAGATATTAAAGGCATTCATATTTACTTCATTGTCAACTCCAGCTACTATGGGCATATAATCCTTCTTTTAGTTATTCGTTAGTTGTCAAGTGTTACAATTTTAGTCATTAAGCTTCTAGAAAATAAAAATTTTCTCAGTTTTTTCCTGTTTCTGCATAATTTTAAGTAACAGAACTCGGATTTGCAATTCATCTATTGTTTGTTGTAAAAACTTAAATTATTTCGGAGCAATATTTATCCATTTGAACAAAAGAGATTTAAATAAGCTTCAAGACCAAACTAGTAAGTGATTAGAGACTCAAGTAAATAATGAAAGCAGTCGTTTTGGAGAAGTTTGCTACCGTCGGCCTCCCTGACTCTTGGACGCCAAAAGGGGGCTTGAACTGGGGAAGGAGCTGGAGCACAGTGGCCCTCTCCCAGCACTTGATTGATCAGGTAGGTTTGTAGGTAGGGTAGCTTAAATCCAATGTGTGGGATTAAAATGTAATTATCATTTTTCATTATCTTTCCAATTTACAGGGGCTTCTAACCGGACTCCATCGGCTCAACAGTCGCTCCTTGGACCTCGTGGTGATCGGGAATGAGAACAAGATAGCCCTTTTAAATCTCCAGGCCTTCAAGCTCTTCCCTTCTCATCTCG
The DNA here is from genome assembly GCA_964034955.1 of Orchesella flavescens. Lineage (NCBI taxonomy): Eukaryota > Metazoa > Arthropoda > Collembola > Entomobryomorpha > Orchesellidae > Orchesella > Orchesella flavescens. The sequence goes on from OZ035957.1 coordinate 24,736,229, forward strand.
CCACCTCCATGATACGCCAAAGTCTCGCTCATCATTTCTCCGAAGACGGTAAGTTAACCTAATCCACCAGCCACTTCTAACGTATAAAAAGTCTTGTATTGATTGATTAAACCCGTTTCTTTCGAAATATTCAGGCAATCTCCTCTTCGGAATCGAAACTTCTGGGGACCTCTTCGTCTTAACTGACCGCCTTCAATCCATCAAGCACATCCAAAAGCCTTCCTTCATCCAGCTCAACCCTTCTTACCTTCCATGGTATTCCCGTGTCTCTCGAACATTTTCAAACATGGTTGGATACCTCACTGCCGGCAACGAAATGAATCAAATCGTTCCAGAAAATTCCCAACGGATCTTCCTAAACTCTTGGCTCGCCACCTCTCAAAAATTCAACGGAATCTTTCCCTTCTTAACAGCTCTTCCGGACGGTTTCGCCATTCTCTGCGCTCTCAGTCCTCAAGACTGCTTCATTTTCACCACTTCTTACGAAACCGCTTTGAGACAGCGGAGCATTGGAAACGTCAAGGGAGGAAATGTCCCCGGTAAATGGCATAGAATCCTCATGGATAAAACTTTCATCCGACTCTGGCTGGAGGAAAAGGAGCAGCCTTGGTTTGAAGGGAGACTGACGACCTCCTCCCCCGAGGGAATCGGAGGTGCAATGCTTTACGCTGTTCTCGAACACACCCAGTTCTACCTCGCTTATGGCATCATTTCCAGTCGAGACTCACACTTCCGTTTCCGTCTTTCATGGGAAATCATTCATTATGAGCTGGACTGGGCGATTCGTGAAGACAATGAGGCAATCAACCTCGGCTCCAGATTCGTCGCAAGGCTTTCCTCCGACTGTGGGAAAGCTGCGGTGGTAATAAATACCCATATTGGGACGTACGTACATGTGGAACACCTCCCATCCTCATCAGTTCAAGAGAATCCTACTAAACTTCCACGACGTAAAATGGCTTTCTGTCCTCACGGCGACTATGACGGAACCCATTTTTTCAAAAGGGAATGTTGGGTCTCAGACATTCAGTGGCTGGCGGAGGATGGATATTTTGCTGTGATGACGCAGTGTGGCTCTCTCTCAATCTTTCATTCTAGTGGAAGCCCGATGCTTATCAAAACGAGGCTGGCAGGTGGAGGAAATCCTCATGATGGGGATAAAATGGCGAGTTTCTATCTCCCAGTTTTCTACCACCAGCAAATCAGCAAGGAGAGAAGGAGAGGGCAACCTCCTTATCCGACTCTGAAATGGGTGGATTCTCAGCAGGTGCTCAGCTGCTCTTCTGGACTCAAGATTGAGCTGTTCTCCCTCAAACGCGTGTTTAATCTGGAGGAGGATCCTGAACAGATTGAAGCGGTGTGTAAACGAGATAGCAGCTTGGATTTAAATGACAGTTTGACCCTAATCTTTGCCCAAGCGCCGGGAGCGAAGAACTCAGGGATGTCGGAAACTGATAAAGAATCAGATGATTATCCTAGGGTAAGGATAACGCCACTTCCTTTACCCTCCGATGGGAGAACTAGGCTGGATGGACACGAGATCAGCAGCTCAACCCCTTCTGCCACCGCTGATGACGAGTTGGAGGTAATGAGTGGTAGTGGGAGGAGAGCCCCTATCAATTACGTTAGTGTGGAGGACGATGAGATTGATATTTTTGGGGATGCTACAGCTACAAGTAACAATAGTCTTGGAAAAGAACTGGTTTCAACAGGGGAAAATTGTGAGGAAGGAGCTGAGGAGGAGTCCAGTGCTCAACCTGTTTCAAGGTCGGATTATCAAGGTGGTAGCAGCGCAGGTATCAATTTATAATTCTCTACATTGCTTATCATTTCTTACTGATTTTTTACTGATAAATATTTTAAATTTCTTCTTCACAGATGGAAGCTGGAATAAAGGAAGAATGATGATGATGATGGAATCTCAATCAACCACCGACTCAGCTGAATCAGCCCCAGAGGCTGATACGAATACTACGAGCAGAAGCCAATTACTGGAAAGTGATGATGGGCTCCAGTTTCCTTCCCCTCGAGGATGTCATTCCCTTCCCGGACTGGACTCGACGCAAAAGAAAAAGAGTCAAGTTTATATGGCGGACGATGAGCTGAGCGATGGACCAGCAACTGGAAGTGTAGCTGAAATTAGAAAGGAATGGCGGTGGCCCATTCACGCTCAACAACCTGGACATTTTTTGAAACCTCTTATGCCACCTCCAATTATCCCACCACCACCTTCATCCATTGCTGCTTTCACAACAGTAACAACAACCGTGGTTACTACCGCAGATACTTACAGTCCTCCATTTACATGCCAGTCTCTCCCACCTACTTCCGGAACCGAGGATGATGATGATGATGCGACCGTTGTGGAAAAGTTGGAGGATGAAAAATCAGAGGTGACAGTTACACAAGAAGAGAAAACAGAAGGAGATGAAGAAAAAACATCTCAGAGTGAGAAGGAAGAATCCAAGATTGAAACAGAAGTGGAAGAAGATGATCCGACAGAGCTCGAGCTTTCTGATATGACTCAAAGCACAACTGCTCGGAAGGATGAGAGCCCTACCCCTTCTGCACCCAGGTTGGAAGAACAATCAGAATCAGATAAGAATTTGGAAGCAGTGGAAGAGGTGGCTCAAGATTGTGAACAAACAGAAGTAGTAGTTTCATCTTGCCCCGTATCAGCTAATTCAGCAGAACCAGAGGTCCAAGAGGAACTTAACCAAAACCAAAGAGAACTTGAAGTCGAAGTGAAAGTACTGGAGAAAGAGGATGAAAATGTTGGTGAGCAAAGTGTTGGGAAGGTGAAGGAGCTACCTCCTTCCCAATCTTCTTCATTAACTCAAAGTAGTCAAACCCAAACGCCAGCTTCAAATAAGGATGAGCATGGAACCCAAACAATGCGTCTTTCTAGCAGCAGCAGCTCCGGTGGAGTTAGTGAAGAAGAACATCATGTTGAAGCTGGAGCCGCTGGGGTTCCAGTTCCAAGCAAGAAACGATGTCGGCCTTACTGCGTCATCACCACACCTCCTCCTCCCTCCAAGATAAACAGTGGAACAAAGGCATCCATCGCCCGTTTCATTCGAACTCTTGGAATCGGGTCGTCGGGACAGCTGGAGTTCAACAGTGCTGCGGATGACCAGATGCCTTACAAAACTATTCTTGTTCCTGGAGTAATTTCGGAGAGGTTGAGGAAACAGACGAAGAGGAGGAAGAAGGTCACGTTGAAGGACGAGAAGGTGGAGGAACAAGATAATAATGAAAATAAACAGCAGCAGCAGCAGCAGTTGGAAAGAAACATTTCGTTGAGCAAATTGACTGAGAAAGTATGTCAGAAAATTGTAGATGAGACGACCAGTAGCACCACTTCGGCTGGAGTTAGGCCATGTGCTTCTCAACTAATTTGGGAGCAAGCCGCCAAGCATTTCCAGCAGAAGGTCAGTCGCTTATTGGAACAGAAGCGGAGGCGCAAGTCCACCACAGATGTGAACCAAGAAGGATTTTTGGATGGTCGAGGGACTGGTGCCTTGGATGGAGTGAAGGAAAGTCGATCAGTTCCTGCTGCCAACACCATTTCAGAAGATGCTCAAGAACGTCTCAAAAGCATTCTCAAGAGTGGAACCCAAAAGAAATCAAAGATTGTAAAGAGCCTCCTTTGGCTCCGAGATGCGGAGCCGGCTGTGGAACAGTTTCAAGGGAAAACTCTTCCTCATGATGCCACAAATAATTTGGAACTTGTGGAAGAGCTCAAGAGACGTCTCCAAATGCTCAAGTATCATCAGGAACAGAGCAAAAGTGGTGGAGGAAATAGGGAACTGACGAGGTTCATGAGTTCTTGGTCTCTCGGATCGGAATCTGTCCTGCCTTCTCTGAATTTGGAGGAGATGATGATGCCTCAGCCAACAGTCTTTCCTTTGCTTGTGGATCAACCCCAAGTTAAACTAGAAGGGGATCAGCCTTCCCCAGCATCATCACTTGCCGCAGATCCTCGACAAGCTTCAACCACTCCACCTCCGCATCAGAAAAACATCCCTGCTTCAAAGTCTCAGCCTACTATGAGAAGTGGCGTCACCACCTCGTCTTTTATAATCGATGGAACTTCTAATGGAGTGAAAAGGAATAAAAGCCACCACATTTTCATGAGCAAGAAATCCATACTTAAAGTGGCTGTGCCTCCACCACCACCACCAGTGCCACCTCACAGTCCGAAGAGAAGGGGGCGCAAACCTCAACAGCGACAGTATATTATTCCTTCCATCCGCGTCCCTACATTTACCATTGGACCTCCTCCAAAGTCAAAACATTCTCTTGTTGGGAAAGCCACCAAAAAGGCTTCCACCTTAAAACCAAAGGTAGCTTCTGGTGGTCGTCGCAGTCCTGCTGCAGTTAGGAAAACTTCATCAAAGTCTACCATTTCTAAACGCTCTTCTCACCACTTCTTCATCAAAGCTCAACCGGGAAAGACAAAGATATCCAAAGACAAGTCACCAATTCGTGTCATTTCTCGCGTCAAACATGGCGTGACTTCCACCACCTCAGCAGTCGTCCGAAAAGACAGCCCCCGACGGGAAATGGGTTTGGCAGAGAAGAGTAGTATTAAGAAAATTGACTTTATTCCTACTTCACCATCCAGTAGAATTTTCCGCAATAATTTGAGAAAGCTGAGCGTTATCAACAGTAAACTTGATGCCCAGGCCAGCGGTAGTCGTCGAGGAGAACGGGGAAGGTCTCCAACGCCTCCACCACCAGCTCAACGAAGAAATTTCACAAAGACTGGCTCCACTACCACCCTATTCAGAAAGGGTCATGGAGATAAGCGTGAAAAGTTGAGCCTTAAAATACTTCCGGAAGCATTCGAGCAAGTTCCTGTTGGGAAACGACAACAACAATCTTCCAAAAGAGGAGTTGGCGTTGCTTCTGTAGCTCGAGGAAAAAACGTTGAGGTTCCGACTGGATTCGAGCTTTCGGATGCAGAGCGAGATAAGTTGGCTCGAAGAGTTTCCTTTTCGGATCCCATTGCTATTGTCAAAACCGTGTCGCCAATGGATCTGAATGAGAATGCTGCTGGCTCTGCGGATCGTCATCGTTTGCATAATATTTCAATGGTGGTAAATACCTTTAAAAAGCTTTAAAAAAAGAAAGATTAGAAGAGAAAATTATAAAACGGGTTTACTTATTTCTAATTTTTATGCAGATAGGGCCGGGAAGGAATAGTCCAAGGAACGAGACAAGGGCTCAATTCAATATGAATTAAAATTGAATGACGAAGAAGGAGATGAGATCAATCCAATTCTACTTTTACTATACAATATTTTTTGTATTATTGTGCGCTCCACTTACAAGTATAAACTGATATCTGATCATTCTTTCGTGCTTGTAAATAAATTAGTATAGCTATTATATTTTTCTAAAGCTGTATTATTTTTGTGATTTATATCATTGCTTTTGGGCAACGCAAGCACAAGGCAAGTAAGTAAATTATGGAATTATGTACTTTAGCTAGGATGAAGGAGGGAGAGAAAACAATATATTTAGTTGAACGATAATTAAATTATGTTTAAAAAATTATTATAAAATAAAAATAATGAAACAAAAATGGAATGAAAGTAAACGTCTGGTCTTAAACGAAACGACCCTTGCTGTCCCCAAACGCTTACATACACAGTTTAGTCGCAATCGTTTAACTTATGAAAAACATTGCATAAGTTGGTTAACTCAAGTGATTATCCCTCTGCATATCGCATTCGAAATTAGAGTTTGAGATTTTTCTTTTTGGACTGTGAGTACCTTTTTAGTAGGGCTCAACATTTTATGTAAATACATGGTTTTCTACGTTAAACTAAACAGAAATTTGGTTTTGGATGTATACGAATAAATGCATTTGAGTCATTTAAGAGTATATATTTGTGCAATTTTTATGTTTTGTGATTTGTTACAAGTTTTACGCATCTTTCAACATACATCACAATTTTTTACATATTACGAGAGTTATTTTGTGAGTGCAAAAAAGTATTCAGATCGGAAAAGGAAATGAGCGAAAACCATAATTTAATTTCTTCTTTCTCAAATGACGAAGTTATCTTCGAAAAAAGGGAGGTCTATAGCGGTCGCTAAAGCTTGCTATACCGCATACCGTCGCTACGGGCTTGCTCATAAAGAGAATTCTAGTTGTAGGAATAACACAAACATAAGCACATTTATGCGGAGTTTAAAGCATGTTGTTTACATATATCCGGCGTTTGATAAAGCTATATTTATTTGAACATCTGAAAAGTTTGGAAATATCAAATAAATCGTCGAATCAAAAATGATTACTAACGATAATGTCCTTTTACGTAACGTATGCTTATGTTTAATAATAAAATACTTATTATCATTATGTATAATTACCATTTAATTAATTAGAATGGGGTGGAATAATTTAGTTTAAAACTAGCAGAAAAAACATTTTATGTGATCAAGGTCGAACGCGTCCGTCAGAATTTCGTTGGCTTTCTTGTTGTATTGTCGCCTGGCTCTATCTTAAGTAATTAAACCGTCGGTGACGTGGTGCCATGTGCGTTCACACGTAATAATAAGTAAACGACCTATATATAATTCTAAGTCTTACGTGGAATTCTATCATTTATTATTAATCTATAATTAATTAACGTCTAGGAAAACAAATTAGCATAATGGGCACAAGTTATACCTTGTTATACACATTTGACAAACACATTTCAACGTCCTAGTTTTCGTGAATCCACCACTTGATTAACAATTTTTCGACCTCAAAATATATTCAAAATCTTCAGTAACATGCAGAAATACGTTATCTTTTTTTGTGTTTTCCCTTTCACGATTATTGGACAAAATATGTGGGCTGTGGCTAACCAGGAAACCGTTTTAATCGAGAAGTCGCCAAACGTTGTCCCAGCGGATTCAAAAGTCAACGAGCCTCTGATTGCAGTAGGGTTTGAAACCATTCTTAGCAAAATTACAGAATCCTGTCACATCCACATTATTTCCCAGGATGTTGACTACTTTGTTGAAAATCTTCACCTGATCCCCAACACGATCACGAGCCGCCGGTTTCGAAGCCGACAGGATATTTTGAGTTCTTCGAATGATGAATGGAAAGCCGACCGTTGGCCAAAGCTGGATATGGGATATCTTCTGGTGGAAGACCTTAAAAACGCTTGGATACCAATTAATCCCGTGGGTTTGAGAGCCTTTCCTAAATGTGTGTACACAATACTTTTGCTTTCCTTTGAGCAACTGGAACACTCCTATCAATTCTTTGAAAATTATACTTTAACTCAACTATATTTTCCTTATCTTGTTGCATTGCGAGAAGTGAAACAATTTTACGGGGTAGAAATCGAAATGCTTGGCAAGTTCAATTTTGAGCCAGCAACTTACTTTCTACTTCATATTGCGCTGTCCCCGGATCCATTACCTGATGAAAAACGACAACATATTCATAAATTACTTGACTACATAAATATCAATACCGCGGTGCTTCGGCCTAAGCTGAAGCCCACTAAATTTACGACAGAAATTGATTTTTCATCTTTCGAGTGTCTAGAAAGTGCATATTTTTGTATCTTTTGTGATGAACAAAACGGCGAATTACAAATTTTTGGAATATCGCATGAAAGATTTTTAAATATAACACAATTTAGCAGAATTGCCTCGGGACACGGAATCCCAAGTACATGTAAAATAAGAGAGTTTGATGAAAGATACGCCTGGAAAGGTTTTGATTTTGCGGCATATTCAAATTTGAAAAACATTTTTCTCCTACCACAAAGCAACTTGCTCCAATTTCGGTTTGCTATCATTCAACTAATTATATCGTTCTCAAATGTATCGATACATTTCAGTGACTATAACGATAGTGAATACCGAATTTGGCCAAGAATTCATGCCGATCGGCGACTTTCACATGATTATGCTTTCGACTTATTTGCTTTTGAGATTGATCTCAAGCAACGCTGGCTAACTGTTTTTGTTTCAAGTGACTCCTACAGCTTTTTTACCTGCTATGCTGAAGACTACCTAACAATTGGGTATTATTTTCAGCCTTTTCAACTGGCGTTGTGGGTTGCGCTATTGATTTGCCTAACACTTCTTGCAGTGTTAACCCACTTGCTGCTCATCTTGAAAGGTTCGAACAAGCCGGATTTTAATGCATATTTTTACACATATTCATCGTTTCTCGAGCATAGCTACCACATTCCGACTTACCTCTTCAAATTTGAATCTATTCGAATCGTATTGGGTTTATGGCTGCTCATCTCTGTCATTTTTACGAATGCTTACAAAGGCTTGGCGATCACGGGAGTAACTGCACCTCCGGAAAAATCTAGTATCAACACCTTTTCCGAGGTCATTAATTATGATGATTACGCAAACGCAACGAAAAAGGGTAGCAAAGCTTTACGGTTTAAAATATTTTCGGAGCTTCGACCTGATTATCTAAAGGATTGGGAAGAAGGCCAACTATATGGCGTAAATTTTACAAATGGTTTAAAAGGAGCAGCACCAGTAAATTCTGTAATGAGTCTGAAATTTGTATCTGACATTACGCTCGAAATTCCCCGACTGATGTTTGCTAATGGCGGAGCATTCGAAATGGCATCTGAAAACGCCACACTGCCACAAAAGGCGGCAATGCGTCTCCTAAACTTTTATACCAAACTTTTTGAGCAAGATCGTGAAGATGGAAAATATCTCGTACCAAAACATGAAGAAAATTCAAAATATTCTCGATCATACCCGATTGCAATGGAAAGGGAAATTGTTCAATGCGAGAATCGAGTGGTATACATAGACACCGAGGAAAAAGTTACAAGGGAAATGAAATATCTTGCTAGTCACTACCAACATAAATCCCTTTTTAAAGCTAATGAAACTTTGATGAAAGACTACACCGTTTGGCAGTTTGATAACGGCCAAGGCTCAAAAGTACCGTGGATTTTCAAACTTCTCATTGAAAGTGGGATTTATCGAGAGCTTGAATATTTTTACAGGATGCAAGAGCATCTCGGTATTCGACTAGATTACACAAGAAGTCATTTAAGAGACGAGGTATTTAATCCTGTAAAAAAGTTAGATTTATACTCAAATGTTCAAACTGTATTCTACATGTATTTAATCGCAATCTTTGGTACCATCTTGGTAATTATTTTGGAGGCTTTGTGGTGGCATGGTGTGTTGTTTGTCAGACGAAAACTACTGGAGCGATCAAAAGTAAGAGTTTTTAAACTAAAGGACGTGAAAAGATATTTTAATAATTTAAAAGCAAAGGTAGCGAAATTTCTGAAAGATTTAAAAAATGTTTTTCCCTGGCAAGGTTAAATGTTTCTTTCTAAATCATTTTAAGATTTGCCTTTATATTGCGTGGAGTAAATGTTTGTTATCAGTTTAAAATACAAGAATATTATAATACTATCAAATGTATATATATATAACAATATGATATGATAGTATCAAATATATATGAAACAATGTAATATGTTAATATAAATATATGTATTATATCCGAACCGAAAAAGTTCTCAAAAGTTGTGTTAACTTTCTTTTGTTGGAAACATAGGTGGTTACTTTCATCACACTTTCCATTAACGTTCTTACAATTCTTAACTTTCTGGTAGTACGCATGAACAAAATCATGCTCTATATTGTGTGCCAACTTTGAAGTGTTTATTATCTCATCCCCATACTGAGGTCCGGAAGTCAGCGTGGAATTTTGGAGCTCATAAACTTGGTTAAAGGGATTAAAGATAAGAATGAACGATTCAGTAATGTATTTTGGGTTGTTTTCCGGGCTTTGTTAACCATCTTCTTCTGCACCGTCAGTTCCTTTGTGTCTATGATAATCAGTATAGCTAAGGAAGGTTTTGCCAGATCATTAAGGAGTACGTGGTATGGGGTTGCGGATGAGGAGGACCCAAAAGAATTCTTTTGGTGGAAAAAACTCATCACTTTGCTTGTTTTATCTTGACATAAATTGATCAGCAGATGAATATCGGAAATGCACTTGCACTTTTAATTTTAATACCAAAAAGGCTAGAAACGGTTTGCACTCATTTTACTACTACTGTAAGAGACACAAAACAATTATGCATTGTACCAAAAGAAGAGGTGCGTAAAGTCATATATTATGTATGAGTATTGTACAAACAGGTAGCAATTTATCAACTAATTTTCATGCAAAAAAATTTCTAATGATTCGCATAGCATTTGAAATTACTAGCCGTTCATTAGGGCCCCTTTTGCTGATGGTTATCTTTGTCGGAAACCTTGGAACTTGTACAACCATAGTCTGGATGTTCAAGGAGACGAATATGACGGTTTTTTGGAAAATTTAGCGTGTTCAATTATATTCTGGGTTTTATGCACTTTCTCATACTTGCGGGGAAAGCAGCTAACCAGGTACGGTGTTATTTTTTTTATTATGATCTATATTAGCATTATCCTTCTTACGTTACCCCATATTGTATATTTTTCTGTTTCTAATTAGTTATTCCTGGTGACCCGCTTTCTCGAATCTTCGTTCCTGATCCTTGCCATCGAGCCAGAAATTCTAACTTTTTGCTCAGAAATATTATAACTCATGAAATCAGCTCAAGAAGAATCCGACTCAATACCTGCAGTACTTTTGTGATTAATTATGGCTTCATTGCAGGAGTAAACACACACATAATGTCATTTCATTTTTTACCAATCACTTTGTATTCATATACGTATGTACTTCCATGTATTTCTGCTACAGGTATTGTTATCACTGCTCTCAAATGCAGCATTGATGCTTCAAAACTTGGAAATTATAATAGAGAAAATAAATTCAGCCAAATATAAAATCGACACTAGTGATGACAAGCACTGTAGCAAATGAGTAACTATAATATCGACCTTGTGTAAAAGCATCTTTGCATGCAAATTTTACACCACTACTATTTAAAAAAAATGTTATATTTACAATTTTTTTAAGTAAGGATCAATTATATGAAGACCATAAAATAGATATCTGTAAAGTCATTGATAAAACTAATGTGTTGTAGTTCATAAAGCATTTAATGAATTTCACAGCAAAACATGCATCAGGTTTGAACCTTGGAAGGACGGTGACAATGACTTTGTAAGTATTGAATTAGAGGATGGTGTTTGTGGCTATGGGAACGTTTGCAAGGAGGTTATCAATTTATTCGTTTCGGTGGAAGCTACAGAACCATGACAACAATCGTGCACAAATTGGCACACACTCTGTGTCTTGGTCATGAGCATGAGCGTCGAGATCGTGATGATTATGTACAAATCCCGGGTTGTACCGAGGATGAAATACCGAAGATGTTTTATTGCGCAAAGGGAATATAAGATTATGCGAGCCAGTTACATTATCAGTGTGATGAACACTGCGGACTGGGAGGCTGGCCTACACAACCAAATGTGAAAAAATCTGGAGTTGATCTCACTCCTGGGCTCAGTGTTCTTGATGCTGATAGCATAAATGCTTTGTATGACTGCCAAGGTATAGTAAAATCCTATCCTAATCAAATTGAAAATAAATATCCGAATTGTTAAAAGATTTATTTTGGAACATATCTAGGTTGTCAACGTCATCGATGGCGTTCAGTAGAGACCCTTAGCAACGTAGATTTTTCCGACATTTATTAGATTGGGAATATATTTTATCCTCACACAATAGTCGCATGTCACCTCTGCCGAGCAATTTTTCACGGAGTAATTTCTGTTGGAAACTATCATCGTGAAAACCAAACCTGCACTGTTTTATTTTAACAGAAAAGGGAATCAGTATGGAAAATTTTTGAAGTTCTAACAATGTCCGGTGGTCGAGATGCCCAGTGTACTTATTACGAGGTAGTAAAGAGAGACCAAGCTTCCGTAACTGCAGTACCAGTGGGAAACTCATTTAGTTAATATAATACTGTAAATTACCTTACTCACATACCACAAGTTCCCAAAGGTATGTCAATATTGGCAGGAAGATATAGTACTTTCACGAATATTGAATTGAAAAACGGTGAAATAAAATTTGAAAAAAAGATACAACTCCCAAATGATAAGGTCAAAGAGCATGACCCACTGGAGTATCAAATCTTAGCATGTCGAATAGATACAAAGTGCTTATTGGAGAAATCAGAGAAATGGTTTGCAGAACAATTACATAGCTGTGTTAATATTACTCCTTTTGGCAGAATTGCAAGTTTGACACTTCAATGTCAAAGTCAAACCCATAAAAATATTACATATGTTTCGTAATAAAAAAAATTCAGAGCGTATTATAAATTTTGCGGTTTTTAACCAAGTTTTAATTTGTAATTAGGAGTTTTGGCTTGGTTTATAATAAAATATTTCAGATAATTTTCTTTGGAAAATATTGTTGATGAACATTTATGATTTTATTTTTTACTCATGTTTTTATATTCGAAGAGAAATCAAATTGGTATACTTATAAAAAACTGAAAATGTAAACAGTTTGTTCCATAATCATCCCAAGAAACCCTTCTTCAATTGAATTGTCTGGCGTGGAATGCAACGTCGAAGGATACTGCTATACATTTCACCCTTTACTTGACAACGATTCTTTAAAAAAGCTTTGGTTAACTGATGACTTGTAGTTTCATCTTCAGTGTCATACTCTTCATCATTTGAACTTTTGGGTTGGCGAAAACTAGACGAAATGCAAACACCATGATTACCAGTTTCGCTTTGTGGAAGTAGAATCTCATTTGATGAGCATGGCCCTTGTAAACCAGCTTGAAAACATTGTGGAGGACTTCCAAAAATTAGCCATTGGGTGTCGGTCAAACTGAATGGGGAATTCCATAAAATATACACTGAAATTGCATAATAAATAATTAAAATAATTTTCAATTGAAACATAAAGTTTACTTGGACACATTGGAGTTAAATTTTGTCCGTAGCTTGGGATAGTTGAGATGAAAATAGCAAGCAATCCCACGAAAATATTATGAAAGGTTATTAAACGCATTTTATAACTGCTGAGTTTGTCTTACAAGGTTTTCTTTAATTTTTTTTATATTAAATGTAGTTTCAGGAATGATAGCAGAACAAGACTGAAAACTAATTAAGTTTAAATAGTTTAATTTTAATCGACCATCATTTATTTTTTATAAATATTTTTCTCTTTGACCTAATTACTTGCTCTTCTACTCTCAAGGTGATAAGACGTGTTTTACCATTGCAGCTAACAAATATATATATCTTGATCTACATACTCATTACCATAAACACACGCACAAAATATACGTACCTCTACTTCTTTAATACCTAAACCTCTGTTCTAAGTTGTAAGTTTTCTGAACATCTAAACCACAACCAAAATCATGCCTCTCGGACACTCCCCTCCAAGAAATCCTGCAATAGGTATGGAAGTTTCTGAAAGTGAATCGGGTAAACCTGACCATTCAGTTGGCGCAGTTCCTTTCGACAAAGATTCACTTCAGAGCATCCGTACTGAACTGAAGAAACTCGACAAACTAGACAGAATCGAAACACTACTTCTTGGATATCACGAAAAAACAAATAAACGTCTTGACATTGTTGAAAGTGATAATGCTTATCTACGAAAAGAAGTTCAACAGTTAAAACGTGACAATGAAAGCTTGTGCAAAGAAGTGAGAGAAAGAAACTTAATCATCAACGGTCTTGCTGACTCCGAATTTGAATCTGAAAACTCACTTCTCGACAAAGTGTGCCACATGATCAATGACATTACTGAAACTAACCATATAAAACCTGACATTATCTTCAGAATTGGAAAGTTCTCATCTGATAAACCACGACCTATTCGTATAAAATTTCTCAGTATACGCGATAGAGATGATGTATTCAATTGCAGAAGTGAAGTAGTTAAGCCAATCTACATCAACGCCGACCTCCCTTACTCAATCAGGCGCGACTTCAGTGCTCTCAGAGACAAACAACGCAAGCTGAATGACCAGGGGACTAAAGCTGAGATTGATTACAAAACAAGATCCTTAAATACAACAGATGGAACGAAATATACAGTGACTGACGGGGTCATTAATCGAAACCTGAAAGCTGCAGACCATGTTTTTACATACTCCAACCCTGCTCCTGGCCCTTTCCAAAATCGTGACCACACAACCCAAAGTAACAAAAGAGGACATGATGAACCATTAGTTAAATCATACTGTAAAAATCCCTTTAAGAAAACCAGACATGAACAAACTTCAACTTCAACTTTTTTAGACAAAACCAGCCTGCCAACCAACCACAACTCAACCCACCTACATCCTCAAACAACTTACAGAAATCATCAAAACCAAGCAACGAACGAGAAGTATGCAGATCGAAACCCAAATCATCAGGAGGGCCAGAAAAATTAATTAAAGGTTTGAAAATTGGACACGTAAACATTCAATCGATTAAAAACAAATATCATGTACTACAAACTCTTCTTGATAGGGAAAAATTCGATGTACTATGTTTATCTGAAACCTTTTTAAAGCCCGAACATAATCTAATTAATTTTAGAGGTTATCAAACTTTTAGAAAAGATCTGACAAGCTCAAATCAACGTGGCATTGCAATTCTTATCTCTAATCATCTGAAATATTGGGAAATTAATACTCTTTTCACATCCGTCAATACGGAGCTAGCCATAATTAAAGTTCAGTATCAATTCTTTAAAAGTATCTCAATAGCTTGTGTGTACCGCCATCCAAAATACACTAATAATTTTCTAAATGATGACATTGACATGTTATCTGACACATTTACAAACTTAAATAATGAAGGGAATGACTTTCTCGTACTTGGAGATTTTAACCTAAAAGATAACTCCGTTAATCCTCTTCTACTACACTGTGACTCCATGAATATAAAACAAATTGTAAATAAGCCTACACGACTAAATAAAATACTTGATCTCATTTTTGTAAAACACGAATCCAACGTACTCAATACAAAAATATATGATGCATCGCTAGCAGATCATCTTTTAACTCAATGTACCTACAAATATAAGCACTTAAAATCATGTGAAAAAAAGGTCTCTTTTAGAATATTCTCAAATGAAAATTTAGACAGATTTACGAAGTGCCTAGAACGGACATGTATTGAAACTCTTAGTAATTTTGACGATTTTCTTGATATTTTCTATACTGCACTCAATACATGTATCCCATTACTTACAAAAACACGCAAAGTTATGACTAAGAAAAAACACGTATCCAAAGCCACTAAACGTATCCTACGACAAAGAAATAAACTTTACCTTGTCAACAAACGATTTCCATCCACATTAAATAAACAGACACTCCACGTTCTTAAGAAAAAGCTCCACCAAAGTATTTTGGATGACACACGTTCAGAACTCAACACAAAGATAAAGGAAAAAGGTCTATGGCATGGTATTAATGACTGTCTTCCACTCAAACCTCAGGCAAATACTCTTGAAAACATGAATCCCGACTGCATCAATGATTTTTATGTAAATACATCCACGGTAGACATTGACAGCAACATACCAATGCCTAAAAAACCTAGTGATATAAACCCAAAAGACTTAAAATTCTCTTTGTTAGGGATATAATAAATGCATGGAAACAAACAAAAAACCATAATTCCAAATCTCTTGACCCACTTGGTTTCAATAACAAAATCATTGACGGTGCTATGAACTCCATGAATTTTTTAAGAACAATCACTAGAATCTTCAATACCTTTAAAACCCACGGAGTGGTACCTGAATGTTTAAAAATAGCAAGAATAGTGCCTGTTCCTAAAGGAAAAAATCCAACATCTCCAAATGAAACACGACCCATCAGTATACAATCAGTCTTCACTAAACTTATTGACAAATGCATTTTTAAACAAGTCAATGACTACTTTGAACATAATAACTTTTTCTCTGATCACCAATTTGGGTTCAGGCGTAAGCTTACAACCAACCATGCACTAATAGCGCTAACTGACTACCTCTACGAAAACCTTGATCAAAATAAAATTTGTACTGTAATTGCTCTTGACCTACAAAAGGCTTTTGACAGCGTTAACAGGGATATATTAATTGAAAAAATGTCTTGGTATGGTATAAGTGACGACTTAATTAATTCGCTCATTCATGAAAGATCTCAATACGTTGAACTAAATAACATCAAGTCACAAAGAAAATTCACAACCAAAGGCATTCAACAAGGTGCTGCTACAAGTAGTCTGTACTTTAGTATCTATATCAATGATATGCCAAACTATATTCGAACCTGTAAGAGCTTTCTATTTGCCGATGATACTAGCCTAGCTAACTCTTGTGACCCGAATGATTTACAACTCATGATTAATGATATTGAAAAGGATCTCATAAATGTCAACATCTGGCTTCAATCAAACCAGGTTAACCTCAATATTAATAAAACCCAGCTTATGGTTATCTGTCAACCGAAAAATAAACAAAAAGTGAACAGTCTAAATATACTCATAAATGGTATTAAAATTCAACAGGTCGATATGATAAAAATACTTGGTGTCTACATTGACTCAAATTTAACTTTTAAGGATCACTGTAAATACGTAGTTAAGAAGTGCTATAAAAACATATCCATGTTATACCCTTTAAGACATACATTATCCTTAGAAAATAAATCAATACTAATAAATGCACATGTCCTTAGTGTACTTAGCTATGCATCCATAATATGGATGAATAACCTCAGCAAAGAATGTACACTGATGCTTGAAAAGGTTATGAAAACAGCAGCACGGTTCATTTTCAACAAGCGAAAATACGACAGTATTACTATGAATATATGTAAAGACGTAGAATGGTTGTTTCCTAAACGTAAATTTATGTATGAGTGCCTAGTGATGGCGTATATTACTAGTTTTGATATATACTCTGGCTACTTCCAAAACTACCTGGATTTTTCCAACACCACACTTATACAAACTAGACAAACTTCCTACTACAGACCAACCATTAAATGTAAATCGTACTGGGGTGAACGCAGTTTTAAGTATAAAGCTATATTATTTTGGTTTGAGCTTCCAAGTGACATTAGAACAAACAAAATCTACAGTATACATAAGTTTAAAAGGGCAATAATGTCCCATCTCCTTACCTTACAAAATTCTGAACGTATAACTGACTTAAGTGAATATATGTGTGATTTCACAGAAATCTTTGAAGCGGTGATCAATAAACATAATAATACCCTGTAACTTGACTATCAAATATAATTGTAAATGACATTAAACGCAAATTGTAATTCTTATACAACTTTACAGTTAATCATAAATATCCATTATGTATGTACGATATGAAATTTTTGACTAACAATGTATGTAATACTCTCATTTTATGACTTAAAATCCTATGTATTTCTGTTCTTCGTATATGATGATATGTCACATTAGTGTAACTACCCTTTGGGGGATCTAATTGACAATAAACGATTATTATTAATTAGAGCTCGTCAAAGATTTCTTCGTCCGTCCCTGGCTCTGCATCCTCGTTTGGTTGGGAGACCACTTCCTTTGCGTCAGACCGTGACACAAATTCAGTCAATATAAATTTAATTTTTACATTATTATACGTAAAATGTCTGTTTTAGAATGATGCTACTATCTACATATATTAATTTATGAAGCACTTGGTGATCAATGTAATTAAATATTTTATGCGAATGAAAATTCAAATTTACATTCTATTCTTTAGTTCAAGTCTGAAAGTAACGGATGTGGTTTTTAGGCGTTCATGCTCCAAATTTCTTGCTTATAATTTATAATTTCGTCATCCCACTAACAAGTTTACTCGTTTTTTATAGCGATCTTTTAAAATGTTCGGGAAAAAGAACAAAACACAAAAACTCTTGACTATTTCTTTTCAACTGATCACCCTTTCCATAATGGTTATCTGCTTCACTTGTGAAACTCCTGACGAGTGGCTTACCGGTGACGTTGAAATACAACGTATTGCTCGAGCATTCGAACACCACGGTGTCGTTGCGCGAAATAAGCGAGAAATTATTGGTCAGATGTGGCCAAATGGTGTAGTGAAATACAAATTTAACCACACTCTCACCTTAAAAGACATGTTCGAAATTCAAAAAGCATTTGAAGAATATCACTCAAAAACTTGCGTGAGATTCGAACCATGGCAAGAAGGAGACCTTGACTTTATCAGTATTGAAGTGGATGATGATGTGTGTGGAAAGGCAAACGTTTGTTATCTAGGGGGACATCAATTCGTCCGATTTGGGAGTAGCTGTCGGAACATGCCTACGATGGTACATGAACTGGGTCACGCACTTTGTTTCGGCCATGAACATCAACGTTTAGATCGTGACGAATTTTTAAAATTCACGGATTGTGAGAAACGGCCAAAGAGAGTTGCATCCGTGGTCAGCAAAGCAATCTATGATTATGGAAGCCAAATGCATTATGAATGTAATTGGTGTAGAGGTGGCTGGCCGACCATTGCAGACGTGACAAAGTGTGGGCGAGATGCTACTTCGGGTTTGAGTGTTCTTGACGTCGATGCAATTAATTCCATGTATAATTGCCAAGGTTGCAAACGTCATCGTTGGATTCCTGCAGAGTCCCTAACACACAAAGACAAAGGAAATATGTATAGTTTTGGTATAAAAACGAAAGATGGAGAGCCAATTTATGCTTGTCGAGCTCCCGTTAAATGGGAATATGCTCCAGGGATGTTTGACGAGTCAACTAAAACTTGTAAAGTATCATGGGGTTGGATTCCCTTTGAATTAAAGGATCAGGTGGAGGTATTGACTATTCCTGGGGGCCTGAAGAAAGATTGCAGTGTTTATAAATTGGAAGACAATGATAAAGTCAAATTTTATGATGCAATTCAAGCAGGAGCATCATTCAAGTGGAATTTCCCGTGGCGATTACACATGGCTTATGCAACGAAAACTGGAAAGGATGGTGAAGTAACGGAGAATTCTATTGGGAAGGTTTGGGTAGAGAGCGGTCATGATTTGAAAACTTGTGATGCTGAAGTCCCATTTGGACCAGCCATTCATAAAGTGAAAAAATTCAAGGTTTTGACGTGCAGTTTAGATACAATGTGTCTTATGGAACTGTGGCTTGCTGATAGAAAGCACACAAAATTATTAATGTAGTCATAATATGTCAAAAATTATTCCAATGTATTATTGTAAATCCATTTAATAAATCTTTTTATTATCGGCTACTTTATTAAATTAAGGTAAACATTGACTTTATTATTACAAAAAACTGAAAATCATAAAATATTTCAACCTTCGCTGTTTTTTTTATTCCGGTGAAAAATTAACCAATGATACCTTTATGAAATTGGATTGGTTGAGTGGGAATACAACGTCCAATAAAGTTACTAAACCTTTCAAACTTTTTGCATTGAACCTGTACGTAAACAGGTTTCTGTGGGCCTTCATCGTCATAGTCATAGTAGTCTTGATCTTTCGCTTTAATCGGTGTTTGTGTGGTTTCTTTTTTGTTAGTTGGAGGCTTGCAAACACCAAAACCAGTCTGGTCATTTAGAGGATGCACACGTTCATTAAATAAACATGGTCCCTTGGAACCAATTTTGAAACAATTTGGTGGTCTTCCAGGTTTGTCCAATTCAGAACCTTTTGAACTGAAAGGAAACAAAAACGTATCAATTGGCCATTTAATTTTTTTTAAATGTAAATTTGTGAAATTTTAAACACGCTTAATACAATCTAACCTTTTATATCGACAATCTTTGGTAAGACTCAGACCAAAACTTACAGTAACTAAAACGCAAATCAAAAGCATCTGTAAAAACAATCTGTTTAAGTTGATCATTTTAATAATGCCTTTCACTGATTGTGATTTCTTGATAACTTCTGTGGAAAAAGTTTAACAATTACGAGCTTTCAATTTGTCACAAAATGAATTGCTTACATGATAAAAGTCCATTGTACAACACAGGATTTTGTGGTTTCCCGTACAATGTTTTTTAATAAAAATATTACGTGTAATTTTTAGAGCCGATATTTAACTGTGGTCTGGTTTGAAGCGACGTTTCTAGACATTACGTAAGCAGGAAACCAAGTGGGATTCTTGTTTAAACGATAATAATATGATACTTATATAAATAATATGAAACTTGTTGGCCGTTTAAATTAATTGTTTTTTATTAGCAAAAAAATGATGTAAAGCACAGATTATTCTTAAAAATCAAAACCCTTGTTTAAAAGATTTTTATGTTTTTATTATGACGGAATTCACTTTTAAATTACGAAAATTCAGTTAAGTATCCCTAAAAATTTATCATACAAGTTTTTTTTACTACATGAATAACTATCCAATAACATCAGTTTGGAGTTTTGACGACGGACTAGGAATACAACGCTTTTGATTGTAACTATACATTTGATACTTTGGGCATCGAATCCGTGCATAAACTTTGGTTAACTGCGAACTGTCATCGTCATAATAGTCTATATCATGTTTATACAATGCGGGCACAGATTCTACGGCGTTTCTTTCAGACTTGCAAACACCAAAACTGGATTTTTCTCGTAGAGGATTCAGACGTTCATTAGATGCACAGGGACCTTGTAAACCAGCTTGGTAACACATCGGGGGTCTTCCATACACTAGCCACTTGAGACCCTTTGAGCTGAGAGGAAATATTTATTTTTTAGTGGATAAAAACATTATGAAATTATTCAAAGGATTTTTATTTTAAATTTGACATAAAAAAATTACCCTGTATTTGGACAGAATTGACCTCGATTTCTACAAGATGTAACGGTAATTACGATAAAAACCGTTAGCAGATTAATAGAGAAACGGTGATAGTCTGATAGCAACATTTTAAGAATTTTTAAAAGTCAAATTTATTTATGAAAAAAGGTATGATGTCAAGAAAGACTGCAGACCAGCCTGTACAAAGTTTTATTAGTGACTGAATGCATGATTTTCATGCTAGAATTGGATATAAAAGAAATATTTACACTATGTGGTTACAAACACATCCGGTCTAGACAATTACTTTGATACGTCACTAATTTTAATGTGGATGTTTTAAACCAAAGCAATGTATGTGGATGACAATTTATTCACTAGCGATTTATATCTAGCTTATAGCTTTGTCATTTCTGTGCGTCGTTCATTTCAGGGGCCCGATAACGCTTTGACTTTTTTAATTCTGTTTTCGCCAAACAATAGCTTAGGTAAAATGAGGAATCAAGTTCAATTATGAACCAAATCGGAGTTACCCCTGGGGGGAAATGTCGTACCCCTTCATTTTTTTCAAGCTTAAGGCAAACCGTGTAGCATAGCATTCGACATTGAAAATTTTGATAAGATGATTTATAAAGATTAATTTGGATAGTCCAATCAGATACTATGATATCAATACAATTATTTTGAATTAAACTATTTTATAACAACAACTGCTATTCACAACTTGTGAATCACAAGTCATGTTCTTTGTGCGCGGTTTCCCTTACTTTGTATTTGCATGGTATTGGTTGGTAACAAAAATCTCCGGTTACTTGGAAGAGTAAGTGTGGTAAGTTTCGGCATGTGTTTGCAATAAGTCTATCATAGAACAATTAAATGTTTGATTTCAATTTGTTGTGTTGACTTGTACATATTTTCTCTATCACAAAATTTGGTTTTACTTATATTACATACATAATGTATAAATTCAAAGCATTTCAATTTGATAATTTTTAATTCAAAATTAAAAGTGGGCATTGAAATTGTACGATTAAATCGTGCATTCAAGCATGAATTTATATGTTTTGAGTTTTAATTCAATGATTTAACTATGTGCTTCATATTGGGATCCGTACTTTACAGTCTCCTGATATTAACAGTCGCGTTTAACGTACGTAAAATAATTCCACTTTTGTTGAATTACAAGCCGTAACTAATAATTTTCACTATTTTTTTACAGAATTCCTTCAATCGATCGCACGTCGAAGTTTTCTTTGAACCTTGTGTGTCAGTATTGGATATTGGGAATCCAAGTCCATATGGAATATCTGGACTTATTCCTCTGATTTCGAAAATATCTTCAAAATTCAGTAAAATTATGATGACGAAATTCGTACATGGAGCAGCAAAAACTGGTGCATAACATTCTTTTACAATAGCTTAATTCTTTGTAGAAAAATGACTAACTGCTGAAACTTTAAATAATCTTAGAAACGAGTGTCGAGCTGATCCCATCTGCCGTAGCGACATATAATAAAAATAAAAAAGACACTGCGCAGGAGGAGCTGGAAGTTATGATGAGATTTAGTCTGACACTGCTAAGAAATGGGTCTATTGATTATGAAAACTCAAATTTTGTCCATGCAAAAGAATTAGCTGACGAGGCCAATGCAATTTTTCACGGAAGTGTCAAAACGTTGTACTTATCATATCAATATTTGTCCAAGAAAGCCGTAGCAAAAACCAAAGAATATTTACTTTATGCAAAACATTTACTTGGCAAAAATTCCAAATACGATTTAGGAGCTTCGTTGCCTCTAGCAGATTGTGGTATTTTAAGTTCAAAGCCACAAGTAGCCGACTATATAGTACAGATATTACCTTACATGCGCCAAATCATATTTTATGACCGAGCAGAAGGAGATATTGTGTTAAAAGGATCAGAAATCGCAGCTCAGTTGATAACTCAATCATTTGAAAAATGTATGGAAAATATAAGAATGGAGAATGAAAGAATATCTGTTGCATTTCACACTGGTTGGGAATATACAGATAAAGTTGATGAAGTGCAAAATACTCGTAATTTAGTTCAGTATTGGGGAATTATGAATGATTGGGCGGTGAGATTGAATACAACGGTGGTGCTTTACGAAGCTTTTGATAGTCCTTGCAGAATACAACACAGGAGGCGTCATGGGTGGTGGAAACTTATTGAAAATTCGTCCTATATTAACTCATGGCAATACGTTTTTGAGGAAAAATCGCAAAGTAATTGTTTATGGGACAAATATAATGCATCATATGTAAATGCGATATCAGCACCATATGTGGTACCTATCTAATAAAAGGTACAGAAATACTATGTGCTGGTATCTCATTTTCATATGGTGTACGGAGGTAGTTTTTAAGTACACGTTTAAATGGATGCCATTGTTTATTAGCATTGATTTAACATATCCATTTTTAATTGGTTCATTAATCTTTAAAAAAATTATTGATAAACACTAGGATTATCCAAATTTAAGGAAGATATATCAGCATCAAATCAACCAGAAAATATTTACCTGTCAACAACATCAATTGTGGCACTTGTAGCCTCTGTACTTGCCATTTTAGCTTTAATTGGGGATGTAATTCTGTACAAATTACTTCGCAAAAAATTATACAAAAGCAGCCTGGGAAATGAAGACATTACCAAGGTGTTCTTTGAAGGTGCATTTTCTAACGATTTGAGTGACACAGAATCTGACTTACCTGCGATGTGGAATAAAGCGTACGATACAAATCTTGAATTGTTAAAAAATTGGTTCAAAATTGGTAAAATAAATTATGAAAGTTTTAAAACTAGTTTTTTAGTAAATTGCATCGTTGCAGTCAATTTGCTTATATTCTCTATGATAGACTGGAAAAAATCTCTAGGAAAGGGAGCTTTCGCTACAGTTTATAGGGGAACCATACAAAAAGGAAAATCGGCACCTTTTATAGAAGTTGCAGTGAAAACCGCAAAAACTTCATGTACTGATGAAGGAATTAAAGGTTTATTTTCAGAAATTAAGGTATTGTCACACCTTGGAAAGCATGAAAACATTGTGGAGTTACTTGGAGCGTATACAAAAGAGCTCAAAAAAGGTTTCTAAACAAATTCATGCTTTTCCATTCAAATGCTAGATTCGCTTAATGTTAATGTTTTGTGTGATATAGGTAAAGCCTATATTTTTCTTGAACTTTGCTCACTTGGTTCACTTCATTCGTACCTACATCTAATTGAGGAGACTATTGGTAGTCAAGGTGTTGGAAACATACAAACGATAGCTAGGCAAGTGAACTATAATGAGCCCATAAAGTTTTACTTGTGAGTGTTTTTTTAATAATTAAAATTAAGTATTTTAAACTTTGGCAGGGAAAGAACTCCCGACTTACTAGAAAGTGAGGCGAACGTCCAATATTTATATGACGTCTGCGTGGACAAGCTAAATGGCCGCGATTGCGCTAATCTCCAAACTGAAACTTGTTCGCATACCACAAATTTCTACCGTTGGTCTTGTGAGATTGCTAATGGAATGGAGTTTATCGCATCAAAAAAGGTAACTCAACAATTTTTTCAACATCAGTTTTGAGTAAACAAACATCTGGATTATCGTTGTTGAATGTAGGTAGTGCATGCGGATTTAGCAACAAGGAATGTTTTACTAACACACGATAAACGAGCAAAAATATCGGATTTTGGTCTTTCTCGACGTCTATATGATTACAGTAACTACGTTAAGAATAGAAGAGAACAATTACCGTGGCGATGGATGGCTCCAGAGTCGCTTCGGAAAATGAAATTTAAGGAAAAATCTGATGTGTGGTCATTTGGTGTTACGTTGTGGGAAATTCACTCATTGGGTTCGAAATTATATTAAGCTCTCATCATTCTTTTTTCCATATTTTTAATCGTTACATTTTTTTAAAATAGGAGACCTACCCTATCAAGGAATGGAATGGAATCCAAACTTCAGTTCAAAACTAACTAAAGGTTTGAGATTACAGGAACCAACGTATAACAACAAGGGAATGTAAGCGCACAAGTAGATTTCATATTACTTTCATATCAAACAGGTTTTTGAATTTAGTTGAATTTCATATTTATTTAAGGTATTCTGTTATGTTAAGATGCTGGAATTTAGATCCCAACAATCGACCCACATTTTCTGAATTGAGGACAATGTTGCGTCAGGTTTTTTCCAACAATTAATTAATTAGTGGCAAATTGATACAGTAGTAATTATTAATGTGTGATAAAGATAACTAATGTACAACTTGATAACATACATATTCATCGGCATCATTTTTACTTTTTTTATGCAATGCATAATCCCATCCATCCTTACATTTCATGTTAAAAATACTCAGCACGTTTAAAACATACAAACCCCAGTCAATTCTCAGCTATTTCGTCGTTTATAGTCAAATCAACTCCATTTTGATGTATAGTGTGAGTGCAAGTATTTTTAACAGTACATGATTTACAGTAGTATAGTTTTGGCTCTTGTCAAGTTTACATAAATTTATTGAGAATGGTCATTGGACACGATGCACAATTTTTTCCGGGGAAGACGGGATACAGATTAGATAGCCGATGAACGACCAGAAAATTGTAAAGGCATATATATCCTGCTTTGAGTAACATAAGTTGTGACTGCTTAACAAAACTTTTACAATGAATCAAGACATATGTATGTCCATTTTAATACTTATTCATGTAACATTGAGTATTGAAATGGAAAAATCTCGCTTCGCTCATTTACTCAGAAGATTTTGTGAACAAAAGATAACAAGACCAGCTCAAGTCATTCAATTACATAATGATTACTCTTACCACTCAACTGCTCATCGAGGCAAATGTTGAAAATACTCTTCAATCCAATTCCAACAAGCTTTAGAAAATCAACACATTTTATTTCATTTGAAGAAAAAAATTAAACGAAAGTTTCACTTATGATGAAGTCAAAAACAATTATATTAGTTTTCCTTCAAGTTTTTTATATTGAAGTATTATTCCTCATCCAAAGCTGCGACTCTCTTAGTGTTAGACCTGGTGAAATGTGGCCGAATGGGGTGGTTAAGTACAAATTGGATACCAGTCTCACACTGAAAGATATGTCGGAAATTAAAAAAGCTATTGACGAATTTCACACGAAGACCTGCATTAAATTCCAACCATGGAAGGAAGGGGACATTGATTTTGTCAGTATTGAAATAAGTAGTAACGTGACATGTGGATCAACCCAATTGTGTAAAGTAGGTGGCTACCAGTATTCAAGGCTGAATGGAAATTGTCGCATTAAAGGATCAATGATACATGCTCTTGGAAAGTCATTATGCCTTGACGGAGAGGAGAAACGGGATGATCGTGATAAGTACTTGACCTTCCAAGACCAATGCAAGACAATCCCTGAGAAGCGTGAAAAAAACCATCCGATTGGAATGTATGACTACGCAAGTATATGGCATTGGCCATGCAATTCTTGTGAAGGAGGCTGGCCTACGGTACCTAACGTGACCAAATGTGGGGTTAATTCCAAAACAGAACTTAGAATTTTGGATGCCGATGGTATCAACACGCTGTATAACTGTGGTGGTAAAATTTTAGCATAAAAAATTTATAATAATTAATTTCTTACTTCCTAAAAAAATCTTTAATGTTTTAGGTTGCTATAGACATCGGTGGCGTCCAGTGGAAAACCTTACACATGAAGACAAGACAAATATGTACAGTTTCGATTATGAAGCACCAGATGGTTCTCCACTTTATCCTTGTCGAGGGAGCGTAGGTGGCTCCATAATGGTTGGGAAATATAATGATTCGAAGTCAAGCTGCTACATTGCGTATAGTACAAAGCAGTATGAAATAAAGGAACGGTTTGAGGTATTAACTATTCCTGGAGGACTTTCTGAGCAGTGTAGCACATACAAATTGGTCAACAAAACTGAGGTAGCATTGGACACACTAGTTTCAGCTGGAGATTGGATATCAAATTACAAATGGAAAGGGTACATAGCCTATGCATCCATTAATAAGACGGGAAATGTGAGTGAGAGTTCTGTTGGCAATGCTTGGCTTCAAGAAGGCCATGAACTTACTTATGATGCTGATGTTTCAGTTGGTAATGAAGCAATTAAGGCTGCGCAATTTAAAGTTTTAACTTGCACTATTGACACAGACTGCATTTTGAAGGAATTGTTTGCAGAGAGAAAATTATGCATGTAGCTAAGTAAATCTATAATATACTCTTATCAATTAAGGATGTATGGCATATATAGTCAAATTATGAATTTACGATTAGTAAAAAGAATACAAAGAACTGGCGACGACTTTGGACTGTTCCTTTTTTCATTGAACTAAAGAAAATTATTTGCAATTTAAGACTTCAGTTTTATGCACACATATTGTAATAATAAGTGATTAAATGCAGTCAGAAAAAAAATTCTTACATTCTAGTGTATAATTATGTACATCAGCGGATGTTTGAAAATCCATTCATAAATTAAATGAATGATTAAACAATTTTCTAATCTGAAATTATTTCGGGGAAATGAAGTTCAATGCAATACAATCACATTATATGCTTTTATTTTCGAAAACCAACTTATACATTTCTGAAGCACAAACACGCCAATTTATTCCACAGGGCCTAATTATCCTAACTAAGTCATTACCGCTTATTTATGATGGGAGTTTGTAATATAATTATGCTTTACACCAACCATATAATATATGATAAGCGGTATTATTATTATTCACTTCAAGCGATTACTAGGGTGCTCTTACTCGTGTTCATGAGTCATTAGTTGGGAACGAAATTTTTGGTGAAGGATGCAAGCAATCTTACCATAATATATGTTGTAGGCATTAAAACTACAAAATATTCCGAAATTTGGTGTAAAATCAGAAGAATTTAAAAGGAATGTGTAGATCTTAATTTTTAAATTCTTGAAAAGTATATAATATACTTAATACCATGAAAATCTTTACTGTTACGCTTTGCATTGTCACAAAAATTGAAGTGCGGCAAATTAAATTAATTAGCCTGGAAGGGAATTAACAATATTTCAATAATTATCAGCTGCACGATTACAGTAGAAGTGTGTCCAGCGATTACAGAATTTTGGTAAATATTCAATATAAACGTGAATGTCAGCAAAGTAACAGGTAAATACTGAAAGCAGAATGTATTATATAAGTAGAATAATATTTTGTTACTTTTCACTTGTTACATTTTCAGCAGAATTTGCAAACGTTGGCAATTTCATGTGTGCATGAAATTAATATCATAATTAAAATTTTCCACTGTCAAAATCCCAATCCATAATTGCTTATCATAAATACTAAAAAGATTTGGATGTTTTAATGTATTTGCGCATACTTTTTGTAGCGTAGGGACATCACGGGAAAACGATGCCGATTGATTTTCCATACAAAAAATAATACGTCTCCGTCTCTTAATTTTTGAAATAAGTCAAATGCTACCGCAAAAAAATCTCTTTTCTGAAAGTTTCTAATTTTTCTATTTAAAAGTTGTTTCGGAAAAGAAAATTCCATTTTATTCTTAAATGAAAATTTTTTGTTCCAGACAGCCTTCATATTTTCACTCGCAATTATATTCCCAGTATTATTATGGATACGTCATTTATCAATTTCATAATTTAATTGCCGTTCAATTTCTTAGCTTCTCTTCACCAGGAGTTGTTAAGGGATAATAATAACTTTAGTTTTGCCAATGACGTAGATTTTGCGAGCTTCACTAAACTACTGGTGTTAAATATTCCGAGTTAATTGGAGAAATGAATAGTGCTCATGTACAAAATCTAAGTTTTATACATCGAGATTTGTATCCGACATAATATATTACATAATAATATCCACGTGTGTACTTATTTTTGACAATTTAATGTTTCGCCATTTGCAAGTTTGACTTCCGACGTAAAATTATTTTAAGTGGGTCAGTAACTACGAATAGTCATTTTAACGTAACAGAAACTTACTTCAACAATTTTATTTTAATATCAAACCAGATCCACATCCACTCCAAACATAGCTTGACACGGTCATGCTAAAAGAATTCAAAAAATGAAGGTAAAATTACTTGCAAACTTTTTTACTAAGCTGGTCATTCGCATCAGTAGAAGAATAACTCCGTAACCCTTAGAAAGAATGCTGACTCAAAAAGTTTTGAAAACTTATGGAGAATCCATTAAGTTGATATCAACTCCACCGGGATTTCCCATAAAATATAATGAGAGGACGGGTGCATTAGAGCCTTCACATTCTTATCATAATAATTTTATGCTTGTTTCATCCACCAGCATCGGGGGAGTTGGGGCTGTATTGCTGCTGCATACTTTGATTGGGGTGACAACAGACAGTCCAAGTAAGTGTTTACAAGTATTTTGGGCACTGATGTTCTTCCTGATGGCCCATTCGAATTGGAATTTAAGCGCCAATTCCAGAAAGCTCATTGGCCTATTCAACGGACTTGTATTGGTAGAAAAAAGGATGCTAAAAGGTAAGTGACATTGCTTAAAATTGAGGAAATATATAGTATGAATTTGTAGCGAAATAAATTTATTGTTTCCTTCAGCTGGAAATTCTTTTCATGAAGACAGAAAATTGAGAATTGCCTTGATTAGTTGTGAATATGTCTCCAAACCCTTCCTTCTAATGCCGATTTTATGGGGGGTAGGGAGTATGATCGTACCATGTCAATCAGTCAACTTTTATGCTTTTATTACCCCTGAATCGCTCTGCAATACGGGAAATGTAAAACTGGATAATGGCATACAAACAGAAACGACTCTGTGGAAATACGGATGGATTGGACTTGTTGGAATTGTGAATTTTGTAACATTTTACGCCTCGTGAACACCCATACTTTTACAAGATATTCAGATTCTACTCGGCGTAATGAGTCTTCGCAGAAACATAGTGTTGTTGAAAACATTGGCAGCTTCAGCAATCCGAAAAGGCAAGGAGTCCAGATTGATCATATTCTACCGAGAACTACAACTTCTCACGGGTCTCTACAATGCATATCATCGACATGTGTTTTTACATGTAACTGCGGCACTTTGTTTTGGAAACATATTACTGCATTACGTTACAATACGTGGCTTGACATCGACCTCTTTTACCATCCCCTTGTTTCCCTTAGTGGTTTGCTTGATAATTGCGGTGGATACTTATTGGGGTATACTTATCCTGTTTGGTTGGACCGCTGAACCCAACACATGTTCTAAAAGGTGTCTGGGGATGCTTGCGAGAAGGAAGAGTCTAATGCTGGACAAAGAAATGAAAAGATGCATGAGGTCACTACCGGTTCTGAAAATCTATATTGGTGCGGTGAACTTCACTCAAAGCGAAACATCGATAAACTTGTTGAATTTCTGCCTAGAAAGAATTGTCGATTTGCTACTTATAGATCAGGGAACAGGATAAAGAAATAATATTCCAAATATGACGAATAACTTTATTACTTAAAATCATAAAAAATAAGTAACTAACTAGTCGAATTATCATTAGAAAAAACAGTATCATCAATTTCTTAGTAAGAGGTTAGTAGACTAGATTCAGAAGCAGTATCATTATTGTATAATTTATTTTAATGAATTCTTAACCAGTTCTTTAAGTTTAATTTAATTGATTAAGTATTCTATGCTACAAACAATTCTCACAAAGCCTTCAATCTACTCAAACAGTTTGCAAACTGTCGGTTTATTTGGTTTGCTGACAATATCATTTCAAAAAATGGCCTGATCCAGGTTGAAAATATTTTATTTAATTATCCCCGGTCCACACTGTCACTGTCAATGATATCTGTCAACCTTTGGGAAAAACCAAGCATGTCAAAAGTCTAGTAATATTGTTGAAGAATATAAATAGTTTTAAAAATACATTACCCAGCATAATACATGTATTGTTGATCCGTTTTAGGAGTAATAAAAGTAAATTATAACAACACTTTATCAAGCATTTTCAATCACACTAACATTGAGCTATTTAGTAAAGTATTTCATCAAATGTCATAAATTTAAGTCGAAATAAATGTAAATATATCATTATGGGAGTCACCTACGTTAAACAAACTTTGAATATCTGGAACTACTACTATGTCAAAAGATGAATGGAAAATAGACAGACACCACAGCTATTCTATTATATTTATAAGTTTTCATTTACTTTCTGCAGCAGTATATATTGTCATACTCTCTTGTGTTTTGCTGGCAAAAGAACATACTAATAATCATTTCATAACGAGTTGGTTGGATTCCATATTCCATATAGCTATATGCTGCCATCTAACTCATTCATTGATTTATGCTTATGATCATTCTCGTACATTTCCTTTTTGGATGGTTATACCATGGTTGTAATTTTGTTGTAATCGCTTCCAAGTTGCAAAAAAATTGCATAAATTATAAAGAAGAGGTATGTATGTTTGTTTTTGGTATTTGCGGAATATATTTTCCTCACTTGTTGGTGCAACTGACGACTGGATTGAGTTATAAATGTTGTGGTACGGCGCCAACAGGATTGATGATGATTTTTTCCAATTTCCTCGAGCATGATCATCATCATCATTAAAATGTTCCAGCCATACATTGTATTTGTATATATGAGAGTTGTCTACGAGAGTTATTGAAACTCTCGTATGTAGTATATTATGTGGTGCTTGAAATATGTTCTTCTCTTTGCTCATGCTCATGTTAAGGAAAGTTCAATTTCTTTGATTGATTACATCAGAGAGATAAACGGGTGGCACTAATAAATGGAAAGGACAATCTTCAATTTATTTTTAATCAAATATATTCAGGCACAGGCAAAACAAAATTATACAAAAATAAACCTGACAACTGGCAGGGTATATGGGAACCTTCGAGCAAGAATTTAAGTTGAATGATGTTAGAATAAGCTGTGTCTTAGTAGTCCATTGGCTTAAAAAAGATTTGAAGATTTTCATCATTGTGGCTGCTATTGAGAAATTTTCAAAATTTTGGCATTTAAACGCTTATAGGTCATGCTGGGGTCATTTCTGATTTTTGGAAATAGCATGGTTGAGTTTTTCTCTAGAAATAGCATCATTTTGATGTGTCATAAGTTATGACTCATAACCCATATTTTGCTATTAAAAATATTTGACCTTGACATTTGACCCGGTTGCCGTTGACCGATTTTGCTCATCTTAGAACTCATCCAAGGTCTTGACCTAAGGTGTTGTTTAGCAAAAAGAATTTTTGAAAATCTTTAATGGTGTAGAAGTTATCGTGCGAACGGACAGACGGACAGACACACTTAAGATCCATTCTAAAGAACTTGCTTTTGATCTTCGATCGCAGGTTAATAAGATATACACAGATGAATAATTTTTTTTAATAATTTACGCCCACGGCTTTGAATAAAATTTAAAGTTGCTTGAATTTTAAGCACATGAAAAACAGGGCTCGTGGGACGGACGTTTCAATTTTTACAAATCATTTTAAATTGGTAGGCTTGAAGAACTCGCGATGCATTGCTGTTGTCTATAGCTATAAATCTGACCAGTTGGACACGAATTCCGTGTAATTCGTGTAATTCTATAAGCCGTATCGTCATCTTCGCTATCATACTCATTACTTGCGTAACGTTTCTTTCTCAACTGACGGTTTCCTGGAGTTCGCCTCATCGTAAGAGCTGCCACCGTACAGATACCATGAATAGATTTATCACTCAATGGAACAAGTACCTCTCCACGAGAGCAGGGGCCCTTCAAACCAGCAACATAGCACTTTGATGTACTCCCATATAAAATCCATTGAGATTCGGATTCTTCATTGCTAAAAATTTATAAAAAAACATGTAAATAATAATATATAGTTTTTAATGAATTTATTCACAATTTGAGCGAACCTGGAACCAGGACACTGTTGTAAAACGACCCTTCCAAAGCTGAAGGTAATCACAACAGAAATCACGAGAAAAAAAGTTTTGAAAACCATTTTTGTACTCACTCCTGCGTGTGTAGGAACGTAACTACGTAGAAACTAACAACCACTTTATTCACTTTCCAAGTGAAGATTGATGCTCTCAAGCTGCAGAATGATCTTTTGGCATTTGATATTTTGGCTACTCAACACAAACATGATGCTACACATCATGATGTATAGAGAATTGAATGAAAAAGCAGCTCTCATGTGATGAAATAGGTTGCCACTTTGATCCTAAAAGCAAGGATTTCTTCCACAATATCTTGCCTTCTTGCCATACATTCTCACACAACATCTTCAGACTTCACCCTCGTTGAATTTTATCGTAGAGTTTAGAGTTGCTTTAAAAAAAATTGTCTGAATATGGTATTGAATATTGCTCAATAAACATTTTGTATGAGCATATATAAGTCGAAATAATTTTTTGCTATATAATATATGTATCTGCAGCCTTCAAAGCATTCTCTATTCTTTCCATGTAAATAGTAGCAGAGATTTGATGTTGCTTACTTGGTAAGCACAGGAATGGGGCTAAAAAACTCATCCAATTTTGCAAAAAAACGAGTACGTGTAGCTGAGGGAATTAATTATTACCTGCTCAATTTCAGATTTTTTTCTTCCTTGAATCATATGCACGCACAGTGTAATATTGGTTTGATAGAGAAATACAATTTGGACTTTATGAACAGTTAAGTTGAATGTATTTTCTACTTTTTGGTGACTTGTAGTATTCATTTCCAATTACCAAAGTTTGAAATGAAATGACACCATAGCATCCTATTACTTTCCAAGTAGTGTAATTGGTTACATCAAAAATGTTGAATGAAACGGAAATCAGAAGAGTTTACTAATGGTTATGAATCTTATTGAGTTGCTGTATGATCTCTTGAGCAAACCAGCATGCTACTTACAAAATTAATGATGAAGCAAACACTTGCTATACAGCCAGCATGTTTTGCAACATTATTTATTGATGGATAATATCCACCACATTATTAGTACCAATAAGCCTCCCGTTTACACAATAGTATCTGTCGCAAAACAAGAAAATTGAGAACTAGCCACAAAATCCTGTTTCCGTTATTTGAATCTAACTACAACGTAAAACTACTGGTAAGACCAACCCTACTGAAATCCCATTGTACAAATATTATAATATTATGTAAGATTGCGGTTTCCTCATTAAAATCAACACTTTAGCAGTACAGCTTGTATTTAAAAAGTTGCAGTAGTAAAAGGTTGGAATTACAAAACAAAAAGTTTTTTTTATGCATACAAATGTAAATTAGGGTGAATGTTTGTATGTGATTTCAAAACTCAAGCAAGCACTTGAACCTGCTCCCGGATATAATCAGCGTGATCATTGAAAAAAGGGACCTATTACAAGTATTTGGGAACGTACACATCTTTATAAATTACAATGGAGAACTACACTCGCTTCGTAAACACTTCCATAGATATTAATGAGTATTGTACACCTTCATCTCAATATATTTTAATATCCTTTGTTTCAATTCTCTCATTTCTTTTCCTAATTTTTTTCATAGTTAGTGTTTACTTAATTGTTCGTTTTAAACAAGTAAAATCATTTCTATCGGAAAGTGACGTCAAAGAATTTCGTAAAGGAAGACTTAAACGAACAAGCAAAGGTGACATTATAATTGATGGGAATGTTTGTGGAGAAAATGTCAAAGCTTTGAGGTTTGAAAGAGAGTATGAGTTATCTCGTGAAGAAATTACAATAAGCATGTACATACATGATATTGGAGACTGGCAAAAAAATTTCAATGTTGATAATTCATTTTAAATTCATGAAAAATGTTCTATATTATTAGATAAGGAGAAAGTTCTTGGATTTGGGTGCTACGGTATTGTTTACAAGGGGACGGTTAAAGGGTATCCTGCTGCAATAAAAGTTCCAAACGGAAATTGCACTAAAGGAACATTTAAGACTTTTCTTGCTGAAGTTAAAGTTCTTTGTCATCTCGGCACCCATCCAAATATTTTGGAGTTTGTTGGCGCTCACGTGAGGGAAATTCGACGTGGTAATTTTATTTGTTGCTTCATATAATATGTTTATCGGAACAGCTAAATTATACAAATTCCCGTTTTATGCAGGTATTCTGCATATTGCTACCGAACTATGCTCAAATGGATGCTTGGAGAGTTTTCTAAGAAGAAAGAGTCATGTTACGACACGTGACAGCAACAGATTTGACCAAGAAACTTTGGAAGAGAGAACAGTTTCAGTATATGAGTTACACAAATTTTCTATGGAAATTGCCAAAGGTATGGAATACATTTCGAATAAGAAAATTGTGCACGGAGATCTCGCCACAAGAAACGTATTTCTGGACTATGGTAACGTCTGCAAAATTGGAGACTTTGGGCTGTCACGGAAATTACAGGAGTATCAAGTTTATATGAAAAACTCTTACGATCCAATACCCTGGAAATGGATGGCATATGAGTCCCTAACGAAGCAGGAGTTTACCTGCGAGTCGGATGTTTGGGGCTATGGCGTAACTGTTTGGGAAATCTTTAGCCTTGGTATGTAAAAATTAAACAATGCTCAAAATTTTGATATAAAATAAAATAATGTTTAATAATAAGTAGGCAGTTCACCGTACGCTGGGCTAAGCTGGAGTCCTGAGTTTGCTAATGACCTTAAGACAGGATTAAGACTACCAGTTCCTCCTTTTGCAACAGCGGAAATGTTAGCAAATTTTTTAACTGAAAGTTTACACGATTTTTTTTTCTTGAAATGATCCTACATATAAAACTACTTTGATGTACTTAATTTAAAGTAGATATGAAAACCTGTTGGACTGCTGGCATATTAATCCAGAGAGACGGACTTCGTGTACGGCAATGCTTGACTACTTTAAAGGATTTTGTGAGAGCGAATATATAGTTATAGATATTGAACAAGTAAATTCAAATATTCCATGGGAAGAAATAGCACCCCTAGACAACGATGGTGACAATGAAGATGGATTTGTTGGGACTGAATACGTAACTCTTAAAACAAAAAGTGTCACTTTCAAGAAATCCAAAGGGAATGAAATTACCTCTTCAGATTACGATAGTGACAATGATTAACAAACTGCAGTGTGTATTGGGTAAGCCAAATTATATTGTTTTTCGCTGACCAAAATCCTGAGTATCTAGTTAATTTCAAATGTAATAAAGGTTTGACAAATAACTATGGCAATAAAAAATCGTCTACCAGTTCTGAAAGCTATTTAATTTATAGATGCACTTCAGTTTTCCGCAGTTTTCAAGTGCTTCAATCTGATTTTTAAGTCCTTTACAGGTCACAGGTTATTACGGAAAAGAGGGAAGGGTGCGTTTCTTAAGTTTGTGGCGAATTAATATTGATTTCATGGTCAATTTCAATATATTAGTGGCATTTGCAATTTATAACTACTTTATAGTACTTCCTAAATATATAACAGAATACTAAAATTCCTTAGGCTAATATCACTAAAATGTTAATTGTAGCATTTCTGGTAACATTAAGATGTGAATTTTTAAATAGCTATTAATAAAGCTTTAAGAGTTCCTGCTGAATAAATTATTGTAAGTATTACTATTAATTTTGAAGACCACTTCATATTTAAACGCATTAAGTGTACAAATTAACGAATATTTAAATGTTCAATTCAAATATGTTCAAATAAGTATATTACTTACAGCTACAAATACATCTGATTAGGTTGGCAATTTTGGAACTATCTGCAGTAAAATAATTTCAAATGTGAAAAGAACACCAATCATTTGTAAAAGAAATGGTTTTGTGACAACAAAGCATTCCAGTTCGGTCATTCCAATATCAGGTCCAAATGTAAGGCGCTTGTCAAGCCGGGATATCTATATGTTACAATCATTTGTGAATAAATGAGTTATTTTGCGGAGTTATTAAGGGATCAAACAATATATATTAACCTCAGGTTCATAATAATCGGCAGGACATTCTTGAAGTACGCTGCGAATTTTGTGAGCATATACATTGATTTTGGCACAGTAAATTGAAACAGTGAAACATCTCATAATTAAGTGCAAGACACTCCATGGGAAATAAATGGAATGGGCAATGCCGTGACGCATAACATCAAGGGTGAGAAAATCTACAAGCTAATGAATACATAACGGTTAAGGATTAATAAAAGTGGTTTCAAGATTTTTAAAAATTTCAGTTGCATAATTACCTGTAGGCACAAGTAGTACAGATTAAGTGTATATGATCCAAACATAATTGGTGAAAAGAATTTTTCGACTGCTTCAAGTATTTTACATAGACTTTTGTGGTCATATACAATTTGAGTCCAAGCTTGCCTATCTGTAAATATTTTTAAATATATAATTTTAAGTTCACCTTGTACAACAAAAGACAGACTTACAGGTTGGAAAATGCCTATATTGTTGGTAATATTGTACTTGTGGAAAATATAATTTCTTTGGAATCAATTTTTTAAATTTAGTATTTTTATAGAGTTTAGCATGGAGAAAATTGGCTTTCGGAGTCATCCCTTCACAATAATTCACAATCATCAAAAATTAATAAAAATGCATTCCAACCCAATATTTCGATGCAAAACTGTTGCGAACTATAGAAAATCGTCAAAATGAAAATTTTTGACAAACTCCAGCAGACTCAGAGGGGCTAAATATGCATATTTATAAATATATTGTCTTACTCGCATCAAAAACTCGTTTCCCCAAGATTCATCCTAATCTACCATAATTTTAACCTTGACTGACCCTTTTAATTAATTGTATAGGCAACTTACTTGCTTTAGCGTCCACCTGCACGAAGGCGCCTTTTGTTGTCATCACCTCTTTTTCAGCAATTTCACAAAGGGTCTTAAATTGAAAGTACAATGCACGACCCATAACAGCTAAAAAGACATCCATGTAGTTCCAAGCATATAAAACCCACTTATGTTGCAGGAATGCGACCACTGCAACAAACCAGTTGTAGCCAATTGCATTCGCCCAGTGTAAATTGGATCTCCAGTAGAACGATTCAAATGAGCTGAAGTTTGAAGAATGATTATAGACCCGAGTGTTTCCTAAACCAAAAAATATATTTATATACCCCCTTGTGTAAACAAGATTACTTATAAACTTACCTGTCGCCTCATCCAACTGTCTAATGAATTCCAGGTGGAGAAGGGCATTTTCCAAGATTATAGATGACATGATACCAACGCTTATTAGAATTATATCACGCCAAAGTTTTGTGTCCTTTCTTGAATACACAATGTGAGTAGATCGCCATACCTCAAACATTTTTAAAAAGTCTTTGCCACGAAAGAGGAATGAAAGATAGCTGTAAATAAAAAAATATCTTTGAAATAAAATATTATAGTTGCTAGACGTACTAGTATGGTAGTAGTTTTCAGCACTGAAAATTGGGAGAAGTAGTACAGTACTAGAAACTGTCCTACTGGTATTACATTCCAATGATGAATTTTTCTGGAGAAGATTTTAGCTACTCTCATTCAATTTTTTACAAAAAGTTTATCAAATAGGGGCAAATCTCTGTTATTCTCGTTAAAGGCTTTGCAATGTGTCTAAATCTATATGATCCGTGGTAATTGGTGTTCATCTAACAAGTATTGCATGTGCACAATTTCTCTTTCTCTTGCCAGCTAAACGTTGAACTTCGGCCAAATTTGGTACCCTTGACCCTATTCAATTAAGCACAAGAGTTTGAGACGTTGTTTTCTTAGGCTTCATTTCTTTAAACTTGATTTTCCCAACAATAACCAAAAATTAAGTTCTAAAATTACAGCAAATGGCTCAAAATGTAAGGTTTTTAAGCAGCTTACGCAAAATTAAGATTGAATTTTGCCAGTTAAGCATTAATTTCAGGCAAATTATGTGGATTCAAAAACATTAACTGATACGTTTGAAATATTAAAAGAGGTTTCAAATATATACGACCAAACTTATGTCTAATGAGGCATGTTTTGGAGGCATGTTGAGGCACGTTGAGGCATGGTGAGTTAGGTTAGTTTAGGTTAACATGTATAACATGAGTTAACCAAAACTAACCTAACATGCCTCAAACAAATGCCTCAAGCATGCCTCAACTTGCCTTATTGTGCCTCAAGCATGTCTCCAAAACATGCCTCAACGTTCCTCAACTTGCCTCATTGTGCCTCAAGCATGTCTCCAAAACATGTCTCATTAGACTTTAGCAAGTATTCATTCAACATGCCTCAACGTGCCTCAAGCATGCCTCCAAAACATGCCTCATTGGGCTTTAGCAAGTATCAATTTAACATGCCTCAACATGCCTCAAGCCAGAAATATGAAATCTCAACCTGAAAATGCAACTCAGCCCGCTTTACAATGAGTATCTGACACAGTTAAACAACGCCTTTTAGTTAAATAGGCCATTATACTTGAAATGTGTACATATAAAATTCATCAAAGTTTTATGTACTACTTTCGGTCTCAGAAAATCTGGCAAGCCTAAAAAAATTAATGAAATTTCATCGAAATTCGAAGCATACAAATTCTTGTAAGCACTCACAGAAACACGGCCCAAATGTTATAAAGCACAGCTCGAAATGATTGGATCACTTCGATAGCTTTGGATCGAGTTTGGTTGATGGCCCATAGGATTGCAAGTCCAGCATTTATAATGGAGACCAGTAAAATGATGTGTGATATCACTGATGATAAACTTAGCCGTCTAAAATAAATTAAGTAGAAGTAGTGTTTTTTTTTGTTTTTTTAGTCGCATGAAAAAAATAATTGTACCTGAATGAAACATTCCTTGATGAGCGGCTCATGATTCCTGAGAATGGTATTATTCCAAAAATTCTCCCCATTATAAACAAGAATCTAAAATCTGCGTATGGGTCAGTTTCGTCGTCTAACTCGTTATCTGAGTCGCTAAATATCTTTCTTTGTCTATGTAATTAAATAGGATTTGGATAAAGTGAAATTTATTAGAATATAATGTGTTTATAGGTAATATTTTTCTGGTACCTGATTGCCAGCCCAGATGTACTCTGATTCCTATGCATCTGTGGGTACAAATTAACCACAGTATCGTTATTTACGGAGCTAGGATTTTGAATCCCATACCTTTTCATTAAATTGTCCAGATCACGATCTAGAGCTGTGTCTAACGATTTTTTAGTGTAGGAAACTTTTTCCATTTTTGAGTGACGCAAGTTTTCGGAACCTTAAAAGTCATCAGTCTTAATAAATAGCTACTTCAGAAATACTAATTAGTAATTTTAATTTTTTGTTAAACACTTGATACGTGAATTGAGCAGAACCAAAGGCAAATGTGTAGGAACTCCTGCTTAATGCAGTGGAATAATCAAAAATTCGAAGTAAATCGAGCAAAGAACCGGCGAACGATTTTGGCTTTTTTATCATGAACTTTTCTAGGATTATGGCCATAGCCATTCCTTTGGCAATCAATAATTCAATTTATTGAGAAAAGAAGGGGCGTCTCATTACGTGATGACCATCTAAAATAACACGAAGTGGGTATTTAAGGGCACTCAGGATTCAACACTAGTTGGATAGTTAGCAAGTCCTAATTATTACGTAGCTGAAGCGAGAGAATTCAGCGAAGTAATGGTTTTACGCAAACTGTCTGTCTGTCTGTCTGTCTGTGCGCACTCTCCTGGTCACATACATTGACCGATTTCGACCAAATTTGGTACACAGGTAGCACTACTCAAGAGGACCTCTGGGAATACTTTTCAGACAATCGGTCAAACGGTTCGAAAGTTATAGGCTCGAAACTTCAGAAACTCGTCGATTTGGCTGTAACGTATACGTAAGAATAGCATAGCATCCGTGTGCATGTGTTTGTGCATACGTCCGGAATCCGGAATGGTATTCTACAAGTGATGCTTTCACTACACGTTGGGGGAGGATCGCGGAGGTGGGTTTAAAGAGCATAACGGAGGGGATTTGGTGGACATGCGGGAGTTTGGAGGTGATCACTCAATAACCCCTGTTTCAGCTACGTCTCTGGGCCTGCTTACTAGCAGTTTACTATTTCTTGAAAGACAGAAACTAATAAAACACGTTTGAGAATTGTTGTACCTACAAAGCAAGGCCAATATTGTCTAGAATAACCCTTGTAACACAGGGTGTAACGAACAAGCAATTTAGTGTTTATAAAAGGAAACTTTCACATTTGACCTCTACGATAACATCCAAGATAAGCGCGTATATCATGGTTGTTGGTCTTTTCTAATATTTAACTGAGACGCCCTATTTGAAATGTATAGCAAGAGATACTTAAAGTGTATATACCTGAGCTGATACTTGAAAACGGAAAGGTTATCATGAGATTTGATCCTGAAGATAACATCGCAGATAAGCGTGCATAGTACCTTTGATCTTCGCTCGTGATTAGCTCTCGAATGATATGCTACACGGTATACCTTACGCTTAAAAAAATGGGGATGTATGACCTTTTCCTCCAGGAGTAACTCCAATATGGTTCAAAATTGAACTTGATTCCTAATTTTTCAGAAGCTATTGATTGGTGAAAACAGACTTATAAAAGTGAAAGTGTTCTCGAGTTATCGTGTCCCCGAACGAAACGACTGGTCAAAGCTATAAACAAGCAATAAATTGCTGTTAAATAAACTCGACAATTCAAGATGTGATAATGTACCTTTATGCTCATATTATCTGAAGTTGTATGGCTTAGGTCAAGGGTCACGCCGAGGTTATCAAAAAATGTCGAAAATAGTATCACTGATATGCTCTCAGCAGTAGCTTCATTTTGATGTATTACAACCTTACTATATTTGACTTCATCATGGTCGTAGGTCACGCTGGGGGTATCAAAAACTTTCAAAAATGGTATCACTGATCTAATCTCAGCAATAGATTAATTTTGATGCATCACAACCCATACCTTGCTGTTTGAAAATATATTTGACCTCAACCTTTGACCTGGTTTCCGATAACCGGTTATGCCCATCTCAGGACTTAAAGTCAGCTTTGACCTCAGGTATCGACTACTGAAATCAGAATTAAAAAATGTGAACACGTTCAAAAGTTATGCTGCCCCCGGACAGATAGACGACGAACGACAGAACAATTTTAATATGGACCTAAAGGTTCATAATAATATCCATCC
The DNA here is from genome assembly GCA_964034955.1 of Orchesella flavescens. Classification (NCBI taxonomy): domain Eukaryota; kingdom Metazoa; phylum Arthropoda; class Collembola; order Entomobryomorpha; family Orchesellidae; genus Orchesella; species Orchesella flavescens. The sequence goes on from OZ035957.1 coordinate 24,778,059, forward strand.
ATACAAAGAAGAAGTATTTTCTTATTCCGCGCCTTTGGCAACAAAACCTTCTGAACTTTGCAACAACAAGTCGACATTTTTGAAGCATTATGTTGTGAAAAGTCTGTGCCTATCAAGTTGGTTTCCTTTCCGTTGTATAGTTTTTTGCATGAGTGAAAACACAATTCACTACATCATAAGAAGTCCAATTAACTATTCACTAATGACTGATGGAGACAAGCACTAAAACTCGTTTGAAATTTTTAAGTTGATACTTTACAAACATGTCGATATGATACCATCTAGCTTTAGCATAATACCAATTTATTTGGGCCAATGCGAAGTTTTGGAGATGGTTTTAGACTTTTATGCAACGATTTTATGCTTTCCCGTTTGTTAGAGTAGAAAATTTGCAACTAGCACATTATCTAAAAATAAGGAGTCTCTTTAATTAGGCAAATTTTTCGATTATGAAAAGCGTAATGAAGGTACAGTCTGTGTCTGTTTTTACGCCCGACTGATTCTTGGAAAGTTCACGAAGGAATGTGTTGCGTATTTATGGTGGAATAAATATCACGGGAGAAGAGGAGTTAGCTTATAATTATTAGTTTAATTAAGTTTAAATGATAATGATAATGGACAAAGTGCAAAGTTGACAAAGTGCAAATCAGACAAACTTCCCATGAAGATTCAAACCACATTAATACACCATAAGCTCGACATGGATGAAAGTCCCAGCAAGCCCGAGTATTATCAAAAACTTCAATACCTTCAAGAAAGCTCCACGTAAAAACACCATAAACAATTGGACAGAAAATATAATTGAGGATATCTATTTGTGATCTGGCGTGCATTGATGACAGAATTAAGTAGTGTAATCAACAATAATAACAATAAGCAATAAAATTTGCAATAAAAGTTCCCTCAGTTTCCTTCACTATGTCACTATTTAACTATTTGATTGTAATTAGTAATTATTGCTTGTATAGTTGTATAATAATTATGTAATGATTTCTCGGTAACAGTAGATGACATTTTATAAATAAAAGGTTTTATTTATTTATTCCTTCATCAAGCTTTCGAAGGTTAAAACATCATTTTTTAGAAATGAAGGCCAGAGTTGTATAATTACCTATTCACACTCCTTGTAACACTTGATATAACATTTTACATCAAGCCCATAACCACCTTGGAACAGGGTGTTGATAGCCTAAGTAAAATAATAGTAGGTCAAAACTTTAGGATATAGTTGCAGCACAATAATTTCAAATGTGAATAGAACACCAATAATTTGTAATATAAATGGTTTTGTGACAACAAAGCATTCCAGCCCGGTCATTCCAATATCAGGTCCAAATGTAAGGCGCTTGTCAAGCCGGGATATCTATATGTCAATTTCAATCAGCATTGCATAAATGATGCTATTTTATGGAATTATTAAAAGATCAAACAATATATCTATTGTCACCTCAGGTTCATAATACTCGGTAGGACATTCATGAAGTACGCTGCGAATTTTGTGAGCATATGTATTGATTTTTGCACAGTAAATTGCAACACTGAAACATCTCGCAATTAAGTGCAAGACACTCCATGGGAAATAAACGGAATTGGCAATGCCCTGACGCATAACATCAAGGGTGAGACAATCTACAAGCTAATAAATACATAACAGTCACAGTTAAAGATTAGTGAAAATGGTTTCAAAATTTCAGTTGCAAAATTACCTGTAGGCACAAGTAATACAGGTTAAGTGCAAAGGATCCAAATACAATTGGTGAAAAGAATTTTTCAACTGCTTCAAGTATTTTACATAGACTTTTGTGGTCATATACAATTTGAGTCCAAGCTTGCCTATCTGTAAATATTTTTAAACATATAATTTTAAGTTCTTCTCGATTATAATAAAAGATATATTTATAAGGAAAGGGACTGGTGACAGGTCTTGGTATTATAGATTAAGATGACTTCCTGTTGTGGAACTAATTTTTATGCAACTTACGTGCGGTAGCGTCCACCTGCACGAAGGCGCCTTTTGTTTTCATCAATTCTTTTTCAGCAGTTTCACAAAGGGTCTTAAACGGAAAGTACACTGCACGACCCATAATAGCTAGAAAGCAATCCATGTAGTTCCAAGCATATAAAACCCATTTATGTTGCAGAAATGCGATCGCTGCAACAAACCAGTTGTAGCCAATTGCAGTCGCCCAGTGTAAATTGGATCTCCAGTAGAATGATTCAAATGAGCTGAAGTTTGAAGAATGATTATAGACCCGAGTGTTTCCTAAACCAAAATAATTTTAGTTTTATATCCTCTTTTGACAACGAAATAAATTATAAACTAACCTGTTGCCTCATCCAATTCTCTAAAGTATTTCAGATGAAGAACGGCATTCTCCAAGATTATTGATGACATTAACACCACGCTTATTAGAATTATATCACGCAAAAGCTTTGTGTCCTTTCTTGAATATACAATGTGAGTAGATCGCCATACCTCAAATATTTTTAAAAACTCTTTGCTTCGAAAGAGGAAGGACGTAAAGCTGTAGATACGAAAAGATAATTGCGATCCGAAAATATTATACTATACTGCATTGAAATGTAAAAGCTATTGTGGGCACTCACAGAAAAACTGCCCAAAAATTATGTAACACAATCCGAAACGATTGAATCACTTCGAATGCTTTAGATCGAGTTTGATTGATGGTCCAAAAAAATGCAAGTCCAGCATTTATAATGACTACCAGAAATATGATGTGTGATATCACTGATGGTAAACTTAGCCGTCTAAAACAAAATTAAGTAGAAGTATTATTTTTTTTTATTTTTCGGTAATCACATGAAAAAAATATTTTACCTGAATGAAACATTCCTTGATGAGCGGCTCATGATTCCTGAGAATGGTATTAGCCCAAAAATTCTCCCCATTAGAAGCAAGAATCTAAAATCTGCGTATGGGTCATTTTCATCGTCTAACTCGCAATCTGGGATGTTAAATTTCTTTTTTTGTCTATTTAATTAAAGTAAATGGAATTTGTAGTGGATAACGTAAAATTCATTTGAATATAATGCGTTTGTAGTTAATATTTTTTGTACCTGATTGCCGGACCAGTTTTACTCTGATTAATATGCGTCTGTGGGTACAAATTTACCACAGTAGCATCATATACGGAAATAGGGTTTTGGATCCCATACCTTTTCATTAAATTGTCCAGATCAAGATCTAAAGGTGTGTCTGTAGGATAGGAAACTTTTTCCATTTTTGAGTGACGCAAATTTCTGAACCTTAAATCACTAGCCGTCATAAATAGCCACTTTATAAATACAAGTCAGTAATTTTAAAACATTTGAAACGTGAATTCGGCTGAAAAGTAAAGGCTAAAATGTATGAATTGCTGGTTAATTCAATGAAACAACAATAAAAATAAAAAGTTCTCCTTGTTTTAGAAGCCAACTGAACGGAAAACTGGAGTGCAAATTCGGATCGTATACATTCAGAACTTGTTTTTACCTTGATTGAACTTTTTGCATGTCACCTCATTCTTCCACATCAATAAACTCAATTTTTTGCAAAAAGATGGGGCTCATAAAGTGATGGACATTTAAATTAACAGGAAATGGTTATTTCGAACAGTTGGAAACATGATTCAGCACGAGTTGAAAAGTAGCAAGTTCTACCAACGACACTCTGATGGACTTAAAACAGTAAAAAGTATTCGAAACTGTTGAGTTGGTAATATCTGCAAAGCAGACAAATGTAATGGTCCATAATGCCAATCCATTTTATATATACGTAGAATTTGCAAATAATAAACATTTTATTTTATTTTCATTCTTTTATGAACTTTACAACAACAAAACAACATTTTAAGCGTTATGTTGCAAAAGTCTACGCCTATCTGGATGGTTTATTTTCCGTTGTATAGACTTTTGTAAGAGTGAAAATATAATTCTTCACATCATAAACAAGCCATATATTAATTATTCACTGATGAGCGATGGAGAAAAAACACATTTAAAATATTTAGGCCAACATTCTTCAAACATGCCGATATTATCCAGCTCAAGCATAATAGCAATCTATCAATATATGTATATCTTGTTTAAAGCGCATACCTTTCTATAAATAATTTTACTTTCACTGGTTCAATATATGTATATACCCAACGCAACAAACTTTGTGTCTACGTTCCAGCGACAAGCAAATATTTTCTATATAAGTTATGTTTTGAACTAAATCTGTTCTTCTGTCTGGATAAATACCATAAGCAAGCTTATAATTTATTCATAACATACTTGTGGGCATTTACCCATGCTTTTATTCAACAACAATTATTGTTGTTTACATATAACGTAATTAAGAAGATAGCTTTGGAACTAGCTGAAGTAAAATAATTTCAAATGTGAATAGAACACCCAAAACCTGAAGAATAAATGGTTTTGTTACAACAAAACATTCCAGTCCCGTCATTCCAATATCCGGTCCAAATGTAAGGCGCTTATCAAGCCGGGAAATCTATATGTATGTATTTCAATCAGCATTTCATAAATGTTTTTTTTGAAATTATTAAAGGATCAAACAATATATATTGTTACCAACCACCGGTTCATAATATTCGTCAGGGCATTCTTGAAGCACACTGCGAATTTTGTGAGCATACACATTGATTTTTGCACAGTAAATTGAGACGATCAAACATCTCGCGATTAAATGCAGAAAACTCCATGGGAAATAAATAGAGTGGAGAATTCCCTTATGCCAAGCCTCAAAGGTGAGACAAACTGCAAGCTGATCAATAAATAGCGGTCAAATATAAATAAAAGTGGTTTCAAGATTTTTAAAAAATTCAGTTGCAAAATTACCTGTAGGCACAAGTAGTACAGATTAAGTGCATAGGATCCAAACATCATCGGTGAGAAGAATTTTTCAACTGTTTCAAGTATTTTACATAAATTTTTGTGATCATATACAATTTGAATCCAAGCTCGCCTTTCTGTTAATATTTTTAAAATTTTAATGACAAGTTATCTTAAAAATATATGAATCTGCTGCTATGTGAGTAATTCTAAGCCACTTACGTGCATTAATGTTGTAACGGGAGGGAAAGCCCGCTACAGAATCTTGACCAACTGGCTACTATCCGTTGGTATAAAAGTTAAATTCTATGAAAATCGTAATCTGTTTTCCTCTGGAAATTCATTGCATTATAATCAGGGAATACTGGTGTATGTGTGTGCGCAATGGCTAAGGGAAAAATGCACAAACTTTCTCAATAAATGACTTTGAAGTTCAAAATTTGGAAATATTGACCCAACTCATGAAGTGAGATAAATTGGATAAATGGAATTGAATATTGCGTAGCTGGCGCTATGTGTTACCAGAAATAATCATTAAACACAGAAAAGATTATAGGGAGACGATTGACTTTTAATCAAGTTAATAAATAATCAAACTGAACAGAAATAGATTTGGAACCAGAGCAAGATCCGGTCTCCACATAAATATAATATAAACTCCCTTCTTAAAGTAAATGGAACATCGTGAGACGGTACTTAAATATAATCTCAATTCTAACTTACTACTTAAAACTTAGTGAGTAAATGTTAAACCTTAATACTAACTACTACTTCTAAATAGGTACTAAATATTAATTTTGGATAATTACTCAATGCTCTATCAGATTAGGGACATCAGCAAGGATGAGTGAGATCCAAAGACCCGCAACTCATTTTAGGAATCCCTAACCGCGTATGAATTTTTGAGTGTGACAGGAAATCTATTATGCCACCAAGAGAAGAGTTCCACTGTTAGTGGTTAAATTACTCAACTCCTGATCACGCGCGCGAAGGGTTAGCTATCTTATGCTATAAGGTAAGCCAGAGCCTTTAATGCTTTTGTCACACCCAAATATGGAAAAGCAAGAGCAATACATCTATGGCTTAATTAATATTTAATTACGAAACCTCAAGAAGAAGATTCTGATCCAGTTATGACGAAATGGCCGCAGCGGATGAACCGAAGATCAGCACAAGGAAAGGGAACCGGAAATGGGAGGAATCAACCTGGGAAGAATCATCCAGGGAATAGAAAGGAATGAGACCAGAACCAATAGTCCAGGCCAATGGAAGAGGAAATGAGATCCACGAGAATGGTCCAGACAACGGGGAATAGGAATCAACCCGGGACTAATAATCCAGACCAAGGATGTGGACAAAATGACCGGAGCAATTAATCCAAGCCAAGGGGGCACTCTTGTGCCAAAAAGGAAAAGGGAAAAAGTCCTCAATCCAAAATATGGAGGACCCAATGAGGAAAATCAATTTTCCTATGAGAGTGGAAAGTGGGATTTGTAACACTTGTGGCTGCAGCACTACTTCATGGTGAACCGATGAGGTTAAATGTTTGCTGCATACTAAAAGGGAAAAGATGCAGTCGATGCCCTTTTATAGACTCGGGAGACAATAGGAAAAATCTCTGAGCTTGTACCTCATATGCATCACACTTTAACGTGTGGATTCTCTATTTACTATGGACTACTTTTTATAATCCCCTGTCTGATATTTTCATACACACAGCTTAAAGTGCATTTCCACTGCCCCTTATGGATAATCCCTAAACCTGTTGCCTCTGGATTCTACAAGTATCAATTCACAATACATCTAATAATAAAGGAAGACTTGGTACCTGAACCATAAATAATGCTTGGTGCTGGTGTAACTCTCCTCCAAAAAGCTTATATAACAAGCGCCTGAGCGCAGATGCTCATGTTCTACAAAAAGACCTACATCTCATTATGCTAAATGAGCTCGAGACTACGATTGTTGATTTTACGATGGTCAAGGCTACCCAGTCATGACAATGTTCAATTCAACAAATATGCATTTAGCTGTCATCACCTCTTTTTCAGCAATTTCACAAAGGGTCTTAAACTGAAAGTATAATGCTCGACCTATAACAGCTAAAAAGACATCCGTGTAGTTCCAAGCATACAAAACCCACTTATGTTGCAAAAATGCTACTACTGCAACAAACCAGTTGTAGCCAATTGCACTCGCCCAGTGTGGGTTGGATCTCCAGTAGAATGATTCAAATGAGCTCAAGTTTGAAGAATGGTTATAAACTTGAGCGTTTCCTTGACCAAAAAACTATATTTGTATACCCTCTTTTGACAACGAAATAAATTATAAACTAACCTGTTTCCTCATCCAATTCTCTAAAGTATTTCAGATGAAGAAACGGCATTCTCCAAGATTATTGATGACATTACCCCCACACTTATAAGAATGACATCTCGCCAAAGCTTTGTATCCTTTTTTGAATATACAATGCGGGTAGATCGCCATACCTCAAACATTTTTAAAAAGTCTTTGCCACGAAATAGAAATGACAGGAAACTATAAATGGACAAAGATAATTGTGAACACAGTAATACTTTTAGAATTAAATATGCGTATATATACATATATTTTAGTATATAGTAATTACTTACAGAAAAACACCCCAAATATTACCGAGCACATGACGAAATGATTGAATAACTTCGAAAGCATTTGATCGAGTTGTGTTGATAGCCCATAGAATTCCAAGCCCCGCATTTATAATGACAATCAGTAAAATGGTGTGCGATATCAGCGATGGTAGACTTAAGCGTCTGAGATAATGTAGATAAAATTTTTGTGCTCTATTTTATTTATTTTTCGTACTTTAGTAGGAAAATCTTACCTGAATGAAATCGTTTTTGAGGAGTTGCTCATTATTCCTGAGAATGGCATTAGTCCAATTATTCTTCCCAGTATAATCAAGGGTCGAAAATCTACGTATGGGTCATATTTATATTCATCTTCAGTCTCAAGTTCTGGGCTGGTTATCTTATTGCTGTATTGATAATTCATATAGAATGGCTTTAATTAAATTGGAAAGGGATGAAGTAAAACGTACAAATAAAAATTAAACATTTCTTGGTAATATACATTTCAAAATACAATTCGAATATGTTAACAGGACCTGTTTGCCGACCGAGGCTTATTATGATTCCTTCGTATTTGTGGGTATGGTATTATAGTAGTAGCACTTCCTGAACCAAAATTTTGAATTCCATACTTTTTCATTAAATTGTCTAGATCTAGATCTAGAGTTGCTTCTAATGAAGCAGTAGGGTATGAAAGTTAGTCCATTTTTTAGCAACGCCAATTTTCTCGATTTTAAACTTCAGTAAGTAGCCTAATCCCCTATTTCTTTGGTACTAATAAACATATTTTTAATACGCAGTGAGAACTTGAAGAATTTATGAAACCGTTGTTTCATTTGATTAAAACAATCTATGCCTTTTTTCAGAGCAGCACCGTTATGTAGCTCAAAGAGAGTACAACTGGCACACATGAAGAAGGAGCGTTATCCTGTTAGTTACCTGTAAACAGGATGCAGACTTTTATAATCCATTCTGAACTTAACTGGCTCATTACGTATGCTATATAACAACGAAAACTATAGCTTTGACACAGTGGAATTTAAATTTTTATAAGAGTTTAGTTGTATATATGTCTATCTGGAGAGTTTCCTTTTCGCAATAATAATTTTCCTTATCATGAAAAATATCATGATCATTAAATGGCTCGTGGTAATATGAATCCCAGAAATAATAATCTTATCAAGTCCAGTAAATTGAAAGCAACAACCGTTGAATTAATATCGTTACAATATAATATACAGCAGCTATGACGTGAGACGTTTGTGTAAAGTCCAGTAATTTTTTTAAACCCTGGACAGAAATAGAATGTTCAAGAATGTATTTTCCATGAATTTACATAAATTTTCACAAATTTTATTTCCGGTAGCTAAAAGAAATTAAGCATAACTTGATCTAATTCAAACTATATTTTAAGCCATTTCAATCTAAAAACAAATTTTGCCAATAGGCCAATTTAACATGTTTGACGATATCTGTGGCGACTACTATCTAAAATTTATCATTGTGAAGGAGCAGTGAAGAGTAAGGGAATTTATGATAAAGAAAATTGCTCCAAAAACTACTCGATCATCTAATTCCAATCCTTGACGGGTATTTTGAGAAGAAGAAGGGTCGTTTGTGCCGTCGTCCTCATGTTTTTCAGTTAGATCCAGCACGATATTGATGGAGTGAAGCAGTCCAAGTCCACCACATAAAAAGATGGCAAGGTAGTATGGGGTCGGGTTATGCATAAAACGGTGCGCAATATTGTTCCATTTGTTGGCAGAACCTGTGAAGTAGCTAAATGTGTGACCAGATGCAATAAATTGGGAAATTAATTGAGATTTTTTAAGCATTTTGGAAATACTTTTTTTTGTTTAAATAGAAATATTGCAACTCTTGAAATAATTGTTGCAAGTCAGAAAGCCAAGAGAATATATATTGACTTGGAATTTGGATGGTTTGGGTTCAATCGAAGCATTTTTGATGGGCCGACTCGGGAATTGAATGATTGATAGAAATACAGAATAATTTATGTTTTTAATACGAGTCTTGAAGGCTCCAGATTTTTGTCAAAGGTTTCGACCGACACATTTTCTATTATTTTTTTTCGATTCTAATATACGTTTTAGATAGTAACAAGTAGGATGGGTAATCAATGCCTTAATTCTTCAGATTGAAGATTAAACTTCATTTGTTGGGTATTCTGATGATTATTGATTAATCGGCTATGAAAGTTAATATGATTAATTTTTTTTAGCCATCTACCTTAAGTTGAAGATTAAAGATTATTTAATTGGACTACTTAATCTAACTGCAGATTATAAAGTCTTAAATTTCATGCAAACTATGAGAATTGACAAGTAATATACGTGTAATGTGTGCAACTATAATATGGAAAAATGAATTATTAGGCGTGGAAATGTACTTTTTATGTTTTCCATAAATGAGAAGTAAAAACTGTATCTGTTCATGATAATTTTTTTAAAAACACATAATTTCAAAGAAGAATGCTGCTCTCTCTTTCGAAAACTTTTTTAATGCGATTGAAATCTGTCCATCAAGAAATACGTAATATTAAAGATTAAATTGTTGTGTTCAATTTCTTAGATAAATTTAAATTTGTGAATGGTTAGATTATTGATTACAGATTAAACAATCAACTGTCATCCAAAATAATCTGGACAATTAATCCAATGATTACCCATGCTTGGTTGTCGTACGTGATGACTGTAAGAATACCGCTGCGGGTATTCACATGAACGGTTCATGAAATAATCCAATGGTTTACGCCATTCGTGTCGATACAAAAATCTTTGACCAAGTCAAATTCATCAATAATTAGAAAATCTCCCGAACCTAACGGACAGCCATGACAGTTCTATGAACTAGCAATTTATTGCTTGTCAATAAGAAGCACTGTTGTGCTGTGAATTCGTCATGAAAAAGTTTGAACGACGTAGAAGTCAGCAAAGTATAAAGTCAAATGTCAATTCAACCATGTCGACGTCAATCAGGAAACTTTTTTTACAAAGCAATGAAACAAAGGCTGCCATGCCATCGTCAATGCAACCCTAATTTACTAGTTCGTTACATTCCATTTCCTTTCTTGCATCGTCAAATAACCAAAGTGAATCTAACTGTCGTGCATTACCCCTTATACCCTGATCCTAGATAAGATTTTTGTTATTGGATATTAGTATTATATCTACGTATACTTTGTCTTGCAAAGTCAAGCGAATATATTAATAGGTACACAAATTGCCCGCTATTTTGTAGAAAATGGTATTCAGCAAAAAAGAATCTTTTTTACACCCACAATTAAAATTTATTGACATTCAAGCTATAGAATCAAAAGTTGGTACACAAACTAAGCACGTCAGTCTTAACGACTAACAAACATTAGAGTTAGAAAACTGAAAGTGAATGAAAAAGAAATAACAGTCAAAACTAAAGAACGAAAACGACTGAGAAAACTCCAGCTTGCTTTCTTTGTCTAATTCGGAGTGTTCTTGAAACAATTCCTAGCGACGAGCTGGAGAACGAGAGAGACTACGGCTTCGAGATCGACTACGAGGATTCCTTCGCACCCGAGGAGATCGAGTGTCTCGGCGCCTTCGGACCGGAGAGTAGCTACGGCTACGGGATCGCGATTTGTATCTAGATCGCTCTTCCTTTACACGAATAATTGATGAATCCCCCTAGAGATAAATCAGAAATGGAGTTAGTGAGTTAGTCACCGAATATTACAACTAAAACTACGCCATACATACAAATTATAACGAGTGTTAACTGTTAACATAAATAAATAAACATTAAAATAATAAATAAACCTCATGAGATCGGAAAGGTGTATCGTCCAATTTTGTGACGGCATACTTCATATCTTCATAGCGCACAAACTCGACGACTCCATGCCCATCCTTTACATCAGCAAAGCAGACATCACCAGCATCTCGAAAATGATCTTTCAGGTCCTGCCAGCTGCCCGTGTGTGGGAGTCCTTCAATAAAAGTAATTCAAAATGTGAGCAAAACCATGACATAAATAAATATATAAACACTATGCCCACTCACTCTGAACATATATAAACACAACACGTAATTAACGCATCAAGAAGGAACGGAATCAAACGACACGATTGAATAAGTCAACCAAGATTCTTATAAAAATATGTAATCCTGAGAGAACAGGATTAATTAAGAGAAAAAATGATTTTCGTACTATCATTCCTTGTCCTGAGCAGCCATTTTCAACAGTAGAAAGAATATATAGTTATGTCCGTCCGTTAAGCTACAATCGTCCCCTCAAATACCAACAAGAAAACCCCCCCCATGTCCTAACATACATTCGGAAAATCCATTTTCGTTCTTTCCATCTGCTGATCCTCACAACAAAGTATTAAAACTATGCTATCTCCTCTTCCTCCCTACTCCACATTCATAAAAACGGAGCCCATCCTCAAAAGTCAGTCAAGATGTCCAGCGATTACTTCATTCCATTCCCATTCCTTCACATGTGGCCCTACGACGTTGACAGTAGTAGCCTTCGAACTCGACAGAGCTGATTAGCCAACAAACTTCAATTGAATGCGATAAGATAAGCGAAATCATTCTCCTCCTCCATTATTGATTATATTATCATCCTCCAAAAATATGACGGGTTGGTTTTACGATGACGACAATGTAAACAAGCCAATTACCAGAAACCAACACGCGATGCACGGAACGGGATCGGGAACGTGCTCCCCCTCCTCCTCCATATCCACCAGAGCGCCCTCCACGAGGAAACTCTACTCGGATTCGATTTCCATCAAAGTTGTACCCATTGCGTTTTTTCACTGCATCCTCCGCGTCTCTACAAATTGAAAAAAATAACATTTTGACATTACTTTACAAAACTGTCATAACTCAAAATCAAGTTCAACCACCAACACCAACTGATGACTGACTAAACAAAAACTTACCGAGGATCTTCAAACTTAATAAATGCAAAGGGAGATCTCCGATCCCCTTTCAAGTCCGTGGAGATGATGGTGCCAAATTTATCAAACAGATCCTGCAAGTCCTTGGTCCTCACGTTTGAGGGAAGATTTCCAATATACACTCTGCGCTCCGATCCCGGCATCTTGATTAATGAAGGAATTATGATGCTAAACATAAAAACATAAAATCAAGTTTCCAGATTTGTTTTTGTACCAAGAAGCGCAAAATTAAAAATAACCATTCAACAATCAATAATTGTAAAATTCATTACCCAAAGATAGTCGCACCATCAATCAAACTCTCAACTACTTTATCAACTCTAAAAGGTCACTCGTCGTTGTCGTCACAGCAAACAGAGCAAATCCGTACGAAACAACGAAAATTAAATCTGGCAACGATGCAAGGAAAGCACTCAACTCGTCAACAAAACACCAACTCACAACTCTACCCATCTGCCCATTTTGACTTTTGCCAGACAAATATGAACTTCATGCTACACAAGGGGTGAATATTTCAATGCTACACACACGCCACGTAAGGGAACAAAGGATTTATTGATATTTTCATGTAAACTTGGCCTGGCCATTTTATTTTAAAATGTCCTATTTAATAATAATAAAAATAAACCGTATGTAATACGAAGATTCAAAAGCAATGAAATTGTAATTTACGAGTAAAACTACCATGATTCAACATTAAAAGTAACCTGCATATACTGAGTCTCGATCAAATCGATTGATTTGTTGAATTTTCGCACGTTATGACACTTATTCTACATATGACACTCTACACTCTACAAGCCCCTCAAATGACCAAATTTTCATCATGATTATGACATGACTCTTACGCTCTACACTCTAGAGGCCCCCCCAAATGACCGAATTTTCATCATGATATGACACTCTACACTTACGCTCTACAAGCCGCTAACACTGCCCTACTTTTATTTTAAGTACTTGCTTAATAAACTTGGTAACACAAGAGTGTAACGAACTAGCAATTTAGGGATTATAAAAGAAAACTGGTGACACTTGACACTTCAGATAACATCCAAGATAAGCTCACATGTCATGCTTGTTGGTCTTTTCTAATATTGTGCTGAGATGGCGTATTTGAAATGCATAGCAAGGGATGCCGTATTTGAAAGGTATAGAAAGAGATTCTGTATTTGAAATGCATAGAGATTCCCTAATTGAAATGCATACGGTATACGGGTATACGCATACCTGCCGCTTGAAAAAGGAAAGGTTATCATGATATTTGACCCCGAAGATAACATCGGAGATAAGCGTGAATGTTACTGTTGACCTTATCTTGTGATTACCTATCGAATGATATGCTACACGGTATACCTTATGCTTGAAAAATTGAAGGGGTATGAACTTCCCCCCAGGGGTAACTCCAATTTGGTCCAAAATTGAACTTGATTCCTCATTTTTCCTAAGCTATTGATTGGTGAAAACAGAATTAAAAAAAGTCAAAGCGTTCTTGTGTTATCGTACCCCCGGACGGAACGACGGACCGACTGGACAAAGCTATAAACAAGCAAAAAATTGCTTGTTATTAAATTGCTAGGTAATAAATTAATTCGAATTCAAACTTTTGTTAATTAGCAACAACCGTAATATAAGTTGAATAGTCCTAATGTATGATCACTTTTAGCAAGCTGTATTCTATACACGGATGCTTCAGTTACCCAGTTAGTCTGACTTACCTATGAACTAGTTTGCTTTAATAAAATTGTTTTTATTTGTATCGTGTTATATTTACAAAACGGTTTTGATATATACATATACATACATAATATATTCATAGTCGTGAATGAAGGGTTTCTGTTTATGCAGTTAGTTACCCATTCAATCCAATCATTCACGCTTGTTTTGTCTGTGTAGATATTGCATAATATAGCCATTTTTTACAATTAATGAATAATTTACAGATGTATTCCACGTAGCTTCCCATAAACTATGTCTGCGCTTTCGTGGTAATGGTATTACATTTTTCCTTTTTCCCAATCTCAAATGAAAGTAACTCTACCATTCTATTTAGTAATAAGTCGGCAGTTAATTGACACTGGAAATTTGTTGCAACACATAATTATGACGAATTCATGCTGGTTACTACGAAATATTTTCTTCTGCACTAATCTACCACTTTTATTTGCTTGCTAATTTCTCACTTTGGTTCAACTACCTGTGCTAAAGTGAGAGTCGGATATATCTATCTTGTAAATATGTTCCGTTTGGTTTCTTGCATACTTAAATATTTTCGAAGTAGAGATTTCGTTTATCCCCACAAACTGCCAAGGTTCTAGTGATGACGAGGTATGTGATGATCATCGATGATGATGATGACTTTTTGGTGGTATAAAAACTAGATGATTCGAGTTTAGTTAACCATTCCATTTTCAGTTTCCAATCAGACTCAATTACTTATAGATCCATCATATTTGTTTGATAACTGATCCTCACAATTAATATTATTAACCACCAAATTTTTATTTTAGTAATTTGTATCACTATCTTAAAATGAAAACTTTACTAATTACTTTTGGAGCAATTTTAGCGATAAGCGCTGCGTCAGGACCTCCACAAATTCCAGATAAGCCATTGCCTCCAACAACACCTCCAAAATTACATGGTATGTTACTATTATCTACACACGCAAATCAGTGAGTTTTCTTTGCAAAAAAATACACTCCAGTTGGACCAAAAATTTCTTGCAGCTCCACGTAGCCTTCAAAACATATCAAAACGAATTCCCCCTTGTAGCACTAAACTTGATGGGTTGACCATAAAGAACGTGATGACGGGTGAACGGTACCGATGGACAGCTTTCAACGTGCATCCAAGCAAAGATTTTAGTAAGTCACTACAAATAGTACAAAACAGCGCTAATTATCAATTATAAAAAAAATTAACACTAAAAATTCGTCCGACAGATGAAGAAGAGCTAAACATCATCCAAAACGCCATGTACTATTTGTCTCAAGCCGTTCCTTGCCTCTCATTTGGAATTTGGCCTACTGACTCCGAACCAATTGGAGACTACGTTCGAATTTTCAAAGGAAAAGGGTGCTGGTCATTTCTTGGACGTCAGGGTGGTGCCCAGGTATATCATGCAAATATTGTAAGCGTCACGGAGAACAATTATCATCAAATGTTTAACAAAATTTGGCATTGTTTTAGGATCTTTCACTTGGATGTTCAACTGATATAACATTAGTAATACACGAAATGATACATGCTCTTGGACTCTATCATGAACAATCCCGACCTGATCGTGATGATTATGTCAACATTTTCTGGAACAATATCATTCCAAGTAAATACATGCATATGTTTCAAAGAATAGGATATTGACTAAAGGATAACTAATTTATCTTGAGTTATTATATTTCCCCAAGGGGAACAATATAATTTCAACAGGTGTTCGACTTCTGAGGTAACGACGTTTGGTGTTCCCTACAATATCGAGAGTATTATGCATTACAGAAGTCATGATTTTAGCTCTAATGGACAACCTACGATTACTACCAAGGTATATATGAACTAAATTTTGATTTTTTGTTATCAGGCATTCACTGAAGATACTTAAAAACACTTTTAATCAATTATGCATGTATTTTTACAGAATGGTGGAAATGTCGGTCCAAGTGGCAACATTGAAAGTACCGATGTAAAAAAACTCAGAATCATGTACAAATGCAGAGGATTTGCAACAAAGAAGATCATTGTAAAATCCTAATTACCACAATTAAAAGACGGGATCGGAATCAGTAACAAAAAAAATTATTTCTCGTATAACAAATTACTTATTGGAGATTGGAGCTACTCCCTTTTTTAAAAATTAAGTTTGTTTTGCAATCAATTAAATAATTTGATTTAACCATACTTTAACCATAAATAAAAATCAATTTCATTGGCAACGTTATTAATTTTAAATTCTGCAGCGAAATTTGCTCTACCGAATTTGTATAATATTATTAAAAAGCTGGTTTAACGTCAAGTACAGATGGTTTTACTTTAAGAAGAGCCGATGGTCGCGCAAACTCATGGTCTCCGATTTGGCTGAAAATTTGCAGGAATATGTATTTTGATGTGTAGACTACACATCAAAATACATATTCCTGCAAATTTTCAGCCAAATCGGAGACCATGAGTTTGCGCGACCATCAGCTCTTCTTTAAGTAAAACCATCTGTACAAATCCAATTGTTATTCATAGTAAAAGGTATTTTACTCATGATTTTTATACATACTTTGGTAATCTTTCTCACATTAACAATTGCAGAGTTGAAATAATAGGACCATCCCATTCATATCCACTGAGTCCTTGTACAAATGTCGGAGTAGAAATTATTTATACTTACAATATCATTAAATTAATAAATTGCAAAGAAGACTACCTTGTAATTCTAGAGAAAAAGCAACAAAGCAATGAAACTTTCAATTGTCGAAGTAAAAAAAATATAACTACTGGCTTGCAAACTTGAAGTTTATATAAATGCGTGCTGCAAGAAATTGCAGCATAAATTCAACGAATGTACATGGAAAATTCATTTCAAGTCCATAACCTTGTTACAAAAGAAACTTCTTTTTGGTACAAGGTCAAAAACCATCACGTCACGAAATAATAATTTACAAAGCATACGCTCAAGAACATATTTGTGAGCATTTTATTTGTGAGTTTGCACACTAGGTGAAACAAAGTTAAACCACACTATTAAGAAAGCAGAAAGATGTTGACGTTAAGACTTGAACGCCAGTTTCGTATAGCGAGTAAATTTTACCGTTTGTTACCACGAATTCCAATATTTTGGAACAGGACACAAGAACAAGTAGAACTTTACGCAACCCCAAAGCAAAAACGGATACACTATTGTATTTCAATTGGATTCGTGGTTAATTTATGGCTAACGTGTGTCTACACATTAGCATTACAACCGCTTCTCCACCGGAAACACTTTCACGTTCTTCACTTCTGCATTTTGACAACTGGGTTTACAGCCTTTAGCATAACCATGGCAATAGGAAATGCTTTATTAGAAACAAGCGCAACGTCGAAGATTTTTGCCGTTAACCAGTATCTAAAACTGGAATCAGAGTTATTCTTAAGTAATGAGTTATTCTTTCTAGATTCAAGATCTTTTTCCAACTTGGGAGCCAGATTCAATCCATTTTTTCTGTGCAGGTAGTACAGCATAAGTTATGAACAAATAAAACCATATTTCATTACCCCTGATGAAAGATATTTGACTTTCACCGTCCCATTTCTTCCTTCATAAGG
Organism: Orchesella flavescens; assembly: GCA_964034955.1. Lineage (NCBI taxonomy): Eukaryota > Metazoa > Arthropoda > Collembola > Entomobryomorpha > Orchesellidae > Orchesella > Orchesella flavescens. Next base: position 24,795,762 of record OZ035957.1, read on the forward strand.
CAGTGGATATCGTTTACAGTTCTCAATGAAATTGGATGAAACTTTTTTATTGGATTTCTCATAAAACTTTGACCATGGGTCAGGAATTAGTTTTTCCAAAACACGCCTACTGGTGGCAGAAAAAAATCCATGCTTAAATGGTCTCTAAAATGATACATTTGTGGGCAAAAATACCTAATTTTTGACCACTTAAAATCATTGCAAATTTGGTTGACATTTACTATTTACAAATTTGTGCAAACTATTTTTGTAGGAAGACTGGTTGAAACGTCTCATTTGACATGGCTCGATTTCCTTCGCTGGACCATTTTAAACATGGATTTATTCTGCCATCAGAGGGGGTATTTTGGAAAAAACTAATGCTTGACCTAAGACCAAAATTTCATCAGGAATTCAATAAAAAAAAGTTTAATCCAATTTCACTGAGAACTGTAAACGATATCCACTGCCTTATGAAGGAAGAAATGGGACGGTGAAAGTCAAATATCTTTCATCAGTGGTAATAAAATATGGTTTTACCTCGTATTTGCTCATAACTTTTGGTGTACTACCTGCACAGAAAAATTGGATTGAATCTGAAGTTGGAAAAAATCTTGATTCTGAATAAAATATTTTTCATCAAATGTAAAAAATGTATGGTTAAACATTTATTTATTTTAATTTTAAAGGGAATAATCCTGCTGGAAAACGTAAAGGTCTTGATTTTATTGATACGTTTTTATACGCTTTACAACTTGGGAATTTTGTACCTTATGGGATACTTTTTGCGTGTTTGTTTTGGGATCTGGATGGCCCTTATTGGGTCCTTGAAGATTTCGCACCCAGTGCAGAGCATCGGGAACCAATAACTATTTTAGTTTTTCTGCTTTTGCGTACATTCCAGCTGATACCCGGGTTTTGGGAAACGGGCAGGTCAGTAGTAGCCTCCTGTTTGGTACTGGTAACTTCTATTGAGAGCATGACTCATGTGGTGGAAATACTGACTTATAAAGTCAAAAGCACAGTCAGTTTTTATGAATATTACAACCAGCTTTGTATATTATGTAACACTTTAGAAGGGTCATCAACCAGAGTATTTTTCTTTAGTGTGAGTGCTGTATATTTTCTTTGCATTCAATGGATGTGGGTATGCGTTCGAGGATATGGGAAGCTGGAAACACCAATTTACTCTCTTTTCGTGCTTTGTACCTTTCTAATTTGGTGTGGAATTTTTATATGTATACCAAAAATAACGGCCATGGGTGAAGCAATAGCTAATTTACCAAAATTAAAACGTTTGGAAATGAAAAAAAAGTATTACAGTTGGCAAACAAAAGATGGTAAAATAGCGTATAAAAAGTCAATGGCAATACGACCGTTGAAATTTTCATTTGGTGGTATGTATCCAATGGGAAGAAAATTTTGTAGAAATATCTTTCAAAATGGGATGGAAAATCTAATGACGATTATGCTTCTGTTTGATGTTAACCAACGTTAGATCCTTTTGAAATCATTGTTTAAAATGTACTAATGTTGAGTTATAATTCATTTATTGAAATATGTATTATATTTATGGTTTTAAACCTGAGACTCACTATCTAGCCAAAGTGGTTTGATACCAAATTTTGAACTAGCCATATTGGTTTAATGAAGAATTTTTCTCTAGCCAATCTAGTTTTATAAAGAATGTTTTTGTAGCCAAGTTTGCTAAGCCATCTAGCCAAGTTAGTATGATTTTTATTTTTGTACAAATTTGGCTACTTTTACAATCTAGCCAATATTATATCTAGCCAATCTGACTGGCAATCGTGGAAATTTACTTGTTATGCTTTCCATAAATAAGAATTCGAAATTGCATCTTTTCATGCAAAATTTTGTAAAAAATACATAAATACATAATTTCAAAGCAAAATGCTGCTCTTTCGAAAACTTTTTTAATGTAATTGAATTCTGTTCATCAAGAACTACGTCATATTAAAGATTAAATTATTGTGTTCAATTATCTTAGATAAATTTAAATTTAGGAATGGTCAGATTATTGATTACAGAATAAATAATCAACTGCCAGGCTAAATAATCTGGACAAATAATCAATAATTACCAATGATTGGTTGTTGTACGTGATGACTGTAAGAATGCCGCTGTGGGTATTCACATTAACGACTCATAAAGTAATCCAATGGCTCACGCTCACGCCATTCGTGTCAATACAATTTTTTTGACCAAGTCAAATTAATCAATAATTAGACTTAAAACGTCCTCCCAACGGACAGACCAGAAAAGGCTATGAACTAGCAAAAAATTGCTTGTTAATAAGAAGCACTGCTGTGAATTCGTCATGAAAAAGTTTGAACGACGTAGATGTCAGCAAAATAGTTGGCATCACATAACTGGTCAAATCAAATGTCAATTCAAGTTTCAACCATTTCGACGTCAATCATTTTGGAAACCTTTTTTTAAAAACAGCAATGAAACAAAGGTTGCCATGCCATCGTCAATGCAACCCTAATTTACTAGTTCGTTAAATTCCATTTCCTTTCTTACATCGTCAAATAACCAAAGTGAATCTAACTGTCGTGCATTGCCCCATATGACCTGATCCTAGATGAGATTTTTATTATTGGATATTAGTATTGTATTTACGTATACTTTGTCTTGCCATGCCAAGCGAATACATGAATAGCTACACAAATTGCCCGCTATTTTGTAGAAAAATAATACTCAGCAAAAATGAATCTTTTTTACACCCACAATTAAAATTTATCGACATTCAAGCCATAGAATCAAAAGTTGGTACACAAACTAAGCACGTCAGTCTTAACGACTAACAAAAATTAGAGTTAGAAAACTGAAAAATAAATAACAGCCAAAATTAAAGGACGAAAACGACTGAGAAAGAAAGCATGCGGGACTTTTGTCTAATATGCTTATTTAAGCAATTCCTAGCGACGAGCTGGAGAACGAGAGAGACTATGGCTTCGAGATGGACTGCGAGGATTCCTTCGCACCCGAGGTGATCGAGTGTATCGGCGCCATCGGACCGGAGAGTAGCTACGGCTACGGGATCGGTCTTCCTTTACACGAATAAGTGATGAGCACATATGTTCTCATAAAAGGGAATTTAAAACCTTTGTTACGCACGCCACCACAAATTTGCCATGACATCTACGAACGGCATTGAAACTTCTTACTAAAGCAACTTACTGTGTTGATGATCATACGTTTTGCAAGGGGGACGACAGAAAAACAAACGACACAGCTGGCCCAAGGTCCGTTCAAGCAAACATTGTCAGAATTTGCTGAAAGTTAGTATACGTGTACTATACACATGGAAATATACATTTTTTTACTTTGAAACTCATAACACCCGGGTAGCGGATGTTTCAATTTTCACCAAATTCTGACAATGTTTGCTTGAACGGACCTTGGGCCAGCTGTGTCGTTTGTTTTTCTGTCGTCCCCCTTGCAAAACGTATGATCATCAACACAGTAAGTTGCTTTAGTAAGAAGTTTCAATGCCGTTCGTAGATGTCATGGCAAATTTGTGGTGGCGTGCGTAACAAAGGTTTTAAATTCCCTTTTATGAGAACATACGTGGTGATGAGTCCCCCTAAAGATAAATTAGAAATGGAGTTAGTCGCTGAATCTTACAACTAAGTCACATACAAATTATAACAAGTGTTAACTATTAACATAAATAAATGTAGACCTCATGAGAATGAAAACGCGTCTCGTTCATTTTTGTGACGGCATACTTCATATCTACATAGCGCACAAACTCGACGATTCCATGCCCATCCTTTACCTCAGCAAAGCAGACATCACCAACTTTTCGAAAATGATCTTTCAGGTCCTGCAATCTGCCCGTGTGTGGGAGTCCTTCAATAAAAATAATTAAAAATGTCAGCAAAACCATGACACAAATGAATGAACACTGAGCCCACTCACTCTCAACATATATAAAAACAATACGTAATTAACACATTAGAGGAAACGGAATCAAACGACACGATTGAATTAGCCAACCAAGATTCTTATAGAAATATGTAATCCTGAAAGAACAGAATTAATTAAGTGAAAAAATGAATTTCCTACTGTCATTCCTAGTCCTGAGCAGCCGTTTTGAACAGTAGAAAGAATATATAGTTATGTTAACTACAAATATCCCCTCAAATGCCAACAAGAACAACCCCACTTGTCCTAAAATTTTCGCTCTTTCCATTTGCTGATCCTTACAACAAAGTATAAAAACTATTCCTCATTCTCCCCTTCCTCCCTACTCCACATTAACAAAAAACGGAGCCCACCTTCCAAAGTCAGTCAAGATTTCCAGCGATTACTTCATTCCATTCCCATTCCTTCATATGTGGCCCTACGAAGTTGGCAGTACCACCACCGAACTCGACAGAGCTGATTAGCCAACAAACTTCAATTGAATGTGATAAGACAAGCGAAATCATCATCCAAAAGCATGACGGGTTGGTTTTACGATGATGACAATGTAAACAAGCCAATTAAATGTAAACAAGAAACCCACACGCGATACACAGAACGGGATCGGGAACGTGCTCCCCCTCCTCTTCCATATCCACCAGAGCGCTCTCCACGAGGAAACTCTACTCGAATTCGATATCCGTCAAAGTTGTACCCATTACGTTTGTTCACTGCATCCTCCGCGCCTCTAGAAATTGAAAAAAAAATTACATTACTTTACAAAATTGTCATAATTTAAAATGAATTAACTGATGACGGACTCTAAAAAAATTACCGAGGATCTTCAAACTCAATAAATGAAAAGGGAGATTTCCGATCCCCTTTCAAGTCCGTGGAGATGATGGTGCCAAATTTATCAAACAGATCCTCCAAGTCCTTGGTCCTCACGTCTGAGGGAAGATTTCCAATATACACTCTGCGCATCCCGGCATCTTGATTAATGGATGATGGAGGAATTTTTTGGATGCTAATTACAAACAATAAAATCAAGTTTAAGGAATTATTGTTGTTTGTAACAAACCTGATTTTTTATGCTTTTCGTCTGGAACCATTTAAAAACTATTGCCCTTGTCGTTAGGCAAACACCTACTTTGGTAATTTTTCTCACATTAATTACAGAGTTGGAATAATAGGACCATCCTATTCATATCCACTGCGTCCTTGTGTACACATATCGGAGTATAAATTATTTAAAATTGCCATATTATTAAATTTATAAATTACAAAGAAGACTACCTGTAATTCTAGAGAAAATGCAACAGAAGCAATGAGACTTTCAATTTTCAAAGCCACAAAAATTATTTCCTACTGGCTTGCAACCTTGAAGTATATTAATGCGAGCTGCAAGTGTGTTTATAAATTCAGCAAACGAAATCGAAACGTTCATTTCAAGTTAATGACCTTGTTATAAAACAAAATTCCTTTTTGTTACAAGGTCAACAACCATCACGAATTAATTACTTACAAAGCATACGCTCAAAAAATTTGCTTTGTGAGCATTTTATTTGTGAGTTTGCACACTAGGTGAAACAAAGTTAAACCACACTATTAAGAAAGCAGAAACATGTTGAAGTTAAGACTTGAACGCCAGTTTCGTATAGCGAGTAAATTTTATCGTTTCTTACCACGAATTCCAATATTTTGGAACAGGACACATGAACAAGTAGAACTTTACTCAACCCCAAAACAAAAACGGATACACTATTGTATTTCAATTGGATTCGTGACTAATTTATGGCTAACGTGTGTCTACACCTTAGCATTACAACCGCTTCTCCACCGGAAACACTTTCACATTCTTCACTTCTGCATTTTGACAACTGGGTTTGTAGCCTTTAGCATAACCATGGCAATAGGAAATGCCTTATTAGAAACAAGCGCGGCATCGAAATTTTTTGCCGTTAACCAATATCTAAAACTGGAATCAGAGTTACTCTTAAGTAATTAAAAATATAATTTTCATCAAATGTAAAAAATATGCATGTTTAAACAAATGTTTTGTAATTTTAAAGGAAATAATCCTGCTGGAAAGCTTAAAGGTCTTGATTTTCTTGACACGTTTTTGTACGCTGTACAACTAGCGAATTTTGTACCTTATGGGATCCTTTTTGCTTGTTTGTATTGGGATCTGGATGGCCCTTATTGGGTCCTTGAAGATTTCGCACCCAGTGCAGAGCATCGGGAACCAATAACTATTTTAGTTTTTCTGCTTTTGCGTATTTTCCAACTGATACCCGGGTTTTGGGAAACGGGCAGATCAATAGTAGCCTCCTGTTTGTTAATAGTACCTGCTTTTGAGAGCATGAATCATGTGGTGGAAACATTGGCTTATAAAGTCAAAAGCACAGTCAGTTTTTATAAATATTACAACCAGCTTTCTGTATTATGTAACACGTTGGAAGGGTCATCAACCAGAGTATTTTTCTTTAGTACAAGTGCTGCATATTTTCTTTGCATTCAATGGATGTGGGTATGCGTTCGAGGATATGGGAAGCTGGAAAAACCAATTTACTCTCTTTTCGTGCTTTGTACATTTCTAATTTGGTGTGGACTTCTTATGTCCATACCAAAAGTGACAGCCATGGGTGAAGCAATAGCTAATTTACCAAAATTAAAGCGTTTGGAAATGAAAAGAAAGTATTACAGTTGGCCAACAAAAGAGAATAAAATAGCGTATAAAAAGTCAATGGCAATAAGACCGTTGAAATTTTCATTTGGTGGTTTATATCCAATGGGAAGAAAATTTTGTAGAAATGCCTTTCAAAATGGGATGGAAAATCTAATGACCATAATGCTTCTGTTTGATGTTGACCAACGTTAGATCCTTTTGATTTTGGATAAAAAATGATTATTTAAATGGATTTGATAATTTGGTATTAGGAATTACATGTATAAAGGTAAATGTTAAAGAAACCGGGAATAAATCTTTCTTTTCCTTAGTACAAAAATGTTAACACATTTATTATTAGAATTTGTAGCTAATATTTAATAATTTAATGAGTTCTGTCTATTAATTTAATCCCGCTTGTATAAAATGATAAATAAATTTGTTTAAATAATTTAAAACGAAATTATTCAATCCATTAATGCTAAAGAATAGTTCATTTAATATTATTTTCCTGCCAACATTGCCAGCAAAGTGCCTTCCGTCACATTTTTGAAGAAATTCACAACCGTAATTCGCTTTATAGTGTAATTTCTTCCATAAGAGAGGCACATTGGCTTGCAAGATCTAGCAAACATAGCCATTTCTCGATTGTTTCTCCGATTGCCCCAGTTTTTGTTTTTTATTTTAGTCAAGATCAGTTCCCCAGTTTGATGTATGAGACCAAATCGATAAAGAGTAATTGCCATTGGTAAAGATCCGAGAACCGAAATGCAAATGAGTGCAATTGACGTCGTGCTGTCCAGAACTGACTCGCGTTTAAGTAGCATGGAATTGCAGTAAATTGCAAGGTACGATATGAAAATTTCTGTGAGCAATAGTGTAAAGGAGGCAAAGCGGTTGAAGCTTAAGATCAAGATTTGCTCTTGCCTGTACAACCTAATTGTTTGAATCAGATCTATCTGCCGTGAGCTAACATTTTGTAATATTACATTTAAAATGAACTTTGTGACTCGAGAGATAACAAACACTAGCATTGTTGATGTCGCCAAATTATTCCAGAGGACGATAACAATCGGGACGATGTAAAAACACCACAGAATCCAAGTCCCCAGATTTACTTCCTCAACCATAGATGGAAGGTACATTAGCCAGTCATAAAAGATAACTCCATGCAGTGCAAATATCAGACCTGCCACCGGGAACAACAGGAAGATGAACAATAGTTGAATTTCCTGTTGAGGATTTTCTCGCTCAACTCTTAAGTTGAAATTAGCTTGTAAATATCGGGCAAATGAGATGGTTTCGTTGTAAACCCACACCACCTCTTCTCTAAATAATAAGACAGTGATCGAAATAATGTCTTCCATTATGCTAGACAATGTGTAAACATATAGAAAATACTCTTGAGTTCCTTGGACTGTTTTAGATATGCTTTGAAGAACTTGGTATAAAAGAAAAAAGTTATAAAATGTGATACAAGAACAAAATACTACATGCTGAATGGTTGATCGCAAAGTTGTGCTCAGGAGGTTGTGGGTAGAGTCCCAGACAAAAACGCCAGATATTAATCTGGTGCTGTTATTCAATTGACAGCGAAGTATACGGAAACAACGATCTGTCAACATGTTTTAACAAATTTCCTTCAGATAATAAAGTTGTTTCGTTCAATTCTTATTTTTTAGCTCTCTGCAAAAGATTGTAGCATCGTCTACAGCTAGGACGAAATGACAACAAAACAACTAGTAAAAAACATGAAGAAAAATTTAATAAAATGGTCATGTTTGTTTGTCCAATTTTTATATGGTAATATTAAGTAGACAATTTAAAGAAATTACACAAACTTTAGTTTTGTATACTTTCATCATCAGTAACATTTTAGTTTCAATTTTAGAAACATTATTTGGTCATAAATACATATATATATATGTAAATGCTTCAAACTTAACCTAAATTAATTTTGAATGTTTTTTTTTGGAAATAGGTTACATACGACCTATTATAAACATAAAAGACTTTTCGTACTAATGCAATATTTGTATTAAAAATAATTGTTGACAAGAGATGTAAATCTAAAATAACTAAACTAAAATTATTGTTTATTGAAGTCGCAAATTTATTACTGCGGACGATGTTTCATTTGATATGAATCGATTTAAAATAATTAACTTGTACATTTATTTCGTATTTATTTAAAGGCTGAAATTTAATTAAGTTTCATTAAGACATATCCACCTTTCTCCCATGTATAACTTTTCACTTCCGTATATTTCATCAGAATATTTTTAATATGAGCAGAAACTTCAATCGCCTCTTTTGATTCTCCAAGATTTTATATGATAGTAAATCCAATATTATTCAAGAAATATCAACTTGATTAAGAAACATCGTATTTTAATTGATCATAAGATGGCCCCATTATTATTTATTAGAGCGAGAGCACTCCTATTGTCACACTTACACGAAATACGTAAATTATATTATTCTATTTTAAACTTTCATTTGCAATTTTATCCTTTGTAGTGTATTTAGGTTAATACATACATGATGATATGAAATATTATAATTTGTTAAAATATGCAGATTAGGATTAATGGATTTATGAGTTGATATGAATGTCTCAAAAATGCCTTTTCCCTCCAGTCTAGCAAGCGTCCTGTCCTATTCACCTTGAGCTGAGAGCTCACATGAATTCTACCTTAAATGGTTTATCCTTTCCTGACTTTGAGTCAGACCTAAATTAGATCTCCTTCTAGCAACACATACCTATGAATGATATTGTATATAAGTACACGGCAAAGATTCCACAATAAAAGTGCACAGCACACAGAAAATATAAATGTTTGTATAAAGACACAACATCCTTTAAACCAGTCGTTCCAAAATCAACAGAATAATAATACTTTGTGAAATTTGTTATTGTTGTTGGTTGTGTATGATTAAAGCAATTCGAAATAAACTGCTGGTAAGCAGACCTAGAAACGTAGCTGAATGGCATACACAGGAGACTCGGAATACTGGGTGATGAATAGGATTTCTAGGTGATGAATAGGACTATTTTTTAATTTTCGCGCTCAAAAACATTCAAAACTGCATGAAATACTGTTCATAAAGCACTACCACCATAAGCAATCGATTCAGCATATCAGATAACCTATAAATACTAAATTTCAGCCAAATTTGTGAAATTTTGAATATTCGCGCCATAACTTTCAAACGCTTTGTCCGATTTGGCTGAAAAGCAATACCAGGCGTGCTCTTGAGGTGTACTACATATGTGTCAAATTTGGAGGAAATCGGTCAACGTATGTCGACAGGAGAGTGCGGACAGACAGACAGACAGACAGACGCACACAATGTGGCCGTAAATATTTTTGGTATGCATTTTGAAATTGTCAAAATATGGGTTTTTTTCGTGTGTATCTGGTAGAAAATTTTTCAACGTGTCAGGAAAAAAATATTTGAAAATATTTTTTCAAAAATTTGAAAGCTTCTTTTTTAAATATAATTGAAAAACCCTAAAAAATTGATGTTTTTTTGGATATTTTTTCAATTTAAAAAATAACCCGTGCCGATAAATTTTTGCTGCACTATATAGTGGGTAGAACTACTCTTTCTCTTTCAAATGACACCAAAATCAAAAAGTGATCTGTACGGACACCGGAGTTATGGATGGAAGAAGATGACAATTTTTCGACTTTTGTACACTAACCCTATGCTAAGTTTACAGTTCTGGTAGCTAATTTTTCAAAAATGGTCATCTTCTTCCATCCATAACTCTGGTGTCCGTACAGATAACTTTTTGATTTTGGTGTCATTTGAAAGAGAAAGAGTAGTTCTACCCACTATATAGTGCAGCAAAAATTTATCGGTACGGGTTATTTTTTAAATTGAAAAAATATCCAAAAAACATCAATTTTTTAGGGTTTTTCAATTATATGTAAAAAAAAGAAGCTTTCAAATTGTTGAAAAAATATTTTCAAATATTTTTTTCCTGACACTTTGAAAAATTCTCTGCCAGATACACACGAAAAAACCCCATATTTTTACCATTTCAAAATGCATACCAAAAATATTTACGGCCACTATTCACCTCCGTCGGCATTGTGTGAGACGGACGGACAGACAGACAAACTTAGTAAAGTTATAACTACGCTGAGATTCAGCTACGTAATAAAGTTGGTGGACGAGTTTACTCACATTTAATTTTGAAATAAGAAAATATGAAAGAAGTAAACAGAAGGATATTGTGAAATTTCACAACTATCGAAGATCCAATCCCAAAAGATAAGGAACATTAATTCATTTTCCAACGCCAAATACTCGTAAGTTTAATTATTTATTTTGTAGCCTTACCAATCGTGTCCAATTTTATCAACAACAAATTCGAATTCTTTGTCATTCTACATTGTGTCCATCAAATCGTCAACATCAATATAAAAAGCTCTTAAGCATAGTCATATCAAAATGCCCTTTGAAAATACTGATTTCATTATAAGACTTGAGAAGTTGGCTTCTTCAGTAGGAAGTTTTACACTTAGAATGAACAAAAGCGGAATTTTCAAGCCGACTTCTGACAAAGATTTGAAAAATGTTAGGTTAAAAGGATTCCTTCATTCAATTATAACTAGCATTATAGCATCACAAATTTTATTCACGTCTTTGAATTCTACCCTAGACTACAATCCTACTACAATAATAAGCGCTATTTTTGCTTTCTTTGCCTTGTCCGTGACTTCTTTATACCTGAAGGCATTGCGGGAAAAAGCGGTAGAGCTTGCTTTATGCATGAATGGTTACTTTCAGTTTCAATCAACACATCGAAAAGGTAAAAACCCTCGCACTTTACAAACCGGTTTACTTAAGTAGCCTAAAAAGGGTTGCATATAGCTTTGATGAACAAACTAATTAGTAGTCAAAATCTTTATTTACAGATTCCTATCTAAATTTTAAAATCTCAATGATTGAACGACTCAACTTGATTTTTGCTAAACTTATATATATTTCCGGAATTACAACACCCCTTTTATTTGTGTACGGCCTTCACTGGCAGAATCCCTGTAAACCTTCTATTGCTGGGTACTGGATACTTGCTGAATGTCAAATCCTTTACCTTGGTGGCGCGTCACTGGAAATGGCAGTAAACATATTTATTAAAGTAATGGTTTTTCTTGCTAATCTTTGGGCGTGGGTATTTGCTATCTATCCCACAACATTTCTCATTGTTACAACACAAATTCTTTGTCCGTTAAGTTTAAGGGAATACTTGAATGTCTTTCTTGTGTCGGTATTATCAAAACGAAAGAGAATTCCTATGCAGAAAAAGTGTTTCCCATACCGAATCCTACAATTGTTGGCCCTCCTAACTAGTATTTTGTTGAACGAAACTCTAGTTGGTTGTGTGATAGTTGGTACACTCATTGTCGCAATTGGATTAGTTGGCATATTGCGACTGCAGTGGACTTACAATAATATTACATCTTTAGTTTTTTGTTGTCTTATGACGGTGGATGGGATATTGGCATTGATTGTTCATTTAGGTGGAATGGTTGGTGTGTACATGGAATCAATGAGAACATTTAAAGCTTTACGTCAAAATTTAGAGCTTCAAACTATTTCACTTCATCGCAAATATCTTTCCAGATTTTACAAATCGTGCAGATTCATCAGAATCAATTTAGGTCCCAGTAATTTTCTCGAATCCCTGACACCTCTTAAGTGCTTAGATGTTTATGTTAATCTTACAATTCAGATTTTGCTAATCAGTAATTAGAGTGTCCTGCATAAAAAATATTAATACATTAAGACTTGCATTAAATTTTCAAGTGATATATAACAAATTATATAATAGATTTTTAGAATTAGAACAAAACTAATTTATGGTGTATAATTTATTCATACAGAATATTAAAATGTAATATAATTAAATAGTATTTCTATAGATTGATGTTCTTAATCAAATGTCGTTACAAATGTTTACATGCTGGAGAGTAAATGAAAATCTCGATTGTTGGCAGGTATTGAAATGCAGATGAATGTTGGAGAGTAATGAAATTTTGAATGTTCGGTTCGGTTTAATTTTAACGTTTTGCAATTGTTTCATTAAAAGCTTAGAGCTGTGAAATATGTTGGTACTGTACTGTACTGTACAAATGTAAGTGAACAATATATAATGAATTAACACCCATAAACGTTATATTTTCGTATTATCTTTGCATATAAATATCTTTAGACTGTTAACTATCCAGTTTTTTCCAATTGTAAATATGTAAATGTCATAAATTATAGGTACCAAGGAATTGTAGAAATATTAAGCTATTGTGTACTTTGGAACATTTATTTCAGATGGATTTCATATCAGAGAAACACATTCTCATTTAGTTTAAAAAATAAGCATAATATTAATTTTAACAATTTTTAACAATAATTTTAATCAAAATTTTACAGAGAAAGCAATGCAATTCATGTGTAGAGGCAGATATGGTATGTCAAAATGCTTCAATTTTATATATAATCTGCTTTAGGGGCTTGGTGGGAGGCGCAAATTTAATAATCGGGTAGGTTCTGTCATAACTTTTCGCCCTGATTTTTTAATATGTTAAGGTTACGTTTATGTCCGTATGTATAAAATTTAGCAACAGACTAACCTTGTTCTACAAGAATGTACTTAAACCTCTTAAAGGGGTTGGTACGTTTAAATTTGAAGGTCATTTATGGCTATATTTTTATTTGCGGACACATAAAAAATGTCGTGTGCAGTTCTGCATGGGCAACCGAAGTTACATTTACTGTCAATTATATTTCAGCGCTCCCAAAATGTCCAAACGTTCTACTTAGCTACCTAGTACCAAGTAAAACTTTTAAAACTTCATAATAGTATAATAAAGAGTCATAAAAAGTAAATATACGTTTAAAACATGTTGACAGCAAGACTTGAACATCATCTCCAGTTTATGAGTTTGTTTTATCGTTTTATGAGTCAAGTTCCAATTTATTGGAACAAAACCGAAATGAAATTCTATTCAATATCTAAGCAAAAATGGACACCGTACTGCATTTCAATAGGATTCGTGTTTCTTTTATGGTTGTCGTGTGTCTACACTTTGGCTCTGGAACCTCTTCTCCACCGGAAACACCTCCACGTTCTAAACTTATGTCTCATGATCACTGGATTTGCAGCATTTAGTATGACAATGGCTGTAGGCAATGCTTTAACAGAGTCAAACATTTTTTCTAAACTTTTTGGAGTAAATGAGTACTTGAAACTGGAGTCAGAGTTGCTCACACGTAAGCTAAAAAAAACTACCTGCAATTTTTACCAAAATGGATTGCAGTTATTTTAAACTTTCCAATTTTCTATAGGGCATAATTCACTCGCTTTGAAGAGCAAAAGAATTGACGCTCTTGACCTATTTTTGTACTTGGTACAACTGGACAATAGCTTTCCCTATGGAGTGATTTTTGCTTGTCTTTATTGGGACTTGGACACATTTTATTGGATCATCAATGATTTTGCACCAAATGCCGAGTATCGGGAAGCAAAAACTATTTTGATTTTTCTATTTGTGAGAACAGTTTTACTGGTACCAGGATTCTGGGAAACGACCAGGTCAATAACAGCCTTCTCGATGATAACGCTTGCCACAATTGAAAGCGTGACAAAAATTGTAGAAACTTTATCATTTAAAATCAAAAGTACTACGAATTTCTTTAGATATTACAATCAACTCTCCATTTTATGTAACATACTAGAAGGCTCTTATACTCGCGTGTTTTTCATGTGTGTAACGGCTTCCTATTGTCTCTTTATACAATGTGTTTGGGTAGTCGTTTGCGGATATGGGAAGATGGAAGCCCCTTTTTATTCAATTTTCGTTTTAGCTGCATTTATACTTGGTTGTGGAATGTTTGTGTTTATACCAAGAACAACAGCGATGGGTGAAGCAATATCAAATATGTTGGTACGTAAACGTTTGGAAATGAGGAGAAAGTATTATGCATGGAAAACAAAGGATAGTAAAATGGCATACAAAAATTCATTGGCAATTAGGCCATTTAAGTTTTCTTACGGAGGCTTTTATCCAATAGGAAGGGAGTTTTGTGCAAGTACATTTCGTAATTTAATAGAGCATTTAATGACTGTCATACTTCTTTTTGATATTGACCCCCTTTAACAAAATTCTTGTAGACAACTTCAGTAACTTGAGGAAAACAAATTGTTTTTTTTGCGTTTTCATATATTTTATTTAAATCATTGACACAAATTACATTAGAGTAGAGAAAAATGTTGTAAACAAGCAAATATTAATGTTATTCTTCACCTTTGAACCGGTTGCTGTTAATCGATTTCCAAAATGTTAACGTTTTTCAACTCATAAGCGAACTACTCAAATTGTTGAATGAAAAATTTTTTTAAATAGCACTAAAACGAAAGTTAATAAAATTTTACATTAAAATGGCGGTAGGTCACTTTGGCGTCAATATAAAACTTCAGGAAGGCTAATATTTAATTGAACACCTTTATAATGAAAAGTGACACCGGAAAAGTGATATGAAATGCTTAGCTTCACTTTAATTGGATTTTATGCTACTTCTGGTGAAAATGAAGGGAATAATTATGATAAGTATAAGTTAATGTCGCGTCCTAAATAAATATTACTATCACGATCAGGTTTTCGCCTCTTGTGAAGTCTCCACCATTTTTGTGTCCTAAGCTGATATTAATTTCTGCAATTAATTCGAAGTAGTTTCCCAATGGAATCAAATTCAAAGGAAAAACCTGTCAATTACTTTAATGTACTGAAGTTATACCTATAGTTACAAAGTTGAAGATTTTACTCCTCCTTTAATTATGCAATATTGTGCGACGATATTTTCGTTATGTTTATGTTGAATAAACATTTGTCCGAGAGTTTCTTGCTGAGTTGGTTTCGACATCAATTAATAAATCGAAGTTTAGTCATACATAAAGCTTAGGCAATACGCAACATATCTATTGGGCAGTCATCTTGGCTGTGTAAAAGGGAAAACAAAACAAGCTCGGTAATTTCGCAATCAACATTGGAACCCACAGAAACATCCGTGAAACTTACACAGTTTGCATCCATTTGTGAGGGAGACTGTGACTTTAATTTGCAGGTAGCTTTCTTTGGGAAAAAGTCCTTCGACTTCTTGAGCAACAATAATGACCCTTTTTTCAAGGTAACAGAGTTCTGGAACGTACCTCAAACTACATACATCACTTCATTTTTTCAAACGTTTCTTGGTGCATTTGTGGAATCGGGTTTGTATGATTTGGGAATCAATTTCAATATTAAAGGTAAACGAGTAGAAAAGTGGAAGGAAGTGAATTTATTGGGAGGGTTCAACCGGTCGTTTAACTTCTTTTCGATTATTTTCCCAAAACTTGACTTTTCGAGAGCAGCGGACATTAGTGAAGAATGGCAGCGAACTACCATTAAAACATTTTCTGGAATATCAATTTTTGTTTCAGTCGCCTACATTTTAGCAACTGGGATTTTCTTTATTGAAAAGGCACTGCATAGCTATAGCCCAATTTTTGTACTTGAAAATGTGTGGTTTTTAAGTTGTAGTAAATTTGTCCCTGTTGTTTGTACTCTAAATACAATTATAAATCAGTTTTGGGTTGAAATACGTCCAATTGTTTATTGGTTTATGGACATTTGGAAAAATATATAGAACATTTCAGCTTAATTTTTAAATATCACGCTACACTATTGTAATGTAATCTAATATCCCAATTTATAATTATCACACGAAAGCTATGAATTTCTTAATGCAGAAACTAAATTTCATTTCAAACCAAAGTTATTTCAACTTAAAATAAAGTTAACCATGCCACTTAACTGTAGCAAAGTTGTTGTACAATTTAGAATGAATAACTCATTCATATTATATACTCCAAATCTAGAGTTTTATTTGACACCATTGATGAGAGTAATTATGTAATTGCTTAGTTTTTCTAATACATTCAACATTAAATGAAACTACTGCAATAAATTAAATAAACGGGAATAATATAGCCAGGAGCTTAGAAATTAAATGCCTGCATGTTTCTTGCGAAACAAATCATCGTAAGAAATAAATTTATGAATGAAGGAAACATGTTATTTAGTAAAACGGCATGAAGCACAAACACAAATAAATGAAGGCCAGAGAAAACATGGCCCTACTTGATGTAGATCTGGAAGGTTCTAATGTTGATAGTGCCGTTGGTGTTGAAACGTCTGGGGGAAGTGTTGTATGTGGTTGAGATGTCGTCAATTGGAGCACGATACCTATGCAAATTAATTTTCTGTAAATAAAAACCCTAAAATGCAAGTTTTACAATGGCAAATCAAAGGCATTTTGCATTACCCGCTCTTTTTTCTTCAAAAACATATTGCGATGAGTATAAATACGTTGAGTTTTCAATTAACCTCCACCATCCCATGTGCTTAAAGCTACTTGATTTGTATGGACTGTCAAAGGCTTCATGCAGTACGAGAGTTACATTTGATTTTATAGCCCAGTCCATCATCTTTTCCCAAAACTCCACCAAGTTTACATCATTTGTAGCCGAGCTCGTCTCGTTTTCGAACAGCCAACCAGTTCCGAACCCAACCGATATATTTTCATCCTTTGCTCTCATTTTTATAAGACAGCTCATAAAATGTCGGGTCAACTCCGGAACTGTCTTACCTGCTTCAATAAATTTCCCCGTCCCTTCATAATGGTAGAAGAAAATGTGTCGAACGTGGGGCAAAACCTGCAAAAGATACGTCGGCAGCTTTTGTCCTCCACAATGACTTATATGCAAACGAGCTCCAAGCTCATATTCCGTACCAACAAGTTCATTTTGAATATGTGTCAAGTAAAGTTCAAATTCATTCACATTTTCGTTTGACAAAATGTCGGTTTCAAAATAAATGCGTTTTACACTTCCTAGGTGGATCTCATTTGCTTTGTCCGCCAACTTTTTTACCAAATTTAGCGGACTTGTAACAACTCCATTCTTTAAATTTAAAGGAAATGTCATCAAGGTTTCAATGAGTAATTTTGGAGGTTGTTCTAGTTGAGCATTAAATGTAGCAACTGCAGATGGAACCAATGCTTGGCTGTTGGCTACTCATAGAAAATCAATCGTATGAATTTATATTTCTTTAAAATTTGTTGCTGTTGTTAAGTATCTTAGCAGAAATTACCTGTGTTATGCGATTCATGGATCCTAACCATTATTTTATCAAATTTTGAAAAGATTTTGGATATCATTGGAATGAGTCCATTTACATCATAACTTCCTGGATGATTTATACCCTGGGTTGATACGTAAGGTTCAAACCACGCCACAGTTTGAAACCGACTATCAGGAGTTCCCTTTAAAAATAAACATGATTTAATATTTGATGCAAGTTTCATTCAAAAAATTCAACAACATTTACATAGAATTTACCAATAAGGATGCAGATGCATCATTTAGATTTAGAATTTTAGACGTGAGTTTGGTAACAATTTTTAATCCTATAAAAAGACAATTCATCAGATTATATTCAACTCTTGATTTTTATGTTTCAACTTTTGAGCTACGCAACCATTACCAACCTGTTTTCTTTTCTTCAAAAACATATTGCGAAGAATGGTAGTAGAGCGGATTCTCAATTAACCTCCACCATCCTTGTTTGTTTAACGTTTCCGGTTTCCACGGATTATCAAACGCTTCACTCATCACAATCATTACATTAGAATTGGAAGCCCAGTCACTCATTTTTTTCCAAAACGAGACCAAATCGTTAGTACTTTTTTGAAGACTAACGCTGTTTGAGTATGACCAATGACTTTCATATCCAACTGAAAATTTTCCATTTTGTGATTTTATTTTTAAATTGCAATGAGAAAATTGTCTGGAAAAATCTTGTACCACGGCATCAGGCCCTTTCACCAATTCATCTTCATTGGGAAAACGATAAAATATCATGTGACCAACTAAAGGTAGCATGGGGAGAAAATATTTTGGAAGATCTTGCCCACCACAGTCTTGAATTGGTAAGTGAGCACCCAATTCATAACCTGTATTTTTTAAAGTAGCTTGAGCATGCGTTAAATATGCAATGACTGAACTTGTGGTTTCGGTAGATAAATCATGATAGTCGAAATAAAGCCTTTTGACTGTCCCTGGATAAATATGATTTGCCTTATCTGCAAGACTTTTTACAATTTCAAATGGTGTTCTAAGCGATCTGTTAGAAGAATTAGGGTAGCTAAATGTCATCATAAGTTCCATGGGCGCTTGATCTGGCTGTAGATGAAGTTTGTTGAATGTTGCTACGGCCGATGCCACTAAAGCCTGACTGTGAGCTATTAAAATGCAAGAAATCCAAAAATAATTTAACAAAACTTTAGTAATAATTAATATAATTGAGCTTAAAATTCTTTACCGATATCACCAAAACGTTCCATTTTGCCAACCATAATTTTACTGAATTTCAACGAAATCGTAGATATCATCGGAATAAGCCCATTAACATCGTAAGCACTTGGCATTACTTTGTCGGCGATAGAAACAAAAGGATCAAACCAAACGGTGGTATGATTACGATTAAATGATGAGCCCTAAAAAACAAAACAAAATTTTGTATCTAACTAAAGCAATTAAGATTATTAATATTGTTATTAAAATTATAAATTATATAATTACGTAAAAAGGAAGTGACTTACTGTAACTGCGAAGACCATTAAAAACGTCACCCAAAATGGGGGAGAGGATTGGAAGTTCATATTGAAATAATAATGATTTGAAACTTTATTAACTAATTAAAGTCATGCAGGTTTGTAGTTTTGGAA
Source organism: Orchesella flavescens (assembly GCA_964034955.1). Taxonomy (NCBI): domain Eukaryota; kingdom Metazoa; phylum Arthropoda; class Collembola; order Entomobryomorpha; family Orchesellidae; genus Orchesella; species Orchesella flavescens. The sequence continues at coordinate 24,815,179 of OZ035957.1, forward strand.
TAAATGAAATAAGTTACTCTAACACGCATGAAATAACAGTGGATGTGAGCAATTTTACTGGAATTTTATTATCTCACATGATCTTTCCAAGTCGGTCTATGATTTGTGAACAAATGTGTGGTTTTTGTGGTCTCGTTTACCAGCTACGAGAAGAAACAAGTTGTAGCCCGAAAGCACAATACATACCTTGGTCTATTATTACGCACATTACTTGGAAAAATGAGAATAAATTGAAAAGTAACTCAAATTCGTATTCATCGTAAGGAGAGAACACTCCCATTTAATTGGATGCTTTACCAAGTAACTTGATAAACCAAAAACAAAGTTAAAATCCAAAGTACTTCAGAACTTCAGTTTAATTTTTCGTGGTTTCTGCTATATGCTTACTTATTGTTTGAATTATATTGAGCAGTGTTTACAAATTAATTTATTTTATAATAATATAAATAATGATTTTTGGAAGCTGACGCTGGGAAACGTCAAATAAATTAGTTTAGGACTAAATATAACATGTTATGGAAACATTTTAAATGATAGAAGCAAACTCAAAGCAATTTCAAGCAAAAACATTTTAGGCCCATTCTCATGGATTCAATATTTACGTGCCTGCATTCTAAGCTTGCACAAAAGTTTTCTTTAGTTCGGCAAACGTTGGTCGGTTGCCAGGATCTACATTCCAACACTTGAGCATGCGCGAATACCTAAAGCGATAGAAAATATCCGTCAAACCAGCTTCAAAACTTTTCCACAGTGTCTCAAATTACTCCACTTTTATAACAAAAAATAATTGCATTTCAACTCACATTTCAGTATCGCAGCAAGTGGGTGATGGCAAACGTAACCCATCCACAATTTGAGCACTGAAATCCGGAGTCCAAGAAAGTCCTTCAAACGGTACATCACCTACGCGGAATTAAAAATAATAAAATTAATCTCAATGCCGATATTTAGCAGTAAAATATATAGCAAATTTTAACCTTACCCAATGAATAAATTTCCCAAAGTGTTACACCATAAGCCCAAACGTCTGTCTTTTCATTAAATTCCATGCGACGAAGGGACTCTGGAGCCATCCAGCGCCATGGTAGAGGTTCTTGTTTAGACTTGACATAATTAGTGTACTCATAAAGACGGCGGGAGAGACCAAAATCTGAAATTTTTGCCGTTCGGTACATGTTCAACAAAACATTTCTGGTTGCCAAATCCGCATGAACAACCTAACCAAAAAAATAATAACCTACATATTTTTATGCAATCAGCATTTACATTTCTTACAAATTTTATCGAATTACATGTTTCGACGCAAGGAATTCCATTCCACTTGCAATTTCACAGGACCAACGATATAAATCTGGGGACGGATTGAACCCCTTTTCTCCTTTCATATTAATACTTTCACTTTGTGCATTGGACATTGACGGGGTCTGAATACATTCCACTGTGCCCGGTACATTTACACGAACATGCATATCCTCATACCGATTTCCAACCGTGGTATTATTGACTTGGTTGCCTTCTGGGGATGGAAGGAAAGAAGAAATATTTTTCCTCAAATATTTCTCAAGGCAACCAAGTGAGCAGAGTTCAAGAAAAAGGTACACTTTCCCTGTAGCAGAGAAAATATTTTATTTTATTTTTCAATTTAATGTTAAAAAATCGTTTTGAAAAAAACAATTTAGAATCCAACCTGTTTTCACTTCTTTGGTGTACGCTCCAATCATGCTCACAATATTTTTATGCTGGCCAATGTACGACATCACCTTAATTTCGGAGAGGAGACCACTTACTGCTGTTCCTGGAGAATCTTTTTTAGTTGTTTTTATGGCAGCTGGCATTTCATTCCCTTTTTTTACGCTTCCACGATACACTGCTCCGAATGCACCACTCCCCAGTGGAGCTTTCAAATCTAGTTTTATGATTGATAATATACATCAATATTTTAAGACATGATGCATTAGAATAATTATATTGCATAAATGAAACCAAAGTATAAATACCAATTTTAAAAGAGGATTTCGACAACTCAAGATCCTTATTGTAACGCATTTTTTGTAACCCTGGAATACAATCTTCTTCCCCAATAACTGCTTCACCACCACCTTCATAAAACTCTTTAATGTAGTCCTTAGAAATGCCGCTGTCGGCTGGTTGTCTGCGCAATGAATTACAGAAGACGACCATGGCGACTAATGTTAATGCAAAGAGAAGCAAAATTATGCCTAGAACCATAAAGATGATGGACATCATGTCCATGCCAGGTGAGGGTGGCAAAATAGATCCTGGTGAGGAAGTATGTGATAGAGGTGGCGTGCTTGACGTTTCCAAGTCGGGTTCGTTCGTAAATTTTTCTGTGAGGGGTGTCGTTGGTATTGGTATTGGTTCTGGTGTGCTGGATGGCGACTGTGTTTTATCTGGTGGAGGTGTTATCATCGTAGATGGCACTGGTGTCGTCGAAATTTGCACTATTGTCAGATGAGGTGGGTCTGTTGTAGTAGAAGACGGTTCTGTTTTACTCGTAGGTGGTGGTGTCGTCGTGGTAGAGGAACCTGTTGTCGTGATATAGGGCTTTGTTGCCGTGGTGGAGGAGGGCTCAGTTGTCGTGGTAGTTGGCTTAGTTGTTGTGGTGGAGGATGGCTCAGTTGTCGTGGTAGTTGGTACTATTGTAGTTGTAGTTTGTGCTATTGTTGTCGTGTTGAGCTTTACACCTGTGAAATTCAATTAATTTATTTTTACTCACCATTTTTGGGGAATAACTGAAAGAAAAAAATCATATCAAATCTACCATTTATCTTTTCCTGGAAGACGAACTCAGATGAGTGATAATATGATGCGTTTTCTACTAATCTCCACCATCCCATCTTTTTTCGTGTTATTTTCATTGGAATATCAAATGCTTCATGGAGCACAATGGTTAGGTTTGATGCTACCGCCCAGTCTGACATCTTCTCCAGAAACTCCACCAAGTTCTCATCATTATTATCTAATGTCCTCCCGTCGTGGTATAACCATCCCGTTTCAAATCCGACGGAAATATTTGCATCTTTTTCCCTAATTTTTAATAGACATCCCATTGAGTACCTAGCCATTTCAGGAACTGCTGAACTCGGTTCTTTTGAGTTCTCAGGGGATCGAAAATACTGGAAAGAAATGTGTCGAACATAGGGGAAAATCGAAACAAGATATGGTGGCAGTCTTTCCTCCCAGCAATGACGAATATACACACGAACCCCAAGCTCATATAGAGAGCCATTCAGATTTATTTTAGCATACTCCAAATACTCTTTGATGCCTGTAATATTTTCATTTGAAAATGGTTCCTCAATATCCAAATAAAGCTTTGTAACTGTTTCCCGATATATTTTATTTGCTTCGTCGGCCAGTTTTTTCATCAAAATGAACGGGCTCCTGGCCAACTCTACATCTTGGAGATAACCAAACGTCATGAATACTTCGAAAGGTGCTGCACCTGATGGAAGTTCCTTGTTGAATGTTGCCACCGCAGATGCAATAAATTCTTGACTGTTCACTGAAAATACATTCAATCTCATTTTTATAGTTGACTTTAACCTTGACCATTATTACATTGATTTCCATACTTCTCAGCTTTAGCTTACCTGGATCACGCCAGTTTGTATTCCCAATCATAATTTTATTGAATTTTGTTGAAATCTTTGATATCAGTGGACGGAGTCCTTCTTCATCATAATTATTTAGACTGCTTAAATCCATGTTTGAAACATAAGGATCAAACCAAATCACAGTGTGCTCTCGACCTTTTGGCGTCCCCTTCAATTCATAAACAATTCATAATTTTTTTACATTGACAAAATACAAGTAAATAATAGCTACGCTCAACATAATAGATTACCACTCCTCCAATTGGTAATAAATCTATGTTCCGCGGTTGTGGTATGGAAGTGTTAGTTACATCTAGAAATAAAAAGATAATGTAGTGCTTGAAGAAATTGTATGCAATTTTATTTTTTGCATTGATTCTTGATTTGGTTGATGCAAAATGACATCAACGCTGTACCTGTTGCTTTCTCCTTAAATATGTATTGAGATGCATGATAATACTGTGGATTTTGAACTAGCCTCCACCATCCTTGTCTGGACTTTTGTTGTTTATATGGATTGTCGAATGCTTCATTCAATACCACTGTCGAATTGGATTTTACCGCCCAGTCATTCATTTTATTCCAAAGCTTTACCAAATCAACAGAATTTTCCTTATTATCGACCCCCACAACTGACGACCAATGCCCTTCAAAACCGATCGATATTTCTCTCCCCTGTAGTTGCATTTTACGTGTGCAAACCCTGAAGTCGGTAGTGTAACGGTGAAAACTCCTCTCAGGTCCTGACTCCAGCTCGTCATAAGTTGGAGCTCGAGTGAAGAATATTTCACGGAAGTACTGTAATATTGGAAAAAGGTACCCTGCTGCACAGTCTTCATACGGCAGATAAGCTCCGAGCAAGTAATCAGTGCCAGTGAGGTACGTTTGAACATTTGCTAAATAAGTTTTTGCTGCGGCAACTGTGTCATCAGCTAAAAGGCGATAGTCAAAATAAAGTCGTTTGACTGTTCCAGGATAAATCTGATTTGCTTTATTTGCTTGATTTAAAATATTGGCGAACTGGGTAGTTGCCAAATCCTGGCGGGGATCAGTGAAATTAAACGTCATCATCAGCTCCATCGGCTTTTCATTTGGCTGAATATGAAATTTGTTGAATGTCGCTACTGCCGATGCAATCAGAGCTTGGCTGTGCGCTATAACATTGGGATTTCACCAAGTTTTTATACATGAGTAGTTGTTGAAAAAATTGACATGGTTTTTACTATGACTAGTCGTCTCACCTCCGTTGCCAAAACGTTCCATTTTGCCAATCATGATTTTACTGAATTTTGATGAAATTTTCGAAATCATTGGAATGAGTCCGGTTACATCATAAGCGTTTGACATACTTAAGTCCCTGGTTGAAACAAAAGGGTCAAACCAAACCACGGTATGCGATCGATTGAAATGGAAACCCTTTTCAAGTATAAGAACACCACAATTTAAAAAATCAAACCATATTCATCTGAATTTTAATCAAAAGCTGCTGGACAAAATACGAAATATTTTTTACCTTAAGGGGCAGTGGCAACACGAATAGAAGTGCAATGTAAAACACTGCACACTTTCGGCACTCCATTTTGGTTTTCTCGTCTTGATTAATTTCCAGTTCAAAATGCCAGATTTGTTTGACAAAACATCTTTGGTCCAGAAATGCACAGATTTTCTGAAGACTAAGTCAATATATAATATGCGCCCTTCTTTTCCGGAAGCATTTCCACATTCACATTCTGAGTATTTACGTCATGCGGTCATTTTTTACCAGTTAACCAGTCATGTTTGACTGCATTTTGTATTTATAAGCGTGAGAGTTTAATGAGAAAAACAACTCAATTCATTTAAAGTGGAAGAGCATTCGCAATTCGCAACCACAATTTTGTTTACCCAGTATCATTTTCGTCGGAGTCAATAGTCAAAGATACGCCAACTGCAGACTAATACATGCATGAGCTATATAGTGACGCTTCTTATGTATATTTTTAATATTATACCAGGGCTATCTTTAACAAAATCTACTTGTTTAAGAATATGCTGGAACATTGGAATGCAAAGATTTTATTAGTTTTAAGTACTTTATATGTATCAACTCTCTCTGTTATTCACACGGTTCTCCAACTAAATACATTCGGTCACGGGATGTGATGTGTACATTATAATAGTTGCATTTACCTGTATGAAACCTCGTATTTGATTTAAATTGATTTGTATGAAAATTATGATACGTAAAGCAAGTCTTTTTTCGTTAAAAAAACCTTAAATTGAATATGACGTGTAGTACAGGTACCCGTACACATCTATATAGGGTTGAAAAATTGGCATTGTATCTGCGTAACCAACCGCAAGTTCTGTCCCCGAGTCCAAAAGGCCAAATCTTAAGTTCAATCATGCGCGAAATATGAGTAACGTAAAAAATTAATAACAATCTTCGTCATTATAACGAATGAAATTTGGGGTATCATAGGAAAACTACTGCATGTAATTAGTCATTTGTTAGGCTAAATATGAATAAATAGAAATAGAGGACATGAAATCACAACCATCATCATCTCCATCGAAAGACATGTGAGAACCTCAGCATCTGGTAGCTCTAATTTATCAAAGACCCCTCTTGGAAATAACTTGGAAATAAGCATAGCTGGTGTCATTCAGAAAAACCTAGTACGATATGAGGTACTTTGATGAAATGATGATCACTCGCATGAGAAAAGGGGTAGTCAGTTCGCAAAGTATACCTAATATATTTCCCTTGAAAAAGGAAAATCGCTTTTCTGATGTGATGATGACGATTCAATGCTCAAGTGTTCAGACTTGTTGCAACCAACTGTTCTGATAACCAACTGCATAAAACTACGTTGAGGGTTCCAAATGTCGAGCATGTGAACCACAGGGTATTGGGAAAAAACGAGAGAAAGACAGTTACAAGTGTTCAGACTTGTAATAAACAAATGTCCTGATTTGAGTAAGTTAATTTTAGTTATTCATGTAGATTTGTGGGAGCCCCGAAAAAGAGAGAAGTAGCCGGAGGAAGTTGATAACGAAAAAGAAAAGATCAGAAAAAACACTGGTCAGTGTAATAATTTTCCTTGGAGCTAACGGAGAGAAAGATTGGCAGTTAGCTTTGAGGAGTACTAAGATCAACATTAAAATATTATTTTAGTTTAGAAGCCAGATTTATCCTTGTAGATTTGATACAAAAGAATTGATTTACCTTCTTTATTTACCCCAGGATTTAGTAAAGCAAAAACGATGTGGTATTATCTCTAAGAGATATTTAGATCAAGTGACAATCGGATTATGTTCAGTATGACTTCTAACGTAATTGGAAATAAAAGTTATTCAACCATTGTCTATTTAAATATTCCTGGCATTGTTCGTGCTTTAAGTTTATTATTTAGAATAACGACGTTCAACAACCACCTGGTGAGGGTATTCCATTCCATTAGTAAAGCCAGCACTGATGATGAGAATGAGAAGTAAAACTAATGCCAAACTCCAAAGAGGTGGACAACCACTAGGAACGTTCGGAGTCACCAGAATGATTGTCCATTTTCTTGAACCCAAATTCACAGGGAGAGTGAACCAAGTCCCTCCAAATGTATGTTAATAACCCATATTATTTTAATCCCCCTTAATTTCTGACGTTCCCAAAAAAGGTTCGTCACATTTTGGTGGAGTCGGCGAGCAACCAACCCGCACCCCCTTAGGATAACGATACAACAGTTTATTAATTCAGTTATAAATAATCGCAAATCTCACAACTCCCCGTTTTACGGTCTTTGCAATAAATTTCAATTTGATTTTTTAAAAAGAATTTTACATACACATGTCGAGTTCTCATAATTATTGAGCAGAGAGCTTGTGATTCTAGATTGAAGTAGGCAAGCACTCAATGAAATTTTCAAGGTTTTACGACACCTTTGCATAGAGAAAAAAGGTCAGAAATAGTGGTGGAATGTTCCATGATCCAGTTTTCCTGGTTTGGTTTTGTTTTGATAGAGAATGGAGATAAAATCAATACAAATACTCTTGTTTTTTCATCAACAGGCATTTAATAACATGAGTTGAACCAACGCAGCGTGAGTCTGGAATTTGTAAACATGATTGATTATGTATCTCATATTTCTCAAGGTGAATTTGCAATGGGAATTGCTCTGCCAATTTTTTTGCCGTATTCCATTCCAGCACGCCACATAATTTAGCATCGTCCTCGATCTGCTTTGCATTTATATTGCAATGAAAAAAGGAAACTTATTAGCATTCAAGCTGACTGAAACTAATAATAGATTACATCATTTGATTCAAGTAACAAGTAGTATGAATGATATGATTTCCCTTCCCATTTAAATATTTTATGCTATGTAAGCATTATTAAAGTTGAATAATGGATTATTACAGTTACAGGTGTTGATGATGATGGACACGATGAAAAAATAATAAGCTTATATAATGATGTTAAATGAATGCAAGTTAATAAATTAATGAAGTAGAATAATTATATCCAAAGTTTTACATGATGATCGTCATTCGAAGGTCCAGAACCGTATTAATATAATTCACACACAACTGTAGTTCATTGTACAATAATAATTGTTTAATTAATATATTATTCTTCATTTACACAAAATTCGTAACATCCTAGTCTAACTCAATGGTTTATACGTAGTTTACATACATCAGCGACAACATACATAATTGACTAGATAAAATTTACATGTCAGTCTTAAACATTGATAGAAATCCGGCAGCGTCCTGGTCCACTTCGAAATTCTCCAGAAACGAGTTGATCTTGACTAACGTGGCTTCCATTACAGAACAGGCTCTGGTGAAACGTTGACTAGAAATTGAGAATCTATATTTTGGCACAAAAGGTTGCAGCATCAACACTTCCCCTTGATGAAGTCGACGTAGTATCTCCTTTATTTCCTGCCGAGTTGGTATGAATGATCCCCACACCTCATTTGGAATCTCATCAACAGCAGCAGCATTACGAATGATTGTTGCTTGAGAAGTGCTCAAGATGCAACCTTGAAGATTGCTCCCCGTGCAAAACTCAAAGAAATCCCTGGCCAGTTTCAAAACACTTAATACAAACTCATCTGTGATTTGCTGAGGGATAGCAAGAATAGAGTTTTTCCATGTACGGGCTGTTTTACGAGCACCACTAAAGTCAGTATCCACTTGCATTCCTTCCACAACAACAATTCGTGGCCTGTTGCGTCCATAAAGGAACTCCTTTGGAGGGGGAATCACCTTTGCCCAACTTAAATAGAAGATGAGGAGCCACTCCATTGCTGCAGGATCTGGAAGTGCTTTATATTCTTCAGTTGGTGGAATAAGTCCTTCCTCACCAAGTTGGATTTGATTTGAAGATGCCCAGAAGTGGAGAAGGTTGATAAGTGGTTTGGCCCTCCAGTCAAAAGTCAACAGATACTTGAGAAGCAGCCCAGTTTGAGCTTCCAGAAGGTGTCGTCCGTCAAGACCAACACTGAATTGAATTCCACTTTGGTTAAAAGTGTAGTACTTTCTTCCTCTTCCACCGCCGTCTCCTTCATAAATGGAAAATCTATTGAGATGATCAGCAAGCAACGTCCTTTCAAATTCTTCTGGTTCGGGAAGAGGAGTTGTATCAATTTTTGAGTTTTTTCCGTTTCTACACAAACCTGAAATAAATTCAAAAAAATCATCATCATCATGTCATAGTGTTATTATTTATTTGGTCAAAAAGGAAATAATTATGTATCGTCAAAGCCAATCGTTTACTTACCAGCTAAATCCACAAGAATGAGGAACTCATTTGCGGTCGCGTTTCTAATCCCTAAGTACCAACTTCTGAAGGAAGCCACAGTCGTCTTTGGAAAGTCTTCCTTGAAAATACTTTTAATGGCAGTCTTAAGATGATCCAAATTCGTCAAGGTATTGTTTGAAATCTTAACGAAATCACAAAGAGCGACATATTTATTCCATAATTTTAATTGAGAATCTGTGTTGGCAGCGGTTGAAGCTACAGCTCGGAATGACGATGGAGTTGGAGAGGTGGCATTTTGAGTTGCAGTAGTGGCAGCAAAAGCATCCAATCGCTTTCTTTTCCTTTCTCCTCCACGGGTCGTCTTATCATCATCATCCTCATCATCATAAGAAGCTAGTGCAAGTGCTGACAACCTCTTTCTAAAAGAAGTTTTAGAATGTCGCTCCTCTGCTTCTTCATCTTCTTGCTTGACTTCTGGATCTGGAAGGTACGCATTCCCTGCAAGTTGATAAAAAATATACATTTTAACTACACAATAGTTAACAGTTGAAAGTAATTACTAATGAATGATGATACAAAACTTACACTCGTTAGATAGACATTCAGTCGCTCTTTTAAACTGCACTTCAAGTCCCTCATCAATCTTGACATGGTTTCCGACTTGGTTGAACAGCTCATCCACTTTCGACCTGAAAAATTGAAAGATAATTTTAATTTTAATGACTTGCAAGAAAAGTATTAAATGAACTTTAACAATAAATTTTGTCAAATTAGTTATTAACCGGCTTTCGAATCGTATGAATCCAACCCGAACTCGTTTAGGATCCCACAAAAAATCAGCGACTAGATTCCCTTTGATGATCTTTGAAAAGAACTGGATAAGATGAGGAGTCGAGGCCACCGGGAAAGAAGCAAAAACGATAAAGACACACTCTTTCACATTTTCATCCCAACGGTGACATTCTCCTCTTGTCAAAGTCTGATGGGAGGAGGAGAGGAGGTGACCGAGCCACTCATTCTGAGTGCGAAATCCAGTTTTGCAGAGTGTACAAAACAAAACACAACAAGAGCTCATTTTATCTATTTTAAAATTTTGTCAATGATTTAAAATGATTGCAGCTGTAGTTAGTCCCTTATCAATCACAAGCCACCGTCAAAGTCAAATGTCAAACATGCACTAACATGAAAATCAACGAAACTTTTCCTGCTTTTATCTTTTTAGTGAGTAAAATGTACAAAAACAATAGACAAGTTTGTTCTTGCTCTTGCTTAAAGCATGCATTTTGCAACCATGTTCGTTCATGCAGAGTGAAATTTCTTTCATGCCCTCGTCAGTAAAAAAAAAATTTAGTAATGGCTACAATATTATCTTTAAAAGTTATCATGCTAAAAACTTAAAAAACATTTTACAATTTAACATATAGTATGATAATACATTAGTTTAACATTTGATGCATTAAAACACTGATTTTAAACATTAGACTATAAGTATCTGCAATTATAAAAGTAAATTCACAAGAAATCTAGATCGTTGTTCTATAATCATCCAAAACGTGATATGAAAAGATGTATTGGCGCTGTAACACTACACCCCAGTCATCTTTGTTATGCGTATCAACCAATAGTAACAAAACTTGTGTGCCGCATTAAGTGTTTATTAAAGGACTTTATTAACCGGCACCCTTTGCAAAAGGGGGTAGGTTCTTATTTTCACAAATGGTGTCTGTCTGTCTGTAGGTCTGTCTGTGAACACGATAGTGGCGACACGGTTGAAGAATTTTAAAAATTATTTTTGGTAAACGACATCTTAGTAGGTCAAGACCTTACCTGGGAAGCGAGATGGGTCTTATCGGTTATGATAACCAGGTCAAAGATAAGATCAAATATGTGTGATAGCAAAGTATAAAGTGTGATACATCAAAATGGTTCTATTTGCTGAGATGAATTCAGTCATGCTATTTTTAAAATTCTCCGATGACCCCAGCGTGACCTACGAACGTTTAAATGTCGAAATTTCTTAATTTTCGAGATAGCAGGAGAATCATTCAAAATTGTCAAATTTTTTCTTCTCCACTCAACAATTTGAGGAAATACCTTCAAATAATTTGATAAATATGTGAAATTGGTTATCGAAAACCAGGTCAAAGGCCAAGGTCAAATATTTCTAAATAGCAAAGTATAGAGTGCGATACATCAAAATGTTTCTATTTGCTGAGAGGAATTCAGTCATGCTGTTTTAAAAGTTTTATAATGACCTCAGCATGACCTAATGTCTTAATTTTTAATCAATCAAAATTAAGTTAAAAAGCATAAGGGTGTCGGTTCTTTACGCCTGTTGTCGGGTTTATTTCCATATTAAGATCATTATCATCTCTCTGAAACTGATGCTTTTCCCAACGGACTTACAGAACAGTCGCCGTCCAGAGTACCCACCGAATCCCCTTACACTTTGAATTTGAATTTAAATTGAAGTATGAGATTTAATTGACAGCCAAACTTATACATAGCTTAAACGTCTCTGAAAAAAATTATTATGCAAAAAAATGTGAAAATACATCAGCACTTTACAAACATTATGGAACATTGGAAGTTTGCAAATCATACACCTTTGCAAATTTGTCAAGATTTTGTTTTTGAGTAGTAAAGTTAGTGGATAGGAAAAGTAACACGGACCTGTCAATCCGTATCGTCACATTCCTTAGCAAAGCAAGGTTGCTGTAGCGAATATGATGATTGCAGTGCCATAATGATACTATTGATATTTAATGATTTGTCGTAAAATTGACGGCAGCACATCAATCATGAATCGTTATCGAGAATCTACGTTACTTAATTGCTATTGCAATATTTTCTTTGCTGATTCGCCTTTGTCTGACTAACTATTTTCGAGTTTAAAAACTATTTTTTGGTCCATCATTTGTGTTTCAATCTGATTTAGCTTTATATTGTTTAAGAATTTAGAAAAAATAAGTTGCATGGACAACTGCTCTATTTGTCAAGAATCTGAATCAAGTTATTCAGTGTGAAAGAAAGTTAGCCTCCCCTACCCATTGGAGCATTATTGTCTGACAACTCCTCTGAATTCCTCCCCATTTGATCAGCATCCTTTAACTCCCCCATGTTGTCAACTTGTATTTCTGCGTTGCCTTAAAAATGAAAAGGATAATGACACGGAATAACAATATAGACATTACGTTATAATACTTTGCGAGGCAATATAGCCAATGAAAGGGAAAGTACTCCCTCCTGTCTAACCATCATCATCCGGTTCTTCCTCTGGTTGATTCACAAGCAGAATCATAAATTAATCACGAATTGGAATATGGCACTCTGGCACTATGTAAATTCTTAGCCCCGTAGAACGGATCAATCGCCTTGAAAATGGAACTTTTACTCGACCATCTAATATTTGGATACGGTTATAAATCCTTCTAAAAATCAGTGTGGAGAAGTAAGAAACAACCGGAGTTGAAATGAATCTGGTTAAAACAGGAGTGTTTCTCATTTGCTTCTTACTTGGCTCATCCTTTGCATTTGGTAAATCCATTTTCTTACTAAGTGAATTGAATTGAAAACGTTGAATATTACTTGATTTTTTTTGCAAAACAGCGTCATGATCGCGATCACAACATTAGACGTGTCCGCAGATATTGTAAATGGTATTAAAATAAGACAGTACTTCTATCTCACATTTAGCGATTGTTCTTGTAAAAAATGTTGATAAAGCAACTCTGGTTTTTGCATTTACCAGCTACAGATTATTAAAAAAAACAGTTTACTTTATGAGTGGATTTATTGTAGACATTGATGTTTAGAATTGATGGTGTCTGATTTGACAAAAGACACAATGACACACTCTGAGCAAACCAGTTTGAGATTTTATTTTGAAAAATGGATGATAAAGGCAGAAGCAACAACGACATCAATTCTTCAATGTCAATTGCAAAATCCATTCTACGTTTTTGCTCAACTAGATCAAATCAAGGCTTTTCACAAGATCTGCTCAAGATTTTCACTCACAGCAAGCAAGGTGTTTTTGTAATAATCTGCAGCTGAAAAAATGAAACCAGAAGCTGCTCTATTATTGAGAAGGTCTAACTAATGTGTGAGCAAGCTTTTCTGCACGACAAATGATGTTTGACTTAGTTTATTTTCGTATTATTTGGTCATACCTGTCTTCACATTTGAATTTCTTTATACGTCTACATGCATTTGATATGTTGTTTATCACTTTTCAGACCTTCAGACAGGTTTTTAAAGATGTCTTCAAAAGCCACTAATGACACTAATGATTGAATGAGGCACCAATGATAATCTAATATGAAAACATGGTTTTAAAATTAGTGACATGTAAAAAATAAATCTGACAGCAGGAGTAAAGAACCTGGGGCAAATTAAAACCATTTTCTTAAGAAATGGTAAGAAGTCACGGCACAAATTTATCACTCTCATAAGTAGCTTCACTTTGATATCTCACACTTCACTTTTGATTTTTAACGTTTAAACTTCAAAGGTTATGCTGGGGTCATCGTCATCGATACTTTTAAAATAGCATGACTGATATTTTAAATACATCCATGCATTCCGCAAAACCTCCTTATAGCATGACTGAATTCGTATCAGCAAATGACATGCTTTTGATGTATCATAGCTTATACTTTGCTATTAAAACCCTTGACCTTTGGCCCTGCAAACTCATTTTTGAGCTGCTCTTGACGGATAAAAAAGTATATTAAAATCTTGGCCGGTGGCTATTATATCAACTAACCTCCTGGTTGATGTTAGTTGACTCTGTCCTATCTTTGAACTCATTCAAGCTATTATTGAAATTGAAATTTTTCGGCCGCTATCACACAGACATCATGTACAAACTCAGAAACCAATCCCCTTAGCCATGTAAGTGATTAGGTGCTTTTGGTTTGTCGTTGTGCTTGCTTTTAGCTTCTTTATCTGAGCATCATTAGTCTTTAAAGTATTCAATACAAAGCATTTTTATTTCCACTTGATGAAACTTATTTAGGTCCTCAGGTCCTGTCCTGTTTAATTTCAATGACATCTTTTCTATAACTGAGACTTGTCTCCTCATAAAATGAAACTGCGTCTTATGTTTTGCAAGTTCAAATCAAGTCGAAGTTAATACTTACTTTGGCAAGCACAATCACTGAAAACTGGTTTAAAGTATTGTATGACTGTTGGTGACACTTGTAATATTTTATACCATCCTACAATGTTGCTTTATGAATTAGCAATTCCTTGCTTGCGTAATAGCTTGCTATGAACGAGCTAGCAACGGCCTCACACCTAGTCATTTGTTTTGTTGTTTCAGTTCTCTGACGAGGATAAATTTAATGAGACCGGAATTTTCATGCAAAATAAAAAATAAGGTTGTGACATAATTATGTAAGCTTACATGATGGTTCGAGTACTCTATATGCTAATTTCCACAAATAAACATTTAATTTTCACGAATAAATATATTCATTCCAGAATATCAACTTTGTGTTTACGTGTGAAAAGCACTTCTTAGAAAACAACTTCGTGCAAATAAAGTCGAAAGTACTTTTATAAATCTGCTCCTCATGTTTTTTTTAAAGTTTTGAGTACTATTTAGAGGAACGATAATGCTTATTGTTCTAGCTCATGCTTCGGAGCTGGAAATTCTTGTTTCTCTGCCCAGAATGAACTCTTTTTGATGGCATGTACAGATTTTTTATTTATTTTCCCTCGTTTCAAACGTTATTGAATAACCACAAGTAGATCATAAATTTGCCGTAAAAATTGTTTGTTTAGCAGGTCTTAAAGAATTTCCAGCCCCGTCATTCTTAGATATAAAATATTGATGAATATACAAGCACACTTTTTTGGTTTACACTTCAGTGACTTAAGTAGATTCCTGAATGTCACACCGTGTACAACTGCTCCTTGTTTTTTATTTTGTTTTTCAGATTTTACCTATTAAAGATTTGGTTTCTCTTAGAAAAATCATTTTAGTTTAATATCCTTGGCGATGAAAGGTAACGAGTTTTGAAATGAATTGTCAACATATTTCAAATCCTTTAACCCCAAACTGTATAGATTATATACAAGTTGGGCTATAAATTTTAACACAGCCAATAACTTAACTCCGTTTGCTACCATTTGCAATTTTTATTTCACATTTTAAACCTCCCCACCTTTTTTTAAAAATCAGCCGAACTGGAGACGTTTACTTGATTTAAAAATAAATGTTATATTTTGCTAATTGATTACGTAATATTTGTTCAATTGCAGGGATGAATGAAGCGTGGGTTACTAGCGCTCTCAATGAAGAAGAAGCTCATAGTGCACTAACGCTATGCTATTCCTTAAAGAGGGCCCTTACAACTCGGAAATTTGTTATTGTTACTACAAATCAGTTATCAGAACCCGGAAAGCAGGCTCTTCATTTGGCCTTTGATTTGGTTTTCTATGAGAGGAAGGAACACATTGGAGCTGACAATTTTACAAGGATTTTCTGTCTGTCACTAAAATCCTTTGATGTTTGTGTCTACATTTCTCCCACTAATCTGGTAATGAATTCACTAATTTTTACTTTTAAAAACATAGTGAGGACGAGCATTTCACAGTTCTTTGGTGCTGAGCAGGTTAGGTTAGATTAGTCAATTGTATCGTCGGACTTTTACTACATCACTTAAATTAAATATGATTAAATTATGTATTAAATATTTTGAATTAAACATATTTCTGGCTACAACAATAAAACAGATTTTTAATTTTTTTAAAATTTTTTACTGTATTTGAGCAGGTGATGAGAAATATTGATGGGATTTTTGAAGAGCACAACAGCTATGAGACGCCCTGCAAATCCATATTTCTTGTTAGACCTTCATCGGAACTTTACGTTGCGTTTGGATACGACAAAAATGAGGGCGATGGAACGGACAAGCATTCCAATAGATTGATTACACAAAATAGCTCTAGTTTGGAAAAGTATACTCCAATCAAACTGGGCGAACTAACAAAGAGCTTCAAAGGGTGTGTAAAACCCAGTCTCGTGCATACTAAACATTCGTATCAATTTCACATAGTTTTCAATTAATATTTTCATATCTGGTTCACTACTCATAGGTTGTCAAACAGCATTTCAATAGTGAGTATTGCTTACAACCAACAGAAATTGCATTGCTCAACCCAAAACTTACTTGAACAGGTATGTAATCAATAACAATTAAGTAATTATTGAAACCATTCAATTATACATTATAATTACAATTGTCATAATGAAAGGTTTTTCTTGTAAGTACCTATACTTTATTTAAATGTTTTTTTTCAAACATTTTAAATTGTTTAGATGGTGTGCAAATATTACCACGAAATTTATGAGGGGGACGTGTTGCCTATACTAAAATGGGCGGAAAATGTGAGTTGTAAATCCAAACGGTTTGATAGACTGCTAGCAATTAATTACTATTCCATCTTTTCCTGTTTTTAGCCCAAGTCCCCGCTTCTAGGTTTGTCAATGGAGCCATTGCGAAGGAATAAAAATGAGCCGATAGCAATAATTGGTATGAGCTGCAGATTTCCAGGGGCAAACAACCTGGAAGAGTTTTGGGATGTAATGATTGACAAAAAGAGTGTAATAGGAACTCCTCCTCAATTCCGTTGGCAAGGAGTAAAATCCCTGTTCAAAAGCACAAATGCTGGTTTTCTGAAAGGACCAGTGGATGAGTTTGACTCCAAATTCTTTGGAATAAGTCCCATGGAAGCGATTTTAATGGACCCTCAACACAGACTGTTGCATGAGCTTGTCTGGGAAGGATTGGAGGATGCAGCTGTGAATCCGGAAATTTTGGAGGGATCCATCACAAGTGTTTTCCTAGGATCCTGGCTAAATGAATACAAAGACATCTTAAAAAAGTCTGGAGTGAAGGATTGGTATCGGATATACATGGGGAATTCCTTTGCGGCAGCTGCAGCAAGGCTTTCCTTTCTTTTGGGAACGGTGGGTCCAAGTATCACCACAGAATCCGGTTGCTCATCATCCATGCTCGCTGTTCATTTAGCTTGCAAGAGTTTACGACGGAAAGAAACTAATCTGGCATTAGCTTGTGGGGTCAACCTCCTTTTGGAACCCTTTGACAAGAACCAGGTTGCTACTGTCCTCGCTCCTGACGGTTTGTGCAAAACCTTTGATGAAAAAGCAAATGGATTTGGTAGGGCTGAAGGGTGTGCAGTTTTGATGCTAAAACGCTACTCGGATGCTATTCAAAATGGGGATAAAATATGGGCATTGATACACGGAACAGGGATGTCACAAGAGGGTATTAGTAAGAGCATGGGCACCCCAACCATTCATGGGGAATATCTGGCGATGAAAAGTGCCTTGAAGGATGCTGCTATTGATCCAGCACAAGTGAGCTATGTGGAAGCTCACGGAACTGGGACGTCTGTTGGAGATCCAATGGAAATTGCTTCCATAGCTCGAGCCTACCACTCCCCACATCGAAAGGAGTCCTTGCTAATCGGCTCTGTGAAGACAAACATTGGGCATACAGAAGCTTGTGCTGGAATAGCTGGAATTATGAAGGTTGTCCTTGCCTTGCACCATAAAATAATACCTCCTCATCGAAACCTGACCACACTAAATCCTGCAATTGATCTAGATGCCGTTCCAGCCAAAATCCCTCTTGAGCCCGTTTTGTGGAGAACGGAACCCAATCAGTCACGCTTTGCAGGTGTTAGCTGCTTTGGGATTGCTGGGGCGGACACCCACGCAATTATTGGGGAAGCTGGTGACTTTCACTATGCAAGTCACCTAGGCAACCATGCAAAGATGGAGCGACCATCCCATATATTAAAAATATCTGCAAAATCAGATGAGGCACTTGATATTCTTTTGGAAAAATATAAAAATTATTTGACTACCCAAAGTATAAGCGAAATTGAGGATGTGGCTTACACTGCTAACATTGGCCGCCCCAATTTTCCAAAACGGGTGGTCCTCATTGGCAACTCGATTCAAGATTTTGTGAAGAAAATTGAAACGAAGGAATATTTACGGGGAGAATCCATGTCCAAACAAAGCCCTCCCGCTGTTGTTTGCTTCCTTTTTACTGGACAAGGTTCTCAATATTCAGGAATGGGGAGGCAACTATATGAAACAAGTCCTCAATTCAAAATCCACTTTGATTTTTGTGCTCAACTATTAAAAAACAGCTACAACATTGATGTGAAAGAAGCCATGTGGTCAGGGACGGATTCCGAAAAAATAAGCAAAACAATTTACAGCCAAACATCCATTTTCTGCTTGGAATATGCTCTGTTCAAGCTCTGGGAATCTTGGGGTATTAAGCCATCCTTCGTTCTCGGACACAGCTTGGGGGAATTTGCTGCAGCCGTTTGTGCCGAAATTCTAACTGTTGAAGATGCCCTTTCCCTGGTTGCTGAAAGAAGCCACCTCATTGACAAACTAGAGCATGGGAAAATGCTCGTCATAAAAGCCAATCAGAGGCAAGTTGAAATTTTACTGAAAGAATACGCTGGGAAGGATGGAAAAAAATTGCTCGACTTTGCCGCAATCAATTCAAATGAGCAGACCGTTGTAGCTGGAGAGTCGCAGGTGGTTTGCGAGTTTTCAGAGTATTGCAAACAAAGGAACATAAAATGCGTTTTACTTGCAGCAACCCACGCTTTCCATTCAAAGCTGATGGATCCCATGCTAGCTGATTACAAGAAAGTGGCTCAAAAAATCGCAAACAAATATAAAAAACAATGGGATAGAAAAAAATCTCCTACTTGTGGATTCCTTTCGGGAATGAGCGGCTGTCTTGAATCAGTTCTAGATGAGAACTACTGGGTGCAGCAAACGAGAGAGAAAGTTGAGTTCATGGCTGGTTGCCAACAAGCTGTGAATAAGTTAGGATGTACAACTTTCATAGAAATTGGGCCACAACCAGTTCTCTCCGCGTTGGTCCTCACCAACAAAGGAGAAGTGGGAGTGAGTTGCTTCCCGTCTCTAAGGCGAACAGAGAATGATTGGGAAACAATGCTGAACTCACTAGGCAAGTTGTACGTTCAAGGATTTCACATTGAGTGGAGAGGATTTGAAGAATTTTACAAGAGGAAATTGGTTCGTGGTCTTCCTCACTACCCCTTTCTCGGCACCAAATACTGGCCTGATGTTATCACAAGTGATGACGATGGTGAAAATGCATGTATTCATCCCACGCTAGGAAGGAATGTTCCTAACGCCTCCTCCACTAAAATTTTCAACTCTATTTTTAACTTGGACCAACTAAAATATGTGAAGGACCACGTGGTGTGCAACCATATCATTTTCCCAGGAGCCGCCTTTTTAGAAATGTGCTTGGCAGCAGGTCTCGAAGTTTATGATGGAACATCACCATCATCATCTTTTTCTAATAATGTGATTCCAAAGCCAAATCGTGCATTCAAGGTTGAAAATTTGGTGATTAGAACACCTCTTTTCATGCAAACACAAAATAACTCAAAGCCTGTACAAATTCAAACGACAGTGGAAGGTGAGGATGATTGGAGCCAACTTGATGTCAACATTTTTCAACGGAGAGGAACAAACTCCTCTGGAGAAAGCAGTAGCAGTTGGCTGAAACACGTCACAGCCACGTTCTCCCTGGTATCAAGCCCATTTGAAAGGACACCAAATAGCTTTGACCCAACAAGAGTTTTAGAAATGGCAAGTAGGCCACCAAATCACGGGATTGTGAGCTACCCTAAAATGGCTTCTGCTGGCTACATGTTTGGCCCCTCCTTTCAAACTTTGGAAAAGATTTGGCGAGATGATGAGACGGGGAACCTTCTCGCAAAAGTAAAGGTTCCGGTGGTGGAGGAAGATGACAGAAAATATGAGTACATTATTCACCCTTGTATTCTGGACGCAATGATGCAAGCAGTTCTTATACAAACAATGGGAAAAGAAGGAGGAGTTGTTGAGAAACTGGCAGTTCCGATTAAAATCGGGAAATTTATTTGGTTTGGTGAATCATTGGACTTGGAACAACCAGAAAATTGCTATGTTTATTCTTACATGGAGGAAGGAAAAGTATCAGTATCACTCCTGGATTCCAAAGGGGCGCTACTTGCTCTCATTTCATCTATGGAGCTTGCACACACCACCAAAAATGCATTGGCTTCCGCATTAGATCAGCAAACTAGCACCATGCCAGACTTGTGGGAACAAGTGTGGAAGCCGAGTTCTGATATTGGACCCATGGAATATCGTGTACAATTGGATGAGGAAGAAGCAGCAGTTTCTGAAAAATGTGCGGTCATTATTCCGACCCAACTTGTACACGCGAGTCCAGCTCGTATGCAGAATGTTACTGAAACAATTAATTTGCTGGATGATATAGCTTTCCATTCCATGCTCCGCTCCCTTTATGATTGTGGCTGGAGTCCAAGAGAAGGCCAAGTTTTTGATGAGATGGAACTCTTTAGGGAGCTTAATATTATTAGTGCTCACCGAAAGTATTTCCGTTTTATGATACAAATGCTCGAAAGGGAAGGACTGATTGAGAAAATTAAGTGCTCCACCCGTTGGAAAATTGTGGCAAATATAAAATCTATTCAGGATGTAAATGCTTATCTAAGCCAAAATCTATTTGCTGGGGAGCTTGCTCGTCACTTCCAATCTGCAAAACTTGTTACTAACATTGGAAAAAATCTTACAGACATTCTATTGGGAAAGGAAAATGCTTTGAATATCGCATTTTCCAAAGGAGAAAGTGGTGTCGTCAGTGACGGTGAAAGTTCCGCTCTAACAAACTTTTACAATGATTACAGCATTCTATCCCAAGCTTACGAAGGATGTGAATTGGCACTTGGAAGCAAGCTCACTCAATATAAAAGTGTTATGAATGGGAAAAAATTCATCTTACGCATACTTGAAATCGGAGCTGGAACCGGCTCATATACTCAACACATGCTTAAGCTATTGGAGGAGTTTAATATTGAGTACGAATACACATTTACGGACATTTCCCCCTCATTTTTCAGCTCGGCAGAGAAACGATTTGAAAAGTGGCGGGAACACATCAAGTTTAAAAAACTAAATATTGAGCAAGATCCATTGGACCAAGGGTTCCTTCCAGAATATTATGATTATGTGGTAGCCAACGATGTCATTCACGCTACTAAAAACATTCGTGAGTCACTAACAAACGTTTACATGTTAATAAAACCCTTTGGAACATTCCACCTTGATGAGTTTACTGGTGTTAGTGCCCACATCACATTTCTATTTGGGTTGCTGGATGGATTCTGGAGATTTGATGACTTTGATTTGAGGCCTAGCCACTGTCTCATGTCCCATCAAGTTTGGGAGTCTACACTTAAATCATGTGGGTTGGACGTGAGCAGGATAATCTGCTCCAAAGTTACAAATAGATCTACAATACTTGCTGAAAAAGTGAAAATAATTTCACCACAACCACATTCTATACTGTCATCTTCCACTGCTGTTACCTGGCTATTTTTCAACAATCCGGATTCTATCATATCTCAGTTTCTATTGAAGCAGCTCAAATTAACTAATCGATGTGTTGTGACGGTGGAAGCCGGTCAAGACTTTCACATTGAAAGTGAAAAGGATTCACTTGCATCATTCATTCTCAGAAAAAATTGCCAATCCGATTTTGTATCATTGTGGAAATGTCTAAAAACCAGGGACATTCAACTGGAAGGAATAATTTATTGCTGGACTTTGGAGCCAATTTTGCCAATTCAAGATGGCATCTTGAAACCATTATTTTACACGACTAGTGAAATGTTTCACATTTTTCCAGACACAAGGATGATTCGTTTTATTGTGTTTACAAAGCAAGCTGTGGAAATAAATGCTGGTATTGATGCTGAACATCATTTCTCTCAATATCCTGCAACTACTGTTTCCGGATTCATAAAATCCTTGCAAAATGAGCATGCAAATCTCTGCTGTCGGCATGTTAGAATAGCTCATGATTCCAATTTTGACAAGATGAATTTGAGAGAGTTATTTTACGAGATTTGGAATAATGACAAGGAAGCTCAGGTGGCATACACGAGGGAGGGAACCAGACACATTTGCAGGCTCATGCAACACATAATCCCAACCAACAACGCGCCACTTGTTTTACCAACTGGGACAGATCGATTTCAACTTGTTTTACCTCAATCAAATATGATAGCGGATTTGAAATTGGGTCCCATGGAAATCAACGAGCTGCTAGGTCAAAATGATGTGGAGGTACAAGTTCAGGCTTGGGGACTTAATTTTCGTGATGTTGTCGTGGTTCTGCAACCTTCTCTTAGCCCCTTGAAAGTGTTAGGAATTGACTTTGCTGGTGTTGTAAATAGAGTTGGGTCTCAAGTATCCAAATGGAAGAAAGGGGATCTGATGTTTGGACTAAATTTCAGTTCTATTTTTCCCAGCCACAAAATCACACCCCAAGACGAATTAATTCCTGTTCCACCCTCACTGACTCTCTGTGAAGCAGCGACACTTCCGCTCGCATTTGCAACCGTCTTTACCTCCCTGGTTGACATTGCAAAAGTCGTCAAACAAGATGTTGTTCTTGTTCACACCGCTTCGGGAGGCGTTGGACTAGTTGCCATTCAAATTTGCAAAAATATTGGGTGTACAATAATTGCTACAGTTGGAAGCGGGCGGAAGCGTGCCTACTTAAACTCACTTGGCATCAACCACATATTCAACTCAAGAAATACTGAGTACGAGCGGGAAATTTTGAAAGTAACGGGTGGAAAGGGAGTCACAGTTGTTTTGAACTCTTTGACAGGGAAAGGATTCAAAGAAGCGACGTTAAGAGCTTGCGCACCCGGAGCAAGATTTGTAGAAATGAGTAAAATGTCCATTTGGCAACCTGAGCAAGTGGCAGCTATTCGTCCTGATGTTGATTACAGTGTAGTTGACATGGAAACTGTACAAGGTCTTGAGTTGCAACGTTTGCTGAATGAACTGCGGATCCACCTTGAAAGAAAGCTGATCAAACCAATTCCATACATTAGATTTGATGGCCTACACGTTCGCGAAGCATTGGAGTACATGCAAGATGCAAAGCATATTGGGAAAATCGTATGCGTTGCTCCTCAATTTAGGTATGTAAAAGGGAGAATGTCAGTACATACTCCACTTTTCAACGAGAGAAGTAGCTATCTTATAACTGGAGGTCTTGGTGGGATCGGCTTTGAAGTTTGTAAATGGATGCTGGAAAATGGTGCAAAACACGTGGTTGTTGCCGGACGGAAACCTCCTTCAATTGAAATGAAAAAAATCATAGCAGAAATTAATTCAACGGGAGCTGCTAATGTCACCCCTGTTCAATTAGACGTTGGGGATTTGGAGCAAACACGGGAACTAATTACTACTCGAATAGATGAAATGGGATTACCCCAACTGAGAGGCATTATGCACGCCGCGGGAAAACTATCAGATGGTTCTATTTCGAAGCACAACTGGAACAGCTTGTCAGCACCTTTTCGTTCGAAAATAGAGGGGACGCTAAACTTACACAAAGTGACGGAAGGACTTAATTTGGAACATTTTGTCATGTTTTCCTCCTCCGCCGTTCTATTGGGTTTACCTGGACAATCCAATCACACAGCTGCAAACTGTTTCATGGATTCGTTTGCTCACTTCAGGGATTCTATCGGACTTGTTGCAACAACAGTAAATTGGGGTAGATTGAACAGAATATTAAAAGAAATCTTGAAATTAAATCCTAATTATTGTCTCTAATTATTTATTTCATTCCGTAGGACAATGGGGAGAGGTTGGCGTTGCTACAGAAATTGTTGTTCCATCCGTCAAGCCGCTTTCCAACTTGCAGTGTTTCTGTGCATTGGAGTATCTTTTAAAATTTCAACACACTCAAATGGCCGTGCTCAAGGTGGAATCTTTCTCGCTTTTAACAAAACTTTTCCCTTCCACCGAAACATTTCTGGAAGAAGTTGTTAGAAACAAAAAAAGCGTTGCTTCTTCTACGATTGCGGAAAGGGACAACGAGAAAGAATTTTTGGAACGCTACGATTCAGGAATGAGCCTTGAGGAAAAGATTGGGCTAACTAGAACCCTCATTAAAAACGTACTAAAATCAATTATGAAGCTGGCAGAGACAGACACACATGAGGACAATATGGATTTCCAAGAGATGGGACTTGATTCCTTGATGTTTGTGGAGCTTGCAAATATTTTGCAAACTATTTTAGGCAAGCGCCAACTTATAACCGTCACCATTTTGCGGGAGCACAGTAGCATATCACAGTTGTCAGAAAGGTTAGTAAACTTGATGGAAAAGGCTGGTAATTTAGTTGAAGAATCCGGAGCCCCGACACACAAACAAGTGAATGACTTGATTAGAAAAGATTGTGAGCTTCCGGCACATATTTCGGCAGCAAATTCTCAACAACCCGTAAAAGATCTAGGTGAGGTGAAAACAGTGCTTCTCCTCGGTTCCACGGGAACATTAGGCTGCTATTTGCTGCGAGAGTTGACAAACAACCCCCAAATAACAAAAGTTATTTGCATTATTCGAGGCAAAAAGAACACTTCCGCTTTTGAGCGCCTCCACAACATTCTTGAAGGGAAGGAATTGCTTTGTCAAATCCAACTCGAGAAAGTCAAATGTATTGAGGGAACAGTAGTCTCGCCACGTTTTGGTTTGAATTTATCCACATGGAATGATCTTGCTCAAGAGGTTGACGCTGTGATTAACTGTGCTGCCCAAGTGAATTATTTGGAACTCTACAAAGGGCGAAATTCTACCACAGATATGCGAGCAGTTAATGTTCTAGGAACTAAATTCTGTCTGGAGTTTGCATGCGAGAAAAGGCTCAAATATGTGTATCACGCCTCATCCTTGTTGGCATCTTCAAAAATTGATCAAAATGGACACTTGTCGGAGGATTGGCCAGAGGTTGAGGATTTTGATGGAGCCACCCTTCTTGGTTATCCCGTATCCAAATTCGTGAGCGACGTTTTGATAAAAGAAGCAGTTAAAAGAGGAATTCCTTGCAAATCATTCAGGTTTCCTTTAATCATGGGAGACTCGAGAACTGGAAGGTTCTCTTTGGAAAATAATCATTTCATGGTGAGATATATTTTCATCATGAAAAATGGCATGATGCCATCTACTCCTCTTCCACTCCCTATGCTTCCTGTTGACAAGTGTGCAAAGATATCCTTGGCATTATTTTTTCACCATGATCAAAGTGACCTATACAACATCCAACCACCAATTATTGATCTAGACCAGGAATTTACAAAGGTTGCAAGTAAATTCGGATATCAAGTACAGCTTGTTGATGACACGGAGTTTGCTCAAAATTTGCAAACGTGGACAACAAGTACATTTTCTTTTGAACTCTTCAAGGATTTGTACACAAGTGAAAGCTATATGTTGCAACTAACCAGAACGTTGCCCCTACTGACACTCTGGAGTAAGGATAATTCACTGTACTTTACTAGCCAAAAGGTATCCAAAATCCTTCCTGATGCTTACAAATTTGAAGCCAAAACTATGGAATATTGCTACAAGAATCTTGTCTTTGCCAAATCCCAAGGGTGGTTTTAGTTTTCAATATTGGTTTGATTTCTTGCTATTTAAAATTAAAAATCTTTCGAGATATGACCCCTCTTGAATGAAATATAAACGATTTCGTACATATGGGTGGTGGTGGGAAAGATAACGGTAAAAAATAAAAATAATGTAGCGAAAACATTGAACAGTGTCAACAAGCAATATATAATATGCAATAAATTCATTCCATACATATGAATACCACATTTTTTTAATTACGTAAATCATTTGCAAGCTATGCAGCCTATGCAGTAAAATACTTCACAATTCTCTTCAAAACTCATACTTGATTCCATAATCTCAGAAGTAGAAGGTATGAACTAGAAGAAATAGAAAGCTGCTATAAAGTTCAGAGTCAAGTACAAACGCAGCATGCCGTGTCCATCTATATCATTCAATTGATGTAATACAAAGAATGCTAGCCTCTTTCTGGTTGATCAACAAAGTCTACTCATCAGACCGAGCCACATAATAATAATTAGACCTGTCCAACGCATATAAATGAATATTTTTTCAAGCGTTATCTGACAGTGGCCAAACTTTGTATGTGAACGTTTGGTGACAATTAGAGTAATTTAATTAGTAATTAGGGTATTTTCGGCAGTTTTATCGTCATTTTTTATTAAGAAATGTAATAAAAGTAAACGAATTTCCTTCATTTAGAGTTAAAGTATTAAATAACGATTGATTTTACGACAGAATATTCCAAAATATTGGGAAAACCGAACATTGAACTACAAAGGAATGTATTTTGGAGGAAATTTCTGACTTTCCCATGTCTTGGAGTACATTTGTCGTAAATCTTAATCCCAAAAATTGGTGAAAACAAAACTTTAAATAGAAAGTAACTTATTTTTCAGGAAAATTATGACTTAGTGTATTTTAGTACAATTTTCTCAAATTTTTAGCACATATTTAACCACATATTTTGCCGTTTTTAAGCACATATCGTTATACATATTTTGATGGTTTATATTATAACACATTTTTTGGTCAGTTCTAATAATAATTATAGATCCAAAGGTACTCTCCTATCTCCCCTTTCAAATTTTCTAACTATCGCAGCCGTGTGAGAATATTTTCGAAGCGTTTTATTGTTGCTCCGTGTGCCATCACTATCCAAAATTCCTTGCCATCACATCAACTTATAACCTTATGTTCAAGGTTAAAAAAGTTTTATTCCTATTGCTTGCTATTCTCTCGATTCACAGCGTAAGTAGAATTCATGATACATAATATGCATTAATGCATAGCATGGTAACAACATGCAGCATCATCATTTTTAGCGTTTGCAAAATTCCTGAGATTTAGCCTTCCATGTTATTTGGGTTGGCAGGTTGACCTTCATTCCACATTACATTCACGATATTTCCATGCATGTATCTTGCAGTTAGCATAATTTTATGGTTTCTATTATATTCCGCATCTCTGTTCCATGATTCACAAAGTGGTGGTGTTCAGTGGTTGTTGTAATTGTGGTCTCTCATCGAATCATCAATAGATTTCAGGTCGCCCTTGTTTAAAAAGTTCATAATAATAATGGTAGATACTAGTCCTGTTTTGGGCTACTGGAAAATCCGTGGAGTAAGATCTGTCTAATCTCATTCCGTTTTAGAATTATTCTCATAGTTTTTAAAAACTTTGTTCATTTGAATTTGATTTTAGGTGGGACACCCCATCCGCTTCCTCTTGGCGTATTTGGAAGTTGGATTTGAAGATAAGTATTATGAGCTGACGCCAGAACTGACTAAAGACAACTGGTTTGCGGATAGGAGCAAACTTGATTTAGATTTCCCGAATGTAAGAGCATTTATCCTTCATTTTATAAATAGAGATGAACAAGGGAGATTTTTTTAATTCACAGCTACCTTATCTTCTTGATGGGGACTTCAAAGTGACGGAATCAACAGCAATTATGAAGTACCTTTGCCGGACAAGAAAGCCGGAGCTACTTGGGAAAAGTTTGGAAGTGCAAACAAGGGTTGACACTGTGGACACCTTCATTTACGATCTGTGGCATGTTGCATTCATTCAACTGCTGTATGGCTACACTGAGGAGAAACACAACAAGTTCAAAGAGATTGAACCTGTCAAGCTCGCTTATCTCTCTTCTTTCATGAATAAGAATGAGTGGGTTACGGGGAACGAAATTACCTATGTAGACTTTCTTGTTTATGAGCTCCTCTACCAACTATCTGTCTTTGATTCGAAATGCCTTGACGGGTTTGACAATTTGAAGAAATTTGTGAAAATATTTGAGGGTTTGGGAGTGATCAAAAAATACATCAACTCTTCGGGATTCCTCAAAGCTCCCCTTTACAGCCAAAGAGCAGTTTATAAAATCTAATACTGAACACGAATTAAATGCATTTTTGCTACTAAATCCTGTTGCATAATAAAGAGAGTACAAGTGTAGAATGCATTGCCCACCAAGTTCAAGTCGACTAATTTTTTGCATCAAATGGTACGTTTCTCGAACAAGCATCTGAGTGCAACACAACGATCAAGTCATCATTCAGACAAATGAGAGCTAGCTATATAATCTATTCTCCTTTTACGCATGTAGCATTCAGGGAGAATCCAGCCAAAATCATCATCAAAAGCATCAAGATTTGTGATTGTAAAGAACGAAATGTTGATGCATACTCACTCAAACTCTTACTTTTCAGGATATAAAGGTGACCAAAGCGTATGCCAATACCTAACCAAAAGGCATACACATATCATAATATGTACAACTGAACAGTTCATTCCACACTCCACATTACAGCCGGCAAGGAAAGCTCTGTGTGTAAGCTTGTGCTAAATATTCTTCCCAAGAACGTGAAAAGAACACAACAAACAAGCAGGGGAAACCCTATACGGAATATTGTAAAGCTGACTGTAAACCAAGCGGAGTCATTTTCTATACCATACTCAACAACACGCACCAGTTGCTGTTATCATCACCAAACCACTACTCATTTAGTGCGTAAAGTAGCATATATGAGCAGACATATATAGGCAGTATAATTTTGAGTTGAGCTGGCTGAGCAACTTTTCGTTGCACTAATTCTTGTTCTGTTTCATTTAAAACCTGAGTATCAAAAACAAGTATCAAGTGAGGAAGGAGACGAAGTTCATCATGAGCACATGTGCCATGCAGCACAAAGAAAATGCATAATATATGCCATTATAGTGTGGTGGTGGATGGCTGGGTAACGAATCCACATAATCATGATGAGTAACAAATGTGCATAAATTCACGTGTAGATTCCATCCATATCAACCTATAAGCTAGCCTACAATTTAAAGTATTATGAAAGCAATACTCTTTCCGTTCGACACAGTGCTACTCTACTCTAAACTCTATCATCATCATCATCATCATCCCACATTAATTTTTGTTTATCAAATACTTGACTCTTTGAAGTGAGATTGTATTCATTTATTTGAACATGATGTATTATTATATGTGTTCAAAACAAAACTCTGTGTAAATAACGAGGCATGTTAATTCAATAATTCAGCTCCACTATACATTATTTAAAATAGACTGAATCTGAGTACACAGTTCAGTATTTTGAGCTACTGAAAACTGAAAAAAGGAGGCGTAGAATGAGTGTTTAATAAAAAACATTCATTCCTTTATAAAAAAATTGAAATGTCATAATAACTTTTATAACCTTTTAGCTGGGCCATCCAATCCAGTTTTTAATTTCGCACCTTGAAGCAAACCTGGCAAGTACGTGTACCTCTTTTTATTTTCGTCATTTTTTGAAGGTATTTTTAATTATTATGGCACAAGAAATGCACAAATAAATCAAAACACAAATGTACAAGTTGAACACAATGCAAATTGAAGCCTCTGTTCTGTTGGTAGATGAGATGAATAAGGGCTTATAATCATAGAGCCTTTCTCTTTCATTATCATGCGTGTTGCAGTGCACCATATCCACTCAAGCTATTGTTGCCGAGCTCAAACAGTTGCTGAAAAAATGAGAGCTCAGAAACGCAGAGAGAGAGTGGTTCTACAGACGATGATGATAGTGATGATGAGGCAAATATTGGTGAAGAAGCGGAGCAAGAGCAAATAATTATGCCGCTACCCAAACCAAGCCCAGACAGAGTCTACTTGCAAACAAAGATTTCCATTGATTCAGAGGACAAACTAGCAGCGCTACCATTTCTACGAGGAAGCAAAGTCGCATAAATTATTGCACTGCAATATATCGTATATATGCTACTACTGTCAATTTATCGAGATATTTTCATGTTATAAGCGTCTAATCGAATTCAATATGCATTCTTGCATCCTGCTTTTCCCTGTTGTATTTCCCAAAAGAAACAATTATTATTATCCTCCAATGACGTGGTAGCAATCAAGTGGCATTTGGCATCGTATAAATTGTAGGTGCAGGCATGAAAGATGACTGTCCACTGTTAAAGTCCGGATCATAGCAAATATTACTTTTGATAAAAGATTATGTAAATAATATTCATTATTAGTTAAATTAGTTATGTATTATTGATGTAAAGATTATGTAATTTATTATTCAGTTTAGCAAGAATAACTAGTTTTTGAAAACAAAATGTTGTAATGCATTATCAACTTTGTCATTTTATTAAACACAGAATTTCAATTTCTTCATCCTTTGAAATAGCTTATTGGACGTAGAAGCAGTTCAATTTAAAGTGGTATGGAATGTGAAATTGGGAAATTTCGGGTTGTTACAGCTTATTAATTAGTCATTATTATAAAATGTACATTGCTTATGTATTATAATAATTATAATATTTTATTTTCATACATTAGGTTTGGTTATGCAATACTAACCGTTTCTTGTATTTTACGATTTTCACAACAGCGAAGAGGAGCTGCTGATAATTTTTTTTGCCATTGAATATCATTTTTCATTATCATGCAAAATCATAACGCATGAAATGCCGTGTAAGAAACAAGCTTACAAACATGCAACAAAGTTCTCACGGTTGACCATGGAGTAAATACAAAGGCAGAACATTTGAGAAGTCTCCTTTTCTGTGTAAAATTGTACATCACATATATGGAATAGCATTGGATTGAGTGCACAGCAGTGTAAGTGCATGATGTTTTCCTTTGCTTTTGCCAAAAAATATTAAATTAAAGCTAGCGACAATGTTCCAGTAATTCCGGTTTTAAGGGAAATTGCACGTCAGTAGAAAATCGGTTAAGTGAGTTCACAAACCTATTCCCGATGGATTCTAGTCATCTACAGAAAGAGGATGAAACGGGAAGTGTTGAGCAGACATTTCCTCCCGTGGAAAATTCACTGATTCCTTTAATTGCTGCGGGTTGTCATTGTCTTCTATGTGGAAGTATTAGAACTGAAGGTGTTATCAAGTCGGAGGCAAATGTGGAAGGTTCAGAAGAACTGACATTCTCTTGTCCTTCTCTTGGAAAACAAAGGGAGTTAGAAAATTTGCAATGCTTTAAAAACTTGTTTGGATCTCAGTTAAAATGGGACCAATTTGAAAAGGATTTCGGGGATGAGGTCCTGATTCTCCTGTTCTGCAAAGAATGCTCAAGTCAGCTTGGCATGTTCATGAAACTGAAAAGGGAACTGGATGAGCTGGAGAGGTGCTTGAGGGAAAAGCTAGTGAGAGGAGAAGAGGTGGCTGCTGGAAGTAGTGACAATCTCCAAAAGACTCAATATAAGAAGATAAGACGGGGGATTCTGAATATAGAAAGTTATATTCATGGTAAGGTATGATTTTATAATTGGAACCCAAAAATATTAATGATTTAGGCAACTGTTAACCTTTTGCATTTTTTGTTCAATAGGAAGCACCGTTTCTTTCCCTGAGCCAGGAGTCACAAACGCTAAAGGCCGGAACAAATCTGTTCGGAGTGTTCAAAAACCAGCTAAAAAGTTGACACTGAAATCAACTCGGACAAGAAAGAAAAGAGAGCCAATCGTTTCGGTACTGCACAAATAATTAACTAAATTTCGATTTATGTAGCTTTGTAATGTATGTGTGCATTTGCGACATATTGGCTCATGTTTACATGTGTTTGTAGGTGTCACCTATAAACCCCGTTAATGAAGTAGATGATTGCCAAATCCAGCTTATCAAGCAGGAAAATGATAGCAACAACTTTGAAGACAACGATCTGTTTTCTGCAAGTCCTTTATCTTCAGCACCACCATCTCCACCTCCTCCTATAAAATTAGAGGATGACCAACCACCAGAGAAGAAAAAAAGAAATAAACGAAAACTGGATGATGATGATGATCCGGAATGGACTACTACTGATGATCAAAAGAAAGATTTCAGACAAAGACCAGATCCCAAAACAGGTACTATATCATATTTCAACGTTGCTCTCGAGAAACTTGGTGACACGTACAAGTGCAGTCTCTGTGATAAAATTCTTCCCAACAACCGACCAATTATGAAGAGCCACGCTGTCCAGTTTCACACTGAGCTTTTTGAGTGCCCACAATGCCAAAAGCATTTTGGATCAAATGCATTATTACGTCGTCATTCAAAAATGCACAACCCCAGCCGACCAAAAGTGATTGCAGCTACCTGCCCAATTTGTATGAAGCCAATTTTGAACAAAGGTCACCTCAAACAGCACATTTGGTCGCATTACAACGAGCAGGAAAGATTAGACGCTATCGCAGCTGGAGAACAAGTTCCACCAGGCTACGACAAACCATTCCAATGTGATCAATGCCCTCGTAGCTTTCCCAGTCGGTGGTTCCTCAGTGAACACCAAAAACGGGTGCATGCTAGCCAAGAGGAGCGTTCCAAACTCAAAGTTTTGTGTCCTGTTTGTGGTGTTTCAGTGCTGGATATAAAGCACCACATGAAAAGAGTTCATGGGGAAGGTTCGGGGAATGAAAAAAAGTTTGTGTGTTCATTCTGTGATAAGAGGTTTATTAACAACTTTACATTACGTCAACACAAAACGCGCATGCATGACGCTGAGAAAATGTGGAAATGTGAACTTTGCCCAAAAGAGTTTGCAACTAGAAAGCAGCTTGACACTCACGTCAGTGCTCACCTAAATATCAGACCTTTTCAGTGTAGCCATTGTAGTTCTGCGTTCACCAAAAAGCACCATTTGAGTCGACATGTGGAGAATTACCATACGGAGGGATGTGTCCCCGGAAGGCCTAGTTATGTGAGAGGACCGGAAGTCAAAGTTGGGAGAAAGACGAAGGAGGTGATACAAAAGTTCAAATGACTTGTGTTCTACTATAAAAAAATTCTTATATTGTTAAAATAAGTATTTGGTTGCTTTTGAAACTGTTGAAAGAGTATTCGTTGTTTTACTGTCATATATCACATGAATAATAGCAATGTTCAAACTCAAATTAAAGTATCAAAATTTATTTTAAATTGTTTATGTTATGTGACTATGTGACATTATTAAACACCTGCAGTTATGTTTTGTAATTACTTTCTGAAATAGATTTCGTATTTATGATCTAAATTACTCTCAACATATGCATTAATAAGCAAAATGTATCATTTTTTAAAATCATTTTTGACATAACATGAGACAAATGGATTGCAAATTGTAGGTCACATATTTATTTTATTATCTTGTATTATGCCTAGTAAACTCAACCCATTAACAACGTCAATATTACCAGACTCAGAAATATTTACGATTAGATTAAGCAAAAAGCCTATATTTTAAAATTATACAGCTATGTTTCAATTTGCAAGTCACCAGTTTATAAAACTGTGTATGAATATACTTTGAAAAACATTAAATTTTCAACTTTGTTTAATGAATGGTGGAGTGAGTCTCAGATAACAATATTACAAGAAGTGGATTGCGACTCCATTGAGTTTGTTATAAACGTGGATTGAGAATGAGACAGATACGCAACTTTTGACATCAACGCTAAAATCATATATATACATGTATCCAATTTTCCTGTCATACGTCTTTGCGATTTGTTTCATTCTCCTTCAAATCTAGCATAGAACATATTATTAATTTTTTAGATTTTTGAACTGAAAATGTAAATTTAATGACAGAGAGAGTGGTCCCGTTCCTGATTTATCCTGTTATAAAAATATTTTATCAAAATATGTTATGATAAATATTGTAATGTGCGTTAACATGTTTTTTCCATTTTTGTGATTAACTAAAACATAACCTTTATTATATTTTGAAAGCTTTACACACAACCTCGGTATTTCAGTGCATAGTAGCACTACGCTACGCCACAACAACTTTTACTGACTTCAATAATTTGTAACAAACTTTGCGATTGATATGATTTTTTAGAATGAATGAAGCAACGAATTTATATGCATATTATAATATGATTTTGAGTAAATCAAGAGTTCAGAAGATCACACGTGTTACAATTTTGTGTAGCAATAATCACATAGTTATGCAGTTATGCTACGCAACTTCCCATGTTGCACTTCGATATATGACTACTCGTAGGTACAATGTACAATCACTATGGTGGAGATAAATTATCATGAAAAGCTGTTCCAAATAGAAGTCCCGTGCAACCTTCTCAGATTGTAATATTAAACTTTACATACTCATGATGTTATTTAAAAAACGTACTGCGTGACCGATAACTAGGTCAAGTGAATGGAATTTTTTGGCGTTTGTAATAATTTCCTTATCATTTCTTTTCCATTTTTCTTAGTCAGTCCAACTTTGCCAGAGTAGAAAGTGTCTTGTTGATTATAAAATATGAGGAATTTTTTGGAGGAGAGCGTGATTCCGTTGCTAATTTCAGTAGCAACTTACATAATCATCGGTCCAATTTTATTGGTTCTTTGCTCTGTAAATGAACTTGTTCGTTTGATCGTTTCCCTTTATCTAAAACAGAAATATGAGGGAAATATTGAGCTGGTATGGAATGGAGCTGATGCCGTCTTTACTCAACAACTTCCACAAAGGACTAGAATGGCGGTAGTAGGTTTCAAATTAAAACAGCCACTTTCCCCTGAACGAATAAAGAAATGTTTTACGGATAAAATATTTAAAGTTGAGGATAAAAATGGGGAGCTAGTTTACTCAAAATTAAAAACTATTTTGGTGACCCGGTTGGGTTACGCTTGTTGGAAACGAGATGAGAACTTTAACATCAACAACCACGTGAGATCCCTCTCGTCAAAAAAAGTTTATAGTAAAAATGAAGTTCAAAATGAAATCTGTGAAATGACTCGAGACATGAGTGAAGAGAGACCACAATGGGAGCTCGTAACAATACCCAAATTTGTTGATGGGGAAAATGCACCCGAAACTTCACTGGTTTTTCTTCGCTTTCAACATGCATATTTGGATGGGTTTTCTTTGGTGATGATGGTCAAGAACTATATGACTACGGGATTTGAATATTTCCTTCATCCAACCCAATTTAACATTCCGTATTGGAAAAAGGTTCTGTTCTACATAAATGGTGCGATATTCGGACCCTATGAATTTGTCCTTTTAACTGTCAGAAAGTTCAAATCATTTTGGCCTAAACTTGATTCCAAACACCAGGACCAGGTGATGAAAACGACGCATACTTGGACAAAAACAGTGGATATGGAAATCATCAGAAATATCAGGAAAAAGTTAGGCTCTCCAACACTCCCAACAATTGTGGAAAATGTGTTTGTTTCTGCAGCCAAGGAAATTTTACCTAACGGGCGACTACCTGACAAACTATTTATTGCGGAGTTGGCTGCACTACTTCCATACCCAACAGAATATTTACAAAATAGATTTGCCATGTTTGGCTACAACATCAACGCTTGTCAAAGTGATTTTGATAGAATTCGAAAGTGCAAGGAAGACTCTTGGAAAGCTGTCACCGGAGCATGGATTCTAATGGTCTTTGCTGTATTCCGAGTATTCGGAAGGATGCCTTTGTTCTTGCACCCAATGGTTTTCGGTGGGAATAGCCATTCTATGATGTTAAGTAATATGCCAGTGTCAAAAAAGAAGTTTAGATTTCTTGACTCGGAAGTTATTGAGGTGCTGGGATTTCCACCCCAACCAAATGGAATCGGCATTTCATTGATTAGTACGATGGTTGAGAATACAATGAAAATCTCGGCTACTGCTCAATCCGACTGGTTGCGGGAGGAAGAAATTGAGAAAATTGTGGAGAGAATTCCTAACATTTTAAATGAATGGGAGAAAACATTGGTTAATAAAAATGTTGTATAAAAATTTTGATGAATTAATTATATTGCTGAAAAAATAATACAAAGATTGTTTTCTTCAAATTAAAAAAAATATTTCCTTTCTACATTTTATGCTCATTTATGCATACAATATCGATACAACTTGGGAATTCGTTTGTTTACGAGAAAATTTCCAAGAACTGCAGTCAAACAAAGAGTTATTTTCATACAAGTTGTGTAATGATTCCTGGGACAGAGACAACTTGACTTTTCTGTCTGGATGTTTACTGCCATGCCAGCCTATAAAAGAGGAGAGTGTTCATCTAGACGTTCAGTTGAAAATATTACCCAAAATATTCCCATTCTGGTTCATGTTGACATTTCTTTATTATATTCATTCGGGACTAAAAGTATTTACCTAACAAATATGAAGTTTCCAATACTTTCCAATATTTAAAATACCTAATACACATAAATACAAAGTTGATATTTGAACGCCAGCTCATACAAAACATATTTAAAATTGAAGGCACAAAAAATGTTTTACTAAACCGAAAGTTGATTTTATATAATATATGGTATGTTGTTTGGCAAAAATCACATGAGAACCAAATTTTCCATTGTGGTTTCTAAAATATCAATACAAACCAAATCGGAAGGTTGGGACGTAAAATGCGTGGAATTTATGAGACATCATTATATCTGGATAGATATTTCTTGGTACATTTAAAGATACAAAGTATGAATGTCAAGTGTTAAAAACATCATGAAAGTACTAGTAAGTTGCTTGCATAACATTTAATTAATTTTTTTCATTCAAACTAAGTAAGACGAAGCACTAAGACGAAGGTTTTACCACAGTTTAGACCCTGCGGAAGTGCCCAATGCTCAAAGGTATCGCTCCCAGACGAAGTTCCCCAAAAAAATCATGATATGGTAAGCGATGGACGAATTCGGAAACGTGTCGCAACCCCACCTTTTAGAGGGAACTACGACGCAGACGTCTACATTCAGGAATGTCTGAAGCGTCGCCTGCTTCCCTTTATTAAGCAATGAAATTGCTTCTTAAGAATGAAAAATTTCTCCTCTCGGGGGTTTGCGTACGCGTAAGTGTAGAGCGTACGGCGTAAGTGTCATAATCATGGTTACATTATATCTTAAGGATGAAAATTTGGTCTCACGGGGGTTTGCGTACGCGTAAGTGTAGAGCGTACGCGTAAGTGTCATGTCATGTCATAATCATGGTTACATATTATATCTTAAGGATGGAAATTTAGTCATACGGGAGCTTGCGTACTCGTAAGTGTAGAGCGTAAGTGTCATGTCATGTCATAATCATGGTTACATATTATATCTTAAGGATGGAAATTTAGTCATACGGGAGCTTGCGTACTCGTAAGTGTAGAGCGTAAGTGTCATGTCATGTCATAATCATGGTTACATATTATATCTTAAGGATGGAAATTTAGTCATGCTTGCGTACGCGTAAGTGTCATGTCATAACGCGCGAAAATTTAAAAACTCAATCGATTTAATTGAAATTCAGTATCTAAAGCTTATTTTTCATGGCGAATCAAGTGGAAGTATTAGATTTTAAATTCAATGCAAATTTCGATAGTTTTCGCGCGAAAATTCAAAAAATCAATCGATTTAATTGAAAGTCAGTATCTAAAGCTTATTTTTCATGGCGAATCAAGTGGAAGTATTAGATTTTAAATTCAATGCAAATTTCGATAGTTTTCGCGCGAAAATTCAAAAAATCAATCGATTTAATTGAAAGTCAGTATCTGAAGGTTATTTTTCATGTTAAATCAAGATAGTTTCACTCGCAAATTCCAATTTCATTGCTTGTGTATCTTCGTACACTTCCGGTTTATTGATGATGATGATGATATTGAAGATTTACTTCTTCAGTCGGACTTGGATTCTTCGCATTATGCGAAAAAGTCTCAGGAGTACCTTTGGGCCAAAAACATCAAATTTGTACCCAAAGGCAAGAACCCCCAAAATTTTCCCCAATGTCGAGATATTGAAACTTTTTGGGTTATTTACAAGAGTAGGTACTTGCAGCGATAGGATGCACACAAAAGCCTTTAGGGATTCCAACAGGTTTGAACAAAAATTCCAAAGGAAGTTCGAAAACGCCCGGAAAAGTCCTTTTGGAACATGCTGCAAACATGACTCGCTCCACAGCTACCAAAGGGGTTCAGAAGGCTCTTCAGGATATCAATAGGTAGATATTAAGTTTTTCTACATTGTGCTGAAAGAATGAAGTAAAAAAGTCCACATTTGTGGAAAATACGACTAAATTACGCTAATCCACTAACTTATTCTCGATCCTTTACGTATACGTTTCAGCCAAATCGATGAGTTTCCGAACTCTAGCGCCTATAACTTTCGAACCGTTTGACCGATTTGTCTGAAAAGTATTCCCAGAGGTCCTCTTGAGTAGTACTACCTGTGTACCAAATTTGAGCCAAATCGGTCAATGTATGTGACCAGGAGAGTGCGCAAAGACGGACAGACAGACGAACTTAGTAAAACCATTACTATGCTGAATGCTCCGCTTCAGCTACGTAATAACATGAGACTGATTAGAATTTGAGACGCTGTTGTAATGTTGAGATCAATTTGCGTGATTTGAGGCATAAGTAGATAATGTCACATGATTTAGGTACATTATGTTTGTCCTTGAAAAGATGCGCAACGCTCCAATTTGTGAAAAGTGGAATATTATTCAATGTATGGAATGTATATTTCATGTTTTGCTACGTCAAACATTTCGTAATCTACATGCTGACTGATAATGCATAACAAGTTCTTTGCCAACTTGTCTCTCTCAAATTTCTACCTCCAGTTTGTTCACACATGCTGTAAAGTAATTAACACCATCCACACCAAGTCCATCGAATTAAATATTTTAATTTTTGATTTAAAATGGGAAATTTTGTGAACAAGAACATAATACCATTACTGATTTCGGTTGCAACGTACCTTTTCATCGTTCCTGTTTTATTTATTGTGTGCTCATAAACGAACTTGTTCGTTTGGGCGTCTCTCTCGTTTTAAAACGAAAGTATGAGGGAACTGTAAATTCAGTTTCTAATGGCACGGATGCCATGTGGACCTCAAAAATCCCGGAAGAAACAAGAGAAGCTATTGTAGGTTTTAAGTTGGCAAAACCAATTCCACCAGAAAAAATCAAATTGTGTTTTACAGATAAAATTTTCAAAGTTCATATTTCATATTTACCTTTAGATTAAGCAAAAAGCCTATATTTTAAAATTATGCAGCTATGTTTCAATTCGCAAGTCACCAGTTCATAAAACTGCGTATGAATATACTTTGAAAAACATTAAATTTTCAACTTTGTTTAATGAATGGTGGAGTGAGTCTCAGATAACGATATTATAAGAAGTTGATTGCGACTCCAGCGCGTTTTTTATCTACGTGGGCTGAGAATGAGACAGATACACAACTTTTGACATCAACGCTAAAATAATATTTACATTATATCCAAGTTTGCTGACAACAATTTTCTTGTCATACGTCATACGGTATTCTTAAGATCCGTTTCATCCTCCTTCAAGTAATTTATCATAAATATTGTAATGTGCGTCAACATGTTTTTTCGTATTATTGTCAATTAGCTATACGATAACCTTTTTATGTTTTGAAAGCTTTACAAAACAACCTCGGTATTTTAGTGCATAGTAGCACTACGCCACAACAACTTTTACTGACTTCAATAATTTTTAAACTTTGCGAAGTGCGACTAGCAGTATGTATAATTTCTATATGATTTGGAAGAATGATTGAATTGAAGCAACGAATTTATATGCATATTATAATATGCCTTTGAGTAAATCAAGATCACACATTCCAATTTTGTGTAGCATGTTATTCAACTTCTCATATTGTATGTACGCATTGCCATCTAATTATGACAAATCGTTTGGACAATCACCATAAGTGAAATTATCAT
This sequence comes from Orchesella flavescens, assembly GCA_964034955.1. Taxonomy (NCBI): domain Eukaryota; kingdom Metazoa; phylum Arthropoda; class Collembola; order Entomobryomorpha; family Orchesellidae; genus Orchesella; species Orchesella flavescens. The sequence goes on from OZ035957.1 coordinate 24,855,244, forward strand.
GAAAGGCTACTCTAAATGGAAACCCCATACAACCTTCTCAGATTGTAATATTAAACTTCAGATACTCCTGCTTACTGATAATTTCCTTCTCGCATGTTTTCCCTTTTTCTTGGTCAGTCCAACTTTGCCAGAGTAGAAAGTGTCACGTAAATACATTATAAAAAATGTGGAATTTTTTGGAAGAGACCGTTATTCCATTGCTAATTTCGGTAGCAACTTACATAATCATCGGTCCAATTTTATTGGTCCTTTGCTCAGTAAATGAACTTGTTCGTTTGATCGTCTCCCTTTATCTAAAGCAGAAATATGAGGGAAATATTGAGCTGGTATGGAATGGAGCTGATGCCGTCTTTACTCAACAACTTCCACAAAGGACTAGGGTGGCGGTAGTAGGTTTCAAATTGAAACAGCCACTTTCCCCTGAACGAATAAAGGAATGTTTTACGGATAAAATATTTAAAGTTGAGGATAAAAATGGGGAGCTAGTTTACTCAAAATTAAAAACTATTTTGGTGACCCGATTGGGCTACGCTTGTTGGAAACGAGATGAGAACTTTAACATCAACAACCACGTGAGATCCCTCTCGTCAAAAAAAGTTTATAGTAAAAATGAAGTTCAAAATGAAATCTGTGAAATGACTCGAGACATGAGTGAAGAGAGACCACAATGGGAGCTCGTAACAATACCCAAATTTGTTGATGGGGAAAATGCACCCGAAACTTCACTGGTTTTTCTTCGCTTTCAACATGCATATTTGGATGGGTTTTCTTTGGTGATGATGGTCAAGAACTATATGACTACGGGATTTGAATATTTCCTTCATCCAACCCAATTTAACATTCCGTATTGGAAAAAGGTTCTGTTCTACATAAATGGTGCGATATTTGGACCGTATGAATTTGTCCTTTTAGCTGTCAGAAAGTTCAAAACATTTTGGCCTAAACTTGATTCCAAACACCAGGACCAGGTGATGAAAACGACGCATACTTGGGCAAAAACAGTGGATATGGAAATCATCAGAAATATCAGGAAAAAGTTAGGCTCTCCAACACTCCCAACAATTGTGGAAAATGTGTTTATTTCTGCAGCCAAGGAAATTTTACCTAACGGGCGACTACCTGACAAACTATTTATTGCGGAGTTGGCTGCACTACTTCCATACCCAACAGAATATTTACAAAATAGATTTGCCATGTTTGGCTACAACATCAACGCTTGTCAAAGTGATTTTGATAGAATTCGAAAGTGCAAGGAAGACTCTTGGAAAGCTGTCACCGGAGCATGGATTCTAATGGTCTTTGCTGTATTCCGAGTATTCGGAAGGATGCCTTTGTTCATGCACCCAATGGTTTTTTTTAGGAAACAGTCACTCCCTGATGCTGAGTAATATGCCAGTGTCAAAAAAGAAATTTAGCTTTCTTGACTCGGAAGTTATTGAGGTGCTGGGATTTCCACCCCAACCAAATGGAATCGGCATTTCATTAATTAGTACGGTGGTTGAGAATACGATGAAAATCTCGGCTACTGCTCAATCCGACTGGTTGCGGGAGGAAGAAATTGAGAAAATTGTGGAGAGAATTCCTAACATTTTAAATGAATGGGAGAAAACATTGGTTAATAAAAATGTTGTATAAAAATGTTGATGAATTAATTATATTGCTGAAAAATTAATACAAAGATTTTTTTCTTCAAATTAAAAAAAATATTTCCTTTCTGCATTTTGTACTCATTCATGCATACCATATCGATACAGCTTGGGAAATACCGGTAACTTTGGTTTGTTTACGAGAAAATTTCCAAGAACTGTAGTCAAACAAAGAGTTATTTTCATGCAACTCGTGCAATGATTCCTGGAACAGCCCGCTTGAAAAATAGTAACACAGTTGTGCACAAAATAAGAACAATTTCAACTTAGCGGAAACTCTTGTGCACAATTGTACACACCTGTGCATACTTTGCAATCATGTTAATGTCAATGTAACTAACGGTTTATGAGACAATTACGGTGTTTAAGTAAAATATATTGTGCTGTGTATTTAAACAAGCTCAAATTTTCATGTCTATGGTTGTGCACAACGCGGCATAAAACTTGTGCACAACAAATGTGCATAATTGTAATCTGTTTAATTGTGCACAACGCGGCATAAAACTTGTGCACAGCAAATGTGCATAATTGTAATCTGTTTAATTGTGCACAACGCGACATAAAACTTGTGCACAGCAATTGCGCATCATTGTAGTTTGTTTAATTGTACACAGCATGGATTTTCGCTTAGCACTACTGATGAAATTTTTATTTAATCAACTTTTAAGTTTTTGTAATCCATGTAGACACTCAGCCTCTTATAGAGAAGGGCTGATTTGAGTGCGTATTTATTTTCCTTTGCTTGTGCTTATCAGCTGATGCGTGCATTTAAGCTTTTTTAACATGTAGTCGATAGAGCTTTTCTTTGTGAACAAAGTGTGCAAGTTTTAAGTTTCAAAGATGGTTCGGGTGCCCTTTAAAAAAATTGACAAGTGTGGAGCTCACCGCCCGCGTCGCACAGAAGTCCAAACAAGAGTTTAAATTTGGCAAAAAGAAGATATGGATTTTCTTCAAAATGGAGGATATCAAACAGGATACAATCAAAACATGGGTAAAAAAGCCTAGAGAATCCTATGGACATAATTTTAAGGTCCAGAGAGAATGGGCCCCTAAGATAATGACGCCAAAGTAGGTCGTTGCTGTGAAACGCCTGTATCAGCGACACCCCTCAACTTCAGGAGGGCTAGCGGCCAAGAAATTTAAAATTAATGAGGAAACTTTACAGCATATTAAAGTTCGGAAACTAAGGATCAGTTTCAGCAGAAAAAAGAGTACATCTTTGCAAATCAGTTTGCAGAGGGCGACATTTAAGAAATGTGAACCATTGCTGTGCAAAAATTTGCCCAAAAAAATTGTCATTATGGACGATGAAAAATATGTCATCCAGGACAATTCCCAGACTCCAGCTCGGCAATATTTTAATTGCACAGACTCTAAACTTGTTGCCACACCTCAAAAAACAGAAGGTTCTTCCAAATTTTCGAAGCTAAACCTAGTTTAGCAGGCTATGGACCAATTTGGAACGTTTTCGAAGCCCTTCATATCTCGGGGCACCATGACCTCAAAAATGTACTTAGGGTAGTGCTTCAAGAATATTCTGATTCTCTACATCCAAGAGCACTGTTCAGTGACCAAAGTCGTCTTCTGGTAGGATTTGGCTTCGATTTATAATCAAAAGGACGTTTTGATATTTTTTCGAGAAAATGTGTCTTGGGTAGGGAAACACGAGAACACGCCCCACGCACCCCAACTGCGTCCCATAGAAAAATTTTGGGCACTGTGGAAAAGCCACTACCGTATCCTATCTGAAATGCCCACGACCCTTCGCCAATTCCATAATCTCTACGGGAAACCGATTTCGGAAGTTGCGAAGTCTTCCGGAGTGAACCTCATGAAACACTTGAAGAAAAAGATAAGCCCTGAGGTCAAGATTGGTCCAAATTCTTCGCTCTTTTCTAAGTTTTGTAGCTTATTAAATTTGCTACAAAACTGCTGTAATTGATTTTGTTGTAACTGCTTTTACTTAAAATAAAACGCATTTATATTATTTTACGCACTCAAATCAGCCATTCTCTACATTCAGCAAACGAACAAGAGATGAAACGCCTATTGATTTTCGTTCAGCATACTTTTGCTGAGTCAAATCTGGGTTTCACAGACTCCCTTTACGTTAACTAAATACGGATTGACGCTATCTCAATAATGACGAATAGAGTTTCCAATGTCAAAGCCTTTGTTAACCTCAGGTACAATAATAAGCTATTTAATTAAAATAAGATCGTTCTCGAAGGTAAAAATAAGGCTGTTAAAACTTTCTTCGAATCTTTCTCATTTATTGTGAGCATTTAACGTCTTCTTCGAAAACTTGCACCAAAAAAATTGGAAACTCCAAGGGTTTCCAAGCATTTAAGTTCTCGACCGATGAATTAATTTATAGTTTTTACAAGGCCCAACAAACATCACACCGTTATTTGCTCTTTAATAAATACTTTTGATAATACCTTCCTCCCTCAATCAAAGCGTCATAAAAATACCTCACATGCTCTATGGCTCAAACCATACGCATTCAATGGTACAAGTTTCCCGGATAAAAAAGATTCCCGGTGGGATGTTTAAAAAAATCACATGTAAATCCTATTTCACGTCACATCAAAACATTGCATCCAAAATTTTACTGCAATATTATCTGTTAGCCGTTATTGAATCTTTTAGTTTATGTGATGTCAAAGTGAAAATGAAGTATTTTGTCGTTCGTTGGTCTGCGGGAGATAACCAGTTTTTAGTTATCAAAGACAGTAATTTAGTTGACTTTGGTGCTATTGTGAAGGAAGTTAAAGTGCTTTGGAAAAGTGTCCTTGTGGCGTTTGGTAAGTTTTTAATATTTTAGTTTTGGTTTCCATAATTTCCTCGTAATTTACCACAGTCATTGATTAGTTGCTCGTCTTCTTGTTATGTGTGTAGGAAACAAAAGGGAAATGGACAAAAAGTGTGATAACCTGTAGAAGCCGCAGGTCTGGAAATATCAGCTGATGTATCACGGGATGCCGTTAGTAAGCAGTTTAAAACATCAAACACTGGAAACAAGAAGAAGAAGAAACGAAAGCGTCTGGGAAAGTACTATCAAAAATTACCGTTGAGCTGCCAACGGCGAATGAGGAAGAACGCGATTCATTGGAACTCAAGTTTCGTTAGCTTAAACATTGTGTGAATTACATGTTAATGTTAATTAATATTAATTCATATTTTGAGGCTTCCCTAATAAATGATTTCTAATTTAAAAGTATGATACGTTTACTGAATACGTTTTTTATTTTAATTGTATAATATGTATATAAACAATACTCCAGTGCATAGATGTAGTATTAATGTGCACACAAAAGTGTGCATAATACCTGTGCACAATTTTGGCCCACTTTTGTGCACAATTCATCTTGCACAACCTGTTCTGCACAATGGCTTGTGCACAAAAGTGGGCCAAAATTGTGCACGATAATTTATGGGAAATTGTGTTACAATTTTTCGAACGGGAGAGCCAATTTGACTGTTCTGTCTGAATGCTTACCGTCCATGCCAGCCTATAAAAGAGGAGAGTGTTCATCTAGACGTTCAGTTGAAAATATTAAAGTTTGCTGGCCACTATTGAATATTAAAACCTAATAAACGTTGATTGATATATAATATTATGGAATATATAGCCGGTTCTTGTCGACATTTCTTTGTTATATTCGTTCGGACTAAAAGTATTTACCTAATAAATATGAAGTTTTCAATACTTTCCAGTATTTAAAATACCTATACATAAATTTAAAGATGATATTTGAACCCCAGCTCATACAAAAGATATTTAAAATTGAAGGCACAAAAAAAGGTTTTACTAAACCGAAAGTTGATTTTATATAATATATGGTATGTTGTTTGGCAAAAATCACATGAGAACCAACTTTTCCATTGTGGTTTCTAAAATATCAATACAAACCAAATCGGAAGGTTGGGACGTAAAATGCGTGGAATTTATGAGACATCTTTATATCTGGATAGATATTTCTTGGCATATTTAAGCATACAAAGTATGAATATCAAGTGTTAAAAAAATCATGAAAGTACTATAAAGTAAGCTGCTTGCATAACATTTAATTAATTTTTTTCATTCAAACTAAGTATATTTAACTCACAAATCAATAACATGAGACTGATTAGAATTTGAGACGCTGTTGTAATGTTGAGATCAATTTGCGTGATTTGAGGCATAAGTAGATAATGTCACATGATTTGGGTACATTATGTTTGTCCTTGAAAAGATGCACAACGCTCCAATTTGTGAAAAGTGGAATATTATTCAATGTATGGAATGTATATTTCATGTCTTGCTACGTCAAACCTTTCGTAATCTACATGCTGACTGATAACGCATAACAAGTTGTTTGTCAACTTGTCTCTCTCAAATTCCTAACTCCAGTTTGTTCACACATGCTGTAAAGGAATTAATACCATCCACACCAACTCGATTGAAGTATTTTTTTAAATTTTTTATTTAAAATGGGAAATTTTGTGACGAATAACATATTACCATTACTGATTTCGGTTGCAACGTACCTTTTCATCGTTCCTGTTTTACTTACTGTGTGCTCAGTAAACGAACTTGTTCGTTTGGGCGTCTCTCTCGTTTTAAAGCGAAAGTATGAGGGAAATGTTAGTTTCTAATGGCACGGATGCCATGTGGACCGCAAAAATCCCGGAAGGAACAAGAGTAGCTATTGTAGGTTTTAAGTTGGCAAAACCAATTCCACTAGAAAAAATTAAAATGTGTTTTGCAGATAAAATATTCAAAGTTCAGGATGGAAATGGGGAGAAAGTTTACTCAAAATTGAAAACTATTTTGGTAAGCCGACTTGGCTACGCTTGTTGGAAAAGGGATAAGAAGTTTAGCATTAATAACCATGTGAGATCTCTCTCACCCAAAAAAGTTTACACAAAGAAGGAAGTGCAAAAAGAAATTAGTCAAATGACTCAAGACATGAATGAAGACAAGCCTCAATGGGAGCTCGTAACAGTGCCAAGGTTTGTTGATGGTGATGGTGATGATGATGACGTGCCTGAAACTTCGCTCATGATTTTTCGGTTTCAACACGCGTATCTTGACGGGTTTTCGCTGGTGATGATGGTAAAGAACTATATGAGCACGGGACTTGAGTATTTCATTCATCCAACTCAATTTAACATTCCATTTTGGAAGAAGTTTCTGTTCTACACAAACGCTGTGATATTTGGCCCATATGTATTAATGAAATTTACTTTCAGCAAGTTCAAAACATTTTGGCCCAAAATTCCGTCTGATGGATTCCCAATAAAAACAGCAAATACTTGGACAACCCCGGTGGAAATGGAAGTCATTCGAAATATTAGAAAAGGGTTGAATTATCCAAGCATCCCAACGATTGCGGAAAATGTATTTATCTCAGGAGCAAAAGAGATTCTCCCAAAAAGCCGACTACCAAAGCAGCTCTTCATTGCAGAGTTGGTCGCATTGTTTCCTTATCCTAATGAGTTTCTTCAAAACAGATTTGCAATGTTTAGCTATAATATCAACACGCTTCAAAGTGACTTTGAGCGGATTCGAACGTGCAAGGAAGATTCTTGGAAGGCTTCCACAGGACCATGGATTCCAATGTCGTTTGCAGTATTCAGAGTTTTCGGAAGACTGCCTCTGATTTTGCACCCATTACTATTCGGTGGTGGAAGTCACTCAATGCTGATGAGTAATATGCCAGCTTCAAAAACCAAATTTAGGCTTTTGGACTCTGAGGTTTTAGAGTTGATAGGATTTCCTCCTCGACCTAGTGCTACGGGCATTGGTGTTCTCAGCACGGTGCTTGAAAATACCCTGAAAATCTCCGCCACTGCACAATCCACTTGGCTGAAGGAGGAAGAGTTGGAGAAGATTGTGGAAAGAATTCCAAAGATTTTGGAGGATTGGGAAAATGCACTTGCGAGTAAAATCAAATGAACTGTTACTTTTTATTAATAAATTCTGATTGATTCTGATGCTGAAAATTTCAATTTAATAAATATATACAAGTTTAATAAATAAAAAAGAGCAAATGGTATACAAATTAATATTAGATGTGACATACTTAAAATTTAATACGCAACCAACATGCTTACCAAAAACTGTATCCCTTGTGACATAAACTCGAGAAAAGTATCCTTACTAACTTTAAAAAAGGGGTAGCCAGTTTGCAAATGAAGAGGTGGACATCCTACAACAACCTTTCTCAACATGGCTCTCCTGCTCATCATATTTTTGCATTTTCTTATAAACTTTCTTGAACTGTCCGTAAACTCATTCAACTCCGTTGACTCAAAATACTCAATTATTGCAGGAACTAGAAGTCCACATACAATTCCAGAAATGACAATTGGACCTGAAGCAACAATGACATAGGGCACCTTCAAAATCGCAAAAGCAACACCAACAAATATGACCAAACACCAAACATGATGCAACGAAATGAAAACGGATGCATAAATCTCATTTATGAGAATGTTAAGTACTTGCTGCGATCTGTACAACAAGACAACTTCATCATCATTCAGCCAACCTACACAACTTGTTTGAATTTTATACTGAATGGGTGTCAAGTTTGAGGATGAGGCTGATTTTTGAACGACTACCATAACGTCTTCTGGGGTAATCAAAGAAATGCAAAGGTTTGTCATGGCCACATATGAGAATGGAACAATTAAAGCATTGAATGCCCCGCTGCCAATACTTGATGTAACCCAAACGAGAAAAATGATTATGGGGAGGGACCTCCGTTCAAATGACACGTCTATTTCCAGCCATTCTTGAATCATGGCATGGGTGGCTTCCATTGGAATGCAAACTATTGCTCCATAGGCAATTGGCGCTAAAATTGAGACCAGTGCACTAGCAGCAAACAGCCATTCCGTTTGTTGAAGTTTTTTCAGTTGAGTACGACTCAGTTGGCCATTAGATTTTTTAATCAGAGCTATAAAACCAATTCAAATATTAATATCTTTCTTAAAAACTTTTAGAAATAAAATTAACTTGCTATAAACTTCTAACTACCCTCCAATTTGTCTGAATATTGGTAAACTTGATTCAAAATGTGAACTACATTATACCAGTGCTTGGATAAGTGATAACAAACTGTTGAAACTCCACTCACAATGCCAATTTCCACCCAGCCGGTAGTAAAAATTATGAAATTTGAGGTGGACGCGAGGTGCTCATTGCTCAACCACATTTGGAGCAAGAATATGAACATGAAAAATGGATAGAAAGCCCCCAATGTGTAACGCTAGGTATGCAAGCACAGCTCTCGCATACCTTTTTCTATGTTAAAATACACATAAAAAGTACCTATGTATAGTATACCATACCATGTATTTACCACTATGACTTGTCTATTGAAGCATCTAGTCTATGTACATGAGAAATAAAGCTCAATCTGAGTTTGGGAACGAAAGGAACAACAACCAACTTGAGCTCTTGACCATTATTCTTTAGAGATAAGAATCCTCCATCTTGTCATTTTAGAATAGAGCATATATTTCTGTAGTCTTCTAGTAGCATTATCTACCCTATGGAGTGTGCAATCCTCTAGGAGCAGATAATTGTTATAAATTGGCGAGTGTAAATCACCGGAAGACTTCGGAAATTTTGAAAGTGGTTTGGTTTCTGAAAATATATATATTTCACTCAGTTTCACATATTTTGTAATATTTTTGTGTAATTTTTGGTTGGAGAGAAATTGAGGATATAACATTTGTAAAATTTTGGTTGTATCATTTATTCTTGTTTGTTTTTTGACAATATTTTATTTCAGTAGCTCGAGAGAATTCACAGATTCTCACAGCTCCACAATTGGACAACATCATCATCCTCATCATCTTGAAATCGTGGATGCTGCCCGATCGAAATTTGATGTCATCAGGGATTTTGCAGTGCCGATTCATACACCAAACTGAAGAGGAATTCGTGCTTACCTTCCCAATCCAATCATGTCCTCAATTTTAATGGCTACAAATGTGAGTAAATGGTCATAAACTTATCCTCTCCTTGACTATCCTTTTCTTTGTTTTTCTGGTTTCCGAATTTTTCAAAATAGGGAATAGTGAAACATTTTTGATGGTGGTATTATTATAATCATGTAGATGAGGATATATATCATTTTAACATATCAAAATTGATTTTAAAGAGAGTTAAAACTGTGACAAGTATAGTTTACAAGCGTATGAAAGATTAGAGACGGAATTTTAAAACATAAATTTTAACTTGAGGTTTGATTTGATCACATTGAGTTGGTACATTATAGTTGTATGTTACAAAAGTGCTTTCGTTTCTCAAAGCGATTGTACAAGTTGCACAAAAGTTAAATTACATTACCAGAGAGTTATGATCGTAGGATTTTTATATCGTGAATACATTGGAAAATACGTAATCAGAGCATTCAATATTATTGATTCTCATTTCATTCTCTTGTGTGAGGTTAACATTTTAATTTCTGGGGATGACATTTTATTTGCCAGTAGTTTCTTTTGATGTTTTAATTTCAAATGCCTCCACGTAGACCACGACAGCCAGATAGTGCTGAACGAGGAGATTCACCTCCAGTCAGGCGTAGACGACAAGGTTCACCAAGATTAAGAGTAGCAAGAGGGGCAATGGCAGCAAGACAGGTTCCACCCCAGGTAAATGAGCCGCAAATAGCTTTTAATCCAGAGCTCATAGGTAATTTAGATGCAAATCAGCAGCAAGCACTAAATAATTTTTTAGCTCAGCAAGTAGTATTGGCAGGAAATAATATCAGAGTTGCAGGTTTAAATGCAAATGTCCATGTGCCTGAATACAATCCTGATAGTATGACCGCCGAGTCGTACTTTACTCAGATTGAAAATTATTTACGAAGCCAGGGCATTCAGCAAAATCAGTATCACACAGTGATAGGAACACTTTTGAAGCACGACAAGAAGGCATGGTACGACAATATAGCAAATACTATCCACAACTGGAATGCATTCAAATTAGCTTTTTCTGCAAGATACGATGGATGGGAAATCCAAGAAAGAAGACGTAGAATTTTATGGAGTCGACAGCAGAATTTAAGTGAACCTGTAGAACAGTTTGTTAATGAGATGGTAAATCTCGCAAAGCAAGTAGACAGATGGGGAGTTGGAGTATATTTCAGTCTTGAGAGCAAAGAAAGCATTAGTACCTGAACTAAGATTAGCTATTCAAGTTGGAGACCCAATTGCATTGACTATTAATAATTTACTTGAAAAAGCTGCTGAAGCTTCCGAAGCAATACAAGCTAGGGACAGAATGAGAAACACACACACACCATTACCGCCTGTATATGGTTACAAGCAAAAGCAACGTTTTCCTCAAACCATGAATAATAATAGAGGTTACTCATTTAGAGGTCGAGGTAGGGGTGGTTCATTCTCAAATAACCGTCCTTACAATGGAAATCGTCCACAAAGTAATAATTTTCAGCAAGATAGAAATAATTATAATGGTAATGGAGGTCAAAGTACCCAAAATTCTCAGTTCAATCAGCGTGTTTATGCACAATCACAGAGAGGTATTCCTACTCGTAGATTTGACGTTTCTCGTATTCAATGTTATAATTGTAGAGAGATGGGACATTTTAGTAAAGATTGTACTGTGGTACCACAAAATGCACAGAACAACATGAATCATCAGCATAATCCTCCAAATCAGAACAATCAAAATAATCCTGCGATGCTGATGGCAAGTCAGAATTTTTCAAATAGGAGCAATGCTCATGTTCAAAACCAGAACACACGTCATTTCAATAATCCCAACCAGAGTCAATTTCAAAATAGAAACCAGCATGAACTTCATGATTTAAGTCAGCAAATGGGAAATATTAATTTAAACTACCGAGGCAGACGACGGAGGCAACGTCCTTGGCAACCTCAAGATGCTTAGCTGTTTTTTCTTCTTCAACTGCGATTCCTACAGTAGAGTTCTATACAAATTTTATGAAATTTAATGCCATACTTGATACAGGCTCTAGTTTTTCACTTTTGACTGCTAAATTAGCAAGAGCAATGAACCTCACTATTAAGTATGAGAATTCGACGACGCTTACATGCGCAAACAATACTACAATAGAAACTTTGGGAACCGCGTTTTTAACTATTCAGTTAGGACACAAAGAAATAGCGCACTACTTCCAGGTTGTGCCTAAACTTCCTTTTCCTTGTATTATTGGAAATGAGATCATGATGAAGTATGGAATTGTTATTAACCAAAGTAGACACAAATTTCACTTTGATGATAGTCCTCAGCTTTTGTATGAATTAGGAGATGCTCTTCGTACTCTATCGTTTGTTGTTCAAGAGAGACGTGTTCATGTTAATAGTTTTTCACAAGAATCTCGACTTGAAAAATTGATAGATTTATTTCCTACAGTTTGTAGAAAAGATGGTAAAATAGGACAAACAGATTTGATGTCTCACAAAATAGATATTGACTACGGTAATAAAGAATTCAAGCCGATTAAGGAGCCAGTCACATATTTTCCGCCTACTTTAGCTGCTGAAATTGAAAAGCAAATTCAGGATTTACTTGCCAATGGGTTAATTCGTAGGTCCAAATCACCATATAGATTCGGAATTGTACTTGATGATAAGAAAGGAGGAGGAATCAGAATGACTGTAAATTACAAGAAATTAAATAGGCTTACTAAGGACAATGCGACTCCAATGCACAATGCTAATATTATTCTCAGATTATTACCAACAGGTAGAATCTACTCCTCAATTGATTTAGCAAGTGGTTTTTGGCAAATTAAATTAGATCCAGATAGTATAGAGAAGACTGCTTTCTATGCAAACGGTATTCTCTACGAATGGTTGGTAATTTCATTTGGTTTGAAAGGAGCTCCAGCTACTTTCGTTTCTTTAATGAATTTTGTTCTTAGAGATTACATTATGAAATTTTGCTTTGTCTACATGGACGATGTCATAGTTTTTTCTCGTAGTTTCGAAGATCATTTAGTTCATTTGAGATTAATTTTTGAACGTCTTAGGGAAGCGCGTTTATCAATAAACCTAAAGAAGTGTTCTTTTGCAAAAGAGCAAATCGAATATTTAGGCCATATAGTTTCTTCTGATGGCTTGCGCAAAAATCCAGAACGTGTCAGGGCAATAATTAGAATGCCACCACCAACAGATAAAAGTAGTATTAAAAGATTACAAGGAATGTGCGCTTGGCTCATTACCTTCATTCCAAATTTTTCAACTTTGTTCGAGCCAATAAGTAGATTATTGAGTAAAAAGGTCATTTTTAAATGGGGAGCTGAACAACAGCAAGCTTTTGAAAAATTGAAAATAATTTTAAGTGAGGATATAGTATTACAAGGTTTAGACTACACTCTTCCAATTTATATTCGAACTGATGCTAGTGATGTCGGAATAGGAGCGGTTCTATGTCAGAAAATTGATAATAGGGAACGAGTTATTTCTTATACGAGTAAAACACTTTCCACCGCAGAACGAAAGTATAATATTTGTGAAAAAGAATGTTACGCTATTTTATTTGCTATCCGTAAATTCCAACCATTTTTAATAGGTGAGAAATTCACCATTATAACTGATAACAAGGCACTAACTTCTCTTAATTTGATGCACAGTAAGTCAAGGAACCTGACGAATTGGTCTCAGGAAATCGAAAGATGGGGATGTGATATAATTTTCAGTCCAGGAAAACAAAATGTAGTTGCAGATTGTCTTTCTCGGGCACCAGTGGAACCTTCAGCTAGTGAGCCTGATCATCTCGTTAGTTCAGAAGAAATGTATTTCCCAACCTTTCCCATTTTTGCTATGCCTTTTGTTAACAACATTCTTGAAAATATTGCTAGAGAGCAAATGCAGGATAGACAAATTCAAAAGATTGTATTTGAACTGAATTGTAGGGTTTTGGCCAGCTCTGCTTTTCTCAAGTATGAACTTCGTGATAATGTTTTGTATAGAAAAATTTTTCCTTTTGTTAATAAGTACAATAACTGTAATAACACAAACGATGGTTCATTTCTCAGGAGAACCATTGTTAAAAATATCGCAGACGACGAGTATTTGAATGGTAGAGTTCAATTTGTTACGGTACCCGTAGTACCAGAATCACTTAAGTTTGAAATTATGAATTATTTTCATGACACGCCAGAAAGCGGTCACTTCGGTATTAAGAAAACACAAGACGCGATCAAGCGTAGATTTTATTGGAGTAATATGAACCATGATATTTCTGAGTACATTAGATCTTGTGAAATTTGTCAGAGATTCAAGTTAGAAAATAGGAAACGAAAAGGTCTTATGGGAGACGTCCCAGTGGCAAAGTCTGTTTTCGAAACTATTTACATAGATTTTATTGGCCCTTATCCATTGAGCAGCCGTAGAAATCGTTTTTGTTTGGTTGTTGTAGATCAATTATCTAGTTGGGTAGAATTGAAACCCATGACTCAAGGCACAAGCCAAAAAGTTGTAGATTTTCTTGAAGAAACAATTTGTAGATTTGGTGTTCCAAGAATAATTTTATCGGACAATGCTTCGAATTTTGTTGGTAAAAATATGAGATATTTTTGTTGGATTTGGGGAATTAGGCATGTACTTACAAGTGCGTACCACCCACAAATCAATAGGAGTGAGAGAACCAACAGAGATTTAGTTAGAATGATTGCTTCATTTTGTTCGGAAAGCCAAAAAGAGTGGGATAAATACCTTCAACACTTCGCGTTAGCTTTGAGATCGCATGTCAATGAAACGTTAAAAGTTACTCCATCGCAGGTAATGTTAGGCCGGCACATAGCGTTACCTATCGATAGATCACTGCAGGGTCAGTCGAATAGCGATTATGTTCATGACGTACGTCAATTAGCAGAAAATTTACCACAGAAAATGAAGGAGTTAATTGAATTTGTTACTTCAAATATTATAGAATCTCACAGGAAAAATAAAGAAATCTACGATGTTAGACACAGATTTTTTCCCTTTAAAGTAGGAGATTTAGTTTTGGTGAGGAACCACCAACTTTCTGATGCTTCTTCGAATGTGTCGAGAAAGTTTTTACCTCAGTATATTGGTCCATTCAAAATCATTCTTAAAAACAATGATTTAAGCTATATTTGGGACATGCCAAAGCGATTTTGTCCGAAACGCTTTGTTAATGATTTAAAACCGTACGTAAAGCCAATTAAACCAGAGGGTCCACCGATCTCTTTACGACAAGTTACTTTGGGTGTTGATCCGGATATTCAGCCGAGAAGACAACTACGACCAAGAGTACCAGTGGACTACCGCATCCAGAGGAATTATGGACGCGCTAAGAAATAATTCTTTGACTCTAAAAATCTTTACTATCCATTGCATATTTTTGATTTCATGATATGATAACTTATTTTTTGTGTTAAATATGTTTCTTTTCAGTCTGACAAGAGGGTCGCCTCCGTCTTGCACTGGCGGAAACAAGGCCTTCGCGTTGGATCACTTTCTGAGACTGCACACCAATACCGTGTGGATCTCAACATATCATCTCCATCAAAAGTACTGAATCACCCGTCATTACAACTAGCTCGAGAATTCTGTTTCAACGAACCTCGTGTTATTCCCATTGAAATTCCGCCGACTAAAGTATTTATGTTTGTAAATACATTGAGTGATTTGAAAACTGTATGTAATTTGATTAATTGTAAAAATGAATTAGCTTGTGACTTGGAAGGTGATGATAATTTTTGTTATAATACTATTACAAGTTTGATTCAATTGTCTATTGATACTCATGATTTTGTTATTGATTGTATTGCATTGTATGAACATGTGAAAGAGCATTTCGAACCGATATTTTTGAATCCCAACATTTTAAAAGTCTTTTTTGGAAAATGTGATATTCCATGGTTGCAGCGTGACTTTGGAATACACATTGTTTCTTTTGTTGACGCTCAAAATGTTTTTGACTCGGTGCATAAGCACAAACAACATTCTTCTTCTCAAAATGTAGTTAAAGAATTAACTGGAATACAATTACCTAAGATCTGGACTCGGTTTCCTTGGCAGATGAGACCCGTTCCAGATGGTGCACTTGAATATGCGCGAAAAGATTCGCAGTATTTATATGTAGTTTGGCAAGAGTTGAAAAGGTTACACGGTAACTTCCTTTTGTTTGAATATAGCACTAACGATGACGTGAATGCCATTATAAAAGACTATCGTCTTACTAGACAGTTTTCGCCTGAAAAAGAATTTAATATTTGTATGAAAAATCCAAAGAAGGATATTCAGTTGTCAAATTCATTAGTTTATGAGAAGCATAATATTCTCTTTGTTGAATTGTTCAAATGGTCCGTTCGCACTGCTCAACTCAAAGATTTACCTCGTAGAAAAGTGTTAAACAATAATGAAATTGTAAATTTGACTGTTAATCACCCTGATAACTTGAAAGATATGATATGTGCTTTACCCAACAAAGAAAAGTGGTTATGCAACAATGATAATTTGATTTATGAAAGTTTGTTAAATGTTATTCGCAAACATAAGATTGAAAATGTAACTTCTACCCATACTTTTGATTTTGAAGAGAATGCTGCAAGTGATGAAGAAATGTATGTTTTTAATGTTGATAACAAGCCTCGTGAGGATCAAGGTTTACAAACCGAGATTATCACGCAGACTTCTACTGTACAAAATAAAAATGATGATATGGAAGTTCAATTTACTGTTACGAATGAAGTTGAAGATATATTCGAAGTTACATGTGAAATGGATCCTACTATTACCAAAACTGTTACAAATTATGATGTTGATATGAATGATGTTGCAATTATGACAAATGATAATGTTATTTGTGAAAATTTTACTCAGAATGTTACACAAAATATTTCCATTCTAAATTCATGTACTATTGTATGTTCCAAATATGAAAATCTCAATATTGATAATCTAGATATTATTTCAGACAAAGAATTGTTAAATAATGATACATGGGAAACTATTAGAAAAGGTAACAATCCAAATTGTGTTATAAACAAGCTTAGAAATAGACGCAAGAAAGCAAAAGAAAATCTTGTAAACATGAAATTTCGTAATGATCCGTTGAAGCGTGAAAAACGCAAACAGAAAAGGTCAAATTATAAAAAGAACAAGAAACTCAAGCGACTAATGTAGCTTTTCTTTTCTTGTCCTTTTTTCAAATTGGACAGGGGAGGGTAAATGTTATAATTATTACTGTTACGAAATTAATTAAGCTGTAGGGGAGTGTGTAACGCTAGGTATGCAAGCACAGCTCTCGCATACCTTTTTCTATGTTAAAATACACATAAAAAGTACCTATGTATAGTATACCATACCATGTATTTACCACTATGACTTGTCTATTGAAGCATCTAGTCTATGTACATGAGAAATAAAGCTCAATCTGAGTTTGGGAACGAAAGGAACAACAACCAACTTGAGCTCTTGACCATTATTCTTTAGAGATAAGAATTCTCCATCTTGTCATTTTAGAATAGAGCATATATTTCTGTAGTCTTCTAGTAGCATTATCTACCCTATGGAGTGTGCAATCCTCTAGGAGCAGATAATTGTTATAAATGCAACAAGCAATTGTGAATTCCATTGTAAATAGTGGTTTACATGAACAAATGAATCTGTATTTTTATCCCAGTCATAATTGGAAGCAAATGAGGGGTAAATCATAATCTTGAGCCTATAACGAATAATCTTTCTCATAAATCCAGTGATCATGGTGACTAATGACGTGACGTGGCGATATAACAAATAAATTCTCACTTTTAAAAAATTGAATTTGGACAGCGTATAAGGTTCTCTAGGAATCGGATGTCACTATAACTATAATACTACAAAATTAATCGGGATTATTTCCAGATGAGTGCTTGAAAATTTAATAATGTTCGGCTGTCACTGTAACTACAAAGCATTAACACAATATTTTCTCGCATTGTATTCAGTATCTGTGGACATTTTAAAATAAGTTTGTTCAAAAATCCAAAATGTAATTCCTACACACGTTATTTTTAAGCCTCCGTAAAAGAATAAAGCTTGATCGTCTTTAGCTACCACGAAATGGCGACAAACTGACTGCAAAAATTGTAAGAAATAATATTAAATTGAAATTGTCAGGTATTTTCTTGTTTTGGATTAATGTTCATGAAATACGAACGATGTCGTCTCGGATGATGAAATTTGAAGTTGATACTTCCAGTATATGTTTTTATACTATCAGTGCAATTTTATAGCATACATATATATCTTATATATTGTTTTTCACTTTTAGAATTTATTGATTTATTTATGATTGTTTTTATATGTATATAGATGTCATGGATTAATGTTGACATGTCTGCTTTAATAAACTTCACAAAATGTCATAAATTCTAAAGCCAACTTTTAAAAACAAGTTCAAGCACAGTTTATATGCATACGGACATCCCATGAATATTATAAATTAAGAAAATAATACCTTTACATGGAAATTCTGTCAAATGTTTTACATAAAAACATGATTTGAAAACTTAAATAGATGTCCAGGTTAGACATACATGCATACATTTAAATAAATGATTTTAGTACCTTTTAGGGTTTTTTCGAAAATCCACGTGATCTACAATGACCACTAAATAAAGTTATGACTTAATGCAGCACTAATTCGTTAATTACTATATGTGATGATAATTCATTCGATACGAAACGATTTAAAATAATTATCTTGCTTGTACATCCATTATCTGCATCGTATTGATTTATAGGTTAAAGCTCTAATATTTAATATGTTACCAACATGGTTACCAAAAACTCAATGCCTTGTGACATAAACTCAAGAAATGTATCCTTACCAACGTTAAAAAATGGGTAGGCAGTTTGCAAACGAAGAGGGGGACATCCCATCACAACCTTTCTCAACATGGCTCTCCTACTCATAATATTCTTACACCTTCTTACAAACTTTCTTGAAGTATCCGTAACCTCATTTAATTCTGTTGACTCAAAGTACTCAATCATCAAAGGAGCTATAACACCAAATGCAAATCCAGAAATAACAATTGGACCTGTATCAGCAATGATGTCCGGCACCGTCAAAATTGTAAAAGCAACACCAACAAATATAACCAGGCAGAATACGTGGTGCAGCGAGAAGAGAATGGTGGCATAAACCTCGTTCAAAAGAGTGTTGAGCACTTGCTGTGATCTATACATTAAGACAACATCAAGATCATCCAGCCAACCTACGCAACTTGTTTGAATTTTATACTGAATTGGTGTAACGTTTGGGGATGAGGCTTGTTTTTGAATGACTACCATAACGTTTTCAGGGGTAATCAAGGAAATGCAAAAGTTTGTCAATACCATATATGACATTGCTACAATAATCGCACTGAATATCACGCTGCCCATGGTTGACGTGATCCATATTAGGTAAATGATTATGGGGATGGAACCCTGGTTCAATGATGTATTTATTTCTATCCATTCCTGGATCAGAGCATGCGTAGGCTCAATTGGGACGCAAACACACGCTCCATAAGCAATTGGCGCTAAAGTCGACACCAGAGCAGCAAGAAGACACAGCGATTCAGCTCGTTCAATTTTTTTCAGTTCAGTCCGATTCAGTTGGCCTTTATTTTTTTGAATTAGGGCTGTAAAATTAATTCAAATTTAAAAATTTAATAGGATTTTGGTTTTGGAAATGAAGTTAATATAATTTAGTTTAAATTTCTTCTTACCTTCCAATTTGTCTGAATATCGGTACACTTGATTTAAAATGTGGACAACAACAAACGAATGCTGTAATAGGCGGTAACCTATTGTTAAAATTCCAGCTACAATGCAAATTTCCACCCAGCCGAGAGTGAAAATTACTAAATTTGAGGTGGACGAGTTGTACTCATTGCTCAATCCCATTTGCAACAAGAACATGAACATAAAAAATGGGTAAAACGTTCCCATAGCAATGAGTAATTTTACATTCCAGTGAATATAGTTGTTTGTGCAGACGAATGAATTTGTTCTATCATCCCAATCATAATCAAAAGCAAATGTGTGGTAAATAATAAGTTTAATTTTAAAGCGCATGATCTTTTTCATTGTTTTAGTTATCATTGCGAAATCCTTTTCTTACAAATATTGAAGATACTGCTGAAGTAAGTCCGGAGAGAGGACACAAAGTGAAAGGTTCACAACACAACTGTCAATAAAAGTATAAGAAAGCTTGCGAGTTATTTTAGTATTTCGTTATACATATCTTCAACTCCAAGAGCATTATGGAATTATGCATAAATTGGGGCAAAGTAATTTTAGTTTTACTGCAATTGAAATTGTAAGGATTTTTGAACATGTTTGGAAATAAATTATCCTAACTCAGCAATTTCATGTAGTGCAATAATGTGGGATTTTTGACCAACCGCAATCATGTCATGTCATCATTAGTTCAATACGTAAATAAATAAGCGGTATTATGAATATAAATGCCTATAAAATTATCCAGAAATGACATAAGCCATGTATAATTTTTTTTAAATCAAAACATTTTTTATGGAAAGTTTATTCCTGATTTTAGTTCCAATTTTTTCCTAAATATAGCGTAGAACGATTTTCAAAACTACCTGTTTTTGTTCCACAATAATTTTAAGACATGATACTTCAGCATTTAACTAATAAACCTGAAATACAGGACATGGGAGACTTGCTTGTAAAATACAAGCCTAATAGATTAATAAAACTTTTTAAAAAACTGATTGACATATGTTGCGAAATGTTTTATGCTTATAGGTCACGTTGTGAAAATTACCGAACTTTGGCAACAGCAGAATTGAATTTGAAGTTCTTGGTTGAATAAAGTAAATTTGGTTTAAACGTTATATATACTTAAGCATTTTATCTAAATTATTACTGCAATTCCATCTCAAACAGATACTTGCTTCCGGTTTTTTTAACCAATTTAATAATTATCAAGTATATTTCTACATTAAGTCAAGAAAACAGTTAAAATTAATACATGACGAGTTTGAGCCCTGTTGAAGATCCAGTAAAAAGTAACTAAAATGAACTGTTAAAATTAATGCTTGTATTACAAATCACTTCATTAAAAAGGCATGTGATAAAGATAGAATGCATTAAAAAAATGTGTTATTGTTATTATGTTTCAATTTAAAACGTTAGCCGATATAATAGAAGGTGAGTAGAAGGGGTCTTAATGGTAAAACACTAAACACATACGTATATTTAATATGCAGCAAGCATGCTTACTAAAAACTGAATCGCTTGCGACATAAACTCCGGGAACGTGTCTTTACCAACATTAAAAAATGGGTAGCCAGTTTGCAAACGTAGAGGAGGACACCCCAAAACAACCTTTCTCAACATGGTTCTCCTACTCATAATATTTTTGCATTTTCTTACAAACTTTCTTGAAAGGTCCGTAACCGCGTTTATTTCTATTGACTCCAAGTATTCAAATCAGCAAAGGAGCTAGAACACCACAAACGAGTGCAGCAATAACTACTGGACCTGTGCCAGCGACTACGTCTGGCACCGTCAAAATCGTGAAAGCGATGCCAAGAAATATGACAAGACAGAGAACGTGGTGCAGGGAGACGAGAATGGTGCCATAAACCTCATTCAGGAGAATGTTGATTACTTGCTGAGAGCTATACATTGAAACAACTTCAAGATCATTCAGCCAACCTACGGAACTTGTTTGAATTTTATATTGAATTGGGTTGAAGTTTGAGGAAGAGGTTCGTCTTCGAAAGAGCATCTTAACGCTTTCCGGGGTAATCAAAGAAATGCAAAAGCTTGTCGTGGTCACATACGAAAATGCCACAATTAAGACACTGAATATCACGCTGCCTAAAATTGACGCGATCCAAGTAAGGAAAATGATTACGGGGACGAATCTCCGTTCAAACGACACGTTTATTTCAAACAAGTCTTGAATGAGGACATGGGTAGGCTCTATCGGCACGCAAATACATGCTCCAAAAGCAATTGGCACCAAGGTTGACAACAACGCAGTAAGAAAAATCAGGATTTCAGCTCGTTGAAGTTTTCTCAGTTGAGTAGGACTTAGCTGGGCTTTAGTTTCTTGAATTAGAGCTGTAAAATCAGTCCAAATTTTAAAGATTTATCTAAAAAAAAAAAGCTTTCGACACAAAATCCATTTTCTTTAAAACCAGCTCTTACCTTCTAATTTGTCTGAACATCTGTAAAGTTGGTTCAAAATGTGGACTAAATCCAACCAGTGCTGGGTAAAGCGGAAGCCAACACTCATGACTAAAATCACTATGCAAAATTCTACCCAGCCGAGAGTAAAAATTATAAAATTTGTGGTGGACGAGTTGTACTCATTGCTCAATCCCATTTGCAACAAGAACATGAACATAGAAAATGTATAAAAAGTTCGCAATGCCATGAGTAATTTTTCATTCCAGTGAAAATAGTTGTTTATGCAGACAAAAGAATTTGTTCTATCATCCCAATGATAATCAAAAGCAAAGGTGTGGTAAATAATAAGTTTGATTTTAAAGCGCATGATCTTTCTCATTGATTTCGTGATCATTATGCTTATGGAGTCTTTTTCTTACAAATACACTATTGGAATTAATTGGAAAGGACACAAGGTAAGATTCACAAGCAAACTGCAACGTCAACAGAAGTGAAAAAGCAGCCGAGTTATTTTTATTTTAGTATTGAATTTTACATTCCATTTCTCTTACATTAGACACGATCAATATAGAATTTTGTCTGCAAAAATTGTGATGACAACATAATGTTGAGTTTTTAGTGCAGTTCCAATCATAATAATTTTTGGGTATGTTTGAAAATTTATTTCAAACTCAGCAATCTCAGATACTGCTAGAATGATTGCATTTCAATTTATAAAATTAAACTTCAACTAGAAATGAGCAACCGCATGTATGTCATATCAGCATCATTCCTTCAATGATAGTAAATAATCGTTTTTTATTAAAATAATTATCATAATAATGTCCAAAAAACTTAAACAAATCAATTTATATCAATTTTTCATTTGAAAGTTTATTCCTGCTTTTCATTTCATTTATTTCTAAATATGGTTATAATGACAGTAATGTAGACATTAACAATTATAAACTACTAAAAAAGCAGGCTAAAGACGCAGCTGAAGCAGGCGTTTAAATGCTGTAAAACACGTGCATTGTTGAGGTAATAAATGAAATGCAAAAGCTTGTTATGTAAAAATTCCGCAATCGTCGCAGTGAATCTCAAACTTTCACTACTTGACGCGATCGAAATGAAGTTACGCTTACGGTATGCGGTTCAATATGTAAGAATTGCATAAAGGTGGTATAAAGTTGACGAGAAGCAGTAATAAAAGTTAAGGAAACAATACATTATTATAAAAAGTAGGTCAAATTTGAAGAGTTGAATAGATGTCCAGGTTAAACTTTAGAATTTAAATAAACCTGGTAACACAGGAGTGTAACGAACTAGCAATTTAGGGTTTATAAAAGAAAACTGATGACATTTGACGAGATAAGATAACATCAAAGATAAGTGCGCATATCATGGTTGTTGATCTTCTTTAATATTTAGCTGAGATGGCGTGTTTGAAATGCGTATAAAGAAAAGCCCTATTTGAAATGCATAGAGATTTCGTATTTTGTATACAATAATTTAAACTGTGTGAATCAATGATCCAAATCCAATACGCTCATGAAATATTCCTTCAGATTAAGTACTCTGTTGGTGGCTTATACTTGGGTAACCTGTTCCTACGCCAAGGAACAATCTAAACTTTTTATCGACATATTCCGCAGCATAGTATAAAGCCACATTTTTTTTGTACAAAGTGTAACTGCTGTAGTAAATTCATGAACACATCTACTTAATTGCATTGAACGAACATCTTAAAGATTTTTATCTCGCAAATCAATAGGAATAGATTTTAAATGCTTGTTGTCATTCAGGTTTCTTATAGATTACATTTAGATCTTCAAACATCATGGCACGCCAAAGTTCAAAAAGATTAAATTTTTTATTAAAAAAGTGGGCATCCAAATAAAAAAAAGTGATAAAATATGCATTTTCGTATAATGCAAATTTTAGGTGGATAAATTTCATACAAACGGTTTCGCTTTAAATGTGGTCATTACCATAAAATATATTTAATTTTTTATTTATTTATTATATTGTTTTTATTTCAAGAATTGGTTGGCCGCAGCCCTTACAAAACAGTTGTTATACAGTTTACAAACATCATTTACTTAAGAAACATTTCTCTATTTTTCATCATAAATTTTACATACAGTGTAGTCTGTCTTAGTTTTTCTTTATTTATTGTTTTAAAGTAAGATTCATATTCATTTTCATTTTGTGGTACGTCGTACTTAGCAAGGAAGTGCTTCCTGAGAAGAGCATATCTATTACATTCGAACATAACATGAAAATTATTTTCTACGCTTACTCCACATGCAATACACTTCTCTTCTTCACTTGAGTCGTAAAATTTCTGTAATACTCCTAGCTTGTGGTTTTGACCTTGCGTCGTGATTTGCCCTATGTTCGCTCTTAGCTGAACTATTGTGCGTACCTCGTTCCAACTACAGTTATGATTCAGAAATTTCTCACGTCTTATATGTGTTCTAAGTTTTCGATAATTTGGAATTGACGTACTTTTATGCATACTCTCAATGTCAAGCTCAACAGATCTTGCTTTCATTCGTTTATAAATTTGATTTATGTCTTGTACTTGCTCATTGTATGTTTTGTATCGCTGAACAGCTTTAATTAGATATGATTGAAATCCCCACTTTTCCCCATTCTGATATAACTCTCTATACCAGTTATGCTTGCACTTTGATGTTGAGCATGTTCTAACTAAATTGTCATAACACTGCCTAATAAGTGATTCGGGATGCTTGTTCAGAATTCTGAGTCTAAATTTTAGCATGTTTTTGATAACATCTATTTCCATTATATTGGAGTATGTTTCCACTCTTAGAAACCATTTTGGGATTTTATAAGGCAGTAGGAACAGCTTCCTGAGAAATTTAGTTTGAAAGTCGTTAATTCTGTTTAGGATGGTGGGTTTGACTGCCCAGACATTGGATCCGTATAATAAAACAGATCTTACGAGTACGTTAAACAGCTTTAGTCTGCTGTCAAAGCTCTGCATTTTTGACTTATAGAATAATGTAAATAGGCTATTCATGGCTATCTCTGCCTTCTGTAGAAACTCTTCACATGTTTTATGATAGTCTAATTTCGCATAGAATGTTACACCCAGGTATGTATACTTGTCGACATCCTCTACAATTTTGTCGTTATAGAAGATTTTTGGAGTAACTCTCTTTTTCCGTTTTCTAGTATGGAATATTACTAGCTTTGTCTTGTCAAGATTTACAATTAGGTCTTGTTCGGAAAAGAAGTCGTTCATAATATTGAGTTTATCCTGCAGGTCTATGGCGTTTGTAGCTAGGATGATTATATCGTCAGCGTAGAGTAAAATATGTACTTTTGCTTTACCGACCGGTATGTGAGATATTTTAGAATTATGTAACCTGTTCACTAGTTCTTCAATGAAAAGAGTAAATAATTTTGGGCTTAGACTTTCTCCTTGAAGTACCGATTTTTCTATTGGAAAGTGATTACTTTTGCCGAACGGAGTGGTTACAAACGAGGATATGTTTGAATACATTTTAATAAGAAATTTTAGTAGCTTAGAGCTTATACCTACGTCAATTAGTCTTTTCCATAGCTTGTTGTGTGGAATACTGTCGAATGCTTTTGATAAGTCGACAAAGACTGCAAAAATTAGCTTTTTGGAACTAGTGAGAGTTGATTGTAATATAGCGTTTAATGTGAAAATATGCTGCTCACAGCCGACACCTTTCCGATATGCAGCCTGATAGTCAGAAATTGTGTTGTTATTTTCACACCATTCATTTAGTCTTTTCCCTAGTAACAATGTAATTAACTTTAGCCCTGTATTAACAAGCGATATTGGTCTATAATTCCCTGCGAGGGTTTTGTCTCCCTTTTTATAGATAGGCGACATACTTATTGTAGTAAGATTACTGTTGAGGTTCCTTTCCCTGTATAGCTCATTTATGCTGTCTAGTAGGATCAGTCGATGTTGATTACTTAGTGCTTTCCATAGCTCATTTATAATAGCGTCTGGCCCAGGTGCCTTCTTTCTAGCTAACATTTTTATCGCTGCATTAAGTTCTACGAAGGAGAAATCCTTGTCAAGAAAATTGTCGTGCTTTTCATAGTCTTCATGCGCGTCGCAATGAGTTTTATTTGTGTCGTGAAAAAGGCTGGCGTAGAACTCTCTGAATTGATTTGGTTTTACATATTCTGTCTTATGGGCTGACCTTTGACGATGTCTAAACATGGATAGTGCTGTATAAAACTGACTTGTGTTCCTTACATTCATTAAATCCGCTTGTACCTTTTTATAAAACAAATTCCGTTTTTCAGCCTTGAGAGCATTATAGACCTTCTTTTCCTCTGTATATTTAATTCTTGGGATTAGCTTATACGTAGTTGGTGTTCTACGGTAGATTTTTAGTTGCTTGTTAACCACTAATTTTTGATCCAGACATTCCTTATCAAACCATTTGGGCCCGTATGCTAATTTTTGTTTACCTACTACTTGCTCTTTCATCAGACCGCTTGATTTAGCTGCCTCCTGCATGCAAGTGATATATTCTTGTATATTGATAGTTGGGTTTGAGTGGTATGTTAGTATATTATTTAGGTGTTCATTAAATTCGTCATTTTTTCCTTCTTTCCAAACTGTACGCCATGCCTTAAAGGTGTTGTCTGGCTGATACCCACGTGTCATTTCAACTAGTATGGGAAAATGGCATGATTCATGTGAGTCTAAAACTTTCAGGTCAAGATCTTCTTGAATTGAGTCGCTGGCTAGGCAAATATCTATCACACTATTACCGTTTTTGTTACAAAAAGTATGCTCTCCCTTTTCATCTGATGTAGAATACCCATTCATAATTTTAAGATTTTCTTTGCATAGTAGGTTAATCAATGCTTTGCCTCTCTGATTCACCTGGTTGTCTTTAGAATTTCGTAATTTATGTTGGTTATTTAGATCAGCTACGTCTAGGCTTTGAAAGGTACCTATTCTAGCATTTAGATCCCCAATTACTATTTTATGCTTTTCATCATGCTCCTTACTTATGACTGTGCTTAGTTCTGATTTTGAGGAAGGTGATAAGTATGCAAACACCAAGTCAATGGTCTCACTATGATTTATTCTTACTTTGATAAATTCATTACTTTTACTTATTATTTTGACCTTGTCAAACCATTCATGTGAGATCCCTAGGATGTATCCACCTTTGTACCTTCCCCTGTCCGCGTGTCTCTCTGCTTTGCAGTCGATGAGCTGATAATCGTTCGCCAATTGATGTGTTTGGATGTCCGAGGAATGCCAGGTTTCGCACAGGAAGAAGATTGATGCGTGCGTGTTCAGTAGATCTTGGATGAAAGTTTGTGTCTTGTTCAGAAATCCTTCTATGTTCCAATGAAGCAGTTTCAGTTTTATGGAGTCGTGGTGATTGGGTTGTAAGGGCTGGCCATCATCTCATAATTGTCGATGAGGGTAGAGGAAGATATTTTTTGTTTCCTTGTTGTAGCCGTAGAATTTTGTTGATTTGTCGCTTTGAACTATGAGCTTGCTTCCTCGTATCTTGCAGACTAAATTTGGGTTCGCCTCTTTCATTTTCTTCTTCTCTGCAGCAAGATTTGATCTTATAATGCGTTGTTCTGGAGTTAGATCATCAAAGATTGTGTAATTTGGTGACTCGCATTCTCGAGCAGCTTGGAACACTGCTATCTTGTCTCGAAAGCGAAGTAACTTGATGAGAAGTGGTCGATCTTTAGTGCCTGTGTGTTTGCCAAGTCTATACGCGTCGGAGTAGTCTATATGCATCTTTATATTTTTTCCCATTTCAGCAATGGCACTTTCTTTCTCTGCAGGTGTTTCATTAAGAGACTCTTTTAGATTGAAGACCACGATGTTGTTTTTTCGGAGGGTGTGTTCTAGTCTTGCGATTGTCTTGTCTTTAGTGATTAGATCGTTTTCCAATTTCTCTTGCTTTTTCACTATATCGTCAATATCACTTTTGAACTGCAGACTGAGATTTTTTTCTAGGTTGTGTATCTCATTTCTGAAAAAATTTTGTGTTCTTGTTTCGCTTTTTTTAATGAGTCTACTGACCACCGCTTCCATGCAGTTGGGGTCATCGAAAATCTCTTCTTCATCTGACATTGGGTTGCCTGGCTTGTGTTTTTTAGTTTCTGTGTCTGGAGAACTAGACGAAGCAGAGTTAAAGGAACTGTCTTTTCTCGCTTCTCTATTTCTTTTTCTATCTTTTTCTGACATTCACTTATATATATGAGTAAAGTGAGAAGACTTATGGGAATCTATTATGCATAGCTGTATTTGGTGTACGTATACAGCAGCTTCGACTCAGGAGAACCTTCCTGCTCAGAAGCTAGACTACCACTACAATTGGCACCAAGGTTGACAACAACGCAGTAAGAAAAATCAGGATTTCAGCTCGTTGAAGTTTTCTCAGTTGAGTAGGACTTAGCTGGGCTTTAGTTTCTTGAATTAGAGCTGTAAAATCAGTCCAAATTTTAAAGATTTATCTAAAAAAAAAAAGCTTTCGACACAAAATCCATTTTCTTTAAAACCAGCTCTTACCTTCTAATTTGTCTGAACATCTGTAAAGTTGGTTCAAAATGTGGACTAAATCCAACCAGTGCTGGGTAAAGCGGAAGCCAACACTCATGACTAAAATCACTATGCAAAATTCTACCCAGCCGAGAGTAAAAATTATAAAATTTGTGGTGGACGAGTTGTACTCATTGCTCAATCCCATTTGCAACAAGAACATGAACATAGAAAATGTATAAAAAGTTCGCAATGCCATGAGTAATTTTTCATTCCAGTGAAAATAGTTGTTTATGCAGACAAAAGAATTTGTTCTATCATCCCAATGATAATCAAAAGCAAAGGTGTGGTAAATAATAAGTTTGATTTTAAAGCGCATGATCTTTCTCATTGATTTCGTGATCATTATGCTTATGGAGTCTTTTTCTTACAAATACACTATTGGAATTAATTGGAAAGGACACAAGGTAAGATTCACAAGCAAACTGCAACGTCAACAGAAGTGAAAAAGCAGCCGAGTTATTTTTATTTTAGTATTGAATTTTACATTCCATTTCTCTTACATTAGACACGATCAATATAGAATTTTGTCTGCAAAAATTGTGATGACAACATAATGTTGAGTTTTTAGTGCAGTTCCAATCATAATAATTTTTGGGTATGTTTGAAAATTTATTTCAAACTCAGCAATCTCAGATACTGCTAGAATGATTGCATTTCAATTTATAAAATTAAACTTCAACTAGAAATGAGCAACCGCATGTATGTCATATCAGCATCATTCCTTCAATGATAGTAAATAATCGTTTTTTATTAAAATAATTATCATAATAATGTCCAAAAAACTTAAACAAATCAATTTATATCAATTTTTCATTTGAAAGTTTATTCCTGCTTTTCATTTCATTTATTTCTAAATATGGTTATAATGACAGTAATGTAGACATTAACAATTATAAACTACTAAAAAAGCAGGCTAAAGACGCAGCTGAAGCAGGCGTTTAAATGCTGTAAAACACGTGCATTGTTGAGGTAATAAATGAAATGCAAAAGCTTGTTATGTAAAAATTCCGCAATCGTCGCAGTGAATCTCAAACTTTCACTACTTGACGCGATCGAAATGAAGTTACGCTTACGGTATGCGGTTCAATATGTAAGAATTGCATAAAGGTGGTATAAAGTTGACGAGAAGCAGTAATAAAAGTTAAGGAAACAATACATTATTATAAAAAGTAGGTCAAATTTGAAGAGTTGAATAGATGTCCAGGTTAAACTTTAGAATTTAAATAAACCTGGTAACACAGGAGTGTAACGAACTAGCAATTTAGGGTTTATAAAAGAAAACTGATGACATTTGACGAGATAAGATAACATCAAAGATAAGTGCGCATATCATGGTTGTTGATCTTCTTTAATATTTAGCTGAGATGGCGTGTTTGAAATGCGTATAAAGAAAAGCCCTATTTGAAATGCATAGAGATTTCGTATTTTGTATACAATAATTTAAACTGTGTGAATCAATGATCCAAATCCAATACGCTCATGAAATATTCCTTCAGATTAAGTACTCTGTTGGTGGCTTATACTTGGGTAACCTGTTCCTACGCCATCGAACAATCTAAACTTTTTATCGACATATTCCGCAGCATAGTATAAAGCCACATTTTTTTTGTACAAAGTGTAACTGCTGTAGTAAATTCATGAACACATCTACTTAATTGCATTGAACGAACATCTTAAAGATTTTTATCTCGCAAATCAATAGGAATAGATTTTAAATGCTTGTTGTCATTCAGGTTTCTTATAGATTACATTTAGATCTTCAAACATCATGGCACGCCAAAGTTCAAAAAGATTAAATTTTTTATTAAAAAAGTGGGCATCCAAATAAAAAAAAGTGATAAAATATGCATTTTCGTATAATGCAAATTTTAGGTGGATAAATTTCATACAAACGGTTTCGCTTTAAATGTGGTCATTACCATAAAATATATTTAATGCCATATGTATATCTTCTAAACAGAGCATTTTCATTTGTTTGTGGGATATTATTCCTGAGTAACTAACATTATTTTCATGGGATGAGTTTTTAATTTTGTGATACGGTCACTTTAAATTACAAAAGTGTGCCATTAAATTGAAGTTTAGATTCTTATGTCTGAAATAACGTCACATTTTAATAATGGCTCATATTAATTTAGTTGAAGTTAATTGAAATGCAAGACAAGAATAAACTTTTCATTAAAAAATTGATCTAAATTGATTTGTATTAATTTTATAAACTGTCATGTTAGTTCAAAAGCGTATGTTTTATAGCTATTTATGTCAATTCCGGGGAATTTCGTGGACATAATTATGACAATTGTTTATTATGAAATGAAGACATGATGATGAAATCGACATGATTGCGGTTATTCGATTATGGTTGAAGTTTGATTTTATAAAATTGAAATAAAATCATTCCAGCATTTTATACTGTCGAATAGCACAGTATAAAAGTTCTTGCAGTATCTGGAGTTGCTGGGTTACGATAATTAATTTTCAAACATGCCCAAAAATTATTATGATTTAATCTGCTTTAAAAAACAAGATTAAGTTGTTACCAAAATTTTTGTATAATGATTGTGTCCACCAAAAAATAACTCGGCTGCTTTCCTACTTTTATTGACAGTTGTCTTGTGAATCTTACCTTCTCACCTGTGTTCTTTCCAGATTAATTCCAGTAGTGCATTTGTAAGAAAAAGAGTCCAAAATGATCACGAAATCAATGAGAAAGATCATGCGCTTTAAAATCAAACTTATTATTTACCACACATTTGCTTTTGATTATGATTGGGATGATAGAACAAATTCTTTTGTCTGCATAAACAACTATTTTCACTGGAATCTGAAATTAATCAGGGCTTTGGGAACTTTTTATCCCATTTCTATGTTCATGTTCTTGTTGCAAATGGGATTGAGCAATGAGTACAACTCGTCTACCACAAATTTTGTTATTTTTACTCTCGGTTGGGTGGAATTTTGCATAGTGATTGCAGTCAAGAGTATTGGCTACCGCTTTACTCAGCACTGGATTAATTTAGTCAACATTTTAAACCAACTTTACCAATGTTCAGACAAATTGGAAGGTAGGAGCTGAGTTTTAAAGAAAATTCATTATGGTTTAAAAAATATTTCTTCAGGTAAATCCTAATGTTTGGATTGATTTTGCAGGTTTAATTCGAAAAGCTAAAAGCAATCTCAGTCGTACTCAACTGAGAAAACTTCAACGAGCTGAATTCCTATTTATTCTTACTGCGTTGTTGTCAACCTTGGTGCCAATTGCTTTCGGAGCATGTATTTGCGTGCCGATAGAGCCCACCCACGTCCTGATTCAAGACTTGTTTGAAATAAACGTGTCGTTTGAACGTAGGTTCATCCCCGTAATCATTTTCCTTACTTGGATTGCGTCAATTTTAGGCAGCGTGATATTCAGTGTCTTAATTGTGGCATTTTCGTATGTGACCACGACAAGCCTTTGCATTTCTTTGATTACCCCGGAAAGCGTTAAGATGCTCTTTCAAAGACGACCGTTTTCCTCAAACTTCAACCCAATTCAATATAAAATTCAAACAAGTTCCGTAGGTTGGCTGAATGATCTTGAAGTTGTCTTAATGTATAGATCGCAGCAAGTACTCAACATTCTCTTGAATGAGGTTTATGGCACCATTCTCGTCTCCCTGCACCACGTTCTCTGTCTTGTCATATTTGTTGGTATGGCTTTCACGATTTTGACGGTGCCGGATGTCATCGTTGCTTCAGGTCCAGTTGTTACTTCTGGATTTGCCGTGGGAATTCTAGCTCCCGCATTGATTGAGTACTTTGAGTCGACAGAATTAAATGAGGTTACGGAAA
The DNA here is from genome assembly GCA_964034955.1 of Orchesella flavescens. NCBI lineage: Eukaryota > Metazoa > Arthropoda > Collembola > Entomobryomorpha > Orchesellidae > Orchesella > Orchesella flavescens. Next base: position 24,887,470 of record OZ035957.1, read on the forward strand.
GCTCTAGAAAGTTTGTAAGAAAATGCAAAAATATTATGAGTAGGAGAGCCATGTTGAGAAAGGTTGTGTTGGGATGTCCTCCTCTACGTTTGCAAACAGGCTACCCATTTTTTAATGTAGGTAAAGACACCTTTTTAGAGTTTATGTCACAAGTGATTCAGTTTTTGGTAAGCATGCTGGCTGCATATTAAATTTTAATAACGTTTTAGATGTAAGAAGTTATATAAATTTTTTTGAAAATCAACAATTGCTCCGATGTTTGTTTTGGTATATAGCCTATGTTTAAGCCATTTTAATACTAGTGGTATGTTTTAATGATACTTGTTGCACAGAATTAAGTTTACGGCATTATTTCAAGGTATATATTGTCTATAATAATTTACATCCCGGACAAACTAACATGAATATGTATGTTACCTGAACGGAAAAAAATGTATGAACTAAATTATTGAATTGATCGTGTAAGTGGGCTAAATTTGACTTATTTTGCATTGTATTTTTATCCTTTAAAATTAAGTGAAAAAATAAATCTAATATTTTGTACCATTCTGTGGTATCTGTATTCTCACGTAGGAGAAATGAACGTATTTCATTTTTGTGCTAATTCCTTACACAAGTATAAGTGTATAGCACTCTTCCTGAATGTACCGGGTTCTTTATTTCGGGGTAGGGTTCTTTTTTTATTATAAAATCTAAAAAAATTAATATTTTTATTTTACATGTATGCACTTATGTCTAACCTGGACTTGTATTCAAATATTCAAATTACGTTTTCAATAATAAAAAGTTGACATACTTTCCATGTAAAGGTATTATTTTATCAATTTATTACGTAGCTGAAGCATTCAGTGAAGTAATGGTTTTACTCAAGCTGTCTGTCTGTCTGTCCGTCTGTCCGTGCGCACTCTCCTGGCCACACACATTGACCGATTTGTCTCAAATTTGGTACACAGGTAGTACTCCTCAAGAGGACCTCTGGGAATAACCTCAGACAAATCGGTCCAACGGTTCGAAAGTTCAGAAACTCATCGATTTGGCTGAAACGTATACGTAAGCATAGCATAGCATCCGTGTGCACGTGCTTGTGCATAAATCCAGAATCCGGAATGGTATTCTACAAGTAATGCTTTTACTACGTTGTGAGAGGATCGCGGAGGTGGGTTTAGAGGGCGGAGGTGGAGGGGGTATGGTAGACATGAATGAGGGGATTTGGAGGTGATCATTGCTCACAACGCCTGTTTCAGCTACGTCTCTGGGCCTGCTTACTAGCAATTTATTAATTTAGTTTCCAATAATATCGTTCACTACTGACTCTACCGGACTACCTTTATACAATTTTTACTTGTTTAATTGTACATAGCATCATACCTATGCATATAAGCTGTGCTTGAACTTGTTTTTAAAAAGTTGACTTTAGAATTAATGTAATTTTCTGAATTTTATTAAAGCAGACATGTCAGCACTAATCCATGACATATATAAACAATTACAAATAAACTAATAAATTCTGAAATTGAAAAAAAATATTTGATATGTATACGTATATTGTAAAATTGTACTGAAAGTATACCAATATATTACAAGAAGCATCAACTTCAAATTTTTATATTTTGCGACTTCATTCGTATTTTAATAATATTCATCCAAAAAATACACGAAAATTTTGATTTAATATTATTTCTTATAACTTTTCCAGTCATTTCAATGACATTTGGTGATAGCTAAAGACGATGAAGCTTCAATCTTTTACGGGGGCTTATGCAGGAATTTTGTTTGGAAGTTTAAGAGAATTAGCCTTAAAATGTTAACAGATTCATGTTTCCGAATACTTGAATGAAAACTGAATTGTAGTCAGTTTTCGTTAGAGGTATGCGAAAAATTTAAACGAGTAAAATCTTATTAAGAACAATTCCATATCCCGAGAAAATATTGTGTTGATGCTTCAGAATTAACTTTACTATATTTTTTAGTTACAGTGACAACCGAAAATTATTAAGTTGTTAAGTATTTTTTGGAAATAATCCAGATTATTATTATAGTATCACAGTTACAGTGACATCAGATTCCTAGAGAACCTTGCACCCTGTCCAAATTCAATTTTGTTTTTAAACGTGAGAATTTATTTGCAATATACCGTATTGTCACGTCACTAGTCATAATGATCACTAGGTTTATGAGAAAGATCATGCGGTATAGGTTAAAAATTATGATTTACCTCTCATTTGCTACCAATTATGACTGGGATAGAAATACAAATTCATTTGTTTCTGTAAACAACTATTTACGTTGGAATGCTCGATTCTTACTTGCAATGGGAGCTGTATGTCCCTTTTTCATGTTCTTGTTATTGTTCAAAATGTGGTTGAGCAATGAGTACCTGGCGTCCACCTCAAATTTCATAATTTTCACTACCGGTTGTGTTGAAATTGGTATTGTGTGTGCAGTATCAGCAATCGACTACCATCTAGCACATCATTGGTCTAATGTAATCTGCATTTTGAACCAAGTTTATCAATATTCCGACAAATTGGAAGGTAAGAAGATTCGATCGAATTTATCTCATTTAAAGAAAATCTCAGATATATCTCGACATTAAACTAATTGATTATACAGCTCTAATTCAAGCAACTAATGGCCAACTCAGCCGTACTCAACTGAAAAAACTTGAACGGGCTGACATGCTATTTGCTATTGCTGCGCTGTTCTCAACTTTAGCCCCATTTCTATTTGGAGCAATTATTTGCGTTCCAATGGAAGCAACCCATGTCGTGATTCAAGAATGGCTGGAAATAGACGTCTCATTTGAACGGAGGTTCATTCCCATTATCATGTTCATCATTTGGATAACGTCAAGTATTGGCACCGGGGCATTCAATATCTTAATTGTGGCGCTTTCATACATGACCATGACAAAATTTTGCATTTCTTTGATTACTGCGGAAGATGCTATGGTAGTCATTCCAAAACAAGTATCATCCCCAAACTTTACACCAACTCAGTATAAAATTCAAACAAGTTCATTGGGTTGGTTGGATGATCATGAAGTCGTATTGATGTACAGGTCTCAACAAGTGCTCAACATCCTCATAAATGAGGTTTATGCCACCATTCTATTCTCTTTGCACCACGTATTTTGTTTGGTTGTATTTGTTGGTGTGACTGTAACGATTTTGAAGGTACCCGATGTCATCGTTGCTTCAGGTCCAATTGTTGTTTGTGGATTTGCATTTGGTGTCCTTATTCCCTTGATGATTGAGTACTTTGAGTCAACAGAAATAAATGAGGTTACGGAGAGTTCAAGAAAGTTTATAAGAAAATGTAAAAATATGATGAGCAGGAGAGCCATGTTGAGAAAGGTTGTGTTGGGATGTCCACCTCTTCGTTTACAAACCGCTTACCCATTTTTTAACGTTGGTAAAGATACTTTTCTTGAGTTTATGTCACAAGGCATTGAGTTTTTGGTAACCATGTTGGTAACCTAAATATTAAATCGTAATAACATTTTGGCTGAAAGTGGTTTCTTATAATTTATCAATTTCAATTTTTAGAAATCAATAGTAGTCCAATGATAGTATGATAAATTACCTATTATTAAGCTAATTTAGTAAAAATTATAGGTTTTAGTGATACTTGCTGCACAGAATTAAGTTTACGATATAATTTTAAACACGGAAATAAAATTTATGAACTAAATTATTTAATAGAATATCACAGTCGATCAAATTTGATTTCATGGAGAAATTTCATTAATCCGCTGCTTGCTGCGTTTCTACACTCTCTAGTAACCAGGGCCCTTCGTAAATGGGGAGGGGGCTAGTTCTTAATTTCCTGGTATGTGTTTGTCTTTCCGGCAGTTTGCACAAAAGATACTTCGCCATTGATTGTCTTCAATAACGATTAGATATTCAAATTGTGAATACTGTGAAAATTTCGATTTATTTGAACGCGTACCAAAGCATTTAAACACGTTTCGGCTGCCCTCTGGTTGGAATACCAGCGCTTTATGAAACCATTTATATTTTAGTAGCATTGTAGATGATGCGGATTTTCAACAACATATATAGTCAACACAGAATCTAATCGGACAAAATCTGGTTTTTGTTCCGCTGATGACATCGGGCTTATCGTGGCTCAAAAATATGCTTAAAATACACCATTAGAAAGAGAATTTTCCGGTTATCGTATAGTGCATTTTATTTTACCTCAAAACCTTCGCTGGTTTGTAAAATATTTCAAAAGAACCCCTCAAGTGGAAATCAAGACCAAAAAAGTAATCGGACAAAATAGTTTTTTTTCGAAAATCATAGCTGTAGTTTTTCACAAATGGAATTAGCAACGAGTGGGACCTCCGTTTGCAGCAATGACAGCTTCTAGGTGACTAGGGAGGGAATTTGCGAGATTTTGGGTGACACCCGGGGTCACACTTTCCCGGGTTTTCCGAACTTTCTCTTTCAGGGTATGAATGTTAAAAAACGATGTTTCACGAAGTCTACACTTTTTCTCGTCCCAAAGATGTTGAAAAGGGTTGATTTCTGGTAATTTTGTTGGCAATTTTAACACTTTAAGTTTATTTTTTTCGGAAAAATTCTTCATTTTATTCGAAGTATGATTGGGGCCATTGCCTTGCATAAATGTAAACTTCTTCCTACAATAAAATTTTCCAGTAGTTTGTTGCCAATTCAATTTCTTCACAATTCGTGAGTATTGAAGCAATTGTGATGATATCAACGTCAATGCTGTTATTCTAAAAAAAATATTCAATGCTATTATTCTTCTAAAAAGTGACATTTTCATTTGCTTGTGTGATATCATTCCCGAGTAAGGTACATTATTACGTAGCTGAATCTTAGTCAGCGTAGTTATAACTTTACTAAGTTTGTCTGTCTGTCCGTCCGTCCGTCTGTCTGTCCGCACTCTCCTGTCCACATACGTTGACCGATTTCCGCCAAATTTGGCACATAGGTAGTACACCTCAAGAGTGCGGCTGGTATTGCTTTTCAGCCAAATCGGTCAAAGCGTTTGAAAGTTATGGCGCGAAAATTAAAAAATCCACAGATTTGGCTGAAACTCAGCATATAGAGGTTACCTGATATGCTGAATCGATTGCTTATGTAGTGGTAGTGCTCAATGAACAGTATTTCATGCAGTTTTGAATGTTTTTTAGCGCGAAAATTAAAAAATAGTCCCATTCATCACCCAGTATTCCTATTCATCGCCCAGAAATCCTATTCATCACCCAAAATTCCCATTCATCGCCTAGAAATCCTATTCATCGCCCAGAATTCCCATTCATCACCTAGAATTCTTATTGATCGCCTAGAATTCCTATTCATCACCCAGTTCAGCTACGTGTCTAGGTCTGCTTACTAGCAGTTTATTTTGATGGGATGAGACTCTAGTTTTGTGATAGGGTAACTTTAAAGTATAAAAAAGTGCAATTAAATTGAAGTTAAATTTTTTGTCTGAAATAACGTCGTTTTTATAATGACTCATTTTACTTTATTAGAGCTACTAGGATTACAAGGCAGGAATAACCTTTTTATAGAAAAAATGATTGGTTTTAATTTTTCAAACTGTCATGCTAATTCAAAAGCGTATGGTTCATAGCTATTTATGTCGATTCCAGAGAATTTTGTAGTTATAATTTTTGCAATTATTGTAATAAAAACGATTATTTACCACATAATGGAACCCAAAGAAGATGAAATCGACATGGTTGCTGTTGTTCGATTATAGTTTAAGTTTAATTTTATAAAGTGACCATATCATATCTCATCCCATGAAAACAAAATGCACCTTAACTTTACTCAGGAATAATATCACACAAACAAATGAAAATGTCACTTTTTAGAAGAATAATAGCATTGAATATATTTTATGGTAATGACCACATCTGAACATAAAGATACACTTAAGCTTGAATAATACACATGCATCAAGAAAGAGTTCTTACATGTAAATTAATACGAATCATTGCCGAATTGATTTTAATGACAATAAATTGTGTTGACTGGGTTTTTAGAAGCTATCATGCCTCAGTCGATAGCCAAAACATTAGTGTACTTCATTTAAAACGAAATTCGACCAACAAGAAATCCTACATAGAAAACGTATTGTGGATAATATTATTATCAATTTTATTTTTCGCCTTCCCACTGTCAAATGTTACCTATTTTTTATTGTTGAAAACATTCCTAACCAGAACTTTAGTTGAACTGGCAAAGTATTTCACCTCTGCGAGTCGCTGTGGCTTAAAATGAATGGCTAAAACATAATAAAGACTTAATGTGTAAGTACTAACAATATTGAGCTACTAAAACTATTGTTTGTATTGTAAATCACTTAATTACAAGGACAGATAACATGTGATACAGATATAATGGAATAATTTTGAAACAGTGACGAGCTTATGGACGGGATGGAACGTAGTTTTAAAATGGTGAACAAAATGTTATGAAAAATGTATTCGTTTCGATATGTACTCTACGTAAAGAAAGGCGAACAAAAGCGGTTTAGGGATGTAATTCTACACATGAATAAATTTAATATTATGCAGCCAACATGCTTATCAAAAACTCAATGCCTTGTGACATAAACTCAAGAAAAGTATCTTTACCAACGTTAAAAAATGGGTAAGCGGTTTGTAAACGAAGAGGTGGACATCCCAACACAACCTTTCTCAACATGGCTCTCCTACTCATAATATTTTTGCATTTTCTTACAAACTTTCTTGAACTATCCGTAACCTCGTTTAATTCTATCGACTCAAAGTACTCAATCATCAAAGGAGCTAACACACCACATGCAAATCCAGAAATAACTATTGGACCTGAGCCAGCAATTACATCCGGCACCGTCAAAATTGTAAAAGCCATTCCAACAAATATGACCAGACAGAAAACATGATGCAATGAAACAAGAACAGTCGCATAAACACCATTTATAAGAATGTTGAGCACTTGTTGAGACCTGTACATTAATACAACTTCATGATCATCCAACCAACCTACGCAACTTGTTTGAATTTTATACTGAATGGGTGTCAAGTTTGAGGATGAGGTTTGCTTTTGAGCGACTACCATAACGTTTTCCGGGGTAATGAAAGAAATGCAAAGTTTGTCAATACCATATATGACATTGCCAGAGTTATGGTACTGAATACTACACTGCCAACAGTTGACGCGCTCCATATGAGAAAAATGAGTATGGGGATGGAGCTCCGTTCAAATGACACGTTTATTTCCAGACATTCTTGAATTAGGGCATGGGTAGCTTCGAACGGGACGCAAACACATGCTGCATATGCAATTGGTGCAAACGTTGATACCAGGGCAGCAACAGCAACTAACCTTTCCGCTCGTTTAAGTTTTCTCAGCTGAGTACGACTCAGTTGGCCTTCAGTTTTTTTAATTAGAGCTGTGAAATCAATTAAAATCAAGTTGAATTCTTGTTGAAAATGAAGTTAATTTGCTTCAATTTTTTTTACCTTCTAATTGGTCGGAATACTGGTAAATTTGGTTCAAAATGTGAACTACATTAAACGAATGCTGTGAGAGGCGGTAACATATTGTTAAAATTCCAGATACAATACAAATTTCCACCCAGCCGAGAGTGAAAATTACCAAATTTGAGGTGGACGAGTTGTACTCATTGCTCAATCCCATTTGCAACAAGAACATGAACATGGAAAAGGGGTAAAAACCTCCCAAAGCCATGAGTAATTTTACATTCCAGTGAAAATAGTTGTTTATGCACACAAAAGAATTTGTTCTATCATCCCAATCATAATCAAAAGCAAAGGTGTGGTAAATAATAAGTTTGGTTTTAAAGCGCATGATCTTTCTCATTGACTTAGTGATCATTGTGGAGTCTTTTTTTGCAAATACACTTCTGAAATAAATCCGGATGAACAGATAACACAATGCAGGTTGCACTAGAGTTAGAAAAAAAGTAAGGATTCCACCGATTTATTTTCCCACACCTTTGCCTTCAAACCTCCTTTACAAGAGCATTATAGAATGTCCTCCACAAAATTGAGTCAAAGTAATTTTTGTGTTTTTACTGCAATTTAAATCGTAAAGATTTTGAGCATGTTTGAAAATGAATTATCCCAACTAATTCAGCAATTTCAATTGTACTTCAAGGTTGTGCTATTAGAAATTTTAAAATGCTAACATGATTGTATTTCAATTTTTTAAAATTTCAACTATTATTGTCCAACTGCATACTTGTCAATGTCAGCATCATATCCTTAATACTTAGTAAATAATCGGTTTTATTATTAAAATAATTGCCATAAATATGCTTACTAAATTCCCCGGAATCGACATAGATCACAACATAAATCAAACTCAATTAACCTGGCATGACAGGTTAAAAAAAATTATACGAATAAATTTTCCGCGTAAAGTTTATTTCTGATTTTAATTCCAATTTTTCTAAATATAGTGTATATAATATAATCAGTCAATATAAAAATCATATGACATTGCACCCTTATCATGGTTGATCTTCTCTATTGAGTAACTGTCGAGAATGATACGCACACGGTATACCTTATGCTTGAAAAAAGAAAGGGTATGATCTTTTGCCCCATGGGGTAACTCCAATTTGGTCCATAATTGAACTTTTGATTCCTCGTTGTCGTTTGACCTAAGCTATCGAATGGCGAAAACAGACTAAAAAAAGTCAACCAGTTCTCACACTTGAAAAAGGAAACGTTATTGTGATTCTGACTCAGAATTTCTGAGTAACTCTACTGAAATCAACAATAGATGAAAAATCTTTGTTTCATTTATGCATCAAATCAAAGTGATATATATGTACCTATTTATTCCGTCCGTGCCCCTCTTGAAATTCGACGGTCGCGTTTCATTCAATTTGTTTTGTTTTGATGTTTTGGCTTTCTCGGCTTATTCTTTGCTATATGCTATGCTGATTGTATTGCTCCTTTTCTCTTTTCTGTTCCAATTTTATTGTTTTGCTCTGGTTTCTGTGTTGCTGTCAAAGTAAAATATTATATGTTGACTGTCCTAGAAAATAGCATAACTCCAAACGCAAATTCTAGCTCATAAATTATTTCGTGTTGCTGATCCCCTCATTAATATTTAGAGGAAAATAAAAAAAAGAGGCACATATACCAATTCCAATACTTTCAACTTTCCGCCAAATCCTAATTTTTAATCTAAACCACCAGCTTTATTCGTTTTTAGTTTTCTAAGTATAAAATTACTGTGTGGGGTGGAGGTGACCCGACAAATGGAGTTGACAAAATGATTTAAGGTTGAAGGTCAAAAGGGAGAAGTAAGGAATGATTTGATCATTTGTTTTTCATTGGTTATTGCGTAATGTAATGGTAGTAACAAACTGGAATATTGGAATTTTGATTGATTTACAGGCTCAAAAATGTTAGAAATCAGTAAAAGTATTTATGCTGTGGATGAAGAGGATGAGGAGGACGTCCTACCATCATCATCCTCCCAGCAGCAGCAGCAGCCAGATCCACCTCAGTGTCAAGAAGCGGAGACTAAAAAAGATGAGAGACCAGGGAATGACAGTGATAGTTCTGATGATGCAGCTCCTCCTGTAAAAAGTGATAAGTTTGTTCCTGTCCCGGTGAAGACTGAAATCTTGGACTATCTTGAACGCCACCCCGATGGGGATGAAGAAGAAGAAGATATGTTTATGAGGAGTATTTTTGAGCAAAGCCAAAAACGTGATATGAATATTGAAGAGGGAGGTGCCAATAATAATTTGTTACCGATGGGGAGTGAAAATGGGAACTCTTTGAGCTCTGATAATAATATCTATGATGATAACGAAGATGAAGATGATGCGGATTGGACTGCCGGCTCAAAGAAAAAGACGGCTGGGAAAGGAAAACGGGGAAGGCCATCCAAAGGTGGAACTCCTAGGAAGAGAAAGAGGACACCAAAAGTACCACATTCTCAACTGCCCAAAGAAAAGCTTGAAGCTGAGAGGCAAAAGGCTAAGGAGAGGATGAGGATGAAAAGGGCACAACAACAATTGGAGAAGAACTTAGAAGTTGCTGTAAAACTCGAACCTACTTCGGAGAATGAAGAAAATGAGGAGGATTACAGTCAGTTTGATGAGGTGGTCAGACCAAAGCGAGGAAGTCGCAGGGCTGCAGCAGAGAACGTGAAGAGAGAACAGTATAGAGAGCTGGATAGTGATGATGATGATGATGGTAGTTTTGAGACGTATCAACCATCTCTGGAGTTGGAGGAGAAGGCTGGCAAGCGGAGGCCGAGAGGAAGGCCACCAAAAGTTACAAGACAGGTTTCTAATGCGACAAGAAGTAGTAAAGACTCCAATGCGGAGAGTTTGTCAAAAATAGAAAGGAAAAGAGCCCGGGACAGGGAATGGAGCCGAAAAAACAGGGAGCGAAAGCAGGCCTCAATGACAGAGTTAGAAAAGTCAGCTGAGAAGGCGAGGTTGACAGAGCGGCGACGTCAACAGCGAGAAGAAAAAAGGTCAAGATCAGCAGGTTCTGGTTCTTTAGGCACAAAAACGGAGCGTAGTTCTGACAATGAAATTGATGAGCAAACCAGTCGGGACCTAGAAAATATGATGACAAAGGAAGAGCGAGACGAGATGATCAAAGCCAGGAATAGAGAAAACACTCGGAAATACCGAGAACAAAAGCAAGCCGCTATGTCAGAAGACGAGTTAAAATCTTACAAAAGGAAATTAGCAGAGCGACGGCTCCAACTCTTGCGTAAACAAAGGTCAGGATCAATCTCTGGATCTGTGAGCACAAAAACAGAGCCAAGCTCTGACAATGATGACCTAAACAGTGCGGAGTTTGAAAATATGATGACAAAGGAAGAACGAGCGGAGATGATTAAGACCAAGAATAGAGAAAAGTTAGCAGAGCGCAAGAGGGAACAGCGGGAGAAAAATAGGTCAAGATCGTGTGGGTCGGGCTCTGTTTCTGGCTCTTTTTGTACAAAAACCGAGCCAAGTTCTGCATCTGATGATGATGATGACTACGACGATGAGGATGAAGAAGACAGCCAAAAGCGAAAGCGCACTCCTTACAAGCCAATTTCTGAAATGACTGAAGACGAAAAGTCTCAGGTCAGATCACATCGACGTTTAAAAACTCGTGAAGGAGACAGGATCAGAAAGATGCAAAAACGTCAGAGTATGACTCCTGAAGAACGAGAGGAGTTATTGAGAAAACAACGGGAACAAAAGAGAGCTCGACGTGCCGCCATGAGTGCAGAAGAGAAGGAAAAACTACGCCAGATTGAAAGGGAAAAGAAGAAATTAAAAAGGAAAAATATGACACCAGAAGAAAAGAGAGAAGAGGCTCAAAAGAAAACGATGAGAAGGATTGAGCTCCTTGCTCAAATGACTGATGAGGAGCGAGCCCAGTACAAACAGAGCAGATATTTTCATTATTTAGCTCAGAAGGCTACTCTTACAGCCGACGAGTTGCTTCGGCGAAAGCTGATTCGGAAGGAAAAGAGTAAGGCAAGATATCATTCCCTTTCTGACGAACAAAAGAAGATAATAAAAGAGAGACAAAAGCAATGGAGAAATACTCTCACTGGAGAAAGGAGACAAAGGTATCTGGATAAGTTAAAGGAAGCGTATAATCGAAGGGTGGATAGGTTAAAGAAAGATCCTATAAAGTGGGGCGAGATGCAACTGAAGGTGAAAGCGTATAAGGAAAAAAGGAAAGAGTTTGACAATCAGAAAAGACCGAATCTGAAGAGGAGAAAAATGCTGCCATGTATTCCAGGTGAATCCAAGGAAGAGAGATCTCAGAGGTTGCTGGAAAACAGGAAGCTTAGGGACAAGAAGCAGAGGGTTCAGAGAAAATTCGCCATTCAGAATTTACTAGACAGTGGGCTAACGATGGAGGAGGTTGCTAAAAATAGCAAAATAAAAAATATATTCTCGAAAGTGTATAAAGGAATAACTTGTATTTTTTTGTATTTTTATTGCAGATTCGCTGTCAAATGGAGACAAGGGAGCAGAGAGAACAAAGATTGATTAAAGCGCGGATTAATTTCGCCAAGAGAAACCTACGACAACGGCTTTCGCAGCATGGAGCTCCGGCTGATGAAGTATATAGCGTGCTAAATATTTATGATTTATTGATTTATTCAGAAATTAATATTTACTATGATTTTTTTTGTGCAGATTGATGCAAGAATTGAAGAGTTTGTTGCGTCCTACCAACCCCGTCGAGAATTCCGACCATACAAACCACGTCCAGATAACCAGCGTCCTCTAAAACCCGAGGATTTGGAACTTCTCAAAGATGTCCAATTACAAGGTGATGGCGAAGACGTCAAGCCTTTTGCGCCTCTAAAACCACGACAACGCAGTACTATTGGAAACACGAGCAAAAGAGGAAGAGGGCGACCAAAAACAACCCCACAAGTACCAACTCAACCACAAACAGGCTCATCATTGTTTGCACCAACTTTAACCTCGACTCCGATCGCAACTTCAGCAATATTAGGACATGCCCGTCCCCAAGTTCAGCCGCAGTCACATTTCTTGGCTTTCAATAGCATGTCTCAAATGGGAGCAAATGGAGCAAATACTTCAACCTATTCTGCATCATCAATGATGCCATCTCCTTCCTCATCCACAGCGTCAGGTCCTCCGTATCCATCCACATCCTCTCAAGTACAGCAGCCTTATGAACAACATCATCATGGACATCAATACGTTCACAATCTACCTCAAGATGCTAACTATTACTACCAAAGCCAACAGCAAGCTTATAACATGCACCAAAACACAATACAAAACTACTCGAGCCAACAACCCAACTTATTTGACGCCATCAACACATTCCAGACCCAGATTCAGACACACAACCAAAATCAACCCTCCAATCATCCAGCTCATCACCAAGATGACTACTCCTCTTCAACCGGCTACGATGCTCCATATGGTGATGATGATCATCTTCATGGAGGTCACTCTGATGACGATAATGAATTCATCCCACCTCCAGCCCCAGCTCCAAAGGGGAGACGAGGTCGAGGTCCAGGCCGCCCAAAGAATTCTAGTGAAACTCCAAACAAGTCAAGACGTACACGAAATATGCCTCGCCGTCCATTTCAAGGAAGGGACCCGAAAGTGAAGCGCGACCAAATTTGTGAGATCTGTGGAAACGCGTACACAATCAAATATATTAATGATCACAAGGCAATGCACCATAGCCCTTATTTTGTGGATGGGAAATGTACTTTATGTGAAGATAGTAGTGTGACCTACCCCTCGGGTAACAGCTTTTTCAAGCACTACACGAAATTTCACAAGCAAGACAAGTACGTGAGGAATGATGGGAAGAAGAGGGATTTTGTTTGTGTCACATGTGGAGAGCAATTCCGCTCTATGGATGGGTTAGAAAAACATGAATACTACAGGCACGGGGAAGGATCCAAAAAGGAAAATTACAAAAAGTGTCCCCACTGTGACAAACCAATGAAAAGTCAGCTCACTTTGAGCCAACACATCAAAAAGATTCATGGAGGACTTGGGCTCACTTCCTGGACCTGTTTGAGGTGCGATCAAGCACTAGGAAGTGTTAATGAACTGAAGGATCATGTGCGTGACACTCATCCTGAATCAAATTTTCCATGCGAGGATTGCCAGGTTTTAAAGTATACCAAAGCTAGTCTCATGTTTCATCAGAATTATTGTCCCAAGCGTCCCAGTGAGAAAAAGAGAGCCGAGAGGAAAAAAGAAGAGAAATATGTGGGAATTGAGAGGCTGCCGTCAGAATGTGAAATATGCAAAAAATCACTGACCCTCTTTAGCCTTAGTAGGCATTATAAGGAGACGCATGGAGTGATCGATGAGCTTTTTACTTGTCTCAAGTGCCCGAAAAAGTTCAAGAGAAGGGAATGGTGGGTCACTCATATGGAAATGGTGCATTCAATCTCGCCAGAGGATATTAAGGAGGAAATTGCCAAATATAATGTGAGTGACAGGGACAATGTAAAAATTTTAAATTATGGGAGGAGAAACGTGAAAGTTGCAAGAGGGGAGGGGAAAAAGGCAAAACGTGGTGGAGGTGGGGGTAGAGGAAGAGGTGGGGGCAGAGGAGGTGGTGGTGCTGGGAGGGGAAGGCGAAGAACCCAACGTAGATCCCATAGTAGTGAGGAGGAGGAAGAAGAAGAAGAGGAGGAGGAAAGTGAGCTTGAAGTGGAGGATTCTGCTGATGACGATGACCAGGAAGAGCGAACCAACTCAAAAAGGGGAAGGAAATCAGGCTCCGAACAAGGGAGGTCTCAAAGATACAAAAACCGGCAACCAGCTTTCGCTGCTCAGCTTGAGAATATTGAAAAGGAAAAGCGCCTTGTGATTTCCATTGAAAAAATGGCACCAGAACTGCTCTTAGCTTTTGTGAAGAAAGGTCCATTTGAAGAGATCGTGGTGGAACCAAAAGTAGCTTTCAAAACTGATGTGAAAGTTAGTCCTGCTGTTGCAACGAATGAAAATTCTAGTAGTGAGGAGGATGATGATGATAGTGATAGTGATGAAAGTGAATCTTCTGGTTCCGATGATGATGGTGCTCAAGCTCAACAATTGGATGTTTTGAACGCAGCAGTAGCTTCAATTGCGAACCTAGAGGATGTCGAAAATAATATGGAATGAGTCCATCCTGCACACAGGAATAGCCTATACTGTAACTGTAGTTCACTTCACATTACATTATTTGCATTTAATTTTAATTTATGATATATATGCATTTATGTTGCTATTTATTCTTTTATTTTAATGCATTTTTTTCTTTTCTTTGCTCATGCTGTAAAGGCAGGACGTAGACTAGACTAGACATTAGATTAAAGACCGAAATCCAAAGATATCCCATAATTTTTTTTATTTAAATGGAGGCTGAACATACTGATACAATTATAAATTAAATTGGGTCACTAAAGTAATTCGAATGTTGTTTTAAAAAATTAAGTTAGTAATGTACCCTATTCGTCCGAAAAATGTTTAATAGTACATATTTTAAGTAGTGAACGAATATGCATTAACTACTAATTACGTTACACACAGAAAACAGTATTTCGTAATATTGAATAATATTCAATGTTAATACACATATTATGTGTAAAAACCAAAATCTGAAATCATCACTTGTTGAAATGTTGCCAATTGTGTTTTATCCTCAAGTCATTAAACCAATTATGATAATATAAATTTTTGTTGAACTAATTATTATTTAGGTTACCCATTAATTGATTTAAAACATTAATATTCATTATCATATGCATCTATAATCGATAATTGATTGATAAAGGAATAAATTCTGGAGAAAGTATTGATTATCGAATGCAAAAAGACACAACAAAGAAACAAATAGGGAAAGAACATGTGCTTTCAAAAGACATTGAGTAAATTTTGATTGCGGTTGGTTCAACTTGCCCTTTTTTGCTCATTTTCTTAAGCAGCATCCACTAATGTGTTATGTGCTAAGCTTGAGACACTAGACTAGACTACAGACTAGACACCAGACTTGCGAAGACAGACAGCTTAGACTTACATCTCTTAGATGTAGACAAATACATAACACATTTGACTATGGTTTGTTTTTATGTAGAGGCGATAGTAGTGTCAAAAGAGGCACAGCTTAGAGCTGAGCTGTTGGACTTGGACCATTACTCACATTACTGATTACTGTTAGGCTACTTAATTACTCCAGGATGATTGTTTAATTAATAGAAAAGGGATTTACTTGTTTTCATAAAGGTACCTGAGAGTGAAATGACATTTTTTTGTGCCACACAAAAAATAACAATAAAAAATATGTACAGCTATATTCTATATTTATATTTAACTCTTGAAAAATTTATGTAATATTTTTATCATTCACTCATTTATTTACAGAATGCTTGAGACGAATGAGCCACCTTGCACTGGAACTCCACATACTTCTGAAGAGGGGAATGACGATATCAATGTCAATGTGCTGAATCAGGAAGGAGGTTCGGAAAAGAAGTGTGTCTCAAGCAAAACGACTAGGCGATCTAGAAATAATGGTCCATGTCCAGCATCAAAAAAGCTCCCTGCACATTGTGATAACAGCCCTAGCCCAGAAGTATTTGTGAAAGTTGAGCCAACTTCTGAGGGTGAATATGGTGACGATGGCGTTCGCGAAGCTATTGATAATGATGGTGATAGTGTTCCAGTGAAGCAGTTGTATGAGGATGATGATGAATATGAAGAAGCCAAAGCCAGACCTAGAAGGGCTAGTCAAAGAGCTGCTGCAGTCAATATTGTCCAGAGGAAACAATATCGAGAGATTGAGACTGATGATGATGATGATGACTTTGAGAACCCATGTGGTTTTGCAGAGGATGATTACCTGCCACCAAAAGAGGAAGAAAAGCCAAGGCCAACTGGGAGGAAAAGAGGGAGACCTCCTGGATCCAAGAACAGTAATAAATCCACCGATAAGCGACGCCAAGAAAGTAGTGACGAGCAGAAAAAAGCTGAAAGAGTGACTGGGAGGTGCTCGAGGGGTGCCAAGAAAAGAGGGAAAGACGCGAGTATAAAAGATCGAATTCGAAAGCAGTTAAAGCGAGCTCAAATGGCTCCAAAAGAAAAGGAAGAAAATTTGAAAAAGCAAAGAGAACGGAAGCAATTACGACGCTTACAAATGACTGCTGAAGAACGGGAAGAACAACGCCGAAAGGAGAGGGAAAGAAAGGCGCTGAAAAGAAAGATACAAACACCACTACAAAGACGGGAAGAATCCCAGCGAGAAACTATTCGAAGGATCGTGCAACACTCCAACATGACACCTGAGCAAATGGCCGAGTACAAACAGAAACGATATTTACAGTACCTCGCCCAAAAGGCCAGGAAGTCCGAGAAAGAACTGGAAATGAAACATACGCTTCACACAGAAAAACAAAAGCAGAAAAGACAAAGTTTGAAGGGGGAAGAGAGGCAAAAGTTTTTAGAGCAGTTGAAGGACTCTTACCGGAAAAGGATTGAGAGGTTGAAAAAGGATCCTTTGAAATGGATGGAGGCTCAAAGTGACTTTTTAAGCTAGATTATGTATCAAATATTATCATTATCAAAAACTGCTTGTTTTGTTTTCATGGGAGTTTTTGTTTTAACTTCAGATAAGTGGAAAGAGTATAGGATCAAAAGGAAGGAAAGAAATAAGGGTAAATCTCCGGGTCAAGTAGTAAGAAGAAGAAAGAAAAAGGAAGGTGAAGATGGTGATTGTGGGGATAAGCCAAGAAAAAAGACCTGTCCCGGTATAAAACTAGCCCCACCTGTGGAAACGGAGGACGAAAAACAGCTTCGGTTGCAGGAGAACAAAAGGTTGAGGATTCAAAGGTGCAATATCAGGAGGAGGTTGGCCTATCAGAAATTGTTGGACAGTGGAATGACTATGGAGGAGGTTAGAAATGGAATTTTAATTATTTCTTGGTGTTTTTGTTATAAATGTAATCATTGAGATTTTTTGTGGCATAGATTCGCAAGACAAAGGAAAGCACAGAGGCCAGAGAAAGACGACTTATTACTAATCGTATTAATTTTGCTAAGAGAAGCATGCGAAAACGGCTTTCCCAGCGTGGAGCTCCACCCGAGGAGGCGAGTTGAGTAATACTTGAAACTCAGGTTTACATCATTATCATAGTATTACGCATGTGCTGAGAAATTAATAATATGTATGTTTTAGATTGAAGCGAGAATTCAAGAATTTGTGGCTACCTACGAGCCTCATCGGGACTTCAAGCCGTACGTCCCTCGACCAGCTAATCATCGTCCAATAAGTCCTGAAGACTTGGCTCTCATTAACGAAGGGAAGATCCCGGAAAATACTGAAAACAGTCAAAGTGATACTCAAATTAACCAACCTTGCCAAACATCATCAAAACTTATCCAACCAGTCTTTCCAGCTTTTCCCACTCAAAGCTCAACAAAAGGAGAAAGTACAATCAAAATGGGGAAAATGAAACCAATATTTACAGCACAACCAACAAGTTGGCCACTTTTGGAATTCCCAACCACCTATTCTTTATCAGCTTCAGCAATTTTAGGACAACCTCGTCCTCCTACGCTGCCACCACCAGCACCACCGCCATCCATCGAGCCAACCTCCCCATCATCAATAGCAATAAATATGTGCATGTCCAACTTTGCTTCACCAATTCCGTCCCCGTCGCCTTCATCATCATCCACAATATCAGCAGCAGATGCTTCCTACCCATCTACGTCCTTACATCAGCAGCACCAATACCTCCATAATTTTTCACAAGACGCTCATTATAGTCACTGCCAAAGTAGTTCACAAAACTATGTATTGCCATCCTATTCTCAACAGCCTATTCAACCCGACCACAACCAACACCAACAAAATCCCCATCAAGCTCAGAACCCCAGTGGCAGTGGCCCCTTTAGCTTGTTTGATGATATCAACTCATTCCAGATGAAAGCTACTAGTCATTCTATCTATCATCAAAATGACTACTCATCTTCCACCTGTTACGACGAACCTGTTGCAGCATCCCCATCAGAAATAAATAATGATATAGGCTCTTCTTCTTCTTGTGATATGGAAATGAATAACACTTTTATGTCACCTCCTCCACCACCGATAAAGAGAGGAAGAGGTCGTCCTCGTGGCAGTAAAACTGGCTCAGGTCAAGGTCGAGCAAAGGCAATATCTAATAATGAAGCTAGTAATCCTGATGCTGATACTGATAATGGTTCTGCTTGTTGTCGAGGTGGTAGACGTCCAGGAGCAGGACGTCCCAAAAAAGGTGAAATCAGGGAGCCACGTCAACGACCAAAAACACATTCAAAGGAGTCCAAGCGGATTCCCGGGATGCCTCGTGGCGTTTACGAAGGAAAGGATCCCAAAGTGAAAAGAGATCAGGTATGTGAAGTATGTGGGAACGCTTACTCCGAGCGCTACATAGGTGATCACAGGACAATGTTCCACAATCCAAACTTTGACTATGTGGCAGGCAAATGTTTACTTTGTGGAGAGGGTTTCCCTTCCGGTCAAAAGTTTTATAAGCATTTTATCAAAGTACACAAACCCGGTAAAGATGCTGATGGGAAAGAGCGAAACTTTGTGTGCGTCTCATGTGGCGAGTTATTTGTGTCTCAAGAGGGACTTCAGAGGCATGAATACTATCAGCACGGGGATGGAACAAAGAAGGAGAATTTTGTTAGCTGTCCCCACTGCCAAAAGGAATTCAAGCAGAGGATAACACTGAACAACCACATTAGAGTTGTTCACAACAGTTTAGGACTGGATTTGTATGGCTGCTTGAGATGTGACCAAAAGTTTGGACTGACGAAAGATCTCAAAGATCACGTTCGGGAGTCTCATCCCGAATCTTTTTTTCAATGTCAGGATTGCAAAATGCTAAAATATACTAAAGCTAGTCTCCTCATGCATCAGAATTATTGTGCTAAACGACCAACGGAGATAAAGAGAGCCGAGAGGAAAAAAGAAGAGAAATATGTGGGGATTGAAAGGTTTCCTGTGAATTGTGAAATTTGCAGTAAGCAAATAGCTCTTTATAGTATCACCAGGCATTATAAAGACACGCATGGGGTTGTGGATGAAGTTTTTACTTGTATGAAGTGTGAGAAAACTTTTAAAAGGAGGGAGTGGTGGGTGGCACATATGGAAACGATCCATTCCATCCCACCGGAAGATATCAAGGAGGAGATTGGAAAATATAATGTGAGTGATAGGTCAAAAGTGGTGATAACTAATTTTGGACAGAAAAGAAAATATTCTAATAAGGGGAAGGTAGGGAAAGGGGGGCATGGGAATGGAAGGGGAAGAGGAGGTGGTGGTGGGACTGGGCGTCGTGGAAGGGGAAGACCGCGGAGGAAACCTGTGGTCAGTAGCAGTGAGGATGAAGAAGATATGGGAGCAGAAGAAGAAGAGCAACATAAACGACTGACTATTTCCATCCAATCTGTGAATTCAGAACTAGTCTTTTCAAGTGAACCTAAGGATAACGACGATGGATTTGTGAAGGAAGAACCTGAGAGTGAAAGTGATGGTGGTGATGATAATTGTTATCTCGAGGGTGATCTTGGACAAATTGCAAAGCTAGAGCCAAATAGTGACACAAGTGATAATGAATATGATGAGCGTGGTGATGTTGATTTTTAAACCAAGTATACGTTGATTTTTGTGATTAGTTAAAAATTAAGTTTTAAACAATGCTAAAGTTATGCTTTTTATAATGTAATACATTTTTTTGGTGCTGTCAAAAGTTTTATTTGAATTAATATAATTAATGTATGACAAGACTGAAATTCACAGTCATGTAGTTAAACAAATATATTGCGTTTCGTTACAAATTAAAAAAATTTCGAGCGAATTCTACTATTTTTGGGAATGGGAATTATTTAAATAATAATTCATAAAAGCGTTTTAGAACCTTTTTTATCAGTAATTATAGCACCAAAGGCTTTCAAGTTAGGTTTCGTCATTCCCAATGAATTTCACAGCAAAACAATGAATGAAAAAATATTTTTTCTTGTGCTCATTAGAACTTCAAGTAATTATAAATGATTATAAAACACTCATAGTCAGAATCTGGTTGGGAGAGCTCACTTTTATACCTCGCAATCGTAAGTAATGAGTAGCCACAATTCCTGGAATTTATGTTAAGTATACTTCAGAAACGGGCTGCTGCCAGCTATGCAATTATGAACTTTTTACTTGGTATTGTTGCATGGAGATGTTATTGTATAGTTTTGTAAATTCTTTCTGTAAGAATTTTTTAATGTGCGCATATGTCTTTTTTTAAATTAAATTAAGGGGAGCACAACAAATGATAAGGACCCTTTAGTTTATACTCTTGGATTACTTGGATTGTGCATTTCTAGATTCTGTATCTTGCATTGCTTAAAAATACTTGAATATCATTAATGAAAGCAGAGAATGTAGAAGTAATGAAGTTTAAATCATCAACCTTGAATTAGATTTTCTTCTTATGATTCTTCTAATATTATTTAACTTACGTAAATGACATGTATTTACCCACACCAAAGATTTACCATTCATATAACGTTAATAAACAAATGACACGTTTCCTTCCAATTCCGTCATCATATCATGTCATTCAAATTTCCATTATATTGTCGATGATACCAACAGGCGACAGGTTTACTTGTGTTATATTACGGCAGTAATAGTAGCGTTGTACTAGTAGGTTTTCCAGAGTACACAACATTATGCATTATATGAAAAAAAGATTGAACAAACCTTATGGAAGTCTCAGCACACGATGATAAGATTTTCTTACACATTTTTTTGTATTCATTCCGTATGACAATTACATACTGAAATTTTGTGAAGCACACAATCAACCAAACCAAAGTAACATTTTTGTACGCTTGCAATGCGCATAGAACGGAAACTTCAACAATTGTTGCTTGCGCACATTAGCTTATGCATACAATTGACTCGTACAGCGTTGAAAGATTTTTTTGTTTCATATTCTCATCTTAATGAATTCGTGCATGATAATTTCGAGAAAAATTCACTAAGCCTAGAAGACAAGATGGGCTTGAACACCATCGAAAATCTTATTTAACATTCAAAATTCATCATTTACTGCTCATCCTGCTTACATATGCATGTGCTTTTCATTTGAAAGTAAAATCCATGATAGTTATTCATCCTTATGGATTTGTGATGCATGACTCAAAGCTAATATCTTTCTTGCTTCTTCAAGGCTATCCCATTTAAAATATATGTAAAAAAAACTTACGTGTTGACTTCAATGTCGTTTCTTGATAGATGAAAAATAAAGTTTTCTCATGAAAGCTGAGAATATCAAGATAGAAAATTATGATGACATTACAAAATAACACTTACAAAGGGAAGCCATTCCAACGTAAGGTAATGTAATAAGTATTATTGACGATGACAATAAAAAAAGGTAAATACATGGCTTATAAAAAAGGCAAATGACCAGCTTTAGTTATGCAAGTCATGCAATAATGCAACCTACTGAAAATCTTCCATAAAAAATGAAGTTTAAGCGTCATGTCATGCACCAAGAGCAGTAGCAGCTGCTGGAGAATGCTTACTTTCAATTTTTCTGTCGGCTAGTATAATAATGCAATTTCTCAATCATTGATCATCATACGATCATACCTTTACCATTCTCATTCCAGTTGCGTGTGTACCAGCCTTTCTTACTACTATAATAAAACTTCTTGTAACGCTGGCTGACGGCATTCTTTTAGTGTAGCTGCTGCTTGCTGCTCTCCAAAAACTCTTTTGCTCTCGCAAACAACAGAGCACGGAAAGTGCCGAAAACATATTGTGCATATATTAAGGCTGATTGTGATCACATGGAAAAGTCGTGAAGCTTGCTTGTAGAGCACCAAATGCATGCGGTTGTCAGTCTGTATATAACAGTTTTGAGTTGGTTTTGCTTTGGCTGCTTCCCAACCCAAACAAATTAAAAACAAAAGTACAGTCATAATAGTTTCTTTGACATCATCAGTTCAAATTTTTCTAGCTAGTCAGTAATAATCTGTTACAGTTTAGTTTTAGGCAGCAAAGATGAAGAAACAAACGGGGCTTAAACTCCTACATACTACTTCAGTGCCATAAATGAAACAAAAATAATATTTGGAGTGTGATTGCTGTGGGTGATGGTCAAATCAGTGTAAAATCTCATTAACATGCCAGAATCTACCTGTTCAAAAATTTCTACTGTGGTTTACGCCTTCATAATTTTCCTAGAGTTGGTAAGTAATTAGTTTTTGCAGGTCCATAGTTTTTGTTAGTAGCACAAAACTTTTGAGTTTTTTATTTGTGTCATATCACGTCACATGTCAGATTACTGTCACTTTTTTCCTTTGTTAAACTACCAAAAAGTCTAGCGGACTGATAGCTACAACGTGGGTAGCATTTTTTAACGATAAGGTTTGTCATTTTCAAGTTGGATTTATATATCACATAATATTATCATCATCAAAGCTGCTTGTTTTGTTTTCATGGGAGTTTTTGTTTTAACTTCAGGAAGTGGATGGGTGGGCCGTCGCATATTTTGTGATTTCTATTGCCTTCTCATCCGGACTCATTTACTGTACAGGATTAGAGACTTACTCATGCTTCAGAGAAAATGAGGTAAATATCCAGTCATCCAGTAATCAATAACATTTAACTCTTTACGCATAAATTTTACAAGGATAAATTTCCCGTGATTTTCTTTCAGAAGAAGCAGTTTCAGTTTCCATCAGTCAAATGGCTCTGTGTGACTTCAACCATTGGAACAATTTTTCTTTTAAGTATTGTACATTTCTACAATAGAAATTTTCTTGTTACAATCGAACTGGATTTAGTGTCTTGGCTTATAGTTGGAGAATTTGTTGGTGTGTATTTTCTTATGCTATTGTTCTCCATATACCTGTTTTGTCGTAAGGAGGAGGAACCTGATTCTCACATTCAACATGAGGAGGCTCGCGATGATGACGGTGGTAATGGTGATGTAAATAACAGGAGAAACGATTTATATGAGCTTGAAGACACAGAAGAAGAAGCCCAACGTTTGCATTCCGGTGAGCCAGAATCTACAGAGACTTTATCTAAAAGAATGGACCATTTACATAATATTATTACTAGTCAAACCACATCTTTGTGAGTCATCATCAGACTTTCTGAAAACTGAGCAAGTTCAAATAAACATATGGGTACTTATGAATGAATACATCCCGGTCAAAAATAAATTTATTAATTCTATTTTAATGCTCCGAACTAAAGTTGTAAATTATAATTCAGTTTATTCTCAATAAAACAATGCCATCATACTTCATAAAAGGTTCTTTCACTCTAAGGCATCTCATATTTCCGAACTTTATTTTGAAAGCTACGCAATCCCAAACGCATGTGATATTTCATTTTGAAAACATTTAGAGCCTAAACCGTTAGGGAAGAATGAGAGATACTTGATTGATTCCTGCTTCTCATTTACATGTGGCATCTTTCATCACATTAGCATACAAATTAAATTCTCTTTCAAAAGTGACTCCGGATTCATAGGTTGAGTTTTGGAGTTGCTATGATTTTATATGTATTTATATATTACTTTCTATATTATGAACTGGACTTTGACTGATATCTAAAAATGGCTGGAATTCGTGCAGAGATATACAATACTGCGTCGCTAGCGTCCGACTGTCAATTTGAAAGCTCATGTCCGTTCAAACTGAAAACCTTAAAAAATTCGATTCGTCCTTTTGTATGTTGTAGGAATTTCTCTAATTTTCCCTCATACAACATTTGACACGAAGCTACCAAATTCTCTCATGTGGATTTATTGCTATTCTTCTCATGAGTTCCTGCTCCTTTCTATTTCAGCAGCTAATATGTATCATCATAATAAGCGAGGTATCGTACTGATCGTGAGTTATTCCACTGAATTAAACAATACAAAATCGTGTAAGTGACCTTGACCTTGATATGTGTTCATTGATTTAGGCATAAAACATTCTACGCGGGATAAAAATTAATGTTAAATTTCCCACTATGTATTTCATTCCACCCAGTTTGAGTCCCATTTTAGCAGGGAATGCCTAGGAAAATAAATCATCACACTTGGAGATCAATAACTGATTACGGAACCAGCACTTGAACTCAAGCAGTTTCAAAGCTTATGCGCTGATCGCTGACTGACAGGTGTTTTTTTCACGACTAGAGTTTCCTAATTTCGTCCATTTGGCTTCAAAGCGACATGCGACAATGAGTATGAATAATGAAGCATAGATACGTCTTCGTATATAACTATTTGATGAAGCCATGAGGCTCGTCATATCACAACGAGTAGAAATGTTCTGTAGCCTTTTCCCTAGATTGACTTATACTTTAACCCTCAAAAATTACAATACAGCTCATTACCTGTTTTGCTTTGAAATTGTGTATATTGTATTTAATTGTTGATATTCCATAGGAAAAGTTGAATTTATTTATAGAAATGTTGATCCATGAGAATTTGCTACGAGGTTCATTAAAGTTGGTTACCACAAAGGATGAAAAAGAGTACATATCACTTTGCCCCCGAAACAAAATAACTTGGCAATGGATAAAGGTCAGCATTTCTTCCTTATACATTGTGGTAGTTGGGGTACAAACCTTTCAAGGTTCGGGAAAGGAAAAGTTTGTGACAACTCTGGAAAGTATGCTCTTTTCTGGCTCAATGTTCACCTTTGTCGCCATGAAAATCATGTTGCTACGACGACGTCATTTTGTTGTTGAACTTGTCAACTTTCTTCTCAACTTTGAGAGGAGCTTTAACTCTGATTCAGATGATGGTGATGATGATGATAACGACAGCAAGCAATATTATTTCCGCATGGAAGAAATTGAAAGGATATGGATCCAGTTCATCCAGCTTTGTTTTCCATTGTGCATCCCAGTTCTCATTGGGACATTTGCGATGCAACGATGGATGAACCCATGTACTTCTGCCTTATTTGGTTACAATTTCATACGTGAATGTTGGATTGAGCAGTCACCTACATGGAAGAGTTCTTCACTGATTCAACTAGCAATCCAACTTTTGCTAGCCATTTGGTTTATCACGGATTTTTGTGGAGGATTCATGTTCCAAGTGGTAGAGCTGCTCTACCTTCCAAGCTGTTGTTTCAAGCAGTACATCAGATCCCTACAAAAATCACTCAATATCCCCAACAAAAGATTCCGGCTGTCAGAGTTGCTCAGGTTTCGACAACTCCAAATTCTACTTCGGCTCTACAACTGGATTCAACAGGATGTGATGGTTCTTGCTCTACTCAACATGATTCTATTTGTCTTCATCGTTAGTTTATATGCTCTCATTCATTTGGGCTCGGGAAATGAAGGAATATCCATTCCTCATTTGTTGCTTTTCTCTTGTCTGCTTCTGGATGCATTTCTTGCCATTGTCGTAGCATTTGGTGCCTTTGCTGGAGTTCATACAGAGTCATCACTGATGTTGGCCTTCTTGAGGGAAAAACTGGTTCCAAAACTGCGAATAAAAACGAAGCATTGCCACATAAAATTCTTGGGTAAATATATCAAGTCATTTAATCCGCTTAAGGTTAAAATTGGAGCAGTAAACTATGTAGAAAAAATCACTCCAATTATCATGCTCGACTTTTGTTTTGCTCAAGTTGTTAATTTGCTTTTGATATAAAAAAATTTAATAGCACATACATCTTTAAATAAATACTTAATAAAGCTTTAAAATAAAATATTAATGGATTCTAACAGCCTCTAGGTTTTTAAAAAAAACTTATGTAATCTTGATCTCCAGTGTTATCATGAAATACAGCAACGCCAACCCCTGCCGGAGTATGAGACTACCTAATGGTAGCCTCTGCTGTTTTCAAGGCCTTTGTAACCAGATATGAATGATATTTAATATTTAATTGAGCTTTGGTCTCTTTTGCCTGTTTTCTCAGATAATTAAACAACAGGTAATATTGGTGTTTAGGGCCATTGGGTCAAAAACTCGCAGGCAGTCAAAATGAGAAAGACGACGACCCATGAATGTTTAAATGATGAAAGGAACTATAATAGTAGGTATGGTTTTGAATATTCGTTGGGACTACTGCTGAACCTAATGTATCTTTGAAAGCTTTGAGAAAGCTATAGACATCTAAAATGTGAATTACCACCATTTAGAAAATTGAGCGCAAAAAAGTTAACTGAAAATGTTAAATGTTGGTTTTTGGGGGGAATGTGAGAATGACAACTATTTCAACTATTTAAGGACTTACTCGTCACATCGGTAAGGGTAGGAGACTAGCGCTTCTGTATTTCACATATCATATTTTAGTACTGAACTCAGTTTGATTTTAAAGGTATCCATAAATCAAATGCATGATTACGCCATGTCTAATTTTCATAAAGAACCAAGTCTCAATTCAAATAAAACTTTTAAATGAAAGTTTACTTTCAAATGAATCGCTTCAAATGGAATTAAACATGATGAATTCGATGATGACGACAAATTCATTCCAAAAAGTATCATTATAGGGATACAAATAAATAAGAATAAATAAAATCAAAACCTTTGTATATCTGGTATGAAATGACCTTTCATTACAACTTAACGTATAATTTAGTAGTTGCTGATTATGACAAAAAATAAAAACTTAAATGAAAATTCATAATGAAAATTTATTCGCCTGCTCGCTCTTTTATACCCAAGCCAGAATAGTGGAAACCAATTAAATTACATTGTTTTTTATGACGGCTTTGTTTGAAGGATACAATGGGCTTACAACAAGAAAATTCTTAGAATATTTAGGTGGTTGATGAACAGGTCTATGTGTAATTCGTTGCGACTTTTGCCTTCGCCGAAGGATTATTTTGTCTGTCCATTCAGGGCATGATAACTCATTTACGAGATAACGGATTAACCTTTTTTAAATCTATTTTTGCCAATCGATAGCTTAGGTCAAATTAGGGATCAAGCTCAATTATGGACCAAATCCGAGTGATCATTCAGGTTCAAAGCTCATATGGACCTCTGCTTTTTTAATAGTCAGTCGACGAGTATAAACTAGACAAGCGTGTGTGATCCAATGAACCATCAACAAGAATTTTACCACTGGAACTACATGTGTATATGTGTGAGCCGTGAGCTCTGAGTTGAACATACCATATATCGTTCCCGTAGAACATGATGATGATGTCAATTGTCAATGGTGTCTTTAATACTTAAATGAAGTTTTTATTCCATGTTTTACCATCCACTAAAATTCAAAAAAATTCAATGTTGAGTGACAATGAAAACCTTATTGTGTAAATCCTTTCATCATATTCACTTGTCTCTTTTAAAACCTCTTAAACCCAATTAGATTAATTACGTGTAGCATTATGTTACAACCGGGAAAGCGTTTCTCAACGATGACAATTTTGTCTGCTATAAAATGCGCTTTGCGAAAATCTTTGCATACTTGAGATTTAATCTTTCGTCACCTCTCATTAAAACTGGTTTACATACATATATGCATACTTCTAAAATACTTAACTGATTTATCATTTCAGGACGCCAGTTTACAAATAATGCCCATTCATTTATATTCAAACAAAAGATTTTTGAATAGCTTACTTTGCAGGAAATTTACAAATAACAGTTTCCAATAGATCATATATATACCAATATTCTTTCAAAAGATTCAAATTACTGTTATATTAAAATTTTACGTTACATATAAAAAATGATAAAAGAATTAAGTTTTGATTGCGGATCTTACAGAGGTAATAAATTTATAATGATATATATTGACCAAGCTCGTTTTTTTATACCCAAACACCAACCCATACCAGAACAGAACAATGGAAAAAAATACCTGGTATTAATTTTTATGCTGCCTTTGTGCTGAAGAAACATTGATTATAACCACCAAATTCCTGGAATATTTA
Source organism: Orchesella flavescens (assembly GCA_964034955.1). Classification (NCBI taxonomy): domain Eukaryota; kingdom Metazoa; phylum Arthropoda; class Collembola; order Entomobryomorpha; family Orchesellidae; genus Orchesella; species Orchesella flavescens. Next base: position 24,915,899 of record OZ035957.1, read on the forward strand.
GGTGGTTGATGTATAAACCTATGTAATATCCGTTGTGGCTTTTTCGTCAACCCACTCATCATTCTTTTACTGTTGCCGACTTTTAGCCACTACTCATGGAAGTAGAATGACGTGACATGGGAATGCTTGAGTTACATAGCATGATTCACTAAAACTATGTAGATAAACTGAGAATATAAAAATGTTACAATACTGCAATAGATCTGCACGTCTAGATTGATCATGAGTATCATGTATTATACAAACAACAAACATGCTAATGTACATACTACTTGTAAAACTGCAAGTTATTTACTTACATGCACATTTTCATTTCCTCTTTAAAGTGTCTGTGTCTTCCAGTGATGTATATGATAGAGAAAAGCAATATTGTTGAACATGCACGTTATATATCCCGTGGATTAGGTATACGTAGGCATAAAATTCTTATAGTTATGAGGCTGCCGTGTGCAAATACCATGTCCTTACTATATGTCAAAAAGCTATTGCAATGCAAAGGATGGGAATTAAAGGCAGAAACTGGAAACACATGCATGACATGTCTGAGCTCAGTCTGAGTTGAACTACACAACATAAAATTCCACCACCAGATGATGATGAGATCAGTACAAACAAAGAGTTTTAATTTTTTAATATCCCTTAAACTTCCACAACAATATGGTTAATTCTATATTTAATAGATGCCTAGTGCTGAGTGAAATGTTAAAATTATTTTTCAAGTTGATTATTCACAGTAAGTAAAAAATGTGCGATGGTCTCCCGTCATCCAAATTGTTTTTCTCGGACGTTCACTATTATCATTTGGATTCAACTGGTAGAATAACTCTTCATTCTGATAAGTATTATTTTCAGTATCTTCATAATTTGTCCGATTTTTTAATATATTATTGTGTATAACATTAGATTGATTGTCTACTCGCTGCATCCTGGACAGCGTTTCTCAACGATAAGGTAAGTTTTTTTCTTCAAATACTTACTTATAACCTTAGATTGAATCATTTTAATCAATTTTAAATCTTTCAAACATATTTTAAAAGTTTAGTTGTGTTTGTATTAATGTTTCATTCGAACAATTCTAAAAAAAACAAATACGAGTTGTATGAAATTCATAAAAATATTTAGTTGTGATACTTTATCAAATACAAATCCTCAATACAAAGATACAAACACTCTATTCAAAAACTCATAATGAAAATTTACTCGCGAGCTCGTGCTTTTATAACCAGAGTAGAACAATGAAAACAAATGAAAGGACATTATTTTTTATGACGGATGCTTTGTATGAAAAACACATAATTATACTAAGGAAATTCTTGGAATTTTTAGGTGGTTGATGGTTGGGCCTATGCGATATGTGTGGCGACTTTTGCCTTCGCCGTAGGATTATTTTATTACACAAGAAAGGAACTATGCAAGCCTCTCGAGAGAAATGAGGTAAGAAATCACAATTTTTAGTAATGATATGATTTTATTGTATAAATGTTTGAAACTGACACAAATATTTGCTACTTTATTTTTAGGACAGGTCTGTTATTCTCAACACGATTGGGGGATTGTGTACTGTTGCCACAGCAGGGATTTTAATTGGCATATTTTGCTACAATAAATTTGTACTCGACCACACAAAATTCAATATCGTATTTGGGGTGACGCTTGGAATTTATTTGCTGTCACTCTCTCTACTTTTTCTTGTAACTTGTTGCTACATGTGTTGTTTTGAAGTACCAAAGAAACGAGATTACAAGAATTCAAAGGCTGAGGTTGAAGCACAAGGTCAGGATGATTCTGATGAACAGAACGGAGAAAAAACATTTGAGCAATCGCTAGCAAAAATTGTGGACCATGTTGAAAACAATCCGAGCCAAAAATCTTACATGACGTTTAATCCAAACTCTGGATTTCCAGTTGAATTGAGGATGGACTAGTCAACGTCGTTCGCATAAATTTGAAATTCACTTGCATTCATAAACTCTTATGTAACAGGTTTTGATCTTGTGAGCCAATATAATAGTATTTTTATGCTTTTATCGAAAAATAAAAGTACAGCGAAACATTCATAAAATTAATTTTTCAGGTTGTATTTTTGTTTCGTACTTAGTCCTTAACAGAAAATAAATGGCAAGAATCAATAAAGTATATTAAATATAAAAAACCTCACAAACTTTTCAATGAAGTTTAAGTTGCATTCAAAATTCTGACGTAATTTGAAATTCTGCATTAATATAAACCGATGATGAGTTGTGGTGCTTATTCGAAAGCAAGTGTATGATTCATTTAGTTTCCTACGCAAATTTCAATGATTAATAATCATGAAGAACAACCATGTTAAAATATAATCATAATGATCCTATTGATTTTATGAGTAGTAAAATGTCCATACAACTGAACGAATTCAAGTAAATGGGTTTCATGGAATATAGCATGGTATAATTCTCCAAAAAAACAGTATAATAATAAACAAATATTTAAATATTGAGCTTTAAAAATGTTGTTGGGACTGGTTTTAATCATACCATAAAATCATAATTAGAATGTGTTCGCAAGGTCCTCCTTTTTATACCCAAAAACAGTGGGAGAACAATGGAAATCAAAATGGGTTATTAATTTTTATGGTTGCTTAGTGTGAAAAAGACAATGGGGTTTATTGCAACAAAATTCTCAGAATTTTTAGGAAGTTGGCACAAGGCAGGCATTTCATTTTTTGTACAGTTTCTTTTGTCTTGATGCATTTCCCTTGGGATTCAGAACGCCTGGTCTAAATGTGTAGTTTTGAAGGGACAGAGAAGAAATGAAATGAAATGGGATTTTAAGGGCTGAGAATAAAACGTCAGGTACATGAAGAAAAAAACATTTCATCATTGGAATAATCCACAGCGTGGGTGCTAAAGCAAACTGAGAACAGATTTACGCTTTATCTAAATACTAGATATCCAATTGAAAAAAGGATGGGCTAATACAGTTTATTTGTGTCTCGTAATTCACACACGTTAAGAAACCCTTCTAGAAGGAAATGCTGTGTAGGCTCTTTCTAGTCTTTTGTGCTAAAATGAAAAGAATAAAGAAACTTTTTCATGTGCATTCCTTCTGGAATTCTATCCAGTAACTTTTCATTCTCTTCCTCTTTCTTTTGTAGCTGCAAAAGTTTTTGGATGGAGGCGAGAGGCGAGTCAGGCAGGCTCTCATCTTTCATGTTGCACAAGCACAACAAAAGACACAAATAGAAAGCAATAGCATCAGCATCATTGCAAATCTCAATGGATTTACGAAATCTTTTATGCATGTGAGCAGAGCATAAGTGAGGGTTTGTATGGCCCATAGCATGCAAAGAGAATGAGGATGAAATGATGATGCTTTCATTCCCACTTTCTCCACTTGTGGGAAAGGAGATGCTTTCTCCCACCTGAGGTAGATCATTGAAACATCTTTAGTGTTCATAAATTGGGTAGTAGAATTCCAGGAATTGTGACGGTAATGCATATCTTTGACTAAAAAAACTACAACTAAAAAACACTAACATGATGGGTTCAGGCTCCGCTTTGACAGTAACCTTTGTACTAATCATTTTGGTAGAGTTGGTAAGGGCAAAGCAGTGTTTATTATTTATTCAGGATTTGTGAATATTCAGTAATTTCTCTCTTATTTTATTTTAGAGCTGTGGGTTGGTAGCGACAATTTTTACAGCATTCTTTCACGATAAGGTAAAAAAAATCATTTGCTTAAAATTTTGATGAATAATTGTTTTTCGTTAAAATAAAAATATTTTTTTCTTAGGTGCGAAGTGTTTGGTGGGGCTACTCAATTTTGGCAATTTATGGATCATTCGTTTCCATCGTGGTTCATCACGTAGCTCGAGAAATATGGTGTACGAATGGGCAACCGATAGAAAATCAGGTAAGAAAATAAAATTTAAGGCAATAATTTTTTTAATTTAAAAAAAAATTCATTTATTTTTATTCTTTTAGACCCACAAAAGGTTAGCCAAAGTGAGTTGGCACTGCTGGATGAGCACAGTAGTAACTTTTGGGATCTTTGGAGTGTTGTACTTTTACGACACAATCGCGCTCAGGCAAACATCGCTCAATACAGTGGTTTCTGTGGCATTGGTGGTCTTTGTTTTGACAGTATTGATGATGATTGCTGTAAGCTGCACCTATCTTTGTGAATATTTATGTCCTTTGGGAAGCAGTGGTGGGGAAAGCAAGCGTCATAGTCAAAGAAGTGCTCGTGTGATTGCTGAACGGAAAGGTAATGCATGAAGCGTGAGAGTTAGTGAGTAATAAAATGAAATTAATAATAATAAATAAATAAAAATGCAGTCGGTCGGAGTGAATCTTGTTAGACTAGTTTTTTATTCATTCACTATTAATATCCATGATCAATAAAAAATCGATGGATTTAAATTCCAAATTTAAAACGAGTTCATTTTATTTCACTTTATTTACATTTATTTCTCATTTCAATTCTTTCGAGAAGAATATTTTATTCATGAAAGCTATGCATACAAGTTGGTTCCGCTTCTTGCTCACAACACTTCAGCCTTCATCAGCATTTGATATCACAAGCCTTTGAGATTTGGATTCCCTTGTACGCAAATGGATATAAAAAACCGAGTTGAGAGCTTCCATTCGTTCGGAGAAAGTCGACGTTTCTTTTGTTTGAGCTTCACGTACACAGACAGATAGATGCTATAGTGAAAGCAAAAAATTCCCCATATAAATCTACATTATTTCGATAATATCGATCCCATTTGCATTCCGACTTGTTACTCGTAAAAGTAGAAATCATACTCGTAGAAAAATAGAATACAACGCAGATTATCCAGCATAATTTTATAAGTGGAAAAGTGACAGTACCTAAAAAAAAGACAGACTTGCCGTGATTTTTGACCAATTTTTTAAAACAAACTATAATCTTAAAAAAATTAGTTTCATTAGTAATCAGTAACTTATTCCAATGTATTCTTGTCCAACGTCGGATGGAGCGTGTATCCTTCTTTTAATTGCCATTTGGGTAGAGCTGGTAAGGAAATTTGCATTTTTTAATATTTTTATGATGGGTATAAGTTAAAGGTGAAGGATCGTCATATCATGACCATGTCATGTGATGCCGTAGGTACCTAAGTATTCAAAATATTGTGTTTTACCACCGGGTTAAGGGTTGCGGATTTGTAGCCACAACTTGGACGGCCTTCTTTAATACCAAGGTACGAAATTATACTTTAATTATACTTAAGAAATTAGACTTTTTTATAAAAATACATTTTATTTTTCCAGGAAGTGGATGCGTGGGCGTACGTAATTTTTGGTGTCCATTCTCTCTTCGTAGTGGGAATATGTCACTTTACTGGAAAGGAAATATATGCTCGGCTCAAGAAACCCGCACCCGTCCGTACTTAATTTTTTACGAGTTTAAAAAAAATATTTAAAAAGAATTTTAAAAAAGTCTAATTTTCTTTTTCATGGTTTTAAAGGAAAAAACGAGTAAGGTAAATTGGGTGCTGGTCCTCTGCACTTTTGTGACCGCGTGCCTTTTCCCCATCGTCTACGGCTACAATGCTAAAGTCCTTGGTCAACCGGTGCGGGAAAGTAATGCGGTTGAAGACGCATTACTTGTGTTTGTCTGTACTCTGGTTCTCCTCACATTGTTCTATATTTCATCTCTCCATCATGAACATACTGCTCTCGAATTTCATCTGACAATTCTCTCAATCTGGCTGCAACTTGGGTGCGTCCTCGTGCTCACCACTTGGACATCCTTCTTCAACGTGAAGGAAGTGAATGTGAGGGCCCACATCATATTTGGAGTCGATGTTGCCTTCTCATTAGCCCTCTTTTGTTATACGGGACAGGAAATATGTTCCAGATGCAAGAGACATGCGGTATATATTAAACCATCCAAAACAAAACTTTCTCTCTTTGTATTTCAACCTCAAGCAAATATCAAACTTTTATTCTATTCTAATTTCCAGTCCAACTTGAAAGCTGTGAAACGTGTGTGTGGGCTCTGTACTTTGGGAACAATGGGACTTATTTGTGGCGTCTACTACTACAATACTCTCGGACTTGGGCAACACATTCTCCAATTGAATAAAATATTCTGGTCAGCAACCGTCGTCTACATATTCGCAATCTTATTGTTCTGTCTCGTCCTACGGAAGAATCCGATGCCCTCGAAACTCGACCCGTTGGAAGAAGATGAGGAAATTGTTGTTAATGACGACGACGAGGATATTGACGAAGAAAAAAAGGACTCAAATGTAGTCATTAAGGTCCAAGATACAGAAGCGGTGATGGAAAAGGCTAAGGAAAATCCGAATAGGGTGGACCATGTTTAAAATAATATACTCAAAATTATTTAATTAAAAATACTCTCTAAAAATATCAAACTATGTTGTTTAGCAACAATGTAGAGTAATTGTAGGAATATAAAAAAATGAAGTCTACACATTTTTTTATTTTTAATGGAGAAGACACTGAGTGAGAGAAAATGAATTCAACTTTTTTATTTTAGAAACACATAATATTTATAATACAATATAATACATCAATATCAATAATACTCTATAAATGGTTGTCATAGAGAATAATATTTATTAGTTTTCAAATTTGTTAAAATTATTAATTTATAGCTTTGTTGCAAAAAATAGTAGTAGTAAAATGTTTCATGTTATTTACAAAAAATATACACATAGTTTGCTTGCATCATATTTGTATTGCATATAATATTCATTGAGAAGTTGAGCATGCTAAGAAATGCTTTGGGAACGAAAGGATGCAGAGCATCGCTATCGCATTGCATTGGTCTGGTTTGGTCCCGGGTGCTGGAATGTATCATCACATCACATCGGGAGCTCCGACCGGATGCTCTAAAACGGAAGCAAGAAAATTGCCTATGAAAAGTGTATCTACAATGTATAATATAATAATATATAGCAACATGAACATCATATAAAACTACATATATAAACAACATGCACGGGAATGAATGGGGATGAGAGGATGATGGAGTACTTTTCTCCAGCTGGGAAATGATTGCGACAGAGAACAAGAATTTGTTAGTAGATGGAGAGTTGCTTTTAGTTTTAGCTGCAGCTGCCGATTCTAATAAATATTGTCGCATCGCAGAATAAAGTCAGGGGCAAATGCTTTGCCCTGGATGGAAGCGGACCACGATGAGGCTTCGCTGTACATTAGCTGGAACGTTTGCATTTATAATTTTAGTGGAGTTGGTAAGAAATCTTGAGTTTAACTTTGAATCTTGTAGAAATACTAGATATGTGGTTCAAGGCTAATTTAAAAAAAAAATATTTTCTATTATTTTAAAGGGAAGCGGGCTCGTTGCCACAATTTGGACAGCATTCTTCTATGAAAAGGTATGACACATACTAATTGCAATTATGTGGGATGATTTTTGTAAATTTTTAATTCGTGGGTTTTTTTTGCAGAATTTCCACCATATCCGAAATAAATGGTGGGGGTATTCAATATTGGGAATTCACATTGCGTTTTTATCCTCATTATTTTACTACGTCAGACGTGAAGCATGTTACCCGCGACCGGTTGAAAATTTAGTAAAATTTATTTCATATTTTTAAAATTTTTTTGCATAATTGGTTACACGACATACTCCTAAAAGTGTAATATTTAAAAAAAATTCTTTATGTATTTTTCAGAGTCAAAATAAATCAGTCACAATGAGCTGGCTTTGTGGCATGTGTACTGCGGAAACAATGGCAGTATTTGGTGCCCTATATTTTTACGAAACAGTTGCCCTTCGACAACGAAAATTTAATCCTGTGGTTGGTGGCTCATTCCTTGTGTACCTGTTGGCATGTGGTTTACTAGCAATCATATGCTGCAACTTCCTCTGGGACTGGTTGTGTCCTGATCGGGAGGACGATGAGAATAACATTAGTGACGATAATGAAAATGAAAGCGTTAAAATCTCAGGTCAACTGGGTGACCAAAAAGTAAACGGTTGATAAAAAAATATCAGGCACATTATCATTCATATATATTTATTTGTCAAAAAGACACTTTATAGAGTTTGTAGTGATCATTGATGATCACATCGCAGGACGATGAAATAATCTTCATAAAAAAGGATGGATCGATCAAGGTCTTCCAGTATATCCCTGTTGTACAGTACGTTGTAATGCTCAATCAAATAATTTAAAAAATAATAATAATAAAATGATCTTAAAACCACTAACAAATTTTACTGAAACAAAATTTATAGAGTTTAATTTACTTTTTAAGTAAAAAAACAGATAATGTTCAAATTTATTACTAACCAAAAAAACGTTTCTTGCAATGTATTTATCGCTTGCAAACAAGCGGATGAGTTTATCCTGAAAAATAAAAAAATTATGTCTCTTTTCTAAAAACCAACAACCAAGTGATTTTTACGCAATAATTTTTTTGTATGTATGAAAACCATATGCGTAGAATGTATGTTACAGCTACATATATTGAAGCTAATTTCCCATGCATTCATGTTCAAGGTTGTCTGCTTTTGTTTGACGCTGTCGTTCGGAAATGCATCTGAAGTGGTTCCAACTAAATGGGACAGATTTTACTTTTCTTTATGTGGCAACCAGCCAACTCTCTTTTCAGTGGCAAGACAGAATAAGAATGGAACAGGATGGATTCTTTCAAATGATCTTACCATCTGACTTGATATATTCACACTATGTATTTCATTGGAGTGAAAAAGTAGTGACGAGTAGTTTGTTTTTGTTGGTGATTATATGATAAGATTTTGAAGTATTGACGGTATTATATTCCAAAACAGCATTATAATGGGATTTGGATGTACAAACGTTTTGGCTGGACTATTTGCTTTCATAACTTGGCTAGAGTTGGTAAGAAAACAAAACCTTTTAGTTTCCTCCACAAATAAACATACCAAATATAAAATTAGCGAGCTATCGGCAATTCGGAATATTTGATTTTTTCAAAGGCTAGTGGACTCGTGGCAACAACCTGGACCACCTTTTTCAACAAAATAGTATGGACTCAATGAACTGTAATTTTTGGCTGGGTTAAAATCATTCAAAAATATTTTTGTTAAAATTATTTTTTCAATTTTTCTTTGTAGGAAGTGAACGAGTGGGCATATGGAATATTTGCTATTGACATTGTATTCACGATTTCAATTCTTTATTACACCGGGCAAGAAACATGTTGTCGGGGACGACATTCACATTCCAAACGAAAGCTGGTATGAAAGGATATATACAAGCAATGGGTTATCATTCCATTAAATTGCGTTGATAAACTTGTTTATAAAGTGAATTTAATTACGGTTTTCAGAGCTGGCTATGTGGGATGAGTACGATTATGATCCTGTGCCTTTTCCTTGTTTTATACTACTACAATATAAATGTTCTTGAGCATGAAAGCCTGAGCAAAGTGGTAATGGACGCATTTTTCGTCTACGTTTCCGCACTTGGACTGCTCGCTGTGATAGGAAGTTGCTTTCTTTGTGACTATTTCTGTCCTGAAGACGAAGATGACAGTGGTGGTGGTAGAGAGAAAAATGAAAACAAAGCTCCTCCAGGTTCCTTAGACGCTTCGTTAGCGCGGATGGTGGAACATGTGGAGAACCATCCACTTCAAAAAACTTACACGCTCTACTCCTACGGTCAGAGGGGAGAAGGAAGTCCATTCCAAGTTCAAATGGGGTGGCCATAAATATGAACAGCTACCACCCACGCACAGTTTTAATTGTTATTGAAGACGAAAAGATAACTATTTTATTTTCAACCCAACAATAACAATAATGATGCTGATGACTAAAGAAGACAATATTTTCTAAGAAAGTTCAAACAAAACTACGCGTTTTTTTTTAATTTAATTTTCGCGAGTGAATAATTATTGTTGTAAATAAAAGTTTCGAGTTGTAAACTACAATCGGTAGGAATATTTGAATATAATATGTAAGTAAATTTGCACTTTTTTCAAGATACACGACATATATGTACACATGTACATAGTTTGCTCATATAAAGTATAGCTGTCAAATTATTGATTGTGATTTTAGTCACGCAACGTACTGCATAATTTATTAGGGATTTCAGCTTGTTGCCTGTAACATTTGAACGGCGTACGGCAACCCATTACGGTTGTGTTGTAAATAATATGGAGTTGAATTACACACAAGTTTTCTTCTCATCATCATTTCTTTAAAAATGAACTGCTGTCCAAGGTCCGATGCGCGTCGGACCTTTCTTATAATTGCCATTCGGCATGAGTTGGTAAGTTTTAGATATTATATTGTTTCACAACATTCACCTTATGTTCATAAAGAAGTAAAGCACTAATCCACTCAAGGGAATTGGGTTTTGGGGCAAGCTGAGAAATCCTGGAAATAAATTATCGTCAGTTTGCCTTACATACTGTTTTATGCCTTTGTTGAAGCATCTTATATTTTAAGTGGCAGTTTGTGAGTGATATGCGGAAGAACTATTATCTTGTAAACAAATGAATAAAAATAAATTCATTGAATTGTCTCACGCCAACTGCTCCCATGTAATCCAGTCATGTACATGTATCGCATTGTGTTTTTATTGTGGTGATGATGATAATATCATGAATACTTATCAGCAACGGCAACCAGACAAGAATAAAGAATTTTCTTATTAATGATTGGCTGTGGCGTGGTGATAATCATTCATACCCACTTTTTACATTCCATTCAGTCGAGTAACAGTAATCAATAATCATGTATTTATTTGCATCGTAAACTACAATCAAATTTTTTAGAAGGAGTTTATACTTTCATAACATTTGGTAGACGTTGTAAGTTTCTTTTTTTATATAATTACTAGCTTTGATGGAACCGAAGAACGGGAAACAATTAAACAACTATTTTTTATTATATCAAATGCAACAAAATAATATTTTGTTTGGAGGCTAGTAGACTGTTGGCTTCAACTTGGACTACATTTTTCAACGAAAATGTAAAATATTTATGAAACTCAAATATTATTACACGTGATCATTTTCTAGCTTTTATTTTTTGAAATTTTCAATGTTCTTACAGAGGAAGAATGAAGGGAAATGGCACTATGTAATATTTGGATTTTATCTCGTCTTCTCTATTTTTCTACTCCGTGGTTTGGGAAATATAATATACTGTCGTGGGCAATCAAATTCTGGCCCCTCCATGTTGGAAAGATATCCATAAAAATGTGATTCTGAATTCCTTTTTTGTATTTGTTTCGGCACTCGCACTTTTCGTCATGCTCAATATTTCCCTATCGCTGGCTGATGATGAGAGTAGAAAAATAAGATACAAAGTTCCTAAAAATTCAGATCCGGGGTCACTAGACGCTTCCTTAGCGTGTATGGTACAACACGTTAGGAATAATCCGGTTCAGAAAACATACACTTTACATTCATGTTAGATCTGTGAGCATTGAGTAGACTTTGTTCATAGCAGAAGTCATAGAGAAATGAGAAAATGGCTCGATGAGTCAAGATGTGTGAGCATTGCGTGGTTTGCCTTGTTGCAACTTGTGAAGAGAGAGAGAAGAGCAGAGTTCAATTCAGAACGTGAGAACGAGCGAGTGAGAGAGGACAGTCAAGTACTGTCAATCGAGTTTTAATATTTTATTTTGTTTTTTTTGTTCGAGATTCAACGTTGTTTGAATTGTGTGTTCGAAACACATTTAATTGTGTAGCGTTCGAGATTAAGAGAAGAGTATTGATTTGTGTAGTAGTCAAGATTAAGAGAGGAGTATTAATTGTGTAGGATTTGAGAGAGAGAGAGTAGAGTATTGATTTGTATAGCATTTGAGAGTGAGAGATGAGTATTGATTTACGTATTGTTCGAGAGCGAGTAAAGCAGTGTTATTGAGTCGTGTGTTCGAGATTGAGTTGGTGGTGGAGAAAACAGGAACATTAATATATAATTATTTGTGCCATTTATGATATAAAATGATGGTTTGATTGGGTAAATAAAGCAATACGAGGGGTGGTGTGATTGACTATCAATCTAAACATATATTTTGTCTTGTCATCCTATTTTCTTCCAGGCATCATAAACGAGTGAGAAGTATCTGACGGTTAGTTAGGTGACATTCTCAACATATGGTGACCCCGACGTGATGTGAGAAGGTGCCTGGAGGATAGTGGAGGTGTTGAAGAGAGCGTTGAGGCCCGTACGGCGGGAGTTTACCGTGAGCTGGAGATTTTGTTTGAAGAGCATTGACGTGTGGCGTGTGTGTAGCTGTTGACGATGAAGACAAAGAGTGGGATGAGAAAAAATATGAGACGAAGGGGCTTGGCGGTGCTGTTGGGTTCGGGCGTTGAGTGTTCGAGTGGAGCTGCACTCCAAACCTTATTGTTGCGTGTAAATTGTGGAGGAAGAAGCAAAGTTGATCGAGCTTTTGTTGACAGTGGATCACAAAAAAGTTATACTCTTAAATCAACAGCAATAGCCTTTGAGCTAACATCAGTTGGAGTTGAGCGAGTGGTGACTTCAACCGTCAACCATAAAAAATGCGAGATTGAGTTGTTCGAGTTGCGGGATAGTGAGATGTGGAATACTATCAAGTATTTCCAAGCAGCATCCTGATATTGTGAAAGAGTTACAACAGAAAAAATATTTTCCTGAGGGATGTGGATGCAGAGGAAAAAGAAGAGATTTTAATTGGAGCTGATATTTATGCTTCAATAATTACTGGGAGAATTGAGAAGATAGAACGAGGAACGTTGTACATACTGAGTTGGGATGGACCTTAATGGGGATATGAGTTGAGTAAGAGAAACGTGCCTTTTAAAGAGTGTTGTGATGAGATTGTGGAGTGACTGAAGAGCAAGTGATCCGGTGATGCACAGCTGATTGCTGCTAATACGAGAGAGAGTTAGCTCGGTGAGATGGAGGCATGTTCCAGGAGTTGAGTTGTTGTTCCTGCAGACCTTCCATCCCATGCGTGACTTCCATAAAAATTATTAATATCGAGATGGTGGCTTGGTCCTAGCTGGTTATATGCTGCTGAAGATGCGTGGCCAAGGCCAAATGAAGAATTTGATGAGAACGAAGTTTTATTTGAGAGAAAGAAGTCAACAACAATGGAGCTGAGTTCACTGTCATTGTTGGAGAGTGTGAGGTGTTGATCTGGCTGGACTTCTGATTTTTGAGAAATGGGGAAAAGGTGTTGATCGTGGTATCGTGAAGAGAGATGAGAATACTTCCAGAAAAAATGGAAGTTCAACCCTCTGACATCAAGTTGGTGGGAGTGACTGATAAGAACCGCGAAGGATCTTTTACGTAGAACTGTGGGGAAAAGGAGCCTAAATCTGAGAATGTGCTGAAGAATATCGCAGAAGTAATGAATGGGAGGCCTTTGACTTACGTGAGTGAAGATCCATTGGATCTTGAGCCCTTGACGCTAGCGCTGTTCATCCATCCATTTGGAAATGTGAGCTGCCTTTGAGAGTGATGCGAGTGAAGCTGAGAAATTGTGAGTTCGTTACAAATACGTGACTACATTGAAGAGAGAGCTGAGGGATCGGTTCAAGAGTACCTGGCACTGTTGGTGAACCAGCATCCAAAGAAGGTGACACGAGGGCGGAGACTTGGCGAGTTGGTGCTTGTGAGATTTGACAATCTGAAGAGAATCGAGGGGCCTTTGGTTATGGAGTTAATTCCTGGGAAAGATGGAGAGTGAGCCAGTGTGAGAACACAACGTGACAAGACGATGAGATTAGTGTAACGGTTATTTCCATGTGAAATGAATACCGAACCTGAGTGTGAGCGTGTAATTCGGTGGTGAGCTGAGAACGAGATTTTAATGAGAACGGTATCAAACCCGTTAGAGTTAATAGAACGGTATCAAGCCCGTTGGAGTTTAATGAGAACGGTATCAAGCCCGTTAGAGTTAATAGAACGGTATAAAGCCCGTTATAGTTTTGCGAGAACGGTATAAAGCCCGTTATAGTTTTACAAGAACGGTATAAAGCCCGTTATAGTTTTACGAGAACGGTATAAAGCCCGTTATAGTTTTACGAGAACGGTATAAAGTCCGTTATAGTTTTATGAGAACGGTGTAAAGCCCGTTATAGTTTTGCGACAACGGCATAAAGTCCGTTATAGTTTTGCGACAGCGGTATAAAGTCCGTTATAGTTTTGCGGTAACGGTATAAAGCCCGTTATAGTTTTGTTAGAGCGGTATAAAGCCCGTTATAGTTTTGTTAGAGCGGTATAAAGCCCGTTATAGTTTTGTGAGAGCGGTATAAAGCCCGTTATAGTTTTGTGAGAGCGGTATAAAGCCCGTTATAGTTTTGTTAGAGCGGTATAAAGCCCGTTATAGTTTTGTTAGAGCGATATAAAGCCCGTTATATTTTTTGTGAGAGCGGTATAAAGCCCGTTAAATTTTTTGTGAGAGCGGTATAAAGCCCGTTATATTTTTGTGAGAGCGGTAAAGCCCGTTATATTTTTGCGAGTAGGGTTATGAACCCCACGAGACTTTATCGAGTAGGGTTATGAAACCCATGAGATTTTATCGAGTAGGGTTAGGAAACCCATGAAATTTTAACGAGTGTGGTTATTAAACCCGTGTGATTTTGATGAGTGGGTTTATTAAAACCGTGAGATTTTAATGAGTTTGAGTTTGTGAGGTGGCCAAATGGAACTCCCGTAGATTTTATTATTTTTTGGGGGTTGTATGTGGTTTTCCCCCTCCATTTTTTATTTCGGGTTAGACGGAGGGGTTTTCCCACATACCCACAGAGAGTATTGATTGTTATTGAGTAGTTAATTTAGCGAATTAAACAACTACCGTTGTTTAATTGGCGGGAGTGATGTTAGATCTGTGAGCATTGAGTAGACTTTGTTCATAGCAGAAGTCATAGAGAAATGAGAAAATGGCTCGATGAGTCAAGATGTGTGAGCATTGCGTGGTTTGCCTTGTTGCAACTTGTGAAGAGAGAGAGAAGAGCAGAGTTCAATTCAGAACGTGAGAACGAGCGAGTGAGAGAGGACAGTCAAGTACTGTCAATCGAGTTTTAATATTTTATTTTGTTTTTTTTGTTCGAGATTCAACGTTGTTTGAATTGTGTGTTCGAAACACATTTAATTGTGTAGCGTTCGAGATTAAGAGAAGAGTATTGATTTGTGTAATGTATTTGGGCGAATTGCCCCATTGAAATTTAAATGTATGTTTCACCTCCAAGCCAAGCACCACGCTCCTGGATCTATCCCTAAAGCACGCTTGCCACGTTCTCAATATACCTAAGCTACTATTCTATATGTACCTCTCACTCACCATTCGGCACTCTGGTAATAAAGATATACCACCAAAACCTACTGCGTGCACTCATCACTATTATTGCTCAAAGCAGCATCTTTTAGGCTCATCAAAGCATGACACCTAAATGTATTACATTGGCGAAGACTGTGTGTTTTTTAAATATTACACGAGTGATGTTTTTTAATTGTGCTAACGGTGTTTCCGGTTAAAATTAACTGTAAAAAATAGTACAGGATTGACTATTTTTAATGAGTGAAGAACAGTCCCAAACTCTGAAAAATTCCGAAGAGGAATCAGAAACGAGTGACACCACCTCTTCATCAAGTGCAAAGCCACCTCAAGTTGCAAACCCTACAACTAAAAAGAAAACTTCGAAACCGAAGGCAACTACCTCTAAATCAACAGACCCTCCTCCGCCTAACCCAAAGCCAAAAACAGCCAAAGTTGTCCCAAAGCCACCAAATCCGTCACCTCCTCCACCATCTTCACCACCTCCACATTCAGTGAGCGTGAAGATGAGTTCTTATATTGGTGTGCTCAGGCCTTTTGACCACAATAATGACGACTTTGAAATGTGGTGGGGAATGTACGAAATGTACTTGGTTGCAAATGATTTAGACACTTCCACAATGGAATCAAAATGTGTTGGAATTCTCCTCTCATCAGTAGGAATCGAAACCTACTCCCTCCTTGTGACTCTCGTCTCTCCTGAGAAACCAGCCAGCTTATCAATAGATGGGCTAAAAAATGCGCTCGTTCAGCATTTCAAACCTGCACCAAAAGCTATTGCTGAAAGGTTCCGGTTCATGGGTCGAAAACAAGGAAAGGGTGAACTCGTACACACATTTTTGGCAGCACTCCGCAAACTCGCAATTCATTGCAAATTTGAAAAGGAACTAGAGGCTCGCATAAGAGACCAGTTCATCTTTGGCCTACAAAGTGAAGCAGCCCAAAAGAGACTCTTCACCAAGGACCATACAATCACACTGCAGGATGTTATTAGCATTGCTACTGCTCAAGAGCAAGCAGATGCCTCAACAGCATTGGTTCGTGGAACAGTACCACCCCCGTCTGAGAGTGTTCACAAAGTTGACTCAAAGCACCCCCAGAAGAACCACCGCCGTAAGGGAAAGACCGATTACCAAAAGGGTAAAGGTAACCCACCTCCTCCAGTCTCAACATCGTCACAAGGGAAAAATTCTCCCACCTCAGCATCAACTGGAAACCAAACAAATGCAAAGTGCAAAAGTTGTGGATCCAGCCAGCACCCCCGTAACAAATGTTACTTTCGTGAAGCAAAATGCAACACATGTGGAAAAATTGGCCATATTGCAAAAGTATGCAAAGCAAAGTCAAGTGGAACTGACAATCACCACCTCAGTTTGGATTCACTATCTGAAATGAATAATATTCGCTCATCTTCAAAACGACTCATTACTATTGACGTGAAGATAAATGGAGTAGCCCATACGATGGAGTTGGACACAGGCTGTGAAACCAGTGTCATATCAAATGATTTCTACATCAATCATCTTCACTCCACACCGCCACTCTGCGAATCCAAACACATTTTTCGAACGTACACAAAGGAAACGTTTCGACCGGTTGGAGATTTGACCTGCATTATTGAGCACAACGGACAGTCAAGAGAACTCAAGGTTCCAGTCAGTACCGGCTCATCCCTTTTTGGAAAGGATTTCCTCCACATTTTCAAAATCAATTGGAAAATGGTGGAAACGCAGTGTCACAAAATTTCAGTTCACAACACACCAGACTTGCAGTCACTGTTGAAAAAATATGAATCTATTTTTCAACCACCCACAGCAACAGACAGAATCAAAGGATTCAAAGCTCGCATCATATTGAAGGACGATGCAACTCCCAGGTTCCTCAAAGCCCGTACTATTCCATACGCGCTACGCGATAAAGTGGATAAGGAGCTGGACCTGATGGAAGCCACTGGTGTGATTTCCAAAGTGGAAACCAGTGAATGGGCATCACCTCTCGTCGTTGTTCCCAAAGCGGATGGACGTGTACGAATAACTGGTGACTTCAAGATGACTGTTAACAACCAATTGTGTGTTACACAGTACCCCCTTGCCCTCCCAGATGACATCTTTGCAAACCTCGGTGGATGCAACACATTTTCCAAAATTGACGGAAATAACGCGTATCACCAAATGGAACTGGATGAATCATCAAAAATATTTTTGGTTATAAATACTCATCGTGGATTGTACCGCTATAATGTACTTCCACAAGGCATCGCCTCATCCCCAGCAATTTTCCAATCATTCATGGATACGCTACTACAAGGGATAAAGAATACTGGCTCATACATCGATGATACTGTATCAGGTAGTGTAGATGATCAAACTCACCTCCAACAGCTAGATACAATATTGAAGAAATTTCAACAGCATAATTACAAATTGTCTCCAAAGAAGTGCCAATTTATGCAACCTGAGCTGGAGTTTCTTGGTCATCATGTATCAAAATCTGGGATCCAGACAACTGCTCATAAAGTTCAAGCCATCACCCAAATGCCACAACCCCGCAATGTCACAGAGGTCAAATCATTTTTGGGGCTTGTTACTTTTTATGGGAAGTTTGTACCCAACCTATCCACTACTTGTGAGCCGCTCTACCGTTTAACAAGGAAAGACGAACCGTTTCTTTGGGGAAACTCATGCCAAAGAGCATTCGAGCAAGTCAAAAATATGATGTGCTCCACCCCAACACTAGCCCACTTTGATCCAGCTAAACCAATTGGTATCTCTTGTGATGCTTCACCACTGGGTCTTGGCGCCGTCTTGTTCCTGAAAGAGAGAAATGGATTTGAACGCCCGATTGCGTACTACTCAAAGCTCTTGTCGGCAACAGAGAGAAATTATTCTCAAATCGAAAAGGAAGGTCTTGCCATTGTCTTTGGCATTAAAAAATATTATAAATATTTGTGTGGTCGCTCTTTCACACTTGTTACAGATCACAAGCCACTGCTGACCATATTCGGACCAAAGAGTCAACTTCCTTCCCTCGTTGCTACCCGCCTACATCACTGGAGCTTGTTCCTCTCTCAATTCCAATATGAAGTAATTTACCGTAAATCGGATGAGCACGGGAATGCAGACGCTCTCTCTCGCTTACCCATAGCTCAACAGCAATCTCAACATGCATCTTATCATGAATCATGTGTGAAATTCGTGGCAAATCAGCAAATTGATACGCTCCCAGTTAGCGCAGCCAAAATTCGGCAAGCCACAGTAAAGGATCCTCTCTTGTCAAAAGTTTTACAACTTGTCCTGTATGGATGGCCAAGTAAACTGGAAGACAAAGATGCAGCCCTTCAACCTTTCTTCATTAGAAGACTGGAGCTCACCATCAATCAAGGAATTTTGATGTGGGGAATTCGAGTCATCATACCCTCCTCCCTGCAACCTCAAATTCTGCTCCAGCTCCACGAGGCTCATCTTGGTGTCGTCCGCATGAAAGCCCTAGCCCGACAACATGTGTTCTGGCCTGGCATCGACAAAAAGATTGAGGAAACAGCAAAAATTTGCACTACTTGTCAACAATCAGCAGCCAACCCGCCCAGCGCACCGCTTCATCCCTGGCAATTTCCTGAGAAGCCCTGGCAGCGATTGCATATGGATTTAGCTGGTCCATACTTGAAAAATAATTTTTTGGTTATCACTGATGCACATTCCAAATGGCCGGAAGTGTTCATCATGAATACCAACACGACTACAACAGCCGTACTTTTGAGATTAGTCGAAGTAATCTCTCGTTTCGGAGTACCAGAGCAAATTGTTACTGACAATGGACCACAGTTTGTCTCCAGTGACTTTGAGAAATTCTGCAAACAAAATGGGATAAAACATATTTTATCATCACCATATCATCCTAGGACTAATGGAGAAGCGGAACGGTTTGTTCGGACCTTCAAAGAGGCTATCAAAACTACGGATATCTCCATCCCTTTGCGCCTTCACCGCTTCCTCCTTGCCTATCGGACAACCCCCCATGCGACCACAGGAGTCAGCCCTGCAGAACTTCTTCAAAACCGAAAAATTCGAACTTTGCTCGACCTCCTCCATCCAAGTGTCTCCACCACCGCTCGTGACAGCCAATCCAAACAGGAAAAGGCATACAACAGCAATGTAAAAAGCCGAGCATTCAACCTCCATGATCCAGTCTGGGTCAAAACCCACCTAAAAGGGGAGGAAAAATGGACAATGGGAAAAGTTATTGGCATCATTGGCCCTCTGACCTACAACGTCCAAATAGGAGACCGCGTAATCAAACGCCACACTGATCAAATGCGAGAAGCATTAATACCAGCAGCAAGTCAACCGACATCAAATGATGATGACACTGCAGCCGAACAGCTTACTCCATCCTCCTGAACCTTTAAAATATAAAACTATTTTTCTTGATTTCAATGTTTAATTAAAACTTATCTTGATGTGTTCATTTAATAGGATGAAGGAAATGTAATGTATTTGGGCGAATTGCCCCATTGAAATTTAAATGTATGTTTCACCTCCAAGCCAAGCACCACGCTCCTGGATCTATCCCTAAAGCACGCTTGCCACGTTCTCAATATACCTAAGCTACTATTCTATATGTACCTCTCACTCACCATTCGGCACTCTGGTAATAAAGATATACCACCAAAACCTACTGCGTGCACTCATCACTATTATTGCTCAAAGCAGCATCTTTTAGGCTCATCAAAGCATGACACTTAAATGTATTACAATTTGTGTAGTAGTCAAGATTAAGAGAGGAGTATTAATTGTGTAGGATTTGAGAGAGAGAGAGTAGAGTATTGATTTGTATAGCATTTGAGAGTGAGAGATGAGTATTGATTTACGTATTGTTCGAGAGCGAGTAAAGCAGTGTTATTGAGTCGTGTGTTCGAGATTGAGTTGGTGGTGGAGAAAACAGGAACATTAATATATAATTATTTGTGCCATTTATGATATAAAATGATGGTTTGATTGGGTGAATAAAGCAATACGAGGGGTGGTGTGATTGACTATCAATCTAAACATATATTTTGTCTTGTCATCCTATTTTCTTCCAGGCATCATAAACGAGTGAGAAGTATCTGACGGTTAGTTAGGTGACATTCTCAACAATTCATATGGTCCAACCGGAGATGGAAGTTCATTTCAAGTTCAAATGGACTAGTTTTAATGAAAACAACCATCGTTGTTAAAATAGTTAACTAATTTTTAATGTACAAGTCTCCCAAATTACTTAAAATAAAATTTTCTGCATAAATAAAATATAAAAAGTATCTGTTAAAAATGTATGTGAGAAAGAAGCGGATTGCGGTATTATGTTGTGATACCTAAAAGAAAGCATGTATTTGTGTGTATATCATATAGCTCTCACTGGAAAGGAGAGCTTGTAACAACCACAAATGGTGCTGCGCTAACTTTTTCATCACATGTTTTCTCTTGTTTCTTTCAACCATAGACGTAGTAGCGTCTTACACATATCACTTCTACAAACAAATCGATTACGATGGAGTTATTCATGGCAGAAAAATCATTCATTTTTTCCAACAAGCAGTTTCCGGTACATTAACGATCTGGGCTAACATTTCTTTCATAAAATGTCCAGTGCAATCATCTCAAACGCATGGTTTGCATGTATGATCATAACAATTTTTATAGAGTTGGTAAGACACCAAATTTATTAAATTAACTTAACATTAAAAATTGGATTAATATGGATATGTATTTTAACAGTAACATTCGTGTGTATTTAAGATTATTGGAATTGTTGCCACAGTTTGGACGGCTTTCGGAAGTGAAGATATCTGGATTAAATTACCTTTAATTTTTGAAGGTGCATTTGCATCACTTATAATTTATTTGACTGTACACCAGATTAAATTACGAAGGAATAATCAAAACTTGGTTTGTGTGAAAAATATTTTTAAAAAAAATTCTTGTTTGAGCCTTGGTGATAAGATACGTAATGAATATTATACTCTGTTAAATTCGCAGGATTCAAAAACCTGCGTTTGGATTTGTGGGATATGTACATGTGGAACAGTTTGCATTTTAGTTGTTGTCTTCGTTTCCATTAAAAGTGCACAAGACATAAGAGATTTGAGCGTGCCAATTGCGTTACTTTCTGTGCTGGTGATTTTAATGGGAATGTGTATTTGCAAATTGAGTTTAACGTTGTATGTGGAGATGACAACGGATGAAATTGTTGCGTCGGCAGCTCAGTCCACTCATCAATGTGACGTGGATCCTTCAAAACAATATGAATGTATGGAAAATATGTGAGAAATTGGTGTGAAGAAATGAAAGAAAGAATAAAGATTTGATATTATTTTATATTTACTAAACATCAAAGAAAAACAAGAAAAACTAGATACCTCTTAATCTTATTGACTTGGGGGCTAATTTAAATGTCTAGTCCCTTTTAATTCATAGCTAAATAGAATAAATTTGTAATGATGGTGTCATTCTTTAAAAGTATTTTACTAAATTAGTGGTAGTTACTTTTCATGCGTATTTGCAAGGCAATATATACATCATACACAACGCATTTTACTATATACTCAAATCATGTGAAAGTACGAGCTACTAACGGAAAAAGCCGAGCTCTTGTTTGTCACTCGTCAATCTATACATGCCTACCTTGATACTACGTGTTTATATCCCATTTGCTTTTGTTGTGCATATGGAAAACAGTGCAAAACGTCAAGTAAGGAGTTTTTGGAGTTCATTGATTTACAGCTAAATGTTTTAAATATATTTGAGTACTGTACTAATAAATAAAACTCGAACAATGAGCTGGTTACCAACCCGTATAACCCAACCCGTTTCAGGAGGAGTATTTACGTTGATCATAATTTTAATTTGGCTACAGCTGGTAAGTTTTTTTAAATTTTCCTTTTTTAATATAAAAAATAAATATATATGTAATTTAAACTGTGTTAATTTTATTGTGCTTTAGATTATTGGAATTGTAGCTACTACATGGACAGCATTTTTCTATGATGATTACCAGGTAGTTAAAACTAAATTTTTGATAATCATCGACTTCCGAAAAAATTATGAATTATTCATTAATTTTAATTGTTACCTTTAGGACACGAATTGTTTGGCTTATGTGATTCTTTCCGTTGCCATAGCCTTTTCGACATTGATATTTTACTTTACGGGAAGGTCAACATGGTCACGTTTAAAAGGGGATCAGGTAGTAATTGGAATAATTATGTATAATATGGCCATATATATTAATATACCTACTTAATTTGACTAAAATTATATTTCCTGATAATTTCAGAACAACTCAACGGTAAACTGGCTGACCTTTGGGATGACATGCGTTGGAACAACAGCATTACTTGGAATTGTGTACCGCTACAACATCACAGAAACTAGTCATCAACGATCGGGCATTGAAGTGGCTGGGCTAGCTATTGGAACCTTTGTCTTGTCTCTTTTTATTGTGAAACTTGGTGTGATGATGCACATAATGGTCAAGGATACGGGAACTGATGAATCATCTGATGAAAACGATTCCAACAAGAAATATGAAAATTTGTTATAATTTAAAACTATTTTTTATGCCCGTTCCGATGCATTGATGTTTTATATAGTAAGACAATCAATAAATATTTTTTAATAAACCCGGCCAGCTCCGGAGTAGAAAAGTGTTGAATAATCAGCGAGTTCATTTAGCGTATTATTTGGTTTTTAAATTTAAATAAATCAATAATGTTGATGTATAATTATTAAGCACCACTTACAAACTGTAAAGAACGTTATAAATCATTAAATATTTACTGTAATACGGTTGGATTACAGAATATATTACTTCTATTTCACCGCTAACTTCTTTTGTTCTTGATTCATCATTTTTCACATAAAATATCATGACCTAATTTTGTTTCTAGAAATGCATATCACTAAATAATGTAATACTCGGCAATAATATTTTAATATGTTGATTTGATTGGATCATGTGTGGTAATAAAATTAAATATGAATTCATCCTGTACAATGAATTTATTACCTCATTTATGCAAACATTTTCCGTTGTGATTACGATTAAATATGATGACATTTAAAATAAACTCATGTAAAAAAGATGTAAAAACTAACTTTAACATAAATTCAGGTTGAACGAATATAAATCTGACAAGCTAAGAGTGCTGCAAGGAGATAAAAATTCAACAATAGCACTGATAATTAAAATAATAGCTAATGTGATTTCCAAATCACAGCTTCAAATGATTTCGTCATTTTGAAGAATTAAATTTTTGCATTGATTTTCGTCAGTATTTCAGCTAAGGAGCGAGAGGTAGCATACACATACCTCATCATTTTACAGCCATATCTCAAAATATTACCAATAATTAACATATAAATATTACTGCACAAACCCCAACTGACTCAATATCAGCACTAGCTAAAGCCACTAATAATTCCTTTTCGGGGAATGGAGTGGATTTTTTCTGATTTTGTATCAGAATCCTCAACATAGCAAAGTCCAGAAAAGTTACCCCTCAATTTTCATATTAATTAAATTAAATTTTCGAACTTAAATTTTGTTATGTATTGTGTTGTGTTTGATATTATCACGATGAGTTTTCAATGGACGGTATTTTTTACATGCTGGTACTTCTTTTATATCATGATTTAAATGCATCAACACACATCAATATAGCATTATATCATCATAAAACTACAAAGTAACCAACATCCACAAAAATTTAAGATTACAGTAAGATCTTTAAGATTACATTTTCCTGGAACATAAGCCCTTAAGCACATTTCTGACATGAATTTACATTAAAGTGTGGATAATTTTGGGCGTTTATAATCATTTTCTCCCCATTATCCTTTTCGTTCTCCTAATTCATTTATCTCCTTGATTTTCCGTCCATCCATGCACTCATCCTTTCACTTCAATCCAAGCAGTAGCATATGTTTCAATATAAATATTAACATTTAAAATAAATTCAAATTTCTCTATCCTTTAGCTTGCTAAGCACATTCAAAAAATTCTAAAAAATTACAAGACTACAAAGAAAGAATCAAATTATAGTTATTTTTATTTGTTATCTTTAATTTTAAATTTTAAAATAAATTAAATGCTGAAAATGACGAGAAAATTCCCTTCCGTTGCTTGGAGTTTGTACCAATCAAAAGGCTGACGGCTAGGCTGACTCCGCATTTCCTCATGCGATGCATATGCTTGCTGAAGAATTCAAGGTCGTTGGTAGAGTACAGTCTCCGTCCTGCTTGGTTGCGTTAAGTCGAACCAAGCCGTCCTTGTCCTCTAGGCTAGAAGTAATAATCGATCGACGCTATTGATCGCATCGAAAGTTCGGCTTCACTCGTTTGTCAAATCTCTTTACAGAGTTTTCCCCTTCACCCTTACATCTTTGTTCAATGCTCTCCCGAATGTTTCCCTATAGCCCTCTCTCCAAACACTTGTCGAACATTTGCTCAAATTTGTCTATTATCCAAATCAAATATTCCTTTAATTGATTCAATTTTAAATACAGACAAGGGTATGTGATATTTACAGATCTAAACTGATTTTAAATATGTGATTTCTATGATAAACTTAACAAGAAGCAGGTATATTTTTATTTCATAAGTTTGATATTTTTTGGAATTAATCTGGTTGAAGGTTAATTTGCTTAAGTATCATTGTTTGCGCACATAAACAACAGAAAACCAATTCAAACTAATTCACCTGTCACATTCAGCATTCTACACTATTAATCACCCTTTGGTTTTCTATACTAGGAAAAATTTCCTCCACAATGCAATTCTTTACAAAACAAAGAGCTTGAACCAACTGTGAAAGAGCCATACGTTATTTTACAGCATTAGATAATGGATTTTATCATATATCATAAGGTATATATCTATAATATGCGCTGATTCTAGCTAATTTTCGACTTGCTGCATATATGTGCGTCATCAAATCCGAATTCTATTGCATCCTATTTTGCTCTTGAGCGAGTGCTATTTGTAAGCTGGAGTTCATTGAGGGTGAGCCTTCTCCACTAGATAAATACACTGGACAAACAAAGGCACCATTTTTCATACGGTCATTTACTTTCGAATTCCCCATGACTCACCCATTAAAAGTAAAACGAAAAAGAGAAAGCAGAGTAATGCAATAGTAATCAATACATACATTGTATTTTTATTGAAGATAATGGACACCTGGCCCTACGTCATTTACGTGGCCTTCGCATTGGATACGCACTATATTCGAATCAAAATAGAAACCATTCGTATTTTGACTCAGCTAATTAGATATATATTAAATCATTGAAAAAACGCACATTAATCCATATAATGTACTACTTTCCTTTCGAAATTCTTAACAAATGTGCGAGATTTTTACTGGCCGTTATCTTTTACAATGTTAAGCAACTTGGTGAGCCTTTATGGACAGATATGGTCCCGGCATTATATGTCTATGGCTTCTCGTTATTTGTCTTAACGAACAATTGCATTACGCCATCCCTATGCTTCCAAATATAACTGGATTGTGTTTGATTCTGGACCTTTTATGCCAATGCAAGGGTGCAGCAGCTGACAGGCGGAATGGATTTAATGAATTTATTACTCAGGTTTTTTACCTAGCTGAACAATAACCTATTTAACATATCTTTTAAAATATGGAATACCAATTAAAAACGATAATTATTTTTGTAGGTGTAGAAACATAAAAGCAGTCTTTTTAAGCCTTTCTGCTAGCCTAATCATCATCACGCTTCTGCAGTTTACATGTGGCCGATGATTTTTACCGAAAAGAAACGAAAGTAAAGGACAGAGAAAGTAAGCAAGCGGAAGCAAACGACATCCCATAACAGTGTAGTCAAGTTTCCTTGCAATGCACACATGTTGCATCATTATCGATTTTCAGTATCGTATATTCTAAGCATGAGCCAAGGCCACATGTTCATCCATTGGTGGTTGGGGCGTAAAGCTTCAGTTTTATTTTAGCTTTAATTTTGCCAACATAAACCCCCAGTATACTTCATTTATCTCGCCATAATTTGTCACCAGAAATATGAAATCACAACAGAAGATTTATTGAGATAATAACTAAACTATTTTATTATTTCAACGAAAATATGGTTTCTTTCGGTTCTAACTCCGGCCAGCTGCGGCGGTTTTCACTTATTGCGATATGCATGGAGTTGGTAATAAAATAAAATATTTTTTCAACTTTTATACGAAAAAAAATTATTTATAATTTATTGATGTTTTATAGTTTAGCGGGCTAATGGCTACAATATGGACATCATTTTTCAATGAGAAAGCGGTGGATAAATGGGCATACATAATTTTCATCAGTTACATACTTTTTGTTTCCGCGATGGCATTCCCTACAATTAAGGAATTACAAGTGAGGAGATTTTGTAAAGCCCCAATTGACGACGCTAACCCAACCGCAACAACACATTTTATATTGTGGGCATGGACACTTGTCACCTTGGGCGTTAATTTGGCCGTGTGTTATTACAATGAGAAAATATTGAATCAATCAGTTTCAAACGTAATACTTATTTTAGCCTTTATATGTTATGGATTTGGCGCATCAATGTTTTTATTGGGCTATTGTCTAATACTTCAATTGAGTGCTACTGTTGCCCAGTATCTAATAATTTTTGGCCTTGGGATTGATCTGGTAAAATTATGAAAATTATACTTTATCTACATTATGCATGCATTATGCATTTCCTACCTAATATATTGAATTTTCCCCATTTTTTTCTTCAAAAGTTGAGCGGCATTTTGGTGGCAAGCTTACCACCAATATTGAACTATGAGGTAAATAGAATTTGATATTGATTACACTGATTTTTACATCATGTTGACAATCTGTTTTACTTCACTTCTCTCGTTTAGCACGTAGACGTCAGAGATTACATAGTATTGGTGGTTTACGCTGCATTTGCATTAGCAACACTTTACTTTTTTATCAAAGAAGTTCTTTCTGGCTACCAAAAAACTCAGGTAAGACGACTACTTTGAATTTTTTAAACATTGAGGATCCAGATGTTACTGACAGCTCTCTTTCAATCAAATTTTTTTTTCCAGTATGTACAACTGTGTAGACTTTTCGTAACGCTACTTGTTACATTATTCTACGGTTTTATGGTGGTGTTCTACATGGTATTTGATGATGATGACCCCGATGAAAGTAAAATTAAAGTGTCTCGGACAAGCTGCTTCGTGGTTATTTTCGTAACATATTCTTTGGGAGTTATTATATTGTTTTTGGCCTTTACTCCACCAATCGCGAAACCGACCTCACAATCTGATCCAAATATTGAAGGTGGTAGTAATGAACAAATGACTTACGAGAGGGTAAATGTGGATGAAGAGTATCCTGGTGTAAACTGAGGAAAATGTTTACAAGTCGCAATCATGAAAAAGCCTCATATTATGCATCAGGTTTTTCTGCCAAAATCATATCATCACCTCCCTTTTCAGGGTCTAAATAAAAAGGGCGAACTACTAACAAAAAAGCCGAGCTCTTATATACATATCACTCGTCATTTCATACATGTCTGCCTGTTCGGTAGATGCTGTGTGTCTATTACTGTTTATATTCATGCTGCTTTTTTACGCATATGGAAAATGAAAAAATTAAGTAGTGAGTTTTTGAATTTCAACGAATGTACAATTATATGTTTTAAATGTATTGAAATAATGCACTATTAAATCTTGTTCAAATATAGAAAACGCAGTTATTGTACCATTTTGGATTTCTTAAATCACATTTTGCTGGGGGGGAAATAATGCTCACAACCATTGGGAAATAACTGACTTCTGCTTCAATACATGTTTTAGTGTCACTAATTTTCTCAGTAAAAGGAAACTTAGGACATCTAAAATATCATTTCCGTCCGTAGACTTTTATGGACTTTTCGATTAAAAAATAATTCATCAAAATCGGTAAAGCTGTTGCGTAAAATACGGCATAGCTGGAGACACTACCAAGAAAATGAAAGTCACAGAATTCGAAAGTGGGTGAAAGTCGAGCGCCGACAAGCAACCAGCATTAGGATCATAAAAAACATCATGGAAATTACCATACAATTAGCTTGCTAAGTACATCCTGCATGTTGCAAAACGAACCAAAAAGGAAAAAGAAAGGGTTAAAAATGTGACAGGACTATTCTCCTTTATGCTTGGATTTTGTGCCGAACAAAAGGCTATAAGTCCCGATGCTTTTGCATGCTGAAGAATGGAAGGTCGTTGGTTGAGTACCGTATCCGTCCTGCATGGTTGTGTTACGGCGAACCAAGCCGTCCTTGTCCTCAGCTACAAGTAAATGGGTCCGACGCTATTGATCGTATCAATGATAAGTTATACAGAATACCCTTCATTAGCTCAAAGCTCTCCAAAACATTTACCATAGCCTGTCTCACATTTCCCCTAATTTCTCTTAATAATCCGAACAGTTAGTCATTCCTTTAATTATGCCAATTTTAAACACTAATGTCCACAAATTTCCAAACTCCATTCAAGTACATTTCTAAATGCTGCAATAACATCTATCTAATGAGAGAGTGACATTTATAAAAAATCAATTGGCAAAAATTTGAATTTGAATTTAGGTGTAATTATGCACAATTATTATGGAAAAGGTACGGAAACGGATGAATCATTTAACGAAAATGATTCCAACGGAAAGCTTGAGAATGTATTGTAACTGTTGCAGTCACGAAAAAATCTTCTTCCAAAAATAAAATTATTATTATTCATATACAGTAACTCATTTGAAAGATAAAAGCACATCGCTAGTAATAATATTGCTTATCAGAGAAGAGAAAGTCAAACACGGCGTTTTATGAGATGCACAAAGAAAGCTTTTTTTACTGAAAGACCAGAAATGAACATGAAACAACCTTGCCAAGGCCATGTGAAATAAACTTACAGGGAATTTCTCCCAAGTTGAGTTTTTGCGGAGAAAGCCGAACCATATCCTCCGGAGAAAGTTCACTGAATCAAGCATAAACCCACCGGAATGCCAACTACTTGACACTTTTTATCGATCTTTACAGATGCTCATCATAATTTCCTAACAATAAGTAAACACAACATCCTCTTGACAAAATTACGTGAAGAATATAAGCGGTTTACCGTTATAAATAAATTAAACTGAATATAACCAAAGAAACTAATTAATTAAACACATTGCAATGTCAGTAACCACAGAATCCTCCTTCCCAGAGTCCTTAGAAGTTTATATTTACGCATCCTTTTCCATTTGCTTGGAGTTGGTAAGAAAATTTTTATTTTAAAACTCAAACTTTCACTCTCTTCATTTAACCTAATGTATTTCAATTATTGTGCACGCAGTGTTGCGGTATATTTGCTACAACTTGGACAGCGTTCTACAATGACAAAGTAGGTAACATCACAACTATATTTTCCAATACTCCTGATTGCATAAAGAGCTAATTTATTTCTTGTTTTTTGTCCATTATTTTCAGAAGGTGGATGAATTAGCTTACATAATTTTTGGGTCTTACTCAATCTTTGCAACTTTACTTTTTCTGTACACGGCGAGAGAATTATATTTGCGTTTTAAACCAAATCCTGTAAGTTTTTCAATTAATTTGTTTCCAATATATTTGACAAGTTTCAAGTTATCGTGAAAAAATCAATGGTTTTATTTTACATCCTGTTTTAGGTCGAGTCAACAACCCCACTTCGAGTTTTTGTGATAAGTTCTGTCATCAACTTGGCAGTTTTTCTACTCCTCCTCTATTACAATGTCGAAGTACTTGACCAACCTTTAAGTTCATTGAGAAGGGTTGAAAACTCGTTCAAAATTTATGGACTCGCAGTTTTCAATCTTATTGTTTGCTTCGTGGCATCACTCTGCCCAAATTCCGGGATAGCTATGAACGTCACGGTACTTGCAATCTGGTTACAGATGGTGTACATTTATCATTCCTATTCAGATTGGTTTAATCCCACGTCAGCACCAGTTGTTAACAAGAATAGAAATCCATTTAGACTAAATGGTGAGCTTTAAAGCAAAAAAACCTGGAAAGGAAACACACTAGATTTTTATAACCCTATCATCAAATGATTTATGACAATTATCAAATTATATGTACAATACTTTGAATGTGTAAAGCAAGTCTAATAAAAAATATTCACTAAAGTTTCATATTGTTGCAACTTCTATTTATAATTCTTAATTTGCCATGCATAATAACATAAAAAACGACCAAAAACTATTTTCATCATTCCGTACAAGAAGTAAGGAGCGTATAGTCGATATCTCATTGATGAGGAGCTGTTGCTGATAATAAAGTTGTAGTTGGAGATTTTAGTATACTTTATAGAATTTTTAAATGTTTTTATTTGCTTAAAAAATCAACTACCAAACTAAAAAACTCTATTCTATTCTATTCTATTCTATAACTACCAAATCAATACTATTTATGCATGCCCAAACTTGAGAGAATGTTAGAGGTGATTTTGGGGCGAAGTGAAAATCAAAACTTTTTTCATTATTAAAAAGTTGCTAATGGCGAAAAATAGAATCAGTTAGATCAGACAAGTGTTCAAACCTTAAGAAAAACTAAAAATTAATTGAGTTTAAAAAACTGCTTCGTTAAAATGCGGTTTAAAAATGTATACACCTACATCTTTCACGGGAAAGTAATGCAATATTATCTCTCCTGTTAGAATTACTAGACCTTAAAAGCTCATCGATCTGATCGATTTCAGAAACAAGGTGTGCATAAATGTGACGGGACTATTGGACTATTCTCGTTGAATGCTTGGAGTTTGAAGATGGAAGCCTTTAGTTGAGTACTGTCACCGTACTGCTTGGTTGCGTTAAGTCGAACCAATGACTGGCCTTAGCCGTGGCCTTGCCTTCGCCGCAAGGTTAAGAGTAAATGCTATTGATGTCTATTACTCAGTTATTCTACTGAATGTGATTAATGGGATTAATGAAAGTGCGAATTTTTGGCAATTCTTGTACGCCATGTACGAATTTTTTTAAACTAGCGAACTCACTTTATAATTTGACACTTGTGTGAGAAAAGAAGAACAAATCTGGTAACACAATCGGCATTTTATTTGTAGCCATTATATTCGAAGGATATTAGATATTTAGTTCCTATAAAATTCATTTGCATTTCTAAAAAAATCAATTTTCAACTTTTATACTTTTTGAGGAAAATTATTATAATGACTATTATGCGATTATTTTGACTTCCTGTATCAACATGATGAATAGAGTTTAAAAGAACAATTATGTGCTATTCTTGTATTGATGATACGTTTGATGGTCACTTGTTGCATAGAATTCAGATGAAGCCAACAGTAACAACTTACCATATATACTAAAATAGATTGTCTAAATACATCCTGAAGGGAGTAACATTTTAAAAAATAGATTCACAATTACGGAAATGAAATGTAATAACTTTTGTTTATTGTGTTCGGCGCAGTTAACTCAAATAGATTTATGTTGTATGTGAACATGTCTTCCGCATCCGCATTTATTACATACACGAAATGCGAGCTACAACAACAAAATTGTTACTGTAATAATCAGTATGATTTGCTTCTGCGCAATCCAATCTGTAGGTCGGATATCTGCTTTCACTGCGGCAGTATCAGTCGACGATGTCGTATTTTCAAGGGTACCGGCGTACCTGATAGCTCGTTAACTTGTCATTGGGACACAGAATTTGTGTTTCCACAATTAGTTTTGCGACAATACCGTTACGCTGCTGCATTAAAGATTGCAGAATCGCTTCAATTTCAACTAAAAATTTCATATGAGTAAATCTCATTTGATATGAGATTTCGCATCCCGAAAATATAAGGTATAAACATTCATAATTAACTAAGCTGCTATTGGTTTGTTGCTAATTCATCGTCAGTGTACAAATTTGAATCCATCAAAAATATCCTTATCGTCATCGTCAGGTCCCAATGATCACTAAATTCATGCGAAAAATTACGCGATATAGGTTAAGACTTATGATTTACCTCTCTTTTGCCTGCGATTTTTATTGGGACAAAAATACAAATTCATATGTTCCAGCAAATAATTACTTACAATGGAATTTTAGACTCCTACTTGCTTTAGGAACTTTTTATCCCATTTTCATGCTAATTTTTTTGCTCCAAATGTGGTTGAGCAATGAGTACCTCGCGTCTACCTCAAATTTTATAATTTTCATTAGCGGCTGGGTAGAAATTAGTATTGTAGCTGGAATTTTATTAGCAAGTTACTGCTTAACCCGGTGTTGGTCTAATGTAGTACACATTTTAAACCAAGTTTATCAGTATTCCGATAAACTGGAAGGTAAGTTAATGATTTATAGAAAAATAATTTAATTTCCAAAAAAATCCTTATATTTGAATTGGTTTTTCAGCTCTGATTAAAACATCATCTAATGGTCAACTGAGTCGTACTCAACAGAAAAAATGTAAACGAGTGGAATGGCTGTATGTTTTTATTGCGCTGGTGTCAATTTTAGCGCCAATTGCTTACGGAGCATTTATTTGCGTCCCAATGGAACCTACCCATGCCATGATACAAGAATGGCTGGAAATAAACGTGTCATTTCAACGAAAATTTGTCCCCATGATTATATTTTTCATTTGGATCGCGTCTAGCATCGGCAACGGTGTATTCAATGCCTTAATTGTGGCATTTTCCTATGTGTTCATGACAAACTTTTGCATTTCGTTTATTACCCCGGAAAATGTTAAAATAGTCATTCAACGACGAGCCTCTTTCCGAAACGTTACACCAATTCAGTATAAAATTCAAACAAGTTTCTTAGGTTGGCTGGATGATCATGAAGTCGTCTTGATGTACAGGTCTCAGCAAGTGCTCAACATTCTCATGAATGAGGTTTATGCCCGTGGTCGGGCCTGTTGGCAAAGAAGCAATTTTCTGAGTTGGCAAATTTGCCAACGTCATAAAAGCTCCTAAACTTTATGAAGACGGCAAATTTGAATATTCGTATGAACCCAAAGTATTGCATGTTGGCAAAAAAATTAGTACACAAATAGGTCTTTCACGTGGTTTCATTTGCATTACAGCAAATTAGCATGTTTAAATAGGTTAGGTTAGTAAAGGTTAACACATATGCTGGAATTTAATTTACTGTAACGTAAGAGACCAGCACTAGCACTATTTAAAACTTGCAAATGTAAATGTGAGAATAAGTTACAAGAAATTAAAAACCACTCAGTAAAGTACCCTACGAACATTCACTACAAAGGAAGAATTAAAGAAAACCTGGTAGCACTATCTTATACTACTTGTGCCATAGTTTATGTAAATGTTCAAGAAGACACTTCCAAGAGTGGATTTTAGAATTTGTGCGGATGATGGATCCTACTTACGACATGTACATATTGCAAATAAAATGTATTTGATGAGGATTAAATATTTCTTTGCCAACATTCAAATCGATGAATTCGTTCTTTTGCCATTGTTCAAAAGGTTTGGTTCAAGCCCTTTTTTCGACTTTGCCAACATGCCCCAAATTTTCAATTTGCCAACAAGCCATGCAATCATATACACCATTGGATACCACGTAAAAAGTTATGCCGACTCACCAAGTCCTGGTTGTCCTTGTCCTCGTCCTTTTGATTAATAGAGTAAAAGGTGACAACAAAAAGGTTCACCGCTCCCCATTTTGCGAAGGAATGGCTTTATGGATAAGCTTGATTCTCTTTTGAAACACAACAATAAATAATAATAATCTGAAATAAACTTTTGACCCCCCCCCCCTTCCCCCTTTGAAATAAAATTTTGTTTAATTTGATTTCGTGGTCACATTTTAAAACCACATGCAACTCCAAGCTTTAAATCAATACATAATAGATGTACAATTACGTTATTAGTTTTAAATTAATTCATATCGAATGAAATATCATTCATACTAATTAAGAAATTGGTGCTTTAAAAAGCCATTACTTTATTAAGTGGTCTTTGTAGATTATGCGGATTTTCAACAAAAATGTAAAAGGTTTTTAGTACTTTTATCTATGTACATAAATATATGTTTTACCTGGACATCGACTTAACTATTCAAATCATCTTTGATCAAATTTGCCATACTTTCTAAGTGAACGTTTTGTTTTCTTAATGTACAATATCCTTATGTGTTTCAACTTTGCTTCCATAAAGTTGGCTTAAGAATTTAATTTAAATTTGCTCAAGTTTTCCTGTATGTATTAAATGTACCTGAACATCTATTAAACCATCTAAATTACCTTTTCCACAAAAGTTTGGCAAACTTTCTGTGTTAAGGTATATTGTTTTCTTGATTTACATATTTATAATATCCGTCCAATACTGAATACTTTTATATAATTCTTACTTCATAATTGAAGCTGTGCTTGAACTTGTTTTTTAAAAAGTTGGCTCCAGAAATTAATTTAATTTTGTGAAATATGAAACCGACTTGACAGCATAAATCCATTAAAAAAATGTATAAAACAATCCTAAATAAATTAAGAATCTCTAAAATTGAAAAATCATATAAAATATATACGTATGTTGTAAAATTGCACTGAAGGCATACCAATATATAAAAGGAAGTATCAACTTCAAATTTATTATAGAGTAAGTAAGTTTGGGATTTATAGTGGTAATAAAACAATAGTGTATTAGGCGAGCTTTCGGAAAATTCTTCTTCCTTCTTCAGGCCATAAAATTGAAGACACAGAAATTCAATGTTGTATATATTCAAAATTATTTCTGACAAAAATTAAAATATCGTAATCAAAAATAAATTCAAATTTATTCTTTAATATGCATGAAACATCAACTGAAATGATGTCATTCGTATTATTATTAAATTTGATTGAACAAAAAAAATACATGACAGTTTTAATTTAATATTTTTTCTTAAACTTTTCCGAGTCAGTTTGTCGCCATTTTGTGGTAGCTAAAGACGATCAAGTTTTATTCTTTTACGGAGGTTTAAAAATAACGTACGTGTAGGAATTTTATTTTCGATTTCGAAATCAACTTACTTTTCAAGATGTCGACAAATCCATGTTTCTGAATACTATGTTGAAAATTACAGGACCAAATTATTTTCTGGTGCTTCATTAAGAGTAAAAATTCGAAAGCCCATATTGAAAGACTTCGGATCCATAAAACATAATTATGTAAATGCTCCTTTCCTCTGGAAGTAATCCAGATTAATTACATAGTATTATAGTGATATAGTGATATCCGATTCCTAGAGAACCTTGTACCCTTTCCAAATTCAATTTTTTAAACGTGAGAATAAATTTGGAATACTGTAATGACACGTCACCAGTCACCACAATGATCACTAGATTCATGAGAAAGATTATGTGGTATAGGCTAAAGATTATGATTTACCCCTCATTTGCTTCCAATTATGACTGGGATAAAAGTACAAAATCCTTTGTTTCTGTAAACAACTATTTACAATGGAATTCACAATTACTAAATGCTTTGGGGGCTTTTTATCCATTTTTGATGTTCATCTTTTTGCTCCAAATGTTGTTGAGCAATGAGTACCTCACGTCTACCTCAAATTTTATAATTTTCACTACCGGCTGTGTTGAAATGGTAATTGTGAGTGCAGTTTCAACAATTGGTTATCACTTATCCAAGCATTGGTCTACTTTAGTCCACATTTTGAATCAAGTTTACCTATATTCAGACAAATTGGAAGGTAGTTAGAAGTTATAACAATTTCATTTAATTTCTAAAAGTTTTCAAGAAAGATGTTAATATTTGAATTGGTTTTACAGCTCTGATTAAACAATCTAAAGGTCAACTGAGTCGTACTCAACTAAAAAAACTTCAACAAGCGGAATGGCTGATTGCTGCTAGTGCAATGGTCTCAACTTTAGCGCCAATTGCCTATGGAGCAATAGTTTGCATCCCAATGGAAGCCACCCATGCTCTGATTCAAGAATGGATGGAAATAAACGTGTCATTTGAACGGGGATCCCTCCCCATAATCATTTTCTTCGTTTGGGTTACGTCAAGTATCGGTAGTGGGATTTTTAACGCTCTAATTATCCCATTCTCAAATTTGGTCATGACAAACCTTTGCATTTCTTTGATTACTGCGGAAAACGTTAGGATGGTCGCTCAACAACAAGTCTCATCCTCAAACGTTATACCTATTCAGTATCAAATTCAAACAAGTTGCGTAGGCTGGCTGGATGATCATGAAGTGGTTTTAATGTACAGATCGCAGCAAGTGCTCAACATTCTCTTAAATGGGGTTTATGCTTCCGTTTTCATTTCGTTGCATCATGTTTGGTGTCTGGTCATATTTGTTGGTGTGGCATTTACAATTTTGACGGTGCCAGATGTAATCTCTGATTCAGGCCCAATTGTTATTTCTGGATTTGCATGTGGTCTGTTAGTTCCTTTGCTGATTCAGTACTTTGAGTCGATAGAAATAAATGAGGTTACGGACGTTTCAAGAAAGTTTGTAAAAAGATGCAAAAATATGATGAGTAGAAAATCCATGTTAAGAAAGGTTGTGGTGGGATGTCCACCTCTTCATTTGCAAACTGGCTACCCATTTTATAATGTGGGTAAAGACACCTTTCCCCAGTTTATGTTACAAGGGATAGACTTTTTGGTAAGTCTGTTGGTTGCGTATAAATTTTAATAACATTTCAGATGAAATAAGTTTATAAGAATTTGTTTCTGCTTTAGTTCTCCCATGTTTATTATGGTATATGTCTTATGATTAAGCTAATTTCAATATTAATGGTAGGTTTTATCGATACTTGTTGCTTATCTCACAGAATTAAGTTCACGGCATCATTTTAATCATATAGATGTTATGTACTTGTATTCTGAATTCACTAGCATACATATTTACTTATAGGTGTTCTATGAACGGAAATAAAATATATGAATTAAATTATTTAATCGGACGTTGCGTTGCAGCAAGCTAAAATTGGTTTGTTTTGAAAAGTATCCCACTAGCATTAAAAAATTTAATTTAGTAATTTTTCTCATTGTAATCTTCTGTAAATCAGAATTTGAATGAATGCATAATGAAAAGAAATATAATCGTAGTATATTGTGCGTGTGCAAAATTGATATTTGAGCTTGTTTAAATAACTAAAAATATACAATGAAATAAAACCCGCAAACTTAATAAAAAATTTGCATTCAACTCAAATAGCCCCAGTTTCGAAATAACTCATGTTTCTTAAATGGAATTTTATTAACAAACAATTTATGAACAGTAAGTTGTAGTTCATTTGATTTTACTAACAAGTGCCTTTCCTAATCATTCAGAATCCTTCGATTCTTCTCGTGCTGAGCACACCGATGCCGGGACGAGGAGGAAAATCGATCACCTCCAAAACTTTAAAACTCAGATAAATAATCGCTACTACGTCCGACATGGGAAATGACAATTTATTGTAGTGTTGTAAAACATACAGTGACTTAAAAAAAGTATGACAATGCTCTTATTTGTTTAGTTTTCACAAGAAAAACTTTAAAAAAAGTACTACTTGCTTGTTATGTAGATAATTAAAGTAGAAAGATACATGGATCTTGAAAGTGTGTCATTCCAAGTTAATTAAAATTATAAAATGAAAGTATGAGTCCATCAGGCATTGCATGAAGAAGAAATCAATTCAGTCAAGGATAAAATAATATTACATTATATTTCTATCGTTGGTAATCTAAATTTAAACTATGTATATGATAAAAAGTTTTATTACATTTTTTAGTTAGAAAATGAAATTGAAACCATGTTTACCATACCTAGATGGGTATTTGGACATTTGAGGAATGCAATTAAAAGTCATGTTTAAGTTAGGAAGAAAAATTTAGAACATGTTGGTCTATTAAAAATATTTAAATGTCAATTTTATATTAATCCATTTTTTCATGACTCCTGTATTGATTTTCTTGTGTAAAACGAGCGGGTGCACGAGGTCCATTCCTAGGTTTCATTGGAGGGTTGACGTTCAAGTTTTAGAGTCATAGTCAGTTATGTGCTTGGTAATTTAAATTTTAAGACAATCAAGCCTGTTCCAATT
Source organism: Orchesella flavescens (assembly GCA_964034955.1). NCBI lineage: Eukaryota > Metazoa > Arthropoda > Collembola > Entomobryomorpha > Orchesellidae > Orchesella > Orchesella flavescens. Next base: position 24,954,248 of record OZ035957.1, read on the forward strand.
CTAAAAACAACTGGTATAGCAAATAATAAAAGAATGTTAAATTCCTTAAAATATTTAAAATTCCAACTTCTCGTAGTTTAATTTCTTACAGAAAAAGGCAAAAGGCTATTTTATGCAAGTCGCAAGTTATATTAAAACATCGTGGTCAAAATTATCAGTACGAACCAAACTCTGAGTTCGCTAGTATTTCTCATCCTTGCAACTATTTTTGGTTTATTTTTTCATAAAATTGAAAAACAACATGTAAATTTTCTTGTTTAACTTGTTATGTAAGCATTGGATTTTTATCCAATTGATTGGATCGATTGGATGGAGTATTTTTATGTTAAAACATGACATATTTTTGGTAGATTTGTGGAAAATAAATTTATGAGAAAAGGTGTATGCCAACCAACTTTCTCTAGCAAACTCCACTGGAGTTGACTTCTTTGTGAAGAAACTAATTCAGTTGGAAGCAGTCAGGTGAAGTTGAAAAGTTTTAGTTGGTCGACATATCACATTAGAGTGAAATCTTGCTAAAATGGCTCTTGCAAGAGCAGCAATAAACGTTCAATTTCTTATTCAAAAATTTCCTTTTGCCCCTCTACCATGCCACGTCCTGCACACCAACAGTTGCTTGCTCGTTAGTACTTCTCCATTCAAGGAAAGTAAGATTGCGAAGGTCGCGTGGAACATTGCCTTCCTCTCGTCGCTCCTTTTATTTTGTCTATTTCTATGGAGAACGTCAGTACTCTTCAGAACCTGGAATCAAAACCTAGTCAGTAATAACGCTGAACAGCTAGGAATTTTTATCATCCTATTAACTCTTAGCATTATTGTTCTCTCAATGTACCGAATGTTAGAACATCACAAGGATTTTTTGGCACATTCCCTTACTCAAATCTTCAAAGTTGCGTATATGAATATAGAAAAAAAATCTAAGAGAAAGTTCACTTTTACCCGACTCATTCAAGGAGTCACAGGTTTTGATAAATTACAAACCCTCGTGAATTTATTTTCGCTATCATTTCTCGCTTTCCCAGGAATCGTCTCTTTCTTACCATTTATATCAGACTATGAACCACTGCAACACTTTTTTATAGCAGTGATACGGTACAATTTCCCCTGCAAGATCCTGGCATCCGCAACATACGGGATAATTGGATTGCATGGGAGCATGACGGTGCTATACATATTTTTAATTACAAGAAAAGCCTGTTAACTCCCTTGGAGTTAAAAACTCCCTCCCAACTCCGCTAACTAATATAGTTTACAGTTTCTCTTCCTCTAGCATACTAATCGCTTTTCAAAGTGGGTAAAATTCCTCTCCCTACCACCATTGTTCAACGTGATTAAATTCCTCTTATCCTGACTTCAAAGGCTGCTGAATTTTTGTCATTAACTAACAGTTACCTAACCTGACGAATATCCGGAAGGGAACAGGCACACTTGAGGTGGCACAGGTGTGCCTCTTAGAATGTAGAATTTATTTACATTTATTGAGAACGTATGATTTTCTTATGATGTCAATTCCCAAATTAAATTACTTTCCTCCAACAATCAATCAAAATTTGAGTATCTTCAAAACAACCAACATTTAAGTACATAAAGTACGCCACAACAATCGACATAATCACTATTCCAACAATTGACGCTTTATTTTCCTTAAAAACATTAATTGATTGCACCTGTGCTCTCCTTTCCAACTCCACTAATCGATACGTATCATACTACACCGTTTTCAAAGTGGGTAAAATTCTTCGCCCTACCCATTAACTAACAGTTACCTAACCTGGTGAATATCAATGTTCTCTTAAACATTTTAATTCATCGCCAATCTATCTAATGCGTAGTTAAATCATCGCTTCTCCAATAATCGATTGAGTTGCAACACCTATACTACGCCAGACTGATCAATGCAGTTAAAAAATTTCATTTTATGAAACCACTAACTCAGGCAGTTTAAAAAATAGAATTTAACATTTCACTATCCTTCTCCACACTTCATAATCACAACAACGATCAACATTGTATGATGACTGATACTCAGAAACAATTAAGTTTATTCATTCATTCATTCATTCAATTATCCTTTCAGCATCCAACAACTTACACTTCATTTTGCCTGAAATTCAACATTTAATACCCCTCCACCTCCCATCCAAAAAAATCAACCTTAAATTTTAATGCGGAAGGATCTTTTGTTGAGCACGCAACCTTTAAAAAAAGTAAACAAATGTGGTTGGGTTTTGGGTTGTGAAGAAAACAGGCGACAACGTTATGTCTTTGTTGAGATCAGTATCTTTTATGAGATTCATTCAATGGTTCGCGCTGTGATGATGGAAAATGTCATCCATATCCAACGTTATAATTTTTTTACATAAAATTTAATGTTTTTTTATGCATGATTTGTGTAGTTATGGTAGCACCAATTACTAAATGATAATTAAAACATTACTAAAAAGTCTGCATTTTGTATGAACGTAATGTTGGGTGCCCCTTGTCAGTACTGTATTTACGTTAACACAGATAGTCATCCGCTCCCATGTTAACTCACTGAGAGCTCATGCCACACACTTATATGGCTAACGTGTTATTATATTGATCATTTCATATTTCGACTGTGCCATGCATCTTACATCATATTTAACACGATTGCCGTCTCCACGACAACTTAGTTCTAATAGGGTCAACTTATTCCCAAAACACCTCAAATTGTACCGAATGCTCCAACTGTTCACTGGGGGTTTTAGCCAAGTAACTAAAACGACCCTAGGCGTTCTAATTCCGATGGGAATATTACTTTGTGCGTGTATGGCATTCTTTGCGTTTTTTCTTTATGCGTTTATTCCTTTAGCTATGTACGTGGCATGCTGCCTAATTATGATAATTTGTTTTGTTATCAATTTTCTAATGGTTTCTATTGCGAGCAAGCCAAACGCAAATGCAACTCTATTTAAGAAACTGTGGAAACGATACGTTGTGTCGAAGCGGACAAAATTGGGACTTGGATCTTGCCCACCAATCGGGTTTTCTCTTGGATTTGTAAGGATTGTGAAACCAAGCACAGCTCTTACTATAACTGACTCGCTGCTGAACACAATGGCCACGGTTGTTCTCATGGGAAGAGAAAGCATGCTGAATGCTAGTTATTAATTGGATAAATTTATAATCTATTATGATACAATGTAAAAAAATTAAATAAAAAATTGAAATTTATTTGAATAATAAAATCTAAATTTTGACTTGACGTGTAACCTATAACCTATCGCATATTATTATTCAATTGCCATCCACAGATCGTGCACTCTTAAAAACAGCAATATTCGTTGCTGTGTTACAAAGCCGCATACTCTATTTTTGCACGTTCGCAGTCGTTCACATATTCCATTTTTTGTGATACTCGGCTGTGTGTTTATTGTTAAACCACTGCAGTCATTTCAATCTGTACGATTGTCGGTTTTTTGAGTTTTTCTTTCTCTTTAAACTATTTTAATTTGTATTTAAATTGAAGAGAAAAGTGTGTGGTGAAACATAATAGGTTTTGAAAATGTCATACACTTGTCGTAAGTATCAGCTCTGTTTATTTTTTATATTTCAGTTGTTGAAATTGTAAATGGAATCATCCAGTCAAAGGAAAATGTTTAAATTGTTGAGATACTCGACTTTAACTCGTAATTGGATAATTTGTTCATTATTATTGTTACTTTAATGACCGTAGGCAGAACACTTGCCACCCTTCCCAAAACCCAGAGAGGATCTCCTATCGTTCTCGGAGGTGATCCGAAGGGGAAAAACTTTCTGTATTGTAATGGGAACAGCGTTATCATCCGAAATATTGATGACCCTTCAATTGCGGAGGTCTACACTGAGCATTCACAGCCTGTCAATGTTGCCAAGTATTCTCCAAGTGGATTTTATATTGCTTCTGGAGGTAGCTATTTAACTATTTGAAATTAATAATGGGAAGATTACGGTTGGAAACCCATTGATTGAATTGGATTCCTCATTTATTGTTTCTTAAAGATAGTACTGGACGATTGCGGATCTGGGATAGCGTCAACAAAGAGCACATTTTGAAGTCGGAGTTCACACCTTTTATTGGACCAATCAAGGATATTTCTTGGTCTGCTGACAGTCAAAGAATGGTCGTGGTTGGAGAAGGAAGGGAAAAGTAGTCATGAATTTTCATGAATGAATTACCATATGATTAATTTTCTTCACTTATGATTATATGATTGTTCTATAATGACTGAATCTTTTTGCCTTTTGAAGGTTTGGGCATGTGTTCATGTCTGACACTGGAACTTCCGTTGGAGAGATATCAGGACAGTCGAAACCAATTAATTCATGTGATTTCAAACCCACCCGACCCTTCCGTATCATAACTGGGAGTGAGGACAACACTATTGGTGTTTTTGAGGGACCACCCTTTAAATTCAAGATGACAAAGAACGTAAGTAGCATGACTCATGACCTTTTACGAAATTCAAAGGAGGAATATAATATTTCAATGCTAAATTGAATTATCTTAACTTTATAGGATCATTCAAGATACGTGCAAGTTGTGAGATATTCTCCGAATGGTGAGCTGTTTGCTTCCGGTGGATTTGATGGCAAAGTCTTTCTTTATGAAGCAAAAGATTCCCAACTAGTTGGCGAGTTTGGACCTCCTGCTCACTCGGGTGGTGTCTACGGAGTAAACTTGATCAATTATGACTGGTTTTGTTACCAAAGTCATATTATTTATTAATCTTTTGAACTTAAGTGAAAGGGAATGTGTTTATGATTTTTTGTTAGCTGGCTTTCAGTCCTGATAGTAAACAACTGCTGACTGCATCTGGAGATAAAACCTGCAAGTTATGGGATGTTAAAACACGACAGTTTATTGAAGTATTTCGAATGGGAAAGCAAATTGAGGATCAGCAAGTAATACATTATTTGTAGTAAATTGACAAGAAAAGCTGCAGATTTTCATAGATTCCTGGTATTAAACATTTCATTTTTGCATTCGTTTAAGGTTTCCTGTTTATGGCAAGGTCCCCATTTGCTGACAGTGTCCCTTGGTGGATTCATTACTTACTTGGATGCTAATAACCCCGACAAACCTTTACGGGTTGTAAAGGTATGATGAGTTTGTGGGTTTAAAGTATTTTTGCAAATCATTTTCAACAATTGGTTTACATTTTCAGGGTCATAAGAAACCGATCACGGTAATGTGCTTGAGTGAAGATCGCACCCAAATTTTTACTGGCTCTCATGATGGCTTTGTTACTTACTGGAATTCAAAAACCGGAGTAAATGATCGAATAAGCGGAACTGGACATGGGAATCAAATCAATGGAATGAAAGTTGTGGGTTCCACACTCTACACTTGTGGAATAGATGATACACTTCGTCTAGTTGATCTCAAGAGCTACGCGTACACCAACACCAATGATGTAAAACTAGGCTCTCAACCTCGCGGAATGGATATTAAAGAGAGTCGAGTTTTTATTGCGACTGTAAAAGAAGTAAGAAAATTTTCCATCGTTTTCTAAATTAAATTGACGAGCTGTTGTCGAAAACATTAAAAAAGCAAGACCATAATGATGTGCTCTTTTTCAACAACAGTTGCTTATTCTCGAGAATGGAGTGAAAGTTGGGTCGTTGCCTGTAAATTACGAGCCATCCAGCCTTTCAATTAGCCCCACATCTGGTGACTTAGCTGTAGGTGGCTCCATGGATAACAAAGTAAGTTGGTAGGCTATTAATAAACCCAAGCGGATTTATGCTTTCAGTAGGATAAATATCCTAAATTTGTATCTTTATTAACTATTTATTTTCTACTTTTATAAAGATTCACGTGTACGTCGTGACTGGCAACTCGTTTGCTGAAAAAGCCACGTTGAACCATCTTGGGCTTGTGACTGATGTAGAATTTTCTCCGGATGGGAACTATTTAGTAGCATCTGACGGTCACAGAAAAGTTATGCTCTACTCTACATCATCCTATGAGGTAATTGGATCTAAGTAACAAAAGCAAAGGCTTTGTAAAAACATTCATTTTAATAGCCGAAGTTACAAAGTAAAAAGCTAATTAAGTTTTTTTGTGTAAGCCGACACACAACAAGGAATGGGGATTCCACTCCGCTAAAGTAAACTGTGTGGCGTGGTCTCCAAATTCTAAACTTGTTGCAAGTGGAAGTTTGGATACGACAGTTATCATTTGGAGTGTTGAGCAACCGGGAAAACATCTTGTCATTAAAAGTATGTATTTGTCACACTCACTCATCTCATCCGCCTAACTTATCTGAACTCACTTCAAAAATACTTTTTTAGACTGACATATTCATCCAGGCCTATTATTGCGTTTATTTTCAGAGGCTCATCCTCAAAGTCAGATCACTAGCGTTGCATGGCTGACTAACAGCTCTATAGTTTCAACAGGACAGGACTCGAACACTAAAATCTGGGAAATTTCTGGCTTCCCTCAATAGCATATTAGCACTTGTGTAAATTTTTACACCCACTTTACTTTGTAGAAAAAGCTATAATTAATAATTTATAATAAAGTAAAAAGCTATTTTGAAACACTTTTCACTGTAATCAAAAACTCGATGCTTTTGAATATTGTTTTCTACTTGATTTTTTTATCTAGAACCGGCTACTGAACATTTTAATAAATACGGTCAACGTAAATATATTTTAATAAATATTGTTTTCTACGGTTCATGAAATTTTTTACTGTAAGTTTAAATTGTATGGTGTTATGAGAATGAGTGTGAATGCTAACGGGTTTTTGGCTTTCATCGGTGGATCCAAGAGTTTCAGACATATGTACATGCTTACAAAACTTGGGAAATGGAAAATGTAATGGGAAATCAACGCACTAAGAAACTAACATGTAAAGATTGTTTGATAGGTGATAGTTGGATAAACTATATTGACACTTAACCATGAGCCACAAAAATTATACGGTCCTTTGCAATAAATGAAGTCTGAGAAATGGTTGCTCACTAAAATATTGATTGAGAAAATATTGAAAAATTATAATATCTGCTTTAGTTACAGTAATGTATTTCACAACTTCCAAATTACCAAAGTGCTTTTTGGATTCAATCAATCAAAGGCTTTGGGAATTTGGCAAAGAACTAACGTAGTCTAAGTAACTAACTAAGTAACAAAATCGACGTAGATCATTCTCATCATTCCATGCACTATCAAGTATGTAGCGTAATACACCACACACATCAAAATATGATAGACATATGATTAATGCAGGAAGCTCTGGAATAAAATTACAAATTAGTATAAAAAAAAATAGTACCATTGTTTCTTTGCTTAAATTCTATATGTACGCATTAAAATTTATTGATCTCGACTTGTCCAGAATAATAATTATTTTACAGAAAAAAATTTATAGAGAGCTTGTGTTAAGTAATAATTACAAATGATTTTGAAACTATTAAAAGGTTGTTAACCATTACTTTACAACAGTGGGTTAACCAGCAACATGAATTTTGATAAGTAGGTGAGATTGCTTGTTACATCTATAAAAGCAGCTTGAAAAACTCTGTAACTTGGTCTGAATTCCCCTGGATGTAGTGTTGGAAGACGCTGGATTCATTAAGCTCATCCTTTTTACTGGAAGGAAACAACAATGAACAGTTTAATTAATTAATACTAACTATCAACATATTCACCTACGTGACTTTTAACTTAACAACAAAACGGAGTGGAGAAACTAGACTTACGATTTAATAATCTTCAACGCTTTCTCTTTCAACTCATCAAACCCATCCTTTCGCACGGTGCAAAGGTAGAGATTTAACGCCGCATCAATATCAAGCCACTCTTCCGCCTTGTTTTTTAATAAAATCTTCATAGCATCTTCCAATGGCTTGACGTCGTACACATGACCAAGATCCAAGAGCTCAATAGCAATATTTGGGGAGGCAAAAGCATCACCAAGATCTCCATAGTACATGTACTTTAAAAAGGCCTTGACTCCATCTACGGATGCCTCCATCTTGACACATTTGTCTCGCGTCTCTTTGCACTCGGTTTGAAGCATCCGATCGAGAACAGGGCTGCGACCTGTTAATCAAATTAACAAATACAATATTAGTAATAGTTCGTTATGTACGTTGGTCACTCATGACTCTTATAGCATATCGCAGCTCGCTCACCAGCTAAGAAGACAATGTGGCATGGGATCCGAGTTCCGTCCTCCGAAATGATTTCGAAGTCTGTGTATTTCCCTTCCTCCAAGAATCTCTTGATCATGGGTTCGCACTCCGAAAAGTGTCCGTACTCAAACGCATCCTTGTTAACAAATTCCAGCGAATATCTCCCGGTGCAGGTCTGGTTGGCTTTGAAAATGATTTTCATATCAATGTCTGCTTCCCCACGGAACATAAGAGATTTGCTGCCATAAGAGTTGCCAGGAATCATTTCTATATGCAAATAGGTAACAAATGAGAACCAAATATTAACATATAATTTTTAATTGCACCCAGAAATAAATACGATACTTAGGTAGTCCGTTTATGATAATCGATACGTACTAGAGTACGTCAAGTCATTTCTTACCACATGAAATGGTGAAGCCGTCACCTCCGTCTTCAAATGTCCCATTGAAATTCATCCGAAAGTTCTTTTGCTTGTGCTTTCCTATAAATTTGGGCAAAGGCCCCCCCATTGCAGTAACCTTAAGAATTGATGAAGCCGTTAATTTTTCAAAATGGAGGTCAAAGGTGCCCCTAAGAAAAACAGCAAGATGGTGTATTAACAGAAACACGAAATTGCTAATAAATTTGGTACATAAATGGTAATGGTAAAAGTGAGGAAAAACACTTAAAAGAAATTTGATCAGGTCAGGTGGAAAGTACGAAACTTACATGGTCGGCCACGTTAATTTCCTATTTTTCTTTGGAATTGGTCCACATGACTGTTCCAAAGCTTTGTCTTCCAATAATCCGAAATCAGCCGTTACTGGAATCTCAATATGGTTTAAGAACGCATTGGGATCAAATGTAAGTGAGATATCGCCATCCTTTACGATGTACACACTCATGTTGAAAATCTTTTGATGACAAATAGTCCAGTGTCCGCCCTTCCCGTCAATTGATGATTAAAGCAAAAACTAGTTGCAAAATTAACTAACTGACTAACTCTCGTATTTTTGTCCTGATGAAGGCGTGGAATAAAACGAAGAAAGCTAGACACTAAAATAGTAAAATATGAATATTATCAAAATGACCTCTCCTATTGTGACTGGTAATTTTCAATACAACTCTTGACTATCGTAAGTATTTAATGGTGACGGGACGACGACGACTCGACTCCCAGCGAAATTCAACAACAAAAAGTATATAGATTGGAGCTGGAAACCAAGGGGCAGAACGCACTCTCACACCACTGACTACACTGTCGACTGCCTGTTTTAATCTAAAACGTAAAACGTTGCTTCGCTCACGTTACGCTGACAGTAGAAATAAGAATGAACTGGGACCGATTTACTGATAAAACTGACAATATATAATACTGTGCTTTGACAACAACTCACGACTCAACAACAGTGATTTTTGCTGCTGGTTTACTACTGTGTAATTGACAGTTGGATTTGAACGTGCAAGATTTTGCCGCGTTACAACCAATTTGATGGTTGAGCTGTACTTCAGTATGTTATATTATATGAATTATTAACCTGCACTCTTTGCAAAAGGGGGTTGGGTTTAGATTGGTGTTGGTGTCTATTTTTACTTATGGCGTCTGTTCGTGAGCACAATAACTATCACACGGCTAAAGAATTTCAACAATTATTTTTGCTAAACGACATCTTAGGTTAGGACCTTTCTTGAGATAAAGATGGGCATTATCAATTAACGACAACCAGTTCAAAGGTCAAGGTCAAATATTTTTTAGCGATGTAAAGAGTGTGATACATCGTTATATTTGCATGAGACTGATTGATGGTAATGGGAATTGTGGTTAGATTTGGAATAATTAGATTCGCATTGATTTTTCTAATGCACAAAAAAAGATCCCAACGTATCGTTTTTTGTAAGTTTTTTTGGTTGGGGTATACTTTCCGGTGGGTGGAAGACCCATCGGATTTATATCCCAATCGATAGATCTTGACGAGAGGAACACGATGGTATCAATCATTTTTCTTAAATACGAACCCCTGATCCCCCAGGGGGGAAAAACCAAAACGCCCCAAAAGTGTGTTTTCTGGACCGATCTCGATGAGTACATCATTTCTCCCTTTAACCCAATTTTGGGGCAACTGGAGACACCCTTGTGACACCCTTTGGGGCATCATGGTTTGAGTTTTTTGGAAAATTATTGATTTTGTGTGATTATGGGATGGGCATTTCCTGATAGTGAGATTAAATACCGTAGGTTATGTTAGGTCTTTAGGTTATTGAATGCCAGGAAAGTGTGTACAGGGTACGCGTACGAATCGAGTTTTTGAGGTTAGCTTCATTCACTCATCAATACGCATTCCATGCCTTAAGATACCATTAAACGTTACAACGGCTTGTGCACAATCGGTTTTTAAAGCTATTTATAGCGTGTCTTAGGTCTCCCAAGTTTGTCTCATGTTGCGTAAATTGTGTCTCAGGTTGCCCTCATAATTGGGACAATGTGAGAAATTATGTGATCATCGAGATCGGTCCAGAAAACACACTTTTGGGGCGTTTTGGTTTTTCCCCCTGGGGGGTCAGGGGATCGTATTTAAGAAAAATGATTGGTACCATCGTGTTCCGCTCGTCGAGATCTATCGATTGGTGGTTTCAGTTTTTCAAACAAACTCCACCGGAAAGTATACCTCAACCTTTTTTTTATTACTAAATTGAAAAAATACTGATTTTCTAACAAAATAGTAAAGTGATACATCCAATTGTATATTCAAGCATATCTAATCTGATTTGGCAGAATGGCACCATCTCAAGTATCCATTACTTTCTTACTTTCTTCGCCACCACAACAGCTGCGTTGTGGTCGAACAATCCGAGGCGAACACATTACCAACTGTGGGAGGTTCTAATCCAGTTCATACTTGTATGGGATGCCTATTCAAAATAAAAAAAATTATTCAAATGAAATCTTATCCACCATAAACAATGATGAGTGCCAACGTGTCCCACATGAGCATTGAGCCACTGGAACCTCAACGAGCTATTCTCGAGCCTGCTCGGTTATATCCGTTTGGTTGAGTTAAGTCTTGCGATTTCTAATAACTGACACTGAATAGACAGATCTAAAAACGGGTGTGATTATATACACATATTGCTGAAAAATATATATAATGAGCTGTTGTGCTTATTAACTAAACATTGCTTTGGGGGAACGTGAGACTGAACTTTCACTTTGGAAAAGGTACTGCATTTTGGGTTGGTGCTTCTATAAAGAAACATCACAAGCACATCAAGCATCTCTTACAAAATGAGTCGACTTCTGATGAACTTTCTCAGTCTAAAGTAATCACATTGATTCCTGAAATACAAAACGAGTAATTATTTGATAATATTACTTTTTCTCTTCAACAGTTTAGTTGTTTTATTTGCCAAGTCTTCTCGGAATTTTTGCAACGATTTCAGACCTTTGCTCATAGACGCCTACAGTTTATACCCGACTACAATCAAGTTTCCAATACAGAGTGGGGTTGCGGTTAACCCTGAACCGCGGTATGCAAAAGGGGGAAGAAATTGTGAGTTTGAAAAATGTCATGAAAAATGGGAAGGTCATACCCCCGCATTTTTTCAAGCTTAAGGTATACCGTGTAGCGTATCATTTGACATATAATCACGAGAGAAGACCAACACTACCATGCACGCTTATCTCCGATGTTATCTTCAGGGTCAAATGTCATGATAACCTTTCCTTTTTCAAGCATCAGTTCAGGTAGAGCTCAGCATCTATATACCGTATGCGTAAGCATTTTAAATACGGAATCACTTTCTTGAGTTTCAAATAGGGCGTCTCAGCTAAATATTAGAGAGGACCAACAACCATGATATGTGCGCTTATCTTGAATGTTATCTTAAGCGTCAAATGTCATCAGTTTTCTTTTATAACCCCTAAATTGCTAGTTCGTTACACTCCTGTGTTACCAGGTTTATTCTAATTTACGACTAATGACATGCGTAACCTACATTCGAATTTTCATAAGCTAAAATGAATTCTGCCACTGCTCGAAAGAATCAACGGACTTGCGTTCATATTATGAATGATCTTCTTCTTCTTGTACAAGGAAAATACATGAAATTTCAAGGTGCCCCAAAATGTTAACACTATTCTTATACACAGCAGCGTGCCTTGGTTCTCTAGAACCAGATGAGAAGCCTGCTGATCATGATGATGTGATGAACATAAGAAAACGGGGTTAGACGCTTCAGTGTATCAACATCAAGGCAAGGAACATTCCTATGAATTTGTATAAGGGATTTCCTTAAGTCTATGTCACTCGTCATATCTCATTCAATGAACTTGTGGAAAGATACATAAAAATTGTAACACATTCACCAGATACAAACGTTTGTCCGGCAGTGGTTTGGATATATGACTGTATTGGCTTATGAATAAAAATGTGTGATGCGATATCCTCTTGTTCTTACATAGATTGTATAAAGCACCTTAACTTCAACCGTAAAACATGAGTATTCCAGCTGGTGATGTTGAAAGGGGAAGAAGCTCTTCGTCCAACGTTGTTCTCAATGCCATGCTGTAGAGTCCGGTGGAAAGGATTAAACGGATATAATCTCAACGGTCTCTTTGGAAGGAAAACTGGCCAAGCTTCTGGATTCGTATACACGGACGCCAACAAAGCTAAAGGTTACCATATATTTATTATCTTTATCAATAAACCTTTCTTCACTTCAAAACACAAGTTTGAAAGACTTTCAAAAAGACAAATTAACTAATATTTTTTTGTATTTGTTTTGGTTTTTTTGATTAGGCATCACATGGAATGACGATACCTTGTTCGAGTACTTGGAAAACCCCAAGAAATACATCCCCGGAACTAAGATGGTATTCGCTGGTCTCAAGAAGCCTAATGAGCGAGCAGATTTGATTGTCTACCTTAAAGATTCAACCAAGTAATGTTAGGCAACCTAAAATAGCCCATCAAAATTCCTAATGAGCATAACTCAAAATTGGTTTGGCAAATAATAATGAGAAGAAAGAAATCAAATCTGAGAAATTGTAGTCAACAATTTAGTACTGCTATCTTATTCTATTCGACAAAAATTATACAACTTTAAAGGCATATGTGTGTAGAGTCAGATATCAGAGTCTTAAAAAATCACATTGTGTTCAACAGAGTTTAAAAAGTTTTAGCCCTTGGTGATAAAGGGTAAAAATGTAATTATTATTATTATCATCATCAATAAAAATTACTTCATTTCTGAAACCACACTTTGAATACAATGTAGTTTAGCCTTCTACTGAATGTAAAAAAAGCATGTCCTCTGATCTGTGGTTGTATTATTAACATTTAACTAATTTAATTTGTTCAGTTTTGTCTGCTATTTTCGTTTAGAATGAAATACTTGAAATACAAATCAACACAGTGCAAAACGCCGTAATTATAACAAGGAGTTTATATCATTTATTCAAATCGCCTTAATGATTAATAATTATTAAATAAATATTTATATTATTATTTTAAACTTGTACAACATCCAGTTTTATCTTAATATTCACGGACGCTAACTGTTCAGTCAAGTACTTGAAAATATAAGGTACTTCTACAACTTCTATGCTCTCAGTCTTTCCGCATAATCTGCACTTTGGCTTGGGAGTCTCTGCTAAAAATACGCCGGGGGAAGTGGGAGGCACTATCACTATTGGAGAGACTAATGATCCACATTCTATACATACATGTGCAGTTGTCCTATCTGAGCCGTAGAACAGGCGATCTTGGAGAAGGTATGATGCTCCATGAGCAAGTAGGGCGTCTTTCTCCATCTCACCGAAACGAACACCTCCTCCACATCTCCGTCCTTTGTTGGGCTGGTGTGTTACTGGGTCAAGTGGGCCTGTTGATCGTACCTGCCATTTTTCGGAAACCATGTGACGTAGACGCTGGTAGTGTACAATACCAAAGAAAACATCGGCAGTCAACTCCCGTCCATCCGTTCCACTATACATTCTCTCCGTTCCGTAGTAATTGTAACCACCTTAAATGCAAACATGAAAATATAAGGGGGTTTTACTAATATGACGACAGTAAGAAACTTAAAAATACGCCTGTTATAAGTTTTACTACCTTTTTCAAGTAAGCTTCCAAAATATTTGACTGCAGTGTCATCTTCATTGAAACGAAAGGGAGTGGCGTCATGAACTAAACCATGCAATGCTCCAGATTTTCCAGCCATGATTTCAATCATCATAGCTGTTATTCATAGGAATTAATTAACGCTTAATTAAATCCGAAATGGCAATCAATGTCGAAGACTAATTTTTTTTTACTTAAAAGTCCTTACCAATTGTCATACGAGATGGAAATCCATGAGGATTGAACACAATATCAGGAGTCAGTCCAGATTCTGTAAATGGTAGATCTTCTTGTGGCCAAAGGTAACTACAAATCCCTTTTTGACCAGCTCGGCTGGCAAACTTGTCTCCCACTCTTATATTTTTCTGAGTAAAAAATAATACATTTCGTGTGATATTAATATTAGTGAGGGTTAAATAGATTAAATAACATTATCTTTCTTTATCCATCATATTTTTTATTATAAATGCAATTACCGGAACTCTCATCACAATTACAACGCTTTGTCTCGGTAGGATTCCTTCGTCATTTCCTTGTAGTTTTACGCTGTCAATATACACTCGTTCCATCCCAGAAAATTTTTTCACGACATGTTTTCCTTCTTCAGCATTGAATAAACTGCAATTATTCAAATGTCATTTTAGAAATACTAAAAAACTTGTATAAAAATCCGATTATAATGTATACAGATATTATAGTACTCATACCAGAAATATGGGTCGTTTTTCTCCAGCCATTGTCCAACATGAGGCAAACCGTCCGGACCCAATTTGTCATTTAGAGAAGCATCTAATGGATCTCGTTGAAATACACTCTGGAACAAAAATACGCATATTACATTCCTCATCTCCAATTCAGTAGAAAGCAACTAGAAGACACTTGAATAAAGAATCTTATCTTATCTTATCTAGAAGAAAGTTAAAAGGCTGGCTCTTTACCTGTGTAGTAGGGTTCTTTAACAAAACCTTAAGATCGATATGTTCTGATTTGTAGACACATCCATGACCAAACCCTCTTTCGAAGGAAGATTTACTGATAATCATAGCATCTTCCATGTCATAGCCCTAGTTTTCATAAACACATTGCCAGTTCAAACAACTAGTACATACTGTACATGTACTAGCCAAACCATCGAGTATGGCGGCACGAGTTTAGTAACTAGTGTGCATTATGATATCTGCGGCTAAAAATACGCCGGGTCTCATGACTTTCGGCTTGATAGTAGATCATCTACTGTAGATGTATCACTAAGTAAGTAAGTTTGATGAGCTAAATCTTACTGTGTACGAAATGACAGCAACAATCGCATTAGTTCCAGACGGATAATCGTCTAACTTTAAGTAATCATAATGTACAGGACGAAAGAAAGGAGTTCCGGGAAAATACAGCCGATAGATTTTGTTCTCTGCAAAACGATGATATGTCATGTATGGTGTACCCATTGTTTGTTTTCCCATTTGACACTGGTACATGTTACATGAACTTTGATTGTTGTCTGGCATTGGAATGAGGGATGCCAAGTGGCTTAGAAAGCTTCTTTCATTGATTTCCTGATGCGTTGTAATCTTGTTTGTTTAAAAATAAAAATAAATAAATAGTTCATACAAGTGTCAAGTGAAGTGTTCGTTAAATAGCAATGTTGGTCTAAAAATTATCACTTACGCCTGGATAAGCCTCATTTGGAGTAACACAGATATCCAAGTACAACTGTTCGAACGTTCCAATGTACTCAACTTTGTTCGCCCTCAAGTTCATCACAGGACGCATCATTCTGGCTAAACTGGTGAATAGAAATATCCCTGGGAATTGTCCTTTTGGTCTTTTTGGAACCAAAACTATTTCTGTGTACTTTGGAACCTACATATCATAGATAGGAAAATCGGAATTTTCAAACATCAAACAAATAATATTAAACAGTAAAGATAGAGTTTTAAAGTAATCTACAAGCTTACCTTCTTGTTTTCCAACTTTAATAATCTCAATCTATCAACAACTTTCTGCGCATCATCCATTGGAACATATCCTAGTATTCTGCCATCTATAGAAACTGTATAACAATCTTTAACAGGAAAAGGACACGCCTGTTCTATAGACACCATCCCAAGTCCAATGAGAACGCTGGGAATTTGAGAAGAATCTTGGGTTTGAGTGACAATTTCACAAAATGCACTTAAATGATTTAAAAGGCCACACTGTGATCCGTCAGGAGTATGTACTGGACAGATAAATCCTGTGCAAAGGGAAAATACTTTTAGTTAGTCCTATTAGTCGCTTATCATTATCACATCAAATCAATATCAATCTAATGAGAAAGGTTCGAATGTTGGCAAACTTAATTACCCCAAGCATCAGGTTGTAGCTGTCGAGCATCAGTAGTTCTCAATTCCATAAAAAAGGCTCCACGATGCACTGATCGGAAATGCGCTAAATATCTCAACCGATTTAAATTCTCGACAGTTATCGTCAAACCTAGAAAGAACAAATGGATTTTAATGAATTACGTGTTGACTTTGAACCCCATTTTATACAATGCAGGCACTTTTTTACCAGTTGTTTGCGGTAGTCCTTGCCCAGTTCCCAACGGCAAATTTCCGGTTGCGATGAAACTCTCAAAGGTTCTATCGAATTGGAAGCTCTTTGATACAAATTGATTCATGTTCCCTGTTAAGATTTAAACAAAATACAAATATTGGTATTATAAGTGAGCACAAAAATTCTAACAGCAATATACGAAGACTCAGCTCACTTTGTTGGATCGTGGTAGTATTTGCATCAAACCTAACTTTCCTCAACGCTGAAAATTGTACATTCGTTAGCCAATTAACAAGTTTGTCCTTAATAAGTTGCAAATACAAATGCCCTCCAAGCAGGACTTCCTGCAACATCACATGATCTGGACTCTCAGGAGCAGCTTTGTCCTGAACTCCCATGTATAGCTTTTGAAGGGCATGTACCAAAAAGTTGAACTTTTCCATTGGAGTGGAGCAATGAATTCCAACGTATAATCTGAAAACAGGATGTGAGACAATAAAATAAATAATTCAATTGTCAGTTATTTAGAAAGCATAATATAAAGAAATGTATTGGAATTGGAAACGGATGCCTTACTGAAGAATGAATTCACAGCATTGTGCATCAGTACTCCATTCTCCAATTTGCCTGCGAATTCTTGATTCAAACTTTTCTCCAATAAATCGTTTTGATCCGTAATGGGAGTGGATTCCTTGACGGTGCAGGTCCCGAAGCATGTCCGCGATACAACTAAATCCATACCATACAATACCAATTACACTTCCTTCGTTTAAACCTTTACATTAAAATAGATCATTATAAGATTCAATTGCTACAGCTCACCTTTTCATATAAGGGTCATCTTCAAATCCAGCAACACATCGCTTGTAAATGAATTCATCTGTGACGTCTACCATCGCCTTTAGTATCATCATGATTGGAACAAAGAATAACTCTCGTCCAACGTTGAACATGAGTTTAGCACTTCCATCGGAGAGATAGTGTAGCACATTGTTCTGAAATTAAAATAAAAGAATCCACATTATCTGTCATTTTATGAGGCGTTCTTCCATTCTAAAATATTTGTAACAGCAAATCCATATCTTCACTTACACAATGACTTCGATCTCGACGCACGCACCGGATCAGTATACCTTTATCAGTAAAACCTTTACCCCGAGCTTCCCACGCAGATCTGTTAAGATATATTGGATAATTTGCCCTCGTCAGCAACAACATTCTTATCAGTTTCTCGTGCCCCTTTGCAATAAAATATCCACCCCACTCCGTTTCATGTTCTCCTTTTTCTACTAGCTCCTTTGGAGTCATGCCATGGAGGTTACAAAGTTTGGACTAGAATAATAATTCAGAATTTACATGAGCCAAGTGATTGATAAGCAATAATATTTAATATTTTTCTTAATAATATATAATTAAATGACCCTCAACATAATTGGGATTGCCCCTAGATTCTTTTCTATAGATGATTGTCGAATTCCATTCAACCACCAACTCATTGTAATTATAAAGTCTCCTTTATAGGTAGTATATCTTTGTCGACATTCCGTTGGGTAAACGCGATGGTCCTTTGCTCCCACGGTACCTGGAACAACGGAGGGTGAACAAACTCGAGCATTCTGAAAATAAAGAAATGTAGAAAGCGTCAAATGCCACGTAAAAATACTCGTTTTATATTTTATACTAGTTATGTGGTGACGTTACCGTAATTTTCAAAGACATTCTGTCTTTGGACGAGTTCGGCACTTCGAAACTGACGTCAGGTAACTCCTTCATCGCCAACTTTAACCCCTCTTCTACAGCCCAATCAAATGATTCTATATGAGGAGTAGCCAATGCTTCCAGAGCCTATTAAAACAACAACAATAAAAATTCTTTTAACAATTACGTTAATCTAAGATTAAATTAAAAGTTATTTTTAAAGATAAGGAAAGGACCATACATCAGATCCCATATAACCCTGGGCTAAATGAGTTAGGAGTGTAGTCGTATACACATTTTTATGCTGATCACGATGGTGCAAGTGCGCTTTAAATCGCCTAACACGGACCGGAGTTATGGGGGTTCAAAGTTTTATGTCGCCATCCTTTTCCATTGTAGACTTATCGTTTTGAATCGGGTTTTTGAAAACGATGCCCCAACATATCCCCGCATTTGAAATATGAATCTGAATCTCCAGGCTTTCAACTTTATTTTAAAAACAAAATCTCACCTGGGTGTTTTTGGGTTTTCGAATAACAGCGTTTTCAAAAAGGTGAAAAAACGTTAAAAAAACGTAAAAAATAGCCCCCAGAGTTGTTAACAGTTTTGGGGGATATACTGGGGAAAACCCTTTTAAAGCTAAACATCACAAAACGGTTCAGGGAGTCATGAATTGAAGTAATCTTAATTAGTAAGTTAGTTTATTAGTTTATATTGAGTTTAAGAATACGTCCCCCCGGGGGAGGGTATCCATCCCCCCTGATGGACAGACTTGGTTGATTCGTTTCAAAGTTGGAACATAGGATCAAAACGACTCAATAAGTACTCCTAGAGCCTAATATTGTGTCTAGGAGCACGTCCCCCGGGGGTAGAGGGAACTCGCTTTAAAGTTGCATATTAAGTCCATCAGGGGGATGGCGACCCTACCCCAGGGGGGCGTGCTCCTAGACGTAATATAAGACTCTATGAGTACTTGTTGAGTCTATTAGTACTTATTTACAAACTTTGAAACGAATCAACCAAGTCTGTCCATCAGGGGGGATGGATACCCTCCCCCGGGGGGACGTATTCTTAAACTCAATATAAACTAATAAACTAACTTACTAATTAAGATTACTTCAATTCATGACTCCCTGAACCGTTTTGTGATGTTTAGCTTTAAAAGGGTTTTCCCCAGTATATCCCTCCAAAACTGTTAACAACTCTGGGGGCTATTTTTTACGTTTTTTTAACGTTTTTTCACCTTTTTGAAAACGCTGTTATTCGAAAACCCAAAAACACCCAGGTGAGATTTTGTTTTTAAAATAAAGTTGAAAGCCTGGAGATTCAGATTCATATTTCAAATGCGGGGATATGTTGGGGCATCGTTTTCAAAAACCCGATTCAAAACGATAAGTCTACAATGGAAAAGGATGGCGACATAAAACTTTGAACCCCCATAACTCCGGTCCGTGTTAGGCGATTTAAAGCGCACTTGCACCATCGTGATCAGCATAAAAATGTGTATACGACTACACTCCTAACTCATTTAGCCCAGGGTTATATGGGATCTGATGTATGGTCCTTTTACCGGCTCTGCCTCCTTTTGCACACGTCCATATTCCTCCGTCAAATTTGTGAAACGGGGTACGTCAGGAATCATTTCCCATAACGCTTCAGTTGACACCTTTTTGCTAGGTTGCTTTTTTAGCCTGTTCATCTTTACAAGTGAGCCAGTTTGCTGACAACTATGAACTTTTGATTGAATCCTAATTGCTTGAAACTAATAAGTTCTGTTAAAATTTAGGGAACGCAGCTAAACGTACGACACTTCGACATACTGGCCATATTCTTCGAATATTCTAGGGATAGTCTTTGAACAGTCTGATATTCTGTAGATATTCTGTAGATAGTCTTTGAATATTCTGTAGGCATTCGTCGAATTCAAAAATTAGTACTACCATCTGATTCAGCATGTCAAATAACCTGTATATACTGAGTCTCATGTAATTCTATAGAAGGTTTAAATCTCGCGCGCATAGCTGTATGTACTATATGAACATATATGTACATATAGTAAAAAGCAATGCCATGTACGTACGTACGCCACGTACGCACGCTCTCCCCATATTCTCTCATTCCCATAAACTAGCTACGCTGCGTTAATAAATTATTACTACTGCCTCCACATTTATGATTGATGATTGAATGGGAAATCAAGTCAATGTCAACAATACATGGAACTGCATTAACACACATTATCGGCCAACGAGAGAACACAGACACAAACGAACAAGAAGAGCTATACTCCATACTTAGCCTACGTACATTCCTTTCATTTCATACGCAATATACATAAACGAAATACAAATACAGGAATAAACTTGTTAATAAATAGCAGCTTCAACAATAAAAATCAACATGAATCAATCAGGAATAAACTGCTAGTAAGCAGCCCAGAGACGTAGCTGAAGAGGGCGTTGAGTGATCTCCTCCAAACCACCTCCCCCCATGTCCACCAAATCTCCTCCACCACCTCTCTCTCTCTCTCTATACCCACCTCTGCGATCCTCTCCCAACGTAGTAAAAGAATTGCTTGCAGAATTCCATTCTGGATTCTGGCTTCATGCACAAGCACATGATTCCGGATGTATGCACAAGCTCATCCACACGGATGCTATGCAATTCTTATGTATACGTATACATTTCAACCAATTCGATGAGTTTCTGAACTTTCGAGCCTATAACTTTCGAACCGTTTGACCGATTTGGCTGAAAAGTATTCCCAGAGGTCCTCTTGAGTAGTGCTACCTGTGTACCAAATTTCGTCGAAATCGGTCAATGTATGTGACCAGGAGAGTGCGCACGGACAGACGGACGGACGGACGGACAGACAGACGGACGGACGGACAGACAGACGGACGGACGGACAGTTTGAGTAAAACCATTACTTCGCTGAATGCTCTCGCTTCAGCTACGTAATAAACTTGTTCAGAATTCTTTACCTAAATATAATTCATAAATTCCGCGTCCACAGTGTTTATCCTCAAACTGCACCTTGGTCTCCACTAATTTTTATGGGGCGTTTGCTACTTCTATAAACCACTGCAATGTAACTGCAGATATTTTTTGCTGTCAAAGTTGATAACCGAATGATATGCGATAAACTTACTCGTGTTCTCCTGTATGATTTTGTTAAGGTTGAAGGTTAAAAATCTTAACTTAAGATAGATGCTCATTAACTATTGGATAAAAAATGTAGTTTCGAACAAATTTATATAAAATTGATCTTTTATTAACACACAATGGAAACATTTTATGTCAGTAAGTAAATGATTAAAACTTGTAATGAATATCAAAATAGTTTTTACAAATCTGAATAATCTTAATTGATAACACAAACTAATTTTACACCTGACCACATTGCGTTATTGTAACCGCAATTTTAGGTTTATTTATTCCTGTACCCTAATAGCAAAGCCTTCATAGATTACTTGGCCCATCCTTAGCTCATGCGCGGCATGATCTGTATCCGTGGGAAAAGAATAAGCAAGTAAAAAAATACTTGGCCCATCCAATTAAATTGTATGGATTTCAAGAACTAATAATCTGCAAAAATCAAAAAAGATCAAATTTAACAAAGACATGGGCCAGACATTGCCCATGAATGTTATGCGTCGCGCTCTTTATTTTCAACAATGCCCAAGAGTCGAACATGATTGGTCAATGCTTAGGACGTGCTGCTCTGCGTTTGCAGTCAGTTTACTTGTCAGGAAGGATATTTTTATGCATAACAAGAGGACAAGCATTGCTCATCCTCTTCCTTTCATTTCGGTCATTCGATTTGTGCGGATGTTCGATTCCACCCAAAAAGACTGGAAAGCAACAGAGCTAAATTCGTTTTCCTTTGGTGTTCGTTTTTTACTATTTTTTGCTCCATATTCTACCGACTAGTGCCAATTCGCTTTTTGTGTTTCGTTGGTGAGGTATTTAGTTAATGGACATTCTTGAGATTGGATTTACAACTTTAAAGTGAGTGTCTCCAAGCAAGTTTAGCTGTTCCACGGGAAAGGAAACGATCAAATATATTTAGGTAAGTTATAATACGTTTCTTATTGTCATTATATACTATAAATATGGAAATGGTTTAGCAATGTGGATGATGCCATACTGAGGTGATCATGTTTTTTCCTCTTTTCAATTAATTATTACGTAATTAACGAGTAGTTATAATATACCAATTTTTTTCAAATTTTAGCTCGAACTGGAACACCATCATTATGTTTGGCCCCTGGCTCGGGAAAAACAACAGAGAGATTCAACAATGCTATCGCAAGAAAACCTAGGACTCTGACATTTTCGGAGGCAGTCGAACCAGGATTGAGCCCGTGTGTCACACGCAATATGATTGCTTAGCTAAGTGGATATGAGGACAACGGATATGAGGTGGAAGCACAGAAGCCATAGTTCGTGGAATACTGAGGACTGATTGGACTGAATCTTAACGTATCCATGAACTTCTCTGGCAAGTTCAACAAGACGAAGCTGAAGGGGACTTTACTTCATTCTCTTATTCTTGGTACGTACATACACATGTAAACATCCATATTCAACCATCGTAGACATTATGTATTTATTTGAATGATAAAATTATATATATATTACAGATATCACAAGAGAAAACGCTGTTGGGAAAGAAGAAACAGATGATCAGGTCAAGGTGCTAATTCAGAATTGGTTATACGGAGTAAAAGATTGGGGCGGTGGTCGAGAAGATAGAAGGCGCAGTAATGCAGTCATCCCGAACACGGAGGAGGAAGGCTCAGAATCAATCAACTAATGGGTGCAAATCGAAACGGGTTTGTAAATACTACTTTGCAAGGCACTCAAAAATATATTGTATAATAATACTTCAATTACTAATAAGTCAGGAAATAATTGTTTTTAACCAAGAATATAACTGGTGTTAACGACGATCCTTTAACTAAGTGTCAAGTCCTTAAAATTAATCCTGTTGATGTGTACCCTTGTAATAGCTTAAATGTAGGTTTATGTTTCGTTGAGTTTAAGTACCACAGAAATAATTTTAAGGTGTGAACAAATTTTACGTAAGTGTGTCATGTTACCCTTTGAAGGGAAATACTTATGTATACCATTCACAAGTCATCTGTAATAAAAATGTTTCTGTATTCTTTTCTGTTTAATTTTTACCTTTCTTCAGCATAATTGATCAGACAAATGTGTATTTTAAAAGCATCAAATCAATTCTTTTGAATGAAAAATTAAACGGCCGAATTATGGGCCATGCAAGGCATGTTGGGATTTTAACAGTAGGATTGCATGGCCAATCTATGGGCCTTGTGTGAAACCTTACTCATGTCAGGCCTATGTATGGCTGCGTGGCCAAAATGTAGAATGGGCCAGACATCATGGCTTGGATGGGCCTTACATCAGCCAAACACTTTTGCTATTAGGGTAGGGAGAAGACCATCAATGAATGACCTTTCCAAATACTACATGCTTTTCATCTAAAAAGTCACATTTGGAGCAGGTGATGAAAAACTGGCAACAGTTTGTGTTTGCTCCACTGTTGGCCTACAAACACCATAAAACTGATTCAAAACACCAAACTAAATTCAAAATACATAAATACAAATACTACATATTATATTATCAAGTACGATAAGACTTACCATTGACAAAAGCCCAGGTCCGTCGTGTGTCAGCGTAAAATTTTCGTCACCAAACTGTGGACCGTAAATGGACATACAAGCCACAAGCAGTTCCGTCGGTCTGAGGATTAGACAAAGACAAAAAGTCATAATTGAACAATACGTACAGAAAGGAAATCCATACTGGAAGGAACTTACATTCAAAAAATCTCCGTCTTGAACCATGAACTCTGAAATAACGAAACATAATGCGTTAGTTGTTAGCATTTAGGAATTTTGAGCATGGAAAACTTTCAGGAAATAAATTACGTAGCACCTTTAATAACTCTATGGAAAGTGGCTCCTTTGTACCCGATAGGTAAACCGTCTTTTTTCATCTCTCCAGTACAAAGTTGTCGAAAGTTTCCAGCCGTCTTTGGAACAATATCAGCAAACAGTTCCATAATCATTCGTCCAACTTCCTATAGAATTAAAAAATTATTGACAAGACATAAATGTGTCAAGTACAATTTTTCATTCCCAACCCGATCCGTACAAACTTTTACGAGTGTTCAGTTGGAAAGTCTTACCATTGTCCCAATCGAAACAACAAAAAACACAACTGCAAATTAAGAAGATACAAATTCAAACTTATGATTAGTGATTAGAGACATAGAGTCGCAGTTGTTGGCTGTGGTACGTTCCAAAATAAGTCATTCATTAATTCACAATTAATTAAGCCACAGCCCAAATTCGAATGTCTACGAAAAAAATAATTTTAAACAACGAGTAATTTTTTTTCAATATTTTCGCGGACTTGCAAGAGATATTAATTTTTCTAGAAAATTGATAAAAATGACGACTGTGTCTCACTTATCTGTTTCTGGTGACTGAAGGGCATTCTCCAAAGCCTCAACAGTTGTATTAGCACCAAACAATCCAATACAAACACATTTTCGAATTGTTGGTGGGCCGAATCCTCGTTGTTAACTCAACGCAGTGCCTATTTAGAATTTAAAAAACAAATTCATTTAGGTTTTCTTTACAGCTGCAAAATTGTAATTACTAGTGAAGAAAGTATATGACTCACTTGCTCCAAGTGTAAGCAGTTACTTTGAAGGCATATTTTCCAGCAGGGCATTTTACAAATAAATGACTTTGAAGCCGATTTTCTTCTTTCTCCACCAAATACTCATCCCCAGATTTATGAAGGACTTGAGAACGTTTGGGCAATAGTTGCCAAACCCTCCCGCAACATGTGGAGAAGATAAAGGGAACTAGAGTGAACGCAGCTTTCAACCTGGTGCCATTCTGGTTCCTCAATGAGCCACTCTCGAGCCTGCTCCGTGATATCAGTTTGATACACTCTGGGTTGTGTCTTGCGGTTCCTAATGACGGCACTGGAAAATCCCCAAAGTTGTTATAAAATTTTAATAAAAAAATTCATTTTGTGCAGCTAAATTATTTCTTGCTTCTTTACTTACACGGCTTTGGGAGAAAATGAGACTGGGGCCAAACCGACCGTTCCCCTATTACCTTTTTGAGAATTCATGACAACCAAACCGTTCCGTACT
The DNA here is from genome assembly GCA_964034955.1 of Orchesella flavescens. Lineage (NCBI taxonomy): Eukaryota > Metazoa > Arthropoda > Collembola > Entomobryomorpha > Orchesellidae > Orchesella > Orchesella flavescens. The sequence goes on from OZ035957.1 coordinate 24,979,933, forward strand.
TGGCACAAAGTATTTCTCACTCCCTCGAGCGGCTGGTAAACTCCAGTTGTGCTCTCTACATTAAAAAGGTAGAGAACTTTGGGTTTGTGCTCTTATAAAGCTTCCTCAATTTCCTTTAGAGATAAACGGCTACCAGTAGGCTTCTTTAATCTCATAACATTAGCATCGAAATACAAAATGAGTACTTTACGTGAGTTTTAGACTTGTTCCCCTTAAAAAACTTTCTCCTTTTTAATTTACCAAGACTTTCCACAATTTGTGCAGCGATTTCAGACCAGTACCCATAAACACCAACAATCACCTTGTCCCCCACTTCAATCAGATTGTCCAGAACGCCGGTGGTTGCAGTTGTGATCTGACTTTGAGGGTGAGCATCTGTAAAGAAACACAATAACAATACTTCACGAAGGTGTCAGTCTAAAAAATTATTTTTGCAGCGAGATAGATAAGTTAGGCGGATGAGATGAGTGAGTGTGACAAACACATACTTTTAATAACAAAATGTTTTCCCGGTTGCTCAACACTCCAAACGATAACTGTCGTATCCAAACTTCCACTTGTAACAAGTTTAGAATTTGGAGACCACGATAAGCAATTCACTTTAGCATTCTTGGAGTGGAATCCACATTCTTTGTTGTGTGCGGGCTCACACAAAAAACTTGATTAGCTTTTTACTTAGTTAGTTAGGCAATTAAATTATTAAATTGAACGTGCCGATAAATCTTGTGCTTGCAAAGATCAATTACCTCATAGGATGATGTAGAGTAGAGCACTACTTTTCTGTGACCGTCAGATGCTATTAAATAATTGCCATCCGGAGAAAATTCTGGGTCTAGGCCCTTTCCCCTCTAGATACTTTCCCCTTTAGACAATTTCCCCTCATGTTCGTACCCCCTGACTGAATGTGTAGACAACATACACTCATTTCTGAACCAAATTTTTCTTATTGTAAATTCAAATCCTAACTTATGCTTACTTGGTAAGGTTAGGCGTGCGCGTTAAGCAACACCCTAACCGAACCGGTCACTTCAGAACGTCATGCAGCTTGCCTACGCGCGTTAACCAACGCCTAACCTAACCAAGTAAGTCCAAGTTAGGACTTACATTTACTCGCTCGCGGTTCTTCACTTGTTTCTGACAACGCATTCATTCTGATTTGTAACACAACAATCACGAACCATCAAAACTAGAGGGGAACCTTAGGGGAGAAACTATTTAGAGGGGAATGTATCTGGAGGGGGAAGTATCTAGTGGGGAAAGTATCTAGAGGGGAAAGGGCCTGCTACCATATACTACCGTGCGATGTATTATTCGAAAACTGATCACTAGAAGAGATTGAATATGCTATGAGCACGCATTTCCAATTTAACCTTCAGGGTCACAAGTCACAGGCCATGAACCTTTTAGTTTTTAAAGCAAACCTAATCTATTAAATACATTCATTCCGAGTTCCTCTAAATTCCTGCTTGTAAGTTAATTAAAGTAGCTTTGCTATATATATGTGTAATGTTCAATGTTACTATGCTTAAATATTATTGGTGTTGCCATTGCTAGAGAAGCTGACTTAAGACTAAATTCAAATATCATACAAGATATAATACATACAATAAATGGGACAAAACTTGCTTCATGTTAATCTGATATCATACTCATACGTCATAACTACAACAAATATAAAAGAATTGGAGCCACTATTAGAATATTGAGCCAAGGCTTATATATAATTGTATTTAAATATTACAACGGACATGGCTCTCTAAATTTGAAGTAAAGAAAACTATATAAATCCTACCATCCATCATTTCTTGATGAAATATTTTTTTATTACTGAGCGATGTAGTAAATAAATTAGCTCATTTCAAATGACATGGATTTCGATATTAGTTATTTAAAATAAGGCCATTTTAGACAACCACAATAATGACATTTATTATTATTTTACTTTACCATTCCCTGGAAAACCCATTTCCCAAAACTTGCTGAGACTAAACATCTTGAATACAGTTGAAAATTGCGCTCCTAGCGTTGCCATGTCCGGAACTGTGATTTCACAACTCGTTCTAAAAACCATATCATACTACAATCAAAAATGTTTCTTTTACTTATATCCTACAGTTTTTTACATCAAAATAAATAAAGAACGCCGTGTTTCAGTTGGCACGAAAAATATTTTGTGTTCGAAGTCCTTACCATGGCTTCTTTCTTTCACAATAATCACTGTATTTATTTCTTTCGGTTCTACCGTTGCCCTATTATTATCCCATTTTCTTTCTCCAACCAACAATACAGTTGTTGTACAAACGTTTAACTACGTAATATTTCTTCTGACAGGAGAAGTGCTACTTGGTCAAATAGTTGGGACGTTCAAAATTCTGACAAGTCCCATAATCATAGAAGGAGTTAATGCCTTACTTAAATTGGAAGTACTGCGTAAGTCTTGATCAAAATTTTCATTTGAAATATTTATGTGTTTGGTTTGATATTTGGGAATAGTAATTTTAATTGTATTAATTAAAATTTAAAGAACAACAGGATAATATTCGAGAAGAAAGCCAGCAAATACACGATTACTTCGGCTATTTTGCTTACAAAGTAAGTATTTCACTTCCTGTTATTCCAGTTGTCATAAGCCTTGCAGCATGTATTGCGGAATTAGATTTATATTACTTTATGCTTGAAATATACTTGCTGCCATCTTCTTATGAGCGTCCTATCTTATGGATCATAATTACGCCCATACTACGCTTCATGTTTTGCATGGTTGCCATAGCAGAATTTCTTAGATTTGCTTGGTTTGTGGTAGGTTTGCTTATGTTGGGCATGCTTCTAGCCATTTCTGTAATTCATAATATCAACAGTTTGCGTGACATTGAAGGAAAATCCCTTATGCAAAATTGTGATAAATGCTGTCAAATGTACATCCAGCTACGACTTGTAATTACTGCTATATTTGAAGAACTTAATTTATACATGATTTTTTTGGTGCTGTATGGTCAAGTGCTAACAGTGGGTTTGTTTTGGGTAGTTGTGAAATGCGGGGATTATTTGCCGTTCTTTTTTTGGCTACTGTTTTCAATTCTTGCTTTTCTCATCGTTGCAGTGACAATAATTTTGCTACCAGGCATGGCAACCATTCAAACTGAAAGCGTGCAAATGTTAATGAAAAAACGGAATAGATATTTCCATACTAGCAAGGGAAATGTGCGTTACCATTACTACCATTACATCAAATGGGTAGCTCAACGTTCCGTCGGTATTCCATGTGGAGGATTGTTTATTTTCAAGTACAGTACGTGCTCAAACTATTTCTTGAAGGTAATTGACAATATCGTGAGCTCAGTACTACTTATAAATCCCTAACACACAGCACATATTCGATTGATTAACAAAATCGCATTATCTCAAACAAATTATTCGTGAAAATTGAAGGAAAATCTTGTTAATTGAAAATTTGGGACGTTATTTCATCAAATAAATGTCAAAAATATGTTTTGAATGTAGAATAGTGAATATAAAATACGGTTGAATTATTTGAAAGGTAAAATACTTAAATAACTTCATTGGCACGATGTACTCGTTATAAAATATCTTAAATATTATTAAATTCGCATGTTGGACGTTAGACTTAATGAATGATAAGAATAATGAAGAATACTCTTCCCTGTATATTATAAAGCAAGTTTTGTGCAATTTATCGTATGTGTTAAATCTTGTATGGCACTTGAATTTAATCTTAAGTTAGCTTCTCTATCAATGGCAACACCAATAATATTTAGTCATAGTAATATTGACAATTTTATATATGTGTATAACTGAGCTACTTTAATTAACTTACAAGCAGGAATTTAAAAGAACTCGGAACAAATGTATTCAGTAAAAAATAAGTTTGCTCTCTTCTAGTGATCAGTTTTTGAATAATAATAATAATAAACGCAGTAGCATTTATGAAGCAATGAGTTGAAAAACAAAAATTCTAAATAAATATTTCAAAGTGTCTCTAATAACTATAACTCCTTGATGTAGCTTTTTTAGTAGTTACGGAATAAATTATTAAATAAAAATTAATAAACAAGCTCATTTTCTCTATTAAACAAACACAAACACTCATTAGACCATCCATACAACTTGAAACTTATTGTTAGAATACAAAATTAACGTAGAAAACACTATTTACTATGGTTTTACTAAGTTTGTCTGTCTGTGTGTCCGTGCGCACTCTCCTGGTTACATAGATTGACCGATTTGGCTCAAATATGGCACACAACTAGGGAGTACTAATCATGAGGACCTCTGGGAATACTTTTCAGTCAAATTGGTTCGAAAGTTATAGGCTCGAAAGTTCAGAAACTCATCGATTTGGTTGAAACGTATACGAAAGCATAGCAAAGCATCCTTGTGCATGTGCTTGTGTATAAATTCGGAATCATGTGCTTGTGCATAAATCCAGAATTTGGAATGGTATTCTACAAGTAATGCTTTCACTATAGGTTGAGAGAGGATCGCGGAGGTAGGTTTAGAGAGAGAGGTGGAGGAGGAGATTTGGTGGACATGGGGGAAGGTGGTTTGGAGGAGATCACTCAACGTCTTCTTCAGCTACGTCTCTGGCCTTCTTACTAGCAGTTTATTTTCAGATGCTCATCCTCAAAGTAAGATCACTAGCGTTGCATGGCTGACTAACAGCTCTATTGTTTCAACGGGACAAGATTCGAACACTAAAATCTGGGAAATTTCTGGCTTCCCTCAGTAGCACCTGGGCATTTGTGCAATTTGTTACATCCGCTTTACTTTGTAGAAAAAGCTATACTTAATAATTTATAATAAAGTAAAAAGCTATTTTGAAACAATTTTCACTATAATAAATACTAGATGCTTTTGAATATTGTTTTCTACTTGATTTTTTATCTGAAACCGGCTACTGAACATTTTATTAAATACGGTCAATGTAAATCTCGTTTAATTAATATTATTGCTTTATGCGTATCATAAAAATTTTTATTGTAAGTTTCAAGTTGAATTTTTTACTTGCTTGTTTCATTTCAATTTTTCCTCTTTGTCCTGACGATGAAGGCAGTGTTATCCTTCGAAAGCTCAACGAAAACAACAAGCATTAAAGTGTCATCCACTGTTACCGAAAACAATCGTATTAATCATAAAGTTTCAAGCTGTATGGTGTAATGAGAATGAGTGTGTTTGTTTAATAGAGAAAATGACTGTGCTTATTAATTCGATCTTATTTAATAATATATTCCGTAAGTACTAAAGAGTTGTAGATATTAGGGACACTTTGAAACATTTATTAAAATTTTTGCTGTTCAAGTCATAGCTGCATAACTGAAAACTGATCACTAGAAGAGATTAACTATGCTATGAACTCGCATTTCCAATTTAACCTTCATGAACCGTTTAGTTTTTAAAGCAAACCTAATCTATTAAATACATTCATTCTGAGTTCCTCTAAATTCCTGCTTGTAAGTTAATTAAAGTAGCTTTGTTATATATATGAGTATATAATGTTCAATGTTATTATGATTAAATATTATTGGTGTTGCCATTGATAGAAAAGCTAACTTAAAATTAAATTCAAATATCATACAAGATTTAACACATACGATAAATGGGACAAAAATTGCTTCATAATATACAGGGAAGAGTGTTCTTAAATATTCTTATCATTCATTAAATCCAACATACAAATATAATAAAATTTGAGATATTTCATAATTATTACATCCTGCCAATGAAGTTTTTTAAAAAGTATTTTACCTTTCAAATAATTCAAACCGTATTTTATATTCACTATTCTACATTAAAAACATATGCTTAGATATTTATTTCATGAAATAACGTCCCAAATTTTCAATAAACCCGACAACAGGCGTAAAGAACGGGCACCTTGTGCAAATTATACTTAAATTTGAAAACTTTGGTTGATTAAAAATTAAGAAATCTCGACATTTAAATGGTTGTAAATCATGCTGAGATCATCGTAGAACTTTTAAAATATCATGACTGAATTCCTCTTCTCAGCAAATGCTGTCGTTTTGATGAATCACATTTATACTTTGCTATTAAAATTTTTGACCTTGGCCTTTGACCCGGTTATCGATAACCGATAACACCCATCTCGCTTCCCAAGAAAGGTCTTGACCTAAGATGTCGTTTATCAAAAAGAATTTTTGAAATTCGTCGACCGTGTCGTCGCTATCGTGTTCACAGACAGACGGACACCATCAGCGAAATCAAGAACCTACCCCCTTTTGTAAAGGGTGCCAGTTAATAAATGAGATTTTCCTTCAATTTTCACGAATAATATGTTTAAGATCATGCGATTTTGTTAATCAATCGAATATGTGTTGTGTGTTAGGGATTTATAAGTAGTACTGAGCTCACGATATTGTCCATTACCTGCAAGAAATAGTTTGAGCACGTACTGTACTTAAAAACAAACAATCCTCCACAGGGAATGCCAACAGGACGTTGAGCTACCCATTTGATGTAATGGTAGTAACGCACATTTCCCTTGCTAGTATGGAAATATCTATTCCGTTTTTTCATTAACATTTGCACGCTTTCAGTTTGAATGGTTGCCATGCCTGGTAGCAAAATTATTGTCACTGCGACGATGAGAAAAGCAAGAATTGAAAACAGTAGCCAAAAAAAGAACGGCAAATAATCCCCGCATTTCACAACCAGCCAAAACAAACATACGGTTAGCACCTGACCAAACAATATCAATAAAAGCATGTATAAATTAAGTTCTTCAAATAAAGCAGTAATTACAAGTCGTAGCTGGATGTACATTTGACAGGATTTATCACAAGTTGACATAAGGGATTTTCCTTCAATTTCACGCAAACTGTTGATATTATGAATCACAGAAATGGCTAGAAGCATGCCCAACATAAGCAAACCTACCACAAACCAAGCAAATCTAAGAAATTCTGCGCAGGCAACCATGCAAAACATGAAGCGTAGTATGGGTGCAATTATGATCCACAAGATAGGACGCTGATAAGAAGATGGCAGCAAGTACATTTCAAACATAAAGTAATATATATCTAATTCCGCAATACATGCTGCAAGGCTTATGACAACTGGAATAACAGGAAGCGTAATACTTACTTGGTAAGCAAAATTGCCAAAGTAATCGTGTATTTGCTGGCTTTTTTCTCCATTTCTTTCCGGTTGATCTTTAAATTTTAATTAATACAACTAAAATTACTATTCCCAGATATCAAACCAAACACATAAATATTTCAAATAAAAACTTACGATGTACTTCTAATTTAAGCAAGGCATTAACTCCTTCAATGATAATGGGACTTGTCAGAATTTTGAACGTCCCAACTATTTGACCAAGTAGCCCTTGTGCTAGCAGAAGAAATATTACGTAGTTATACGTTTGTACAACAGTTGTATTGGTAGTCGAAGAAAGAAAATGGGATAATAATAGGACAATGGTAGAACCGAAAGAAAGAAATACGGTGTTTATTGTGAAAGAAAGAAGCCATGGTATGGACTTCAAACGCAAAATCTTTTTCGTGCCAACCGAAACACGGCGTTCTTCATCTATTTTGAAGTAAAAAACTGTAGGATATAAGTAAAAGAAACATTTTTGGTTGTAGTATGATATGGCTTTTAGAATGAGTGGTGAAATCACAGTTCCGGACATGGCAAATCTAAGGAGTGCAATTTTCAACTGTATTCAAGATGTTTAGTCTCCGCAGTTTTTGGGAAATGGGGTTTTCCAGCGAACGGTAAAGTAAAATAATAGGAAATGTTAGATTTAGTGTTTTAAATTTGGAATTCTCTTACAACAACAAAATACGTAACGTAATGTTACGTATAGTGTAGTGGTCTAAAACTACCTTATTTCAAATAAACCCGATAATTCGAGATGTAATGATGTACCTTTAAGGCATTGATACGCATTTAAACACTTTGATACACCTCCAGAATTTTATTTTAATACAGTCAAAGGTAATTTAACATTTACGAACTTATCTTTCCATTATCTTCATTTTGAAGTATCACAGTCTATACCTTACTGCTATAAAAAAATATTTGCCCTTGACTTTTCACCCAGTTCCTATTAACACATCCTTGACTCATCTCAGAATTCGATCTTACCTTTGACCAAAGATATCGATTAGTGAAAATAACAGACTTTAAAAAACTCAAGTCGTTTTTTAATTATCGTCCTGACAGACAGACGACAGCCTGGGTGTTTTCAATATATACCTAAAGGTACATATAGTAAAGGTACATAATAACTAAAAAAATGTTTCAACAAGAAGGGATGGATGGTAGGATTTAATATATTTTTCGCTACTTCAAATTTCAAGAGCCACGTCGGTTGTAATATTTAAATACAGTTATACATAAACCTTGGTTCGATATTCTACTGGTAGCTCCAATCCTTTTATATTTGTTGTAGTTACGACGCATGCTATCAGATTAACTTGTATGAACATGATATTGTTACCTAGCCTATCCAGCGATGTTGGAGTGTGGTGAAAGTTTGGAAAAATGATTAGTGATGTTGTAGCAATATACTATTTATTGTTAATAATCAATTTTTTTGTGAGGTGTAGTAATTTGTCTGTGAAAGCGAAGCAAAAAATATTTTACTTCGTTTATGCAGCCAGAACCTCTGCCTGTGTAGCCCGATGTACATCGTCCCATCTACAATAAGGAAAGCCTTATCTTACCATCAGCAAACACGGAAACCGTAAGATAAGCATGGCCACATACGAAAAATTGTCGTGAGGAAACGTTTAACATCTGAATACGTAAATACAATCGTATGACATCGATTCATGGGCTGTATCCTAATAGTAAAAACTTCCTTGATGCGTCTAGCAAACTATCAGGCTACCTGACATTGTGTTGTAACATTTTACACATTAGATAAAAAAGCCCCTAAAAGATATATGCAAAAATACAAACATTTCTGGTAGCTATTTGGTAAAATGATTGTTCTCATTGTATTTTTTAAATCTTTCCAAGATTTAAATGAAAACTAGTTTTGACTTCATTCAAATATATTGTTGAATATTGAACTTAATTTAAAAAAATAGTGTTTTGAAAGCATAAGGTTCATCAGTAATCGACATACACAAGACACAAACGGTATTTAACATAAATCTGTTTTAATAAATATCATAATTTATAATATTATATTCCTGCATATTCCTTATAAAGTAATTTGTAATTTTGACTTTGTAAAGTCCCGTTTACTTTAATATGAGCCAAGGGTCGCGCTATGAAAAGTTCTCCGATTTGGCTGAAAATTTGCAGGAATATAGATTTTGATGCGTAGACTACGAATCTGCAATCAGTAAATCGGTTTAACGATTTTTAAAAATTGTTTAATGGCAAAAACAGCGGCGGGAAAAAGTTCCCACGGTTTTTCCCTCTGGGGAGTGCCACGATTGTTAAACAGATTTACTGATTGCAGATTCGTAATCTACGCATCAAAATCTATATTCCTCCAAATCGGAGACCAAAAGCTAGCGCGACCCTTGGCTCAGATCAAAGTAAATGGGACTTTACTTTGCATATTTTACGATTTGGATTGACATTTACAGCACAAATCCACGAAATCAGAAAACATTACTTATCGCTGTTAGCAGTGTTTAAATAAATTATTATCGAACTGACAGCCTGGAAAATAGGCTAAAGGACTTAAACTTCAGTTTACAAACATCATACATGGTTTAAATTATTTTATTTCTACAATTTCATTTTTTGGACGACAACCACAAACTTGCAAGGTTGCAAGCGATCACACAAGCACCAAATTCAAATTATAAAATTCCATTCCAAGGGACAAATATATTCATGAACACAAAATCGCTAATTTTTCATCGTTGCATATTTTTGTAGGCAAATTACATCAATTTTATTACGTACTATACATTTTCTTTAATTTCTTTGAAATATAATTTCTCTAGCATACAAATTGTGTCCAAACTACATGTTAAAATCATATAATCGTCTGCCTCATAACCTATAGCACCAACTGCTAATTCAGCTTTCACATCACCAAATCCTCTCTCATCATCATCATCATTATAAACAACGAAACTATTTTTAATCCAAACTGTTCCAACTGCATCCTCCTTGATTACACTCGTTTGATTCACTGAACCATACACAATGTATCCTTTCCATGTACGCCTTTCAAACGACGCACCAGCAGGTACTGCTTCTTTCAAAAGCGATCTTTCCCGTTTCACCAATTTATATATGGCACAGTCAGCTTCGAGGCCACCGGGAATTGTGAGGACTTCAACGTTACTCGTTACTTTACGAGATTCAAGTTTATGATAAACATGACAACTGTTTGTGGCAGCCTCATATCTTCCCACCATTAATTCCTGTTGGTAGACAGCACGGCAAGGAAAAAGCGGAGCGTCATTATTTGTAACGTAGCCAAAACTATTCATATTTGTCATTTGCTCGTGTGTAAGCAAGTTTGCAGGTAACCAGCGATGACGATGACATCCTGAAAGAAATAATCTCAAGTAATTTTATCATTTAAAAATTATTCCAATGGAAAAAAATATTATCTTACCTTGGCAATCATAGAAAGCATTGATCCCATCGACATCCAAAACACTCAGTGTTTTACTCGAGCTTAGAAACCCACAACTGGTTAAATTAAAGGGGATAGGAAATCCACCAACACAATTGTTACATGAGGAGTGAAAGATGCTTGAGTAATCATAAATTCCGAGTGATGAAAATCCTACGCTCTTTTCCGGCTTTCCTTGGCAAGTTTCTGGATAACTTATATAATCATCCCGATCCTGTCGTAATGCTTCTCTACCAAGACAAAGGGCGTAGCCTAATGTGCTTATTATGTGTCCCATGTTGCGACACTTATCCCCAAATCTTGCTGGCTGAGATCCCCCTTGTCTACATCGATGGACACGGGTGCACTCTTTCTCATTGTTATTAATTTCTAAACTTATAAAATCAGGATCGTTTTCCTCCCACGGTACAAATTTGATACAGGTTCTTGTGTGATACTCGTCAAACGCTTTTTTAACTTCAGTCAAATCATTTAGCTTGAGAGACTTGTGAAGCTTATATTTTACCACACCAGCAGTCCACTTTTCCCCATCGTGTTTGAAGTTAAGGGAGGTGTAACCAGGTAGTTTTTGAAAAGTCAATAATAAAAAATATAAATTTACAACGGATTTATGATACGAAAACATTTTGCACGACGTTACGTCAACTTTGAAGTACCACAAAAAACTTCAATGCAATCAATAAAAATGTTTCTGCCTAGAAAAAAAGTTGGAACACAAACATTGGGATTTGGATCTTATAAATGCTAAAACTCTTTTGCAGAACACATTATTTGGGGATTATAGAAGGATTTAAAATAATGAGTAGGGATAAAATATCTATTCAGAATCGAGAATACCATTCGTGTATCATACAATCTTTATCCAAGCTACATGTCAACACTTTAAAATTACTTGTGTCGAAAACCCTAGTGTCTATAATTAATGTTGCATTATTTCCCAATATCTTCTCTCCATCAGCGTCCTCATAATCCTCTACAAACCCAATAGCCTTCTTTCTTAGTCCATTAGATAAGGTTATGGTCCCGTACGCTAGATAAGTTCTGACATTGAACCTTCTAAATGAGGTTCCTGCTGACATTGCCGTATCTAACGAGACTTGACTAGCTTTCGTCAATTTATAGATGCTGCACTTATTTCTAAGACCTTTTGGAAAGGTCAGCACTTCAAAATCTCTTGTTGCCCCGTGTACTTTATTTTTATACGCGACGTAACAGGTCCTCTTAGAATCCTCATACTTTCCTGGAATGACTTCTCCACGGAATGAGGCTCGACAGGGAAATAGATGTGATTCATCACCCATTGTTTCTTTGGTATCAAAACTTTCCATATTTATTTTATCTTGGTGAGAAAGAAAAGCTCCTGATATCCAACGGTGTCGATTGCAACCTTGACAATTATATAGACTGTTAATGTTGTCTGCATCAAACAAACTAAGCCCAGGGGTCAAATGATGACCGCATTCATTCACATTTTCCATTTTGGGCCAGCCTCCAAGAGGACATGAGCCACATTCATAATGCATCTGGCTTGCATAATCATAAATCCCTTTGGCACTGTTGGTAACCTTACTCTTTTTCTTTCGCACTGTATTTCTATCACAATTTGGAAATTGGATGTAATTATCACGATCCGCTCGCTGGTTTTCATGCTGGAGGCAAAGGGTATGTCCAAGTTCATGAATGATTACATCCGCACATTGACAATGGGAACCAAATCTGACAAATTGATAGCCCCCTATTTTACACACCCGACTTAACCCACAGACTCTATTGTCCAGCTCAATACTGACGAAATCTTTGTCTGTTGCATTCCTTGGCATAAATCTGATGCAGGTTTTGGTGTGATATTCTTCAAATGCTTTTCGAACTATCGCTATATCGTCCTGTGTGAGGCTTTGATGCAGTTTGTACTTCACTATCCCACTTGGCCACTTATCTCCGAAGCGAATGTGATAAAAGGCTGTGTCTGACTCAGCTTCTTCTGAACTGCTGTTTGGAAGATGCTGAATATATGTTAAATTTGCTGATTGTTGCTGGAATTCATCTAGTATCACTGAGTCTTCGGGTGAATCACAAATATAGCAATTGACAAAATAGTAGAGGTTTATGAATTGAAATAAAATTCCAACCAATTTAGGCAACATGTTTTTTTTAAATTTCAAGCAAGCTTTCAAATTTTAAACAACAATCTAACTAGAAAAGATTTATTAAAAGGAATACTTAGGAATAATTTTTTTCTATTTATGTATGAACAACGCATTTCTAGCTAGAATGAAAGTAGGTAGGTTTTCAAGTACATATTTTGACGATGCTTACAAGAAAAACAGATGCTTCTTCAGCTGCTAGAGAGATTAGATTGATAATGAAAATTGAAAATGATACATTTTCATACTTGTGAATAGAATTTAAACGAGTGTGATATTTATCACTAAAGTTGAGTTGTTTGTATACAAAAACGATTCAATAAAAAGAGAAGAACAAAGATACAGCATTGAGGTAGCGGAGCTGAACTGTATCATGTTGTGATGTCATACTCCTAAGTTTGCATAGTCGATGAGGTCCATTAAAACGAAGAATGCCGAGATGTTCTCAGTTTCAGCTACACATGTACATTTATTTGCACCCGTTATAGCTATAAAAAGCCTAAAATACCTTAGACCTGAGTATATTGGGTGTAGCGTAGTCAAGTAAGAAAGTTGCACCAATATTGATTTTCTTTTGTAAAAAAATGGAATGCATTCTGTGTTGTATTAATTTTGGACCTACGACAAAAACAATATTTTTTGGGGCCTTCAAAGAGAAAAATGAGTTCAATTAGTTTATAGTCACTTTAAAATAAATCAAACATGCTTTGTTGCTGTTGCCCAAAAACAAGCAGAACCTATCTTCTCGTCGTAATCTCCATTTGGATTGAACTGGTAAGTTGTTAATATTTTCATTTTCTTTGGTGAATAAAACCAGATAATTTTTAACTAGTTTTTCCTTCTCATTAAAAACACATAGGGATCTGGTCTCGTGGCAACAACATGGACCGCTTTCTACAGTAATCATAAAAAAGGTGTTTTGCCTTACATAATTTTTTCAGCCAATTTGATATTTTCAATAACTTTCCTTTTCGTCACTGGACAAGAAGTATGGATCCGATTGAAAAGAAATCATGTGAGTTAAATTGAACTGTTAAAATTATTTTAACACTTACTTAGTTTATCTGAAACTGATGATTATTTTAATTTGCAGACCAAGTCACCCGCCCTAAACTGGCTGTTTGTAATTTGCACTATAGCAACTTTCTCTTTATTTCTCATCATTTTCCGCTACAAGACACATGTTCTTGATTTAACGTTTGGTTATCATGAAACCAAAGTACTGGATCGTGCTTTTGCCGTCTTCATGTGCACCGCTTACCTACTTCCTCTCTTCTACATGATTTGTTCGGTTGCTCCAGTTTTCAGTGAACTATTTCCTTTCTCTATATTTCTCATTTGGATTCAGTTGGTAAGTATACATTTTTGAGTCTTTTTAAAATCGTATTTAATTTTTAGTAAAATTCATGCATTTTTAATTTTATAAAGGGTTCTGGACTAACGATCACAACATGGACAACCTTCTTTAATGAGAAAACATCTGGGAGTAATACTTGGGCATACTTAATTTTTGTATTTGAGGTAGCCTTTGCCTCACTATTATTATTTTACACGGGAAACGAAATATTTTTGCGCACAAAAAGAAATGCGTCTGCTAAGCCTACACTTACCTATTTGATCTGTGGAATATCTACAATTGCAACAGCTGTAGTATTTGGACTTGTTTGGGGCCACAGTGCGTTCATTGTTGGGGAGAAAACCCTTCCCAAAATGTTTACGGACTCGTTGGGAATCTACATTTTTTCCATTTACTTGCTTACCCTGTTGGAATGCATTCCTGATGGTGATACTGGTGATGAGGATGATTATGCTAAAGGAGTGAAAGCACAGGATGATAATTATGATGATACATATGGAATACCCACTAATAATGTTGATTTAAATGAAGTCGTTGTTCTTCAATATTACGCACCTACTACACCAGCTCTAAATTCATGCAAAAGCACGCGTATCGTATGTATCAAGTCATGTTCATATCAAGATTAATTCTTTAAAAACTACAAGATTTAAATATTTGAATTAATTGTATACATATATAATACATGCATATCGATATGTTTTTTAAATAAATAAATTTATTGTGATTAAAACAGCAATGCTTCATTTGGTCTGTTAGTAAGCATTCATCCACAAAAAGTATTCGGAGAAAGGGGAGAAACGTAAAAGTACTTGAACGAGAAAGCACTTGAATAAGAATAGCTATGGTGAAGTAAAGAGGGCAGGGAATGCGATTGTAGAAGGGATATTGCGGAGAAAGCAAGTCAAACGACCTTGCATTGTGTTCTTTAGGTAGATATAAAAGTAGTTAGTCCTATGTGGGACAATCTGCAACAAGTGCATCCCATTATCATCATCGATTTTCTGATAGAAACATACTTGAGCATCTAAAAGTACACACACACCAGGCAAGAGCGCATGCATGCATACTAAAAATAGGTTGTGTAACCTGTTTGCAAAATCAGGTTATTGATCTTGGGCTGTTGAGCTTACAATCTCAATTCAATGGTTAAATGGATATAAATGTTTATAAATCAAATCCTTGAAAAATGAGTCGTATTCCAAAAGCAGTTGAGACTTCTCTCTCCATATCCTCAATGAGCTATCCTTCTGCTTTATTTTTAATTGCAACTTTAGTGGAGAGTGTAAGATTTTTTATATGAAATGTTTTTACAACAAATATAATACCAGAAACATGTGCTTGTTTTTTAAAGACTGCTGGAATTTTTGCTACAACGAGAGCAGCATTCTTAAGCGACAAAGCTGGTGTGGGTGCATTTTGTTATTTATTTTGGATTTACAGCTATGCTCCTATATTGTGTTAGGCATGAAATCCGATCGCATTTAAAAGGATATGGGGTAAATAATTATAAACCTTATTTTTAATTTATTTTAAAAAAATAATATTTAATTTTCCAACCCATTTTTCAGTGCTCAGATATTGGATTTTGGCAATTAGCACGATGGTAACTGGATGCACTCTTTGTACCCTCATTTCTACCCAGTTTACTTTCCCCTTTGGGCCTCATCCAATACTAGAAAGGGATATTTTGAGTGCTCAGGTGGTCTACTTACTCGCAGCTAATTTTCCAACTCCTCTGCTGGTTACCTGTTGACCTGACATGCTTAAATGGGAAAATGATGGTAGTGAGGATGAATAAAGTAAGCAGAAACCTGAGGATGATGGTGCTAATGGCTGTAGAATTAAACTCAAAACGCATGATGATTCCTGGCAGCTCCAGTACTTTGAATATCGACATTGATTCTTCTTATGATGTTAAAGTTGTTTGAATACTGTTAAATAAGATAAATTTGTGTTCCCATGGTTACTGAATTGAATATTGGAATGTATTTTGACGGATTAAACTGAATTAGTAGAAAGTAAAATTACACAAAATTAATATTCATTCTCCCTGAAATCAATAAAAAATTGTTATGCAAAAAATAAAAAATCCTCTTGATTAAATTAACTAAAAAGTTTTACAGCATCGTATTATTCATGCAGTAAGATGTTCATCCCTACATTGTATAAAAGATGCATTTCATTTGCAGAAGCTGAATTCAAGGCCACAAATAGTGCAGAGTGTATCCCATTTATACGAAACAAGGTCATCTATCTGTCATGAATATATATACTTGCATAACATCTATTAAAGGCATATTACATGACAGCTCAGTTCTGTTGCTCCGGACATTCTCCGGGGATACTCCGGGCATTCTTTTTTTTTTTAGATAAAGCGCATGCATCTGATAATTTCAACAAGCTTGCAGAAATATTGATCCAAGAGTTCCAGGAAGACAGATCTAGATCAGCTCTCATATTTATAATCATGATCATTCCAACTTCACTGGGCCTGTGGGTCGGTCAATACATGGTTTGGTTTGAATTGAATAAGTAATGCCCACTAGAACTCTTATTATCTTTATCAGCATAAAAATAAATAAAACTTTTGTACAGAATTAAAGTACGGCGGACCAAATATGCATTGCAAACCAAGACCTGGTGACACGCTACCATTCGCGACCCTCATTGTTTGGACGGAATTAGTAATAAACACAAAACAAAATTAACACTAATTATTTTAAATTATTAATGAAAATATGTAGGATTTTTTAAGAAACTGTTGTTGTTAAAATGTAGATAAGTGGATTTCTTGCAGCAACCTTGGTAGCATTTGGAGACGACAAGGTATGTATATCAAATATCAAATTAAATTGCAAAGAAATTACTTCAAATTTTTAATCATTCTGTTTGAAACTAGGTGGATGGTTGGGCATATGGAATTTTTGGGAGCTATATGGTCTGTGCAGCAGGGCTGGTTTACTACGTTATTCAGAACGTATGGACATTTTCAAAGAAGAGCGAGGTATTTTTGAATACATATATTTTTTGTAATTTTCTTGCATGTTTTCATTTATAATCCGAATTATTTTATAGGACATTGCGGTCACAATGAATTGGGTTTGTGCAATGTGTACTCTCTTAACTTTCTCCGTCTTTGCTATCTTGTACCTATACTACACTAAATTTCTTGGGATCCCAGTAGCTGATATGGTTGTGGGTATAGCTGCAATCCAAATCTTGACCATTGGACTCATATTTCTCGGCTACGTGTTGGCAATTCACCTGTTCCCAAAGCGGACTGATACCTTGCCCCTTGTCATCCTTGCATTTTTGGTTGTCATGGGAAATGGACTGTATTTGGCAACTCGAGTATCATTCCTAAATGATAAAGGAAGTATTTGGGATTATGGAACTTTTGGAATTTCCCTAGCTTTTTCTCTGGGACCCTTCACCTGCGTTGGGAGAGAGGTTTGGTTTCATGTGACTGGAAAAAGGGTAATCACCCTGTTTTACTCAAAAAATATTTTTACATATAAATATATTAAGTTATTGTTTACTATTTTCTTGGTCAGGAAGCATCCGTGTATAACATTTGGGCTGCTAGTATTACCCTAATGGGAGGAAACTTTTTGGTGTTTGTCATCTTCTTCTTTACCCAATTCACATCGCTTCCAGCTGGTCCCCTCTCTGCGGTGAAAAGAGATATACAGGGTTGCTGCATTATTTACTCGGCTTCTGCTGACGCGTTACTCCTACTACTTTGTAGATGGGGGTCACCATTTCTAACTGAAGGAAAGGGAGAACCAGGGAAAGATTATGAGGAGGAAGATAGCGACTTTGCTGAGCTGGACTTGTTGGATTTAGAAAATGGGACAGAGGAGAAAACCTCAACTAAATATGATCAGGATTCCAATGGAATTAAAAAATGTTGTGGAAGCACATGTTCTTTAGGGGCTGATTCTACTTTTGAAGTAAGAGTGATTTAAAAAACAGAAGGGTAAAGAAAGTTTAAATGTATTTTCATCACATTTAGATTAGCTATCTGTTCTTCCCTGTTTGAAGATAATGTGCAAGTATTGTCACGATATATGAAATGATAACATAATCATGTGTTTACAGGGTTTTAAAATTAGATTTACCTCACATTTATCTATTTTACTCATTATGTATGCGTCCAAGCAAATCATAAACAATTCAAATAAAATATTACAAATTAAAAATGAACTTATTGCATTGAGCATTGATCATTGTCATCTACTGAACAAAATGTTGGTGGAAGTCGATGTATGTAACATCTCGTTTCGTAAAAAATGGAAAATCTATTCTCCCATCCTTACCTTGTCCCCTTTCTTATTCACATGGAGAAAAATCTGGGATAAAATATAACCTTGAAACAAATGGATTTCAAGGAGTGCAAATTATTACTATTGATCTTGTTTTTCTCCGTACTTGTTGCTTACTTTTTTAGGATGATGATGCGTAGGTGCTTGCATTTTTTGTTAGGTATCGAAACATGCTACATCCATCTTATGTATATAAATACATGCAACCCATAATGTTATTTTGGTGCCTACAAGTTGTCGGAGAAAGTCGATGCACTTTCTCTCCGAAGACAAGACAACTCACGCATGCGACAAGAGTGGGAACATGTTTGAGATGAGATGTATTGATTAATCTCAAGTTGGCCACTGTAGGTTTTTGCAGAAAATGGGAGAAAGTTCAATATTTGCACGGGGGCTCATAAAAGAAAAGGACGTTGACGTTTGACGTCGTACTTTTCTATCTATCTAGAAAAATCTTTGTGGCTTACGAAAGTTGCCACGGTCGCCAAAGGATTAAAGGACTCTAATAAATTGCATGTCAATTTTAACAATTTGAAAACCGAAAAAATGGAGGCGCTAACAGAGAGTCCTTCAAAGCAACTCGCAAACAAGAAAAGTGGGGAGTCTCTCCCCTACACGACTCTTACCATTTGGACGGAATTGGTTTGCGGGATTTTGGCAGCAGCTTTCACTGCATTTGGAAATGACAAGGTTGGTAAATGCTTTGAAAGTTAAGCACGTACATTATATGTAATTTGTCATACAAATTTTTCTTTTATGTTGTTACCAGGTGAATGGGTGGGCGTACGTGATATTCGTGATTTATTTAGCTTTTGCAATCGGCTTGTTTTACCATCTTGGACGGGAAATATGCACAGACAGCAAAGAAAACGACGTAAGTTAAAATATTATTATTATTTTTACAAAAACCAATGAAATTATATGTATGAATAAATATATTTCTGTAACTTTTAGGCCCTTTCGATGTCCATGAGTTGGGGCTGCGCTATATGCACCATTGTAACCTTTTTGCTTTTCGGGATCCTCTACTATTACTATACAGGATTACTTGGAACCCCCGTAAATGCTATGGTTACTGCTATTTGTGGGATACAAGTTATAACCGTGGCATTTCTTGGTGTGGGCTACTTACTTTTGGTACAGTTTTTCCCAAGGGCAAGTGACACCTTTCCACTTGTGGTCATTGCATTTTTGGTGGTTTTGGTAAGGAAAAATAAATAATACTCTGTCATAGCGACAAGTAAATTTCCGTATATTTTATACAAAAAAAATCTCTGTTAATGTTCCTAGGGCAACGGACTTTTTGCTACGGCAAGAGCCGCATTTTACAATGATTGTGAAAATGCTTGGGCATACGGGATTTTCGGCATTTACATTACCATCACGTCAGGTTCACTTTGCTGCATTGGACGGGAATTGTGGTCCCACATGACCAAGGATCGAGTATGTTACCTTGGCAACCAACAACCTTTATGTAGCAACCAATTTTCCAAATTTATATTAATTTTTCTTTTTTGATTTTCACAGCCAGTATCCGGCTATATGGTTTGGGCTTCATGTATCGCAGTGACAGCATCCAACTTTGTGATTTTTATTGTCCTCTTCTACACTCAATTCTCATTCCCATCACCAGACCCGTTACCCACCTTGCAAAATGAGATTATGGGTGCTTGCGTTGTTTACTCTGGGGCTGCGGATGCTCTCTTATTATTATTGATTCGGTGGAGGCCCCCTATCACAAGCCGAAACAGGAAACATGTCGATGATGATGACTCCTTTGACAGTGAATTCAGCTCTACTTCTGATCAGGATTTGGAAAAGGGAGTGGAAACTTGCTTGAATAAAATTGGAGAGCAGAACGTTGAGCGTAATCCAAGTCAAATTTCAAATGGCAGCACAAGTACACTGGGACCGGAAGATGGATTTGACGTTCGAGTTATTTAAGTACGAGAATAAAGGCCGGGACAATGCAAGAACAAGATTTTTTTTGAGAAATAACCTAATTAATATCGTTAAACTTAAGCAAAAAATAGCATGTAAATTAATCCCAGTTTTAAAACAGCAAACAGCATGCATAGAAACAGTTTAACTCGTTCACAGGGTAACGTACGGTGCTTATTGTTGTTGAAATAAAACATGAATGCATATAATATCCCAAGCGTTGAATGTGTAAATACAACAGTGCAGTGGAGTGTTTACTATAACTACCATGAAATTTGTTGGCTATTGGACTGACTTTCCATATCAAAATTGAATCTCCCAATAGAAATAAAATATAAACTAACCTATACATAAAAATATTTGTTGATCATTATATTATTGATGTCAACTTTAAAGTAATAAAAATTAATTGTCAGCGTTGTTTACCAGATTACAGAGCAAACTTTAGTACTCAAAGTTCTTCTTGTATATCATGATACATACATTCATTTTTATTTTATGCGCATTATACAACAGCTATGCTATATATGCTATATCTAATCATTTTCGTCTATTGTACTTTCTTCTTTTTCTCGGAGAAAGTTTATACCTACTTAAAGACACGGTGAAAGCCGAAGCTGTCAGTTGCTCGCTCAAGGTCTAAAGCGTCTACCTTTTCATGCCCATATCTAAATCTGCAAGCAACAACTTGATACATGTGATGGTACCTACACACAGTAATTAATATGAAAGTGTACTAAAACCCTATAACTTGAAGAATAAAATGAGACCATTAGCAGCAAAACAAAAGACATCATCATATGCTATTGTAGCATTTACTATATGGATAGAACTGGTAAGAAACGGAGGAGTTGCGTAAAAATCTAATTGTTTATTTAGCCAATATACACAAAATGGCTTAAAAAATAATGCATTGTAAAACATGTTTTTTTTAAATTATCACAGACATGTGGGCTCGAAGCTACAGCTTGGACAGCTTTATACAGAAATCCCAACCGTAATATTTGGATAAACCAAATTTTCATAATTTATCTTATCTTTGGAGTAACGCTGATGTACTTAACTGGCGCTGAACTATGGACTCGTTTGAAACAAACCACGGTCTGTCATAAAATTATTTTGCTACATAACAATTATGTTACTTGTTACATAAAGGTACACAATTTTGTTTCTTTAAGATCAAGTCGACCACTCTAAATTGGCTTTGGGTGATTTGTACCTCAGTCACTTTTGGGGTTTTCAAGATCCTCTCTTTGCATAACGACAGTTATGATTTGGAATCCGGAATCTTGATATCTGACAAGGCATATTGCGTCTTTATTTTAGCATTGATTTTGTTTCCAATGATATATACTTGCTGTACCTCAATTTCTTCGGTTGAGAAAGTGCCGTTCCTTGTATTCGTAATTTTGTTTCAGTTGGTAAGGATAACATTTAAAATAATTTAAGTAATAAAGATCTGCATGTGATTATTATTATAACCAAAAAAATTCTATATTATTTTGCCCTTCAATTAAGGGTATCGGTGGGTTGGCTACCTTCTTAGCAACAATTGGCTCTGGAAATAAGGAAGTTAGTTTTAAAATAGCTCAAGTAAAAAGTTTATTGCAATGAATGAAAAATATTTTTCTCTTCGTTCAATTTTATTTATTTATTTAGCAGACTAGTCCCGATTCGCTGGCCATGGCTTACGTTTTTCTTGGGATTGATATGCTGGTTCCACTAACTCTACTTTGGGTCTTTTATTCAGATATTTGGACTAGTGAAAAACGAAATGATTCTGTAAGTTCCGAATACTAAATTAATTATTGCATTTCATGAAGTTATTTTGTCAGTGGTAATCATTAATGCAATAAAAAAAATTTCCTTTTAGAAACTGGTGGTTATTTTGTTTTGGAGTTGCCGAATCTGTACTGTACTTACAGGAATTGTTTTTAAGAATTTGTGGATAGGCCCAGAACCATTTCATCTTTTTCAAGGAGAATACTATTATGAATTTGGACTTTTTATTTATTCCTGCTACTTTTTAATTTCATTGGAGCTTATGTGTCTGGCATCCTGGGGTACTACTGGGACAAGTGCAGGAGATGACTGTTTTCGTTCAGACGTTGGTTATGAAATTGCAACGAGTTCAATATAAAATGCTCACTGCTCAACGTTACGCGACTGACTAGAGGATGAAAATTTTGGTTGAAATTAGAAACTTAAATTGTTGTACTTTGTGACGATTTGAAACCGATTTGAATTTCGTTTAATGTAACCTCCTGTGAATAATGTAGCAATTATAATAAAAAATGAATAATTTCAGAACCAATAATAAATCGTTTCGAGAATATGTATGAGATCTAAATGCATAATAGTAATACTTCATCACATTTTTGGGGGCATAATAATACTGACGGAGAAAGTTCTCGGAGAATGTTGGCCGTTAGGTACCTAAATACCCGGTGAAAGCCGAAACCATTAGCAAGCCGAAGAGCAACAACCCGTTTTCGGTTTGCACTTTGGACTTTCACTCAAAATCAATAATATGTCATTAATCTTCGCAATATTTTAAGAAAATTGATACTATTTAGTTACCATCAATTATAACGTTCAAAATGCCAAACGGTTAGAAAACTTTGGATAGGAAAAGGGGAAATGAGACCTTTAGCAGCCTCCCAGGAATCAGGGTCATATATCGTAGTAGCATTCACCATTTGGATAGAGCTGGTGAGCATTTTTCAATTGATTTTTTTCATAAAATTTGCATTTAAGCTATGATAAATAAAATTGATGTTTTTCTTTAATTTTCTTCACCAAAGGCTTGTGGACTTGAGGCTACTACTTGGACGGCTTTCTATAACAATCCGCACCATGATGTTTGGATTTATCTAATTTTTGGACTTTACTTAACGTTTACATTAGTATTGATGTACCTAACTGGACCGGAAATATGTGCTCGTTTGAAACAAACTGCGGTATTAATTTAATTTATTCTTATTTTTTGGATTGAAGCAAAAATATAAATGTTATATTTTCCACTCGTTATTTCAGACAAAGTCGGCTACTTTGAATTGGGTTTTTGTGCTTTGTACCCCTATTACTTTCGCCATATTCTGGTTTCTTTACAAACATAACCAGAACTTGGAGTTGGATGCACCAACACACATGCTGGACAAAGCTTACCATGTCATTCTTATGGTGTTAATTTTATTTCCGAGTTTCTACATGCTCTGCTCTTTCGCTTCTAATGAACAGCTGCCTCTCCTCATATTTATAATTTGGATACAATTGGTAGGTTTTCATTTTTTTAAATAAGTAAACAAATATAAACGGAAAGTTTCTATTTTTTTCTTCCAAAATTGTAACTATAAAGGGTGCTGGACTTGCGATAACTATCCCTACAGCGTTTATTGCCAAGAAGGTTATCCTCAGGCAACGTCATGGATTTATTTTCCATACCAATTAATTATTCTTAAATTATGATGACTATTTAATAAATGGGTATAATTAAAACATAATTGTTTATATAGAAAGGGAATCCCCATTGGCTACTATTGGCATACATAGTATTTGCGATTGATTCCGTGATGGCGCTAAAACTTGTTTATTTTACTGGACAGGAAATATGTTCACATAACAAAAGGAATGTTCCGGTATGTTTTTCTTCTTCATTTTCTCAAACAAAATAATATATTTTCTTAACTAAAATTGATGTATTCATCTTCTATTTTTTTATAGAACCTAATGATAATTTTATACTGGACCTGCCGATTCTGTACTTTAATGACAGGGCTCTTATTTGTTGCAATGTGGGGTTACCACGGATCCCTCCTATCAATACAACCCAGTTATGCATACGCAGTTGCTGTGTACATGTACTCGTTCTACTTTTTAATATTATTGGAACTCCTACCTAAAAAGATTCCATTGGTTCAAGGAGGTGAGGAATTTACGGTTACTTACGGTTCAGAACTGGGACTAGAGCTCGGCCCAGTTTAGAATACAGACTGATTTGATAAAATATGAGAGACGGAAGCTACCTTGACTGATTTTGAAATGACGTGGGATGCGATAAAATGGTAGTAAAGCCTTTAGACTTAGATTCAATCTAACATTCAATGTTTATAACGTATACGTATATACATGCATATCATAAAAAGGAGAATAAAAACTTTCATAGAGATGGGAAAAGCAAATTTTTTTGGCATGAATAAAATTATTATTAGATTGTGTTCATGTTCAGGCATGTGTCAATCATAGTGTTTCTAATGGGAGCAGGTCTTGTTGCTCTCATTTCATTTTTTTATCTTGGAAAGAAGGCCACACGCGTTGAAATTTAATTTGCATCTAAAAGGTTTCAAGATTCCAAGGCAGGCTGGGATTTCTTTGGCTAATTTAATTCCAACTTTTATTTGCACGCTCCTCTACAAATTGCAACGTGGGTTGGAAACTTGGTTGAGAAAAGGTATTGTAAACCAGTAATATTATTACAAAACACAATGATATTACGGAGAAAGCAACAGACGTCAGGTATGACTGACATGGCATGGCATGGCATGAAAGCAAGTGATTGAGTTACATATCTTTTCACTTGAGCAACAATGCGCATAAATTCTGAGAATTCGTAACCTAATCAGATTTTGCAATCAGCTATATATGGGTTCTTCATAGCCATTGATCCACATCCATCCACTTTTTCTTGGAATAGAGTGGTTTAGGTACATTCTGTGGATCTGCTCGAGATCCGTCTAGAAATTCTATTATGAATACACATGCTTCGTGTAAAATGTTCAGAGAATTTGATCACATTTTTATTCCATTCTTTTCGCTACTGCACTTGTTGAACAGAAATGTGAGCAGTCTATGAAACCTGCTTGCTAATAGGACTGAATAGCTTGAACCTTTATTCCAATGTGATGTGATCTGCTGTCATCATTATCATCATTTTTTCTCTCTCAGAGAACAAATATTTGTAAAGGAAATGTATCTTTTGCAAAATGTGTACACATTGTGTTACACGTGCCTCATATAATATTTGATAGTCATATACATATATATTAGGCCAGAAGATACGGAGAAAGCCGAGTAACTACTAAGTTGGTTGCGAACCTATCGATCTGGATCAAAGATGTGGTTTGGTTTCGGAAAGTAAAAGTCGGGAAGGATGAGATTTTGGTGTGGAGAATGAGTGTTTACAGCTCTCAGTTGTAAACTAGACTTTTTGCGACTTTGACTTTTGGATAGAGAAAGTGTGATCACAAAATAAAGTATATACATTACATTGGATTGGGGTTTTGACAGGATAATTGGGAGAGCAAATTATTAGCAAAATGAATTGCTGCCCAAAATATGAATCTTGTGAAGCATATGCTTTCGCAATTATCGCCGTATGGATAGAGCTGGTAACTTAAGTTTTTCAAAATTTGTAAAAAAATGTAAGTTAAAATGTCAATGCTAAAATAATTATTTTGTTGGATTTATAGGGATGTGGTGTTGCCGCTGCGGCGTGGCCAGCTTTTGTTCACAACAAGGTAAAAACTTATTTTTTCTCTCGATAATTTTCTTAAAATTATGAAAAGAAGGAAAGATGACTAATTTGATATAAATATGTCATTTCTGTAGGCTGGAGATACGTGGGCGTACTTGATATTTTGGATTTATTCCGCTTTTGCGTTCCTAACGTTTTTATATACTGGATGGGCAATATGTTCCAGGTCGAGAAAAAGTCGCGTGAGTTAAAAATTTGTCGAAAATTACATAAATAAAATTTAAATGTGTTTTAATTGTTGACTAAAAAATTTTGGGTTTGAATTCTTTGTAGGAAAATTGTATGATAATGAATTGGGTTTGCGTCATGAGCACGGTGGTAACACTCGGCATTTTCTATCACTATTTGGGGCACCCTGATACACCTCTAAATGGCACAGTAGTCCATCTCTTTGGACTCTTTGTGGTGACCGTTGGATTTCTCAGCGTGGGCTACGTTTGTTCCGTTAATTTTCTCCCAAATTGGACGGATCCATGTCCTCTCGTTGCCATGACGATTTTGATTGAAATGGGAACCGGACTTTTTGGGACAATCAAAGCTGTATTTTGTGCTGAAAAGGCAAATGTCTGGGCATGCATTGTTTTTGGTATCTACGTAACCTTCTCCACCGTCCTGCTTTGGTATATTGGACGAGAACTTTGGTCATTTGCGATGGGAAAGAAGGTGAATGATTTGATTTCTTCATGATATTTCGGTTTCTAATTTTTTCCTCAGAATAATAATTTAAATTTATGATGATTTTGTCTAAATTTCTTTTCAGAGTAAAATGATTTACGGTATATTGGATGTTTGCACTCTTGTAACGGGAGGCTGTTTTTGCGTCCTATTTTTCACCCAATTTACCTTACCAAGTGGAAGACTTTCTACCCTTGAGAGAGAAATTTTTTGGTCATTTATCCTCTACATTTTTGCTGTGGATGCTCTGCTTTTGCTTTTATTTCGCTGGACATTTAGTATACCTGGTTGTGAATGCGACTCCCGGGAGGACTCAAGCGATTGGCATGATCATGATGATGAAAAGTCAGAATCAGGCAAGGAATTTGGTGAACAAGATGATTTGGAAAAAGGAAACAAGGATTCAAATACCAAAATGATTAGCGATCATTTACAAAATAATGGAGGCCAAGAGTTATCTGGGAGCTCGAGCACTCTTGGTGCCGATTCAGCTTTTGAGGTGCGAGTGATTTAAATGATAAAATATAGTGGGTGGTATGGTGTACAGGGTGTTTGAAATATACATATTGAAATTTTACTAAATGATTTTTCTTATTATTTATTATGAAAAATGCTGCACTTATAATAAATTTGAATGAAACAAAATAAATCAAGTTTCTAGCTTCTATTTGTCACTTTTTATTAACCCCATGGAGAGAAAGCATACATATAACCTAGGTTTAACGTAAGCCGTAGCCCTTGAGCCTTTTTTCTTGTTTTTTATTCCCATCATTATTTGTCGTGGGGGAATTGCTTGAAGGAAACTTTCCTACTTCGGCTTCCATTCGTTAAACTTTTTTATTCGATTTTACCGTCACTCCTCTGGTGTTCCTTTTTGAAAGGATAAATAATGGGAGAATGTCGTGCGGAAGAAGTAACCCGAATAGATCATAATTAAGGAGGGTGTATATAGAAACAAAATGCAAAAATATATGCATCTCAAAGCATTTGGCTTTCCCTTTCCATTTTTCCTAATTAAGAACAGTCATGAATGACACCAACAACCCATTCATAAAACGTGTTTGTTTGTTCTAACGGAAAATGTTCCGAGACAGCCGAATTCCTTTTCGTTCCCTGCCTGTGTACATACATAAGGGGATACCTACCTCTAACTTTCATATAACAATGGTGCAATGCGCCCAAGATGGGCAAAAACCCAACATTATTGATCCTGACGTGCGACGACTCAATCCCAAGCAGAAAGGGACGGGGTAAAAAAAAAGTCTCAAGAAAATCCCAACAGAACTGAAGCACACACACATCACATCATCTATCTCATTCTCATCCCATGTAATGATCCTTTTATAGTGTACTTAACATAGAAATAGGATGTAGGACATGGAGACACGTACTCAAAAATTAGCACGCAAAATTTCACCAGCCGAGTCTCAGAGTCTTATTTGGTTAACAAGGTACAACTGGGGAACACACAAAATACAAAACCAAAAAATCAGGATCAATTAGAATCAACATGCTTTGCAGCTGCTGTCCAAAATCGACTAGAGCCTTTGTCCTCATCTCCGTCACCATTTGGATTGAGCTGGTAAGTCAAAAAGTCTAAAATAGGAAAACACACCTTTAATTTCACTTTCTCATCTTTGTTACTTTCACCTCATTACTACTTTCACTTTGATGTGGTTTGTGCTTCTCTTACTTTCTCCACTAACAATATAAAGGGTTGCGGTCTCGTGGCTACGGTTTGGACAGTGCTCTTCAACGATAAAGTACACAACTGGTTTTCTTTTTTCTTTTTGAGATTTGAAATATTTTTGATGATGATAAATAATATTCATGTCATGATGAATAATAATGTTGATAAAGATAACCATGCACATTTTTTGACAAGCTTTAAAGAAGTACCACTCTCACTACTACTCACAAATATTTTTGCAGTTGGTGGATATTTGGGCATATATCATTTTTGCGGTAGATTTAGCCTTTGCACTAGGCTTGTTTTACTGCACAGGTCAGCTCACTTGGTCTCGTTTGAAACGAAATCCGGTAGGTGGTAAAGTACGTAGGGTGTTTTAGTAGAAATGTTGACATTGATTTTTAATGAGGAATTTGCATTTTGAATATTTTCCCTGAATTTGTTTCTACTCGTTTTTTAGGAACAATCGGCAAGCCTCAATTGGACTTTTGTGGTGGCAACAATCTTCACATTTGGCCTCTTTGTTGCTGTTCTTTGCTACAATGGGGATGTTCTTGTGGGGAAAAACGAAAGTAATAAATTGCTTCATGGAGCGTTTGGACTTTATGCTTCCGTGGTGGTTGTGGTACCACTCATTTACATGATCTTTTCTGCTTCACCCCTGACTTTGGAGCTGTTTCCATTCGTAATACTTGTTACGTTGACTCAACTGGGGACAGGGTTGGCTTTGACCACCTACACGGCATTCTTCAACCACAAACCTATTAATGTTTGGGCCTATATTCTGTTTGGATTTGAGATTGCCTTCGCGACTGGATTATTTTATTATACTGGGAGGGAAATTTGCTCACGGTTTGGAGGAGAGTCAGAAGTAATTAATACAGAATTATATTTCAAGTACTTTCATTTTTTCCAATTTTTAACACCTTTTATTTTGCCACTTTTCCCAACCCTTACTTTTTTCCCAATTTTGCCACTTGTTCAAGCTCCACTAATTTTTATTTTTTAATAATTTTTTTTAGGACAAGCTTGACACGGTATACTACTGGGCTTGTGGAATCTACACAGTGAAAACAGGTGGATTATTTGTCATCGTGTGGTACTACAACGCATTTGTTCTTGGTCAAATCAGCTTGTCCACGGTATTTCTGGACGCGTTTGGAATGTACCTATTCTCACTCTATTTGCTCACCCTTCTCAAGTGCATACCTGACGATCCGAATGACAGCGATGACGAGGGAGTAAGCAAGTATGAAGTAGAGCCTGATGCTGACAAACCATCTGCTGCAACTGCTGCTGCTGATGATGATGATGGCGACGACCTCGAGAGTGTCTCGTCTACTCAAAACACATTGACTGTGAACTGAATTTATTGCAACGCAACGAATACGAATGACACATAAAAATGAATAATCATTACATTTAAGTAAGTGTAATTACACGTGTATGTTATGTACAAAAAGTACATTATAAAAGCAGTGAAATTTTTTTTCACCTGCGGAAAAAATACTTATCAATCAATATATTATTAAAACTAATATCATGATGCATGGATTTATATCAATTCCAAATCAAATATGCACTTTTGTTGAAAAATAAATATGGACACACAGAAGCACTAAAAATGTGAAGTTTAGAGTGGCAAAATGAAATATTGGGATTTATTAATTTACTCTTCAACTATATTTCTATTTATTTATTTATTTTATTAAGAATAATAACAACAAAACTAAAAGCTGCACAGGTACTAAAAGTACATAATTAAATAAGTATTATCAACATTTTGGTAAATTGAGCAACTAAATAATTATTCACTGAAAAAAAACCCAAAATATTATTTTTTTCAGTGAAAACTATATCGAATATTTTTTTTATATATCACTATTATCGAACGATATGTGTAAGTTCTAGTCAAGGTGGCGTGTTTGTCGATCCCGAAGAAGTCTTAGGCGTTGAGCTCTGTCACTTTCAAACCTGTCCATTTCCTTCTTAATTGCTTTCTCCAAAAGTGCTTTTCGGGCGGCAAGTTTTTCCAACAATTCAATTCTTTCTCGTTCCCGTTTGGCATCCGCCTTTTGAGAAGTTTGTTCCTGACCATGGATTAATTGCTTGAGCTCAATATCTCGGTCGGCCTTGGCCTTTAAGTAAAGCTGCTCTTCAGTTTCTTTATCACAATCAACCACCTCACCACCAGCTAAGCAAGTCGGCTTTTTGGGGGTTTTGGGTCGTTGGGATAGTTCCAGCTCTCGCTTCTTTTCCGCGTGCCTCATGTATTGGTGTTGATTAGCTAGCTCAACAACAAACCTCTTTTTCATCTGACTTTCCTTGAGATTGTGAACTGCAAGTTGTTGGGAGATTTCTAGCTTCGCGACAACCTCCCCTTGTTTTAAAATTAGGGTGTGAACCTGCTCCAGTTGATGTTGTCTTTCTTTCAACTCTTTTTGAAGGAGGTCTTCCTCGAGCTTATGAAACTCAATTAATTTCTCCCTTCGTAATTTTGCCAGCTCCACTTCTAAAAGGAGTCGTTGTCCATTTGCCATTTCCAATTCCAGCTGCTGCGGTTGCTGTTGCCCTACATCCATAATTTTTTTATTTTGTTTCAGCTCCTTTTCCTTGACAAAATGTTTCTCTGCATTTTCATTCTCTTTGGCTTTCCGCTCTAAATTCTTATTCCGTTTGTTTCGAAGCTTCTTTAACTTTTTTGGAAATTTACGAAGAAGTTTCTCAACCTCGGAATTCAACTGTTTTTGATTCCCTGTCATTTCAAGGCGATGCTTCTCCTCCAGTTTGACAATAATATTTTGATGTTCTCTCCTCATTCTCAAGTATTCTATCATATGCTGCTTGTCATCATGTTCCTCCACTTTTTCCTTAGAAGGAATCAAAGAATGGATGATGGGGAAGGCAAGGAGGTTGAGATTATAAACTTCACGGGCAACGGCTTTCGCATTAGTTACCATGTCAAATAGGATATTTGATGAGGTCTCCCTTTGGTGACGGATAAAGGGATGGGCTGAAAGTTGCCTTGACGTGGGTCTCTCATCCGGATTAATTTGAAGACACTCATTTACAAAGTTTTGAAATTCTGGTGAGGAATTTCCAGTGGAATTCAAAGTAGGACTTTGGGTCTGTGCTGCGATGAAGTAGAGAGCACTCATCGGGTTCATGTTGGAATATGGGGGTTTTCCTTCTGCCAGCTCGATGCAGGTGATGCCCAGTGACCAGATATCCACCTTGGTGTCATAAAACAGATCCTCGTCCATGGCATGAACGATTTCAGGTGCGATCCAAAAAGGAGACCCAACAAGAGCCTGACTTGGAGAGTGGAGAGAGCCTGAGCCAAAGTCGGAGAGCTTGACAGTTCCGCTTTGAGTTAGGAGAAGGTTGCCTGCTTTAATATCTCTGTGGATTCGACCCAACCCTGACAGATAAGAGAGGGCTCGAAGAAGGCCGGTACAAAGAGCTCCAATCTCTTCTTCTGATAAAGGCCGCTGGAAAAGTTGAAGCAAGTCGGAGGCAGAGCCCAAGCAATATTCCATCACGAGCTGAAAAGCCAAGACGAATAAAAAAAAGTTTGTAATTTTTTATCATTAAAATCACAGCTAATTATTGTGATTCTGATTCTTTAGTTTTAGTTAAAAGAATATTGTTACCCATGTCGTGTGCTCCTTCAAGTAGCACTCTTTACACTCTATGGTATTGGGGTGGCTGACATTCCGCAAAAAATAGAACTCTCTTAATATATCTTTCCATTTTTCTGGGGATTCCCTTCCCATGAAAGACATCTTTTTAATTGCGACCATCTCCCTAGTCTCCCTGGACAGGGCGAAGTAAACCGTGCCAAAACTGCCATATCCAATTTCTTTCAAGCTTTCATAAATCCTTTCTGGATCTCCAGTATTGAAGAGGGACGCCACGTCTAAGGCTTGTAAGCTTTTCCTAATTTACCACAAAAAATAAAATAAACACATTTTTAAACAAAATAAACACTTTTTACTTGCAAATGATGTTTCCTTTCCAATTTAATCTGCTCCTAATCTAATCCCAGACACATACCAACCAGAGACAAACAAGTCATTCCACACGTCAAATAATTTTAGTTTTATATAATAAAAACAAACACGAACAGACTTACCTGAGCTCCTTCTCCGTTTCTAAATCGGGCTCACTTTTGTGCTCGTCACACTGATCCATTCTTATCATCGTCATCCTCTCATCATCATCATCCTCCTTCTGAATAATTGCCAAAACATTCCAAATCCTAATCCGATAAATAATTTGAGGTAGAGTGAGAGTGAGAGAGATCGTGAAAGATCCATATGTACCTACCCTACACCACGTACACTTGTGGATATTAATTCTCCGAACACACATGTGTGTGCAGTAGTAGTAGTCTCCTCAAGTCTGCTCTTGCTACACTTTCTTTCCCGAGCTTACCCGAGAAATGTTCGTTTTTGCGTTGCGAAACATGCAGCAAGGTTTTTTCTTCTTATTCCACAACGGTTTACTCGGTCCGTTGCCGTTGCCAATCCGTCTGGCTGGGAGGAATACTTGATTTGATGTTATATTATGCGGTTGTTGTGGATTGCGATTGCATTTATTGCGTCGCTAAAAATAGCAAAAAACATTGGAAAATGCATGATGATGATGATGATGCACAGTAAGCTGTAGCTAAGGTTGTCGTTGTTGGGTTGTTGGGTACAACATGCGTAGAAAGGTGAAAAAAAATAATGGACATTTTGCACGCCATCCTCCACTCAACTATTTTATTTCTTGATGAAAATTTGCGAAGCTTTATTTTTTTATTTATTTCCTTTTAAATTCTTTGTTAAATATCATGTTATTATTGATGGTTTTTTGGTGTCATTTATTTGTTGATTTGATGTTGTTGTTGATAAAGTTTTATAAAATCATCGTCAAACGTCAAAACTGATAAATTATTGTTGGCTTGATTCATTGATTGCGGCATATTACACATTTACAATAATTTAATTTATATAATTAATCATAAAATTTAATTTTAAAATAAGCCGTTGATGAGTACTATCGTTGATGTCGTCGTTTAATTTATATATCAGTGTGAATAATAATTATATTTTTTTGTTAATTCTTGTGAAAAATGCAACTGTCAACTGGCTTCCAATTGGCATTTATCACAAGTTTATAATGAAGTTTTTAAACACAGAGTTTTTTTAGGTCGGGTTATCAGTCACAAAATTACAAAGATGAAGAAGAGTTTCACTGATATTTAAAAATATTTGTAAACCATTAAAATTCTATAGAGCAAAAATTGTTATACATTGAAACCATTATTATCTTTCTAAAATCTTTTCGTTGAAATTAAGGCTCCATTTACTTATTGCATTTAGAGTAACAATAATAATTAATAATAATAAATATTATATTACAAACAAACATTAAAACTAATGAATAATAATGATGATGATGATGAATGCGTTAGTATTTTTAATTGTTATAATCATAGGTTTCATTTGATTCTTAAACCTAACTGAATGTTTTGAATAGCACACAATTATTATTATTATTATTATTGATCTATATAATTATGTTCAAGTTTGTAAGTAGACTATAGTTTTAGTATTTTAGCTAGCACAACGTACAACCAAAAGAATTTAGAGAATAATTCGTCATATTTTCGAATTGAATTGGATTCCAATTTTTTTCTTCAAATGTAAACTAACTAAACTTGACTTAAATTACTCTCACTTTGATTATTTGAAGGGGTTTTACTTCGTCCTTCTTCTTCTGACGTTGGCGTCAGCGTCAATGATCTGGAAATTAAAATTGAAACCGTTAGTTTTAAAAGTCTAATATTTTTATTTAAAAATAATAATAATTTTTTAGTAATTTTTTGTCGTACCTTAATCCACCCTGTACCGACTCCTCATCCAATTGCTCAAGATGCTCTGTCTGCAAGTCCTTAAGCTGCCTCATCCGCTCATCTCTTTCACCCTCAAATTCCTTGACCTCGGACCTTATTTTCTCTTCCAACTCCCTCCTTCTTTCTGCCACTCTGTTTCTCTGCTCCTCTTTATCCCTGTCCCACTGAGCCTCCGCTATTTTCGTGTCCTTTGAGTGGTACTCACACAACATTTTCATTTCTTTCTCCAACCTCTCCTTCAACTGCTCAAAGGGCTCCTCCTCTTGTTCTTTCCTTTGTTTTTTCCACTTTTTCTCTGCTCTCTTCATATACTCCCTTTGATTACCCATTTCCACATTTTGCAACTTTTTTCTTCGATTTTCCTTCAGCTGGTGAATAGCTTTTATATGAGCTGCCTCCATGTCTGAGCGTATTTCCATATGTTTTAAAAGAAGCGCATGCTTCTGCTCCATCAAATTCTTCTTTTCCCCCATCTCCTTCCCCAGTAGATCAAATTCGAGCTTGTGGTATTCAAGTAATTTGGTTCTGCTCAGCTTGCCCATTTCCACATCTAAAAATTCTTTTTGAGTACTCATCATCTCCATCTCCTCCTGTTCCAAACAATCCTTTTTATGCTGGAATACCGCTTCTCTTCTCCAATTCTCTTTGTTTTGGAGCTCCTTTCGCTTTCTTGCCTCAAACTTGTTCCTCTCGACCTCTTGTTTTGCTCCAATTTCTTTGGAAAGTTTTTTCTCGGCAGAGTCATTAGATTTACTTTTTCTGTCCAACTCATGTTGATGCTGGTAGCTTCCGACTTGGACCTTTTCCAATTTTTTCCCAAATTTTTGAAGCATGTTCTCATACTCTTTGGCAAGTTGTGCTTGACTTGACTCCCTTTCATTTCGGTGCTTTTCCTCCAACTTGAGCAATGCTTCTTGGTGCTCCTTTAAAAAAAATCATCTTTTTGTAGTGACCTTTCTCCAAATTTCTATTATTTCTAAATTAATTGTATTCTCCAAACCTTTCTTGTCCGTTTATAAAAACCAATGTGCATCATATTGTCGGACGAGGGATCGTGCTCCATTTCTTCCCTCGTGAGGATAGAAATTGTGGCAAAGTTTGTGAGTTGTTTTGGAAACTCACTTGAAGATTTTCCTCGGGATTTGGAGGAATAGGCCATCAACACCATTGTCATTTTCTCCTTCGTTTTGCTAATCAAATCAAGGAGGATCTCGGTTGGGGAGCGAGAAGGGGTTTGTGTTTCCTTGACGATGAATGGGTGGAATAGCAATTGCTCTTTGGAACTGGGTCGATGCTCAGGATTCTTTTTAAGAGAGGTTTCCACAAAATTCCGGAATTCTTGGGACCATTGATTTTTTCCAGAGGATGATAAAGTTGGGCTGTCATTTTCAACAATGTGATAGAGAGCACTCATCGCGTTCAAATTGAAATATGGAGGTTTTCCTTCGGCGAGCTCGATGCAAGTTATTCCCAGAGACCAGACGTCTACCTTTCCATCATAGGAAAGACTTTCCAGGATGAGTTCTGGAGCCATCCAGAAGACCGTGCCGACAAAAGACTGCGCTGGACACTGGAGGGAAGCGGAACCAAAATTGGTTAGTTTGACGGTGCCACTTTCCGTTAAGAGAATGTTTCCAGCTTTAATGTCACGATGAATGCGACCCAAAGCATGCAAATGAACCAGCCCTCGTAAAACCCCGTCACAAATTGCACCAATTTCTTCCTCTTGAAGGGGCTCTTTGTGAACTTGGATTATGTCGGAGATTGAGCCTAAGCAAAATTCCATGGCGAGCTAAAAAAAACGGAGAAACCATCATAAACGGAAATTAAGTACCTAAATATATTTTTGAAATTTTATTTTTAAATATATTTGTTTTTTCATGGTTTTACCCAAGCCGTGTGCTCTTTGAGATAACACCCTTTGTACTCAATTGTGTTGGGATGGGAAAGATTCCTTAAAAATCTTATCTCCCTCAAAATATCATCCCAACTATCCCCACATTGTTTCCCCGTAAAAGACATTTTCTTCACGGCCACGATCTCCTTGGTCTCCTTGTTATGGGCAAAATATACGGCTCCATAGCTACCCTGCCCAACCACCCTCAAATCCTCAAAAATATTTTCCGGGTCTCCCTTCTCAAATAAGGAGGCAACCTCAGGGTCGTCAAGGTTACCAGGTCTACTATTAAAAAAATTAAGGAAACCTTCAAATCCACTCGAAGAAGCTTCAACCATCTCTACTACTTTCCTACTCTCCTTCCCCCCGTCGTTGTCGTCGTCAGCTAACCTATGATGAAGTTGTTCCAGCCGACTTTCCACCTCTGGCGTCCGACTCCCTGAAGAAGACCTCTCAACTTGCATCCCGTTTTCATCACACTGCTGCATCATTCAAGTGACTCGCGTCAGCCAGTTGATCAAAAAAAATAGGAAGGTGGTGTTGTTATATTTCAACGTCAATTTCCACCCTGCTCATTTCCATCGAAAAATGATTATTATTATTACTATCCACTTTCACTTTCACCCGATTCCATAATAATTCAGATTGAAAAGATTAATGAACTAAAATCATGCAGAGAAAGAGAGTGAGAAACTTCCCATTTCCCTGACGTCATTTCAATATTATCCCTCTTTTCTTAAGTGTGACAAATCGATTGATAATTTGCACAATGACCTGGCACTGCTCCACATTTATTTACTGCCCCTGTTCTTCTTCCTTCCCCCTTGTCCTCAGCAGCTGTTTAGCTCTGTTCTATGTTTTGGTTTGTCTACAAAACTTCCTTTTTGGTTTTGGTTTCGTTATGGTTTTGTTGGGCTTGATATCTTTTTGTGGCTCAATCGATTTCTATCGTGATAAAACTAGAAGTAGTAGTATGTGATGCGTACTATAAACCGCAGAATGGTCATATATGGATTTTAACCAGAAGAGAAAGTCTAGAAGTCTAGCCTCTGATGTTTTTCTTCTCTGGTTTTCCCCGTCTTTATAAATCTCCTGCCTTTCTCTTGTCTTGCTTGTTCCAAATAAAAAGCGGAGCATGCAATGCACTGCTATGTAATGCACTAAAAGTAATACAACATACAGTAATGCTACACTCTACTATATGCTCCTGTTTTTGTTGGCAAACTATTGATCCCTCCGACTTCCAACTTCCAACTTTTGTTGAGCGTATTTATTTCTGAGTAGGGCTCTTTATGAAAGAAAAAGGAGAAGAGAGAAAGAAGAAAGTGGGAAAGGAAACTGTCGGCCTTTTTATGAGAACGATACGATATGAGAACTACGATGACGCTTAAAGCATGATGATAAATTGTTTAGTTGACGTGTTGGCGGAAGTATCAGCATTCAAAGAGCTGCTGCTTTTGCTGCTACTCAACTCAACTTACTTGGAACGAAAATAAAAAAAACCAGTAGAGGGGCTTTATGGACTTGGCAAATCCTTTCATCTCTTTTGATTACATTAGCATAATTCTCTATCCTTCTTTTCGGAACCAATTTCGGGAGTGAATTGACTTGACTATGAAACTCTATCTTTAGCCAAATGCATCCAGATTTTAGGGTAAAACTCATAAAAACTAGATTTGTCTCAGGGTGCCCCGGTGAAACTACTTAATCATTTATAAATGGATTGGCTTTTATTGCTTTCACTCTCCATTTACCTGACTGTTAGGTAGTAGGTGAGGCATGAGGTGAGGTGGTTGTGGGCTAGAGGCAAAAGGAGGTAGCCTTGGTAGAGACGGTGATCATGGTATGCATGGTAGATAGATAGATACTTAGTAGAATATGCCTTTGGCAATTGACCTTCAACCTTCACGCTTCATGATATTTCAAAGTGATACGCGGAGCAAGCCGAGCGGAAGCGAGATGTGGTGGAGAAAGCATGGGAAAAAATGCAATAAATGTGGATGGTCGGAATGGAGTGGAGTGAAGTGGAGATACAACAGAACATGAGAGCAAACCTGTTTTTTTAAAAGTATTGAAGAATATAGCTTGAAGCGACTTTGGGAAAAGGTGCACTTCACATACTACATACATACGTATGTATTTATTCACCCATCCCATGATCGAATTTTGGGTTGCTGTTCCTCTTTCGTTAGAAATTTATTGAATTTATATGGGAACCCAAATATACAATTGAATATGCAAAAATATGGCCAAAAAGTTTTGATGGAAAATAATGCAGACGTTTTTAATTATTTGTCTCACTTTCCCCCCGTATAGCTGCAGTAGCTTTTAGCTAGCTGGTATCAATTTAATTATAAGAATGAACATGAACATGATCATGATCTTTTTTATACTTTCCCTTATCACTCCTCATGACATTAACTTAACTGTTACATGTTTACACAACATCATGATTAGAAATAAGGTGGGGTATGTGGAAAGCTTCCTCTGTCTTTATGGAAGAGGCTTACACTAGTCACAGTCACGAGCTCGTAAATGACGTATGAAAATTATGGGTTTGAGCTCAAAAACGTTTCCCATAAAACTTGACATTTTCTCCCAAATGTGGATAAAGCCAGACTTGCATCGCCATTCAGCCATTCTGGAAATAGACAAAATAGTATGCATCATTCATGTATTCATCCAAATCCAATGCAACATCACAAATTCATACATGAAATGAAACACTAGACTTTTGGGGACCTGTTTGCAAATCTGTTGACAAGAAGATAGCAACGAATTGTGCAAAAAAAAGAAATTAATATGGACGCGTTAAAAAGAAGCTAAATGCGTATAGCTACACTTTCCAACATTCCTTAAAAGTGTTTCTGGTTGGGATACAGTTAATAAAACAAGCAAATATTTATTTTTTAAATCTAAGAACTGGTAAAGTAAACTTTCACATTTTTGTTTCTAAATGTAATTTTCATATCATTCCACTCACTTCACTTCAGGGTTACGGACTTTGGGCAATGGGATGGTCAGCTTTTTTTTCAACCAAAAGGTAGTAACACAACGTTTGTTAAGAAATATGAACAAAATACTACGCTACTGACTATTGAGCTGAGACAAAACTCTCCTTTTTAATGTTGACAGGAAATGGGTTGGAGCGCGTACATTATTTACTCCATTTATACAGCCTTTACAGTATTTGTTTTACACAATATTTCCCTGGAGATCCATTTATGGGCTCGACAACAACAAAAGGTTTTTGGGTTTGCCAATAAATCCGTACACTACTGTACTTAGTTATAATGCATCTATTTCAATTTCAAACTAAATGACAAACTCAAAGCTACTGAGAGATTTTGTTTTTGTGTAATTTTAGAAGAGTTGGTTCCCCATCAAGATCCTTCTCGCCTATATTCTAAGCGCTGTAATGACCTTGTGGCCGGTGACCCGACACAAAAAAGGCGTAATTGCAGACTTCCCAGGGCTAGGGCTTAGCTATTCATACGCAATTTTTACAACAACTTTCCTTGGTTTCAGATTATTTCTCTCCGAGTGACTTGCCGTTGATTCCTTTCTGGATATTTTCACCTTGGATTGATTTGGGTTGTGGGTTCTCCATCACGATTTGGACAGCGTTTTTCAACAATGTTCCAGTGGGGTTCATTTTTGGGGTGGAATGTGTCTTTGCTGGAATCATTGTTTGCTTCCATTTTGCGGATTTGAGAAAGATGTTGAACAATATTGAGCTGGGAAATGATAAAATAATTACGTATCCAGTTTTCGAGTGGGTTTTTTTATTTTCATTGTTGAGCATACGCTCTTCATCAAATGGTCCTCGAAACCTCGACGAGGTCAAGATTTGGATGCAAATTTCCTAAGAAATTATAATCCTGAAGAAATTAGAGCGCAAGTGGAGGCAATACGCATGGTATTTTTGGCATTAGGGGAACTCGTTTAAACCAAACATGTAAAAAAAACGAAGCAAAATTGTACACACAAATTATTAACGTTCGAAATAAAATGTAGCCGTATTTGTTTAAAATTAAAGTATTTTATCCTATTTTGCAAGCCTTTTTCTGGCATGAACAAAGGTTGGAGATTTGTGAATTCGTGATGCTATATTCGGATGCGGAGAAAGCCGAATGTCGATGCGCATTTAGGAAGTATCACAGCAGTTGGCAGTAGAAGCTTCATACAATATTTGTAATATCTCCATATTTTTATAGATCATTGCAAAAAAACACAACATTGAGCTTCAAGTTACAAGTCGCAAGTAGAAAAAATGGAAAAAGTGAAAGTTTTAATGAATTAATAAATAATAAAGTTACTAATAATTTTATTGCACACTGAATCATGGAAGCACTGAAAGAAATACTGAAGGAGTATAGCCCCCTTGGAAAATATTTTCTGAGGGTGTTCACCGTCTTGGTTCAACTGGTAAATAAGATGTTTTTTCTTTTAAAAAAATCATCAAAAATTCATAAATGTTTAATTTATTCATAAATGTCTCTGACTTGGGTGTAATTTTTCTTGAAAGGGTTGTGGACTTTGGGCAACGTCTTGGTCAGCTTTCTTTAACAAGAAGGAAGTGGATGTTTGGGCATATTTGATTTTCACAGTTTATTTAATTTTTGCATTATGTCTGCTTTGCAACATTGGTCGGGAAATCCATTTATGTTTGAAGCCAGAGCCAGTATCTTTGGAGGTTTGTGACCAGAACAAAAGACCACAGTTGATGGATTCTCTAAAGCAGAGAAAAAAATATTAAAAATAAATTTGAACTCGTCTTTATTTATTAATAGGGCACCATATTCCCCCTCCCCATCAGTAATTCATACTTGCTAAGTCTCTGCGTGACAACATGGCTCCTGGTCATCGTTATGATTTATAATGGAGAGGTACTTGGACATCCCCCTTCCAATACGGTGATTAACTACCCTCTCGCAATTTTCTCCCCTACTTTGCTTGGCTGGAGATTATTCTTTCCGAGGGACTTTCGGTTAATTCCTTGTGGATTTTTTATACCTTGGGTGGATATGGTAAGAGATTTAAAAAATTTTAATTCTTTTAAATTTTAAAATCATATGATTATACTTCAGATCAATATCTTTAATCAAGGGTTGTGGGCTCGCAATCACTGCATGGACAGCATTCTTCAATGATAACCCGGTGGGAGTGTGGGCCTACCTGATTTTTGGGGGAGAGTGTATCTTTGCAGGGTGGCTGGGTTTCTTCCAAGTTAAAGACTTGTGGAAACGGTTGAGTTTGAATGGATATCAGGTACAAATATCTATAATTAATTAATAGACTATCATTATTAT
The DNA here is from genome assembly GCA_964034955.1 of Orchesella flavescens. Classification (NCBI taxonomy): domain Eukaryota; kingdom Metazoa; phylum Arthropoda; class Collembola; order Entomobryomorpha; family Orchesellidae; genus Orchesella; species Orchesella flavescens. The sequence continues at coordinate 25,021,312 of OZ035957.1, forward strand.
TATGGTTTTGATTCCTGAAATTTCTTCTTTTGTCTTTCCAGCTCCGAAAAATTTATGTGCACTCTCCTGTGGTTGATATTGGTGCTATCGGGACAACCATTTGTTTCTGCGTTGTTTGCTTCTACAATGTCGTGGGACTAGGTCATGATAACATGTTCACAGTCCCAGTTTTTAAATGGATTTATTCCTTCTATGTTTTTGAGCAGTTGGCGATTCTCACTTTTTTCTCAACCCCTCGAGTTCCAGGAGGTTGTAACTCGGCTGCCAATGTAAATGACATTGATGTTGAGAATGATGCTGATGTTGAAGGAAGGACAGAGTCAATGTCTATGTTGCATTAAGCATTTATTGTATTTATAAAAATTATATATCATTAATTTTAATAATTATTGTGCCGAAAAAGTAAAGAAACATTTATGATGATGATGAAATGACTGAAGATATGGAAGATTATTATCGGAATGTTAATTGAGATTGGGAAAAATAAAAGTTTATTATTAAAATTCAACTATAATTATTAATATTTTTTCAAGTCATTAAGAGTCTTGTTGGCTCTGGTCTTTAATTCCTAATTCAGTTATGAGTGGGATCACCGTCGCCGGTCCGTCTTGTTCGTTGGTCCACTCTTCGTTGTGATCTTCATCATCCGTTCCTTCTCCTGCTGGATCTTGTCCGACTTGTCCTTGTGCTTTGAACTTGTTCTCTAACAAAAATACTGGTAAAAAGTCATCCGCATGCTCAGGTTTCAGTGGTTTTTCTAAATGTGTAGGAAGATTGGAGGGGTTACCACCTGAGGTGGTGGTGGTTGGAGGTGGGAAGGTGGTTACAGTTACAGGTGGTAAAGGATTTTCGTTAGTAGTTCTTCCCACAGCCCCAGTATCACTTTGTTGGCTAAGGTTGCGCACCCTTGGTGATAAAATCTGGGGTTGATGATGATAAGCTCCACCACCACCTCCAATATTAACAAATGGGGAGGCTCCTCCCACATTATCCATCACCACTGGGATTTGTTGTTGTTGTTGCTGCTGCGGCTGTTGAAATGGGTTGGGAAGTTGATGATACATTCCCGTTCCATTATTCATCATTTGAGGAATGGGATAATTTGAGGTGGAGGGAGAAGGAGAGGGCAGTGGACTTCTTCTTATGGCATCACCTCCACCACCACCAGCAGCTGGATAAGCAAGTCTCATATTACTAAGCTGTTGTTGCTGATGAAGACTTTGGTTAGTTGATAAAGTTGGGGGTGTCTGATATCCTCCTGGTGGATTAGATACTTGAGATGATTGCGGTTGTTGTGGTTGTTGCTGAGCTTGAGGTGTCCAATAGGGGCTGGGCGCCCTCATTTCCGGACTCAGCCTATGGGTCGTGGAACTTCCACCCCCAGGAATCAATAGTGAAGCAGGCCTTGTTTCAAACAGCTGAGGAAGTCCCGTCACTTGAGAGCTCACCGTTCGTATACTACTCGCTTGGGTATTTTGCTGACTAAAAAAGAGGTCAAAACTCTTCATCACTTTGGCCATTTCCGGTCTATTCTTAGCCACTCTCTCTGTACAGCTCCTCCCCACTTTCATGAAATTCCAAAAGATATCCGGATGATCACCACCACCTTTGGGATCCCTTAGTGGCTCATAATTCCCTTCTGCATCTTCCACCACCTCTCTCAAAAACTTTTTAGGTCGACTTTCCTCATAAGCTCGCTGCCCCGTTCCAATTTCAAAGAGCATGATTCCAAAGCTAAAAGTGTCTACTTTTGTACTCAATTTTTTCGAGCGGAGATATTCATCAGGGAGATAAGGCCTTGTTCCATGAACTCTGCTCACTTTCACATAAGATTCACCTGACCCCGGCATTTCTCTGGCGAGCCCAAAATCTCCTATTTTTGCTTCGTAATTTCGGTCAAGTAAAATATTTGCGGCTTTTATATCCCCGTGGATAAGGGGTTTGGAGCCAATTGAATGTAAAAATTGGATGCCACAAGCAACTCCCCGTGCAATATGGTAGCGAGTTAGCCACTGGAGTGGCATTGATTTTTGTCTGCATAAAAGTCTATCCTCCAGTGAGCCATTTATCATGAATTGGTAAACGAGACAGGGGTGTTCCCCCTCTAGTGAAAAGCCGTAGAGGGGAAGGATATTGTCGTGACGGCAGGAATTAAGGCACTTGAGTTCTCCTAAAGATTGTTTCATTTGGGATTCTACGTAGGCGTGATTAGCTCGCTGTTCCATGCGCTTGATGGCAACCGCCGTGTTTTTCCAGATGCCTTTGTACACCGTGCCGAATCCACCCTTTCCTAGGATCATTCGACGCTCCCAGTTGTTGGTGGCGATGAGAAGCTCTTGATAAGGGATTTGGGGGAGGTGGCCAAATTTTGAGGTGTCACTGGAACTTGCTGATAATCCAGCACCACCGACAATATCTTGGACGGCTTCTTTGAGCTTATGGGAGGGGTCAGCAAGCTTTTTAGGTGAGTCAGGAGGAACATGGAAGCCCATGTTGTTTTGAACTTTTAGCTCGAGTGGAGGAATCCCTCCAGGAATTACTCCGACTGGAGAGACAGGGGATTCCAGTTGAATTAGCTCTTGGGTGGCGTTTACCTCAGGGTCACGGATGTATACGTGATATTTGGGATCAACTAGAACAATAAAGGAACAAGTAAATATGACAAAAATGGATAAAGTAGTTATCCAACTTTTTAAGTTGATATTTTTTAAAACATCTAAATTATTACCAAATCTAGCGACTACTTTCATAGCTCGAAAGTGACTCAGTCTTCCAAAAAGTGTGAAAAGCTCGAGAATCGTGTGGTTCTGACTTCCCCAGGCGGTTAGAAGGGCATCAGTGGGAGAAGCTCCTCGGAGGAAGACCCTACCAAATTCACTCAGCTCACTCGATGAATAACCCATCAAGCCACCTCCTAAAACAATTAAATAACAATGTAAAAAATTGCCATTATTCACAAATGGATAATAATGAATTCTAGCAAAGTTATTACAATAATAATAACTTACCCAGAGTTTCCCATAAATTATTATCATCAAAGATCCTACAAATCTCCTTCCTCTCCAGGTACGGAAGCTCATAAACATATTTGATGATTTGGTGATGATGAGCTCCAAGATGAGAACCAGCGGTGGAAGTAGGAGAGCTCAAGTTCAGAGTGCCTCCTCCTCCCCCTCCTCTTATCCCCAAAGTGAAGTTTCGGCTGGTGCTGTTATTCAAATTCATTTCGACCTCCAGTCACTAGTAGTAGAAATTATGAGAATTATAACACATATTTATGCACCTAAAATATCACACTTTATATCAATATCTCATCTACAATCTAATGCCTAATTTGAATTAAAATCACAGTAATTAAAAACCACTTGTTGTTTTCTGTAACATAATGATGAGGACTCGGCTCGGCTCAAGAGTTAGTAGATGAGTGTGAGTGTGGTGAATGAATGACGTACATTTGGTAGGCATAATACACTACGTCTATATGCTCACATATGATGTGATTACTCCTGTGATTCCCATGCAATGATGATCAGGATGATGATGATGATGATGATGAAGCCTCAAGGCTAAGCCTGATCTATGAGCTGTACCACTGCCCTACTTCCTCAATACTACAGCATCAATCACGTAAATACAATGCAAATGAGGCTCATTAAATCATTTTGAGTGAGTGATTTGAGTTTCTTTAATCAAATTGACAAGTATTATAACATAACGGGTCATGCAAACTATTAAACTAACCAAAAAACAAAATCAATTCATTTTTTTCTTCATTTTTCCTTCCTCATCAGGTCTCACAAAATCACAGATTTCCCTTTTCTCCTCTTTCTTGAACTTCAAACTTATCAAAAGTATTTAACATCTGCGATGGGATGCGAGCAAATCACAAAATCAACAGGATCTTCATAATGTAAATTGTAATTATTATTATTATTATTAAAGTTAAAGTTAGGAACGGAACAATTAGGTAGCTAAATACTTAAAAATTACATTAATAAGGTAAAGTAATATATTATTATCGGGATGTATAATGAATGTACGTATATGACGTTTTGCAATTGATTACGAATCACTCTTGTATTGTAGAAAATGAACACGTTTGATATTAGTTTAAGGAATTGACGAAAATGGTGTGTGTGTGTTGGTGTTAACAAACTAATTAAATGTTAGTAAATTATTGTGAGAGGTAGACATGTGGACAGTCGGGAAAATGTTGTTCTAATTATTTTTAAGTAATTATCATTGCGCCGGGTTTCGGAACGACAAGATTTTTTTTAATCAGTCAACTGTGCCAAACTGCAAAAATTATAAAGAAATCAAAATAATAATTATTTTTCAATCAGAAACAAGTAAATTAAAAGATAATTAATTGTAGTTATTTGGTTTTGTCCATTTACCTGAATCCTAGTCGATTAGATTCCTCATCAAACCTCTCAATTTCCCTGAGTTGCCGTTCTCCAAGAATCCGCAGTCGTTCCGTCCTCTCATTCCCAAACGTTTTCGTCTCCTCCCTCATCTTTTGCTCGAGGAGTCTTCCCCTGACGGCTACCCTCTCACTCAACTCCCTTCTTTCTCTCTCTCTTTGGGTTTCCGCTTGCATTGTATTCTTTAACTGATATTCCACCAATGATCTCAGCTCTCCTTCAAGCTTCTTCTTTAATCTTTGCAACTGCTGTTGTTGAAGATCCAGATTTTTTGCAGCTGGGGATCTCCCTCTCGCCAACTTTTTCCTGAGCTCTGCCTCCGCTCTTGCCATGTATTCCCTTTGATTAGTTACCTCAGCATGGTGAAGCTTTTTGACTTGCTCCTCCTTTAAATCGTGGATGGATCTTTGCTGCCCAAACTCCAGTTGTTGAGTGCTCTCATGCTGCTTTACCAGGATGGAATGAGCATAATCTAGTTGCTGCTGCCTTTTTCCCAACTCTTCTTGAAGCAGATCCCCCTCAAGCTTATGGTACTCGAGCAGCTTTCTCCGTCTAAACCTTCTGACTTCCAGCTCAAGATACGTCCGGTGACTCCGAACCATCTGGTTCTCTTCGTTTACCTCTTGCTGCTTCCAATTTTCCTTCCGACCCTGGACTATTGCCTCCCTTTGCCGTTTCGTTCGAGGAATCCCATCGTCGGTTAGATCTGTCCTCCATCTGTTTTTCATCTCCTGGTATTCTTTTTTCTTTCGATCCTCCCAGCTTCGCCTCTCATGTTCCAACGACACTCCAATTTCCTTCCGTAGCTGCTTCTCTCCCGCTTGTCCCTCCTTACTCTTGTTATCCATCTCCTTTTGATGTCTTGCTAATACTTTAGCCAACTCTTTGGAAAATTGAAACAACATGGCTTCATACTCTCCGTCCAAGGCTCTCCCTTTCTCATCCATTTGTAAGCGACACTTATCTTCCACCTTAATTAAAGCTGTTTGATGTTCCTTTCGCATACGTCGGTAACCACTCATCTGCTCATAATAAAATTTGTTACGGAGGCTTTCCAAAGAAGAGGATGATGAAAATGAAGACTCCTTCAATGATGATGAATCCGGAGTAGTATGGCCACCTTGACTGGTAGCAGTTTCAACAACAACAGCATCAACATCATCCGTCAATAAAATCTTTTTCATCTTCCGACAGTTGAGATTATCATCGAGGTCACGAACGGTGGCTTTGGTGCGAGATATTAACTCAACAAGTATGGCATTTGGGGACCGGCCCCGACATCCTCCAGAGGTGGAGGAACTGATAAAAGGGTGGGAGGCAAGAAGTTGGTTGGATGTAGGTCGTTCTTCAGGAGACTTTGACAGACAGACGTTGACAAAGTTTCTGAATTGGGATGACCACCTCCCATTTGGATCCAGAGTTGGGCTTTCATTCTGTGGAATGTGGTACAAGGCACTCATCGCGTTCATACTAAAGTAGGGAGGCTTCCCCTCTGCCAACTCTATGGAAGTTATGCCTATTGACCACACATCCACTTTTCCATCATAGTTCCCTTCTTCCATGGCAAGGATTAGTTCTGGGGCCATCCAGTATGGGGTGCCGACAAAAGACTGGGCTGGACACTGGAGGGAAGCAGAACCAAAATCCGCCAGCTTCACCGTTCCATTCTCCGTTAGAAGAATGTTTCCTGCCTTCACATCACGATGAATTCGATTCAAAGAGTGGAGGTGGTCAAGAGCTAGAAGCACTCCAGAGCAGATTGCTGAGATTTCTGATTCCTTGAGCCCAAATTGCTTGTGGACGTGAAGTATATCAGAGGCTGAGCCTATGCAGTACTCTGTTACGAGCTGACAAAAAAATAAAAATGATGATTTTAACAAAACATGACAATCGTTAATTAATGGTGAATGATTATCATTGAATTAGTATTGTCCTTGCTTACCCAAGCCGTTTGCTCCTTAAGATAACACCCTTTGTACTCAATAATATTTGGATGATGAAGATTCCAAAGGAAGCGAATCTCCCTTAAAATATCCTGCCACTTATCCACAGATTGCTTTCCTTGAAAGGACATTTTCTTAATTGCAACTGCCTCCTTAGTATCCCTGTTCCTTGCATAGTAAACTGCTCCAAAGCTGCCGTGACCTATTGCCCTCAAGTCCTCAAAAAGCCTGTCCGGATCACCCCCATCAAAAAGGGAAGCTACTTCCGGGTCTTCAAGGCTTCCTGGCCTAAAAAGCCAATCCAAACGAAAAAAAAATATTGAATATATTTCGTGAATAAAAAACCTTAATTTTCTTTCTCAAACTTATCAACCTCCAACGCTCCTTACCTTATCAACTGGTGGTCACGATGATGATCATCATTCCCATTCTCAAACCCTGAAGTTCCTGGTCCCGATTTTCGAACAGGTTCGAAAAGTCTCAGTCCATTTTTATTATCACTCTGCATTATTATTGCCATTAAAATAAATAAATAACTAAGCTAAAAAAGCACGTACAGTCACCCCATTTAGAAGGACGTAATCACACTACTAACTATCGGAATGGAATCAATAATCACTCAACAATGCACGTGTGACGTGAGATTACAATTTTTTGATTGTTGTCTGCTTCTCCAGAAGAGCAGAGGAACCCAATAGAGGAACCAGCAGCTGTGTAATGTTTTTTATGGAAAAGGGAATCTAATGGAATTAGTCATGAATTTCAATTTTTACATGAAACTTTGCGTCTCGCAATGCCCCAAATCTTAAGATTCAAACCGGTAGGATTGAAATGGCCCTATATCACTATGTACATTGTAAGTACACATGAAATCTAACAATGGGATTATTGATTAATTGTTGAATAATGAATATTAATACTTGTGATTGAAATTAAACAATTTGATATGAAGGAATTGATTGAAATCGATAAGGTGGAGGAGGCAGAGTTGAGTTTGATGTTAAACATATTAATTTATTATTAACAATTAACTGCTCACTTTGAATCTCGAACGCAGCAGGTTTCAAAAATTGAAAATTACAATAATCTGTAATCATGATTGATAATGTTTTAAATTGTTTTTAGGTGGTAGGTGGAGTCAGGACTGACCTCACTCTAAATGACAACTGAGAAGAGTCAGATAATTGTGAAAGTAGAAATAAAAGAGGAGCCAGAGTATGATAAAGATGAAGAAGATGACCCCTCTTGGGAGCCGCCTCCGGATGATGACGATAACGGCTATTTTAAAACGAAAATGGAAAAAGAGGAAACGAGCGGAAAGCCTGTGAAGGAATACGTGAGTCGCCGGCGTTTGAAGGGTGAGAAAGCCGTTGCTGATAACAAATCGACGAGAACAGCAGCTAACGTAAAGCAAAAACTAGGTCAACAGAAGGGGCAAATGAAAGATGTAAAGCAAGTAGCAGGAGGGGTTAATGATTGTGTCGAGAAGAAGGTGATTAAGACGGGAAAACGACGAACAGGCAAGGATGGACAAATTACAAATATTTTGAAATTTTCCATTTTTGAAAATTGTGTTTTTTGAGCTCAGCATGATGAGATTTGTCCAGATCAGCAATAAAACTTTTTGGTCAATTGACGAAGAAACTTAAAGCCTCTCATCTATCTGCAATTTAACCTGGCAGTAGTTAAAATACAAAATACTATTATTTTTAAATCTGAGTTTGTGTTAACATAAATGCATTTTGAGCAGACGGTTTCTATAATCCGTCGTATTTTCCTCACATTTTGATCACATTAAAAATAAAATCTGGATTGTAACAGCTAGGGTTGCAATTATTTTTGCTTCGTTGATATTAATTTAATTAACTTGGAAGCATAGAGTTACTACTAAACCTATGCTTTGAAAATTAAAATATAGATATTTCAAACTTATAAATCGACATACAACATAAATGAAAGATTTGAATTTGAGTAATACTGTAAAATTTGAGCCGTCATAAGAATATTTTTTTATTTTGAAAGGTTATTTTAAAAAATATTTTATTTTATATTTTGACGCTTTAAGGCGAGGATACAGTTACCATATCCACGGGGAAAACGCCATCATGAAATTTTCCCCCGATTTTCCCCCAATTCGGTATTCACTTCACAATAAAAACGGGGGAATTTCCACAGGGAATAATTCCCCAGGGAAAATTTGATTTTTTCACGATTTCAAAGTGTGAAATGCAGATGTATTTTTTCACTGGTGGAATATGAGTGAAAATGTAATGACAACGGAAAATTCATTATTATTGTACATTCATAACGCACAATTTCAATACCTTCTGTGATCATTGTCTTCAATATAATTACAAATCGTGGCACTTATAAAATGGGCAATGATAAGAAAGTCAAGACCATTAAAGAAAAGTTTAGTGACCACCAAAAAAGAAGCATCGCGCAGATGGTTATGGAGCGACCTTGCATATGGAAATTAGCTCATGCGAACCACCGAAAGCATGATCCAAAGGCAAACGCTTGGAAAGAAATTAGTGTTGAAATGGGGGTAGAAGATAATCGTATAATAGTATTCGTATTCAATATTCATTTCAATTTAAGAATCACACTTGACTTTTCCAGGAATAAAAGTGCAAGTCAGCTAGTTTGACATTGCATTGTTTGCACATAGCTTATAATCATAAATATGCACATATAATCTTGCACTTTTAATAAACTGCTAGTAAGCAGTTTATTAAATCGAAATCGATGAGTTTCTGAACTTTCGAGCCTATAACTTTCTAACAGTTTGACCGATTTGTCTGAAAAGTATTCCCAGAGGTCCTCCTGAGTAGTACTACCTGTGTATTTGAGCCAACTCGGTCAATGTATGTGACCAGGAGAACCATAACGGACAGACAGACAGTTTAAGTAAAACCATTACTTCGCTGAATGCTCTCGCTTCAGCTACGTAATAATGATCATGTGGTAATCATTGATAATTTTTTCGCCTCTACACAAAGTGTGACCTTACATCCGTAAAGAATCTCCCTTTAGTACTCCGTTCTTTCAAGTAATCACTTATCACTGACCCAAACTAAGCGCGGTCTCCTTTTGACGATTTTGTGGTGTGACCTAACTAGTTGTTTTGCGGCAAATGCAATAATAATACCATCATCTATAGCAGAAGAACGAGAAGTAGCAGTGGAGGTCATTTCTAAACGATGCTGACAATTTTGATAATGACAAAATAAATGCTTGCAATAATTTCAACGCGTACAACAATGCTAAAAATTCCCCCGTGAAGTGAATACTGAATCGTGAAATTTTTGCGAATTTTATTTGTGAAATGTTAATTCCCCGTTCCCAGAAAAATTCCACAAATTTTCTGTTTCCTGGACATTTCCAACTTATTTTTACCACCGTAAAAGACCTAAGTGAATCCCTTACTTTAGGGAAAAAAGTATTTAATTGAACATTTATTTAGAACGTTCGGAGTTATTTTGTATTTTAATTATTATTTTCAAAATGTTTATTTTGCCCATTCTTGCGAACAGGAGAAGAATGGAGAGCCAAATGGAGGGAGCAACAACGCCGGAGAAGACAGAGATTGACAGAAGAGCAACTGGCGGAAAGAAAGCGGAGGGATATTGAACGGGTTCGAAAGAAACGGGCTCTTCTCGCTGCTGAGAAAAAGGTTGATCTTGATCCTATCTCATTAGAAGCTAAAAGGCAGGCCAGACGTTTGAAACGCCAGCGTCAAATGGAGCAAATGCCTACCGAACTTCGAGAAGAAATGTTGCGAAAAGGTCAGAAGTGGTATCAAGCTCGACGAGTGAAGCAAAGGGAAGCTGAACGTTTAAAAAGACAAATGATGAGTGATGACGAGCGCCGCCAAAAGAATCGGGAACGTTATCAACGGCAAGTGATGCGAAAGATTGAGAAACAGGTGCAGCAGAATCTTGAGCAAGAGGAGCAGGAAAAACGGCAGAGAAGAATAATTCGGCAGCTTGAGAGAGCAGCTATGGAAGATACAGAGGAGGGGAAAAAGCTCCTTTTAGAAAAAGCATTGCAATGGAGAAAAGCGAGAGGGTTATCAACTGAAATCAATATAGCAGAGGAGATGGAGAGAAGACGACTGAGGAGACGAGAACGAGAGAGAGCACGGCGACAGAAAAGAAGCGAAGAAGCCAAAGAAAAGCAGAGAGACGCTGTAAGAAAAAGTCGAGCAAAGAAGAAAATGACCCCTGAGCAGTATGAAATATTTAAACAAAAGTTGAGTGAAAACCATAGAAAGGGAGAACTACTGCTACTACTAGATGGTAGAAAGAGGAAAGTAGCAGCAAAGGATGGACTAGAGGAGAAGAAACGTAGACCAGGTGAGAGGTCAAAGGTGTGGGAAGGTGAAACTCCAACAGATTGGAAAGACAAAGTGGTGAGGGAAGATGTTCCGATTCGCCAATATCATTCAAGAAAAAAGAGAATGGAGGATGTTAGTCAACTCTCCCCCAAACAAATCAAGGTGATTGAGAGAAAGCAAAGGGTTATGGCGAAGGAGACCCAGGACCTACGGGTGAAGCGGCTGCTGTACAATAGACTAGTTTGGCGAAAACGCAATCTAAATAAAAAGCTTATAGAGGAGGGAGCCTCACCTGAGCAAGTTGGTTTTAAAAATAATATAAACATTTGTTTTGTATGGAATGTAATCATATTACGATTTTTAAGAATTAAAATTAGCATGAATTGTTTTGTATAGATTAAACTCGAGCTCGAGAACCTAGAAGCGACCTTCATGCAGACTCACTTTCTCCCTGCGGTGACTGTTGATGACACCTCCAAAGCAAAAGAATATGAAAATGAGCAGGATCAAAACCAGTCTTCATTTGACGAGCAGTTCCAGACGTTTCAACAGCAGTTTCATGAGTTTGCTTCGTACTTTTCACCACCACTATCCCCATCATGCTTATGCTTTAGTCAAAGCCAACAATCACAATCAAAAGTCGTTCTTGGTGATGAGAGTCATCAGAATCAGGTTGGCGAGTATCAGGAAATATCAGAATCAGACAATACAAGTTACTATTCAACTTCAACAGCATCTCCAGCTAACAACGACTCTCAGCCGCAGGCACATCCCGATATTCAAAATGATAATGATACCCATCATCATCATCATCCCCCACAACAAGAGAATAACTCGAACTCGCTACCATCCATCGTTGAAGTGTGTTTGAGAAGAAGTGGCAGAAAAAGGATACCTTTGAAATGCTATGAGGACGACGAAAAGGAACATCGTACTCGAAAAAGTGGAAGGATAAGAACACCAGTCAGCTCCTCCAGGAAGCATATTCGTAATGATAATAATATTGAGAAAAATAAGCGATTAGTGATCTCTATTGTGGCGTTGACTCTTTCTCAAATCGCTGCGTTTACTAACAAATGCTGTTAACACATCTAGTCCAACTAGTCCAAGTCTAGTTAGTTAGTTTTTTCAGAGGTGCAAGCTAATGCAACACATATAGTACAGAAGCCTTATCAAGCGAAAGTTGAACACTTTTTATATACAAGGTTATATCTACCACCATGTCATGGTGTAGAACATGTTTGATAATAAATTGTTCGCCATTCAAGTTTATTTTCATGCCCGTGGTGGCAGCAAATGTAATTAAACAGAGTCAAATTTTCAAACAAGCAAATATTAGCTTTTGATCCGTATTTTTTTCAGAACCCTCTTCAATGCGTTAGTTAAAAATAATTTAAATGTGTAACTATGGGAATGATTGCCGTTTCCAGGAGATTCGGATACACTTTAAACATTCTCATACTTATGATATTCACGTTCACAGAAATAATTTTTGTAGGCCATATCAAATTCAACTAATTTTAGGATAATGAGGTAATTATGAAAGAATTGGGATTGCCTTCGTATTCTGTTGAAGAGCAAAAAACATTTACGGGCTCAGTAGCTTTACCATGCCTGTATTACTGAAAAGATTGGTTGGTCGGATTGGTATTTGGTTGTACTAGGTTGATCTTTAAAAATTGGATGGAGGGGAAACGAAATGCACAAAATTGAATTTTACGGAAAATATTGATATTCGCTATTCAGACGACGATGATAGCTTCAGGGAGTATAAGACTTCCACTTATTAGTATCAATTGAATATCTGGTTGAAATTAATTGTTGCTGATACAGCCAACAGAGCCTTCGACATAATTATTACGAAAAATTGTCGAACAATATCAAATTTGAAACTTTTTGATTATATTACTATTAAACCGTTATCTAAGAACTTTCATAAATGTAGAACTTTCTGTAGACGTTGACACGTTGTAGAAACGACCTTTCATAGAGTGTTCAACTTTCACTTGAAAGACCTAATATACTAAAAATTAGTTGTATATGACATTGTTAGTACCAAGCGTTCAAATAATTTAATGATGCATTTATCGTCTTCGGAACCAAAAAGTATAAATATTCAAAGGACATTAAATTATAAACTTTTGTTAACTTGATCTACATTTGTGACATCATCCATTATTGAGCTATGGCAGCGTGACGGCACTACCATATCATTAATCATGTTAGGATGTTTGTTACCTACCCCCATCTTCCTTCTTGGCATCCACTGTAGGTTTATAATAGGTTGGTTTGGAATAAGTTAAGTTTAAATATATCTCATTTTTGGCCCCTATCATAGTTTTTGAGTCTTGCTTGCATCTTTCGAAAACCCCCTGTAAGGTAAGCCTTTACATATTTAATCAAAGAATTGCTCGTCTTCTTGGTACGTCGCATTATTGATGATGGCCATCACGGTTATGATGGGCAATAAAAGCGTATCTTGTGAGAACAGCTCTGTACCGCAGAAGAGAATTGCCAATTTCTCCAGTCGACAAAGCATCATCATAATTAATAGCAACTCCTTGTTGTTTTAAGTTATTTTTAATCACAATCAGCTCCAGCTTACGAAACGTTTCTTCAACTTTTTTTTTTAAACGCCAAATTTTAACTATCCTACACTTACAATCAGCTATCGTCCTCCTCAAAACTTCGAGGGTGTTAGGTGCTAACTTGCTAGCTGGAACGGGGAATAAATTGAGTCGGTGGCGGTGGAGCACTGGAGCAGAGCCCGTTGTCCAATTTGCCTTCCGAACTACTTGATTCGCTTTCTCAATAATCATTCCAGTCAACACTAGTCTACTCTCACTGAGACTATCCATCGTCGTTTGACAAAGCCAAAGGGGCTTGAGCATCTCCATACATTTCTCGCGTAAAGGAAATCCATCAACCAAAATTCGTTCCTGGTTTATGATACTAATAGGGAGTTGGAGCACTCGAATAAGGCTGAGGATGCAGTTGAGCCGGAGTACTGAGTCTCCTCATTGATTTCTGATGGCAGCAGATTCAATGAACAAATGGAGCATAGTAGGCTATACACAAAGACATTACTTGGAACAAGTTTTCCATAACCTCCTCCCAACGAACCACCTTCTAATCCACCCCCAAAGTAGGGTAATTTCCACTTCCTCCAAATTGGGATGAACCACATGCAGTATTTATTTTACGGGATTTAGTAAGCACTCAAAAGTGAGAACAAATGAAAAAATGTAACGGAAGCTTTGATTATACAGAAATCACAAACAGTTTTTGTAAAACAAATCACAAACTACTTGCTTGCCTCTGGCTCAGGTAATAGACACGATGAAATTTTTTTATGTGAGTTAATTCAGAATAGATGATTGCTCAAAATCAGGTTGATACATATTTAATCTACCTAAGACAGTGACACTGCTCAAGACGTAAAAAGTTTTTATGTGGATAGAAGGCAGTTCAGAATAGGTATATAAACTTTCTTACAAGAATCCATCCCTTTCCAAACATCGTGACAACAGAGAATGTACAGCATCCATCGGTCGGTCCCTTGACTTTGATTTCACCTACTATAACATTCATTCATGTAAATTCATGCTAATTATGTAAATTACCATCTGCAGCGACCTTTTTACATCTTAGGTACATTGTATAGGCAGGGATTTCTATTTTACTATGATGATGATGATGATTTGATTATGAATGTATGGTTAAAAGTACACATATTTTTCAAACCCAAGTCTAACCAAAATACCTAAGCCTATGCACATATTATCCCTGGAGGGAAACAGCAAAAAGTTGGGGGTGAGGGAAGCACATTACAAAGCAAAGAACAGTCGGCAACCGTCATCATCATCACAACAGTGATCCGCATCCACAAGTTTCTTCCCGTTTTATATGTGTATATGATTCTGAGAAGCGAGAGTGGAGTGAGAAGGGATATATACTTATAGGCATATATTTTATTGTATCCCGAATTTTTCCCGAATTTATTGCACTGGCTGTCAAAACAGCATTATTCATTCCCTGGAATTGAACATTATCTGCCCATCATAAAGCATCAACACTGGGGCAACCTGATAATCAAGCTAATCATTAGGGAGGTTTCGCAAACGACGTCTTGTGATTGTGATGGTGATGGTACTATAATCACCGTCAAAATCTCGTACTGTGGGGTCTGGAGGTTTCGTAAATTCGGATTGTACTAGGTACGGTAACAAGTACGGTAGGTTTCTAAAAAATGAGTTCCGCGCGCTCTCAATTCCCTTCAATGAGCAATAATATTCCATACAAAGCTACTTGTTTACAATCACAATGCTGTTTGGAGACGGGTTACAATTTTCGAGGAATATACGGTAAGATTTTATGGTTGATTCTTCCCCACCGTACTTTCTTACCATCACAATACTCAAATTGGCTTACCGGACGACTTGCGAAACCTCCCTATTATCTCATACTAACTGAAAATGAGACTACATTGTACGTTTCGCAAAGACTAACATTCATAAACATTTCTTACCGTTGTTGATAGCAAGTGTCAAACCTAAACCATTAGCTAAAGCGAGTCATCAACAATAAGTTCATCAAGTCGAGGCAACAAAATTCCCTTGCCATGAACGTTACGATACGAAATTGGAGTCAGGCTGAGAAATTCTTGACGTACATTCCTCTGCAGGGGCATACATTTTTGCATTAATTCATGTACAACATCATAGAGATATGGTCAGACTTACAAGATGCTAAAATGATGGCCTCGCATTGTGGAATGCTGCCAGGTAAAACTATCTAGATGTTGCCAAAGCATAATAAACTGCTTTTACAGAAACCCAAGATCAGAAACCAAAATGATAAAACTTTTCTTTGGGACTTTGGTGACTACATGCAAGCAGAAGCTCTTTATGGAACGGTATTACGAAGGCTCATGGCTTATCCAATCCAGAATATTGTATAAATATGAAAATGCATAATATTGAAAAGTAAACATTATTTGTCAAATTAATGCCTAATCCATCTGAAATCCCTATCAGTCACATCTTTACTATCTATGAGTCAGAGATATTATTGCTCATTGCTTCTGAATGAGCTAAGATGTGCATTACATGAGCAACGAATTATATAGGAAAATATGTGCGTACGAGATAGTATGTCGACTTAACGAGACACATTGAGTTTTATCATGCATCAAGTTTTGTAATTAATTTTTGCTTTTAAAAATTCAAGTGCCCATTCGTTGTTTGCATCATTATAAAAGTGAGACAGTCATAATGGAGCAGATAAAAAGTGCTAAAATTTGAAACAAGAGTATTTTTATAGGTTTGTTTTCGTCTTAGAGAACCAAAGCTGTGGTGGTTACGACATCAGTGGAGACACAAAGTCACAACCAACTGATCGTGAGTAATACTTTTATCTGGAACAATAAGCCTACAATAGAATATGGAATCATGCTCAGACATATTCATTCCATGCATATGTACTCGCTGTAATTGTAATTTGAAGCCAAATATCAACCATTCCTCTTCTCACGCTCACACATTGCCCATAAAAACTTATTAGAGTGTAGGGGATGGATGGCATAAAAATATCTGAAGGTTGATAACATTGAGTACGAGTACTCTTATTCTCTTCATGAATTCCTATTGTACATTTCCTTAGTTGGCTGGAAGTCTTTGAAAAAGCAAAAAGAGTTTCTATACCATAAGTTTTATAGTCAGTATAACGTTATAAATATGAAATATTAATGCGTCAGCATCCCACATTTACTTTGCTTGTGTACTTAAGTATATTATAAACAAAAATTTTAATGTGATGCATACTATTCCTTCCATTTTCCTGCTCGTATTATCATGATCTGCATCCCATGAATGTATTTTATATGCACACGTTTTGCAAACCAAAAGTAAAGCAGTTGAGTTATGTCTACGAAAAGTTTTCCAATTTTTGACTGCTTGGATTTTATTATTTTTGATTTTGTCATTATAAAATTGGGAAATGATGCTCATATCCACCGATGTAGTTGAGCTATATGTGTAATATAAGTCATTTGAAGGGATATTTGATATTTCATGGAGAAAAATTGACATGAAAAATTTGGTTAGGACAACTATTCCTTTTTGAGATATTAGCCGACCCGGTTCTGAGAAATCCTATTGTTACTCCATTCGCACTGCATGAATTTCTCAGTAATAAATTTATGGCACCTAGACCCTTGCGTACAGAAACCTACTGTACAAAATTCAAAGCGTATAATAGAAGAAATAGAAAATTATATATTGTTACTAGGTGAAAGTACCATACTATACCATTAGGGTTGTATTGGGTCATTTCTCAAAATGAAATAGTTGGCGCAACCAAGTTTTCTATTTCATCTGTACTCTATAAAATTCTTTTCGAATGATGTATCACACATAGCGCAACTCGAATGGCTACATTCGTTGTAATAATGAAAGAAGAAGAGCTTTATTCTTATAATGCATGAATATGGTTTCAAGTTTTAGAACGACTGATAAACCGTTTACTGCTCGATACTCATGCTTCTCATTTACATAGTTTTATTGCATGCAGATGCAGTGTAAAATGCTGAGAATTTTTTATATCGACAATACTACGATATATTAGTCAGACCGAGATCACAAGCCAACTTGTAAGTATACTACCATACAGAAAGTGCACCTTTAGTTCAGGCAATAAGTCTCGATGCATATAATATAGAATATGTATAGATTATCCTTCCAATTTAATTATAGGGGACAAGGCAACGGGACTCTATATGTGGAAATTGTATGTTTGCATTTACTGCTCAACATAGATAGCTCTTTGGACATATCGTCATTGTAGAATCCAAAACCGACACTTGAAATCTATGTGCGCCCAGTAAACCGACAAATGCGAAAATCTGATTTCTCAGAAACACGTATTAAAACACTTTGGGATATGAGTACAAAATCCACATTTATACCAATTAACTAATGTTAGTTTCGCTAAAATTCTAATTTATCGAATTGGTAATGAAAAACAGTCTAGTTGAACGTAAATGGTGACTTACATATAGTAGCAGAGCAATAAAAAATATGCATAAAAATGTACTCAATTCTATATTTACTACCGCATATATACCCAAAACTTTTATTCTTATAGCTTCTACATAGGTCAACCGATCAAGATGATTTTTTTTATTTTGCTAAGGATTTTTCGGAGATTCAAGTGATACCCGCATTTAGCCCCAAATTGCATGCGTCGGTTTTCCAGGCGCACATCAAAATCAAGTGTCGGTTTTTGATTCTAAAACGACGATATCTTAAAATTTCATTGGCGAGTGCTTTGTAGCATCCAGAATTTCCATTAATTTATCATAAACTGTATTATTAACGACATTGTACAACTGCTGACTGTACAAAACTAGAATACATAATTATCGTACACGTAGAAGCTACTGTAAGCTGCATCCAGAACAAGGCAGACATCTTGATCCAAATTCGATGCACTTCTCATTCCCTACGTTGCATGAAATGGTAGTGAATTGAATGAGTATATTACTTGTGCCTTATACATTTACGTTATGTCTTAGAAGACGTAAAAATGCATGAGTTGGCATGTAAATGAAAGTAAACTATACATATATAGATATAGTCATCGTATCAGATCAGATCTGAGCAAAGGGCATTTTGTGTATGAGTAGCTGTAACCCCTAAAATACGAAACAAATCTCAATATAACTCAACCTCAACCATCTTGAAACATTAGTACAACTGACAAAGTCTAAAACAAAGTAAGTAGAGGAGAGTACTGCAACGTAGAGCTGGGCCCGCATGTGTATTTCAATCCAGATCAAAGCAAAAATGCTCAAGATATCGCTCTGTTAGGCATAAGACATCTCGTCTCTACTTTGTACTGTAGTTACAAGAAACTGTAGCAACTACTTGTAGTATAGTAGAACTCTGTTCCACCTTTTTCTTGTGGGTTTTCAACAAAAAACTACGTACATGGAATGCAACAAGTTAAGCTACATGCTCAAATGGATGGATGCATATAGAAAGGAAAAGGACGGAATAGGCATGGAGTTTTTGGTACTCCTGAAGCAGCTTCAGTATCGTTCCTGCTTTAGCAGTAGCAGTTGTGGTAGCAAAGTGTCAACACCGTCTTCTCTCTTTTTCACAGTTGTTGTTGTTCCGCACTCCATTCTTTGTACTTGCTTCCCATCATTCTCCGTCTCCCGAGTTCACTCTCTGTTTCTGCTCTGCTTTGCAAAAGATCTTCTCAGAGAGAAAGAGAAGAAGGAAGCCTCTCTTGACAGTATCATACTCGAACTCGTCGTTGTCGTGGTTGTACTACTCCTCTGCTCACAATTATCACCACCTTCCATAGTTGTGATAGCCTTTTGGTTTTTTCGTCAGCTCAAAAACAACAACAGCTCCCCTTTAAGGAGTAGCAATTTTGACAACAGTGCGTGTGCTTGTGTAGTCGCTTGTGCTCCGTCGTCTGTCACTTGCTCAAAATAAAACGGTTGTTTGGTTTCGTCATCTTGTCATTTATATTTATATTGCGGTTTCATGGTGGTGCTTCCAACGATTTCCTAAATAGAAGGTGTTTCTCTCTAACTTCGGTTCTTTTCTCTGTATTTTCAAGCGGTTTTCAAAAACCGCATTTTTGAGTGAGTAAAAGTGACTACAATAGCTACTTCCCCAACAATGGGTGGTGGACAGCAGGTCCACGTGGCAACTGTTGAATCCGAGGTCGAAGGCTACAAAAAGATCACGGAGGCTGCCACCCTTTCCCTTGCTGAAAAAAGCAAAGGCAACAGCCAAAAAGAAGAAAAGCCAAAGAAGGAGAAAAAGAGTAAGAGCGTTACTGTCATTGAACAAACTGGACCTGCTGTAACGGCCCCGGTGGAGTTCCCACTTACACCACCTGAAGACACGCTCCTCAACATCATGGAACTCAATAGGTGAGTAGATTTTCATTTTTTTTTTGCTTAAAAAATCATTATCCTATCCATTAATGGTTTAATTTGGGAGCATGTTGCCCCCTGGTTTTTTACAACTCTTCATGACTTAAATTCTTCGTGAATAAAGTCAGCATTAATAAATTTTACTGTTTAGCCGCATTTATAATGCCTGTTCTAAGAAAGGAATGAGAACTTGAGAGAGAGAGGGATAGAGTGAATGCATAACGAATTTCTTGTGTGTTGCCTATTTAACTTGACTTTCTTTCAAAACTTCCATCTATCACTTTGCTTCACTCTCCAAAGCAAAATATTCTTGCAATGCATATACACATTTTTGACGACTGAGTGAGTAGTGGCTATGCTCAAATTGTTCATCTTGGCTGAACATGATTTTTAAAAAAAGAAGTAGGCACATAAACTGAACAAAAAAATGTCAATCAAATAATGCCAAGACGGATGCATGAATGTTGGCAGCAGCATGAGTGTTCCACACTCACGCTCTCAAAAAAAACTTTTTGAACCTTTTTTGTCCAGCAGTTACTAAAGAGCTCATGCTAATACGCAATGCATGGATGACACGAGAGGATTTTCTTTAACTAAGCTTTCGCTGCTTTTCAAACATTAAACTCCTCACTTATTATGCAATCAAACAAATAGCAGTGGACACTCTTGTTTTGCAAAACATCAGTGAGCCTTCAGTTGAACTGTGTGGATTGTTGTTTTGCGTGTTATATATAAAACAGTTGCATCTCATACCCAAAAAAATTGGTGACGTTGTCATTTCTTATAAAAAGGACTCAAGTACCTAAATATATACACCTCTGTTTTCATGTTTGCATTAATTCCTCTTGTTTATATTTGTGCGTGGTGGCAGTTTTTCCTGTTGTTAGCCCTAATCAATAATCATTAATGAATGAGATTAAAATCTCTTTTTTAATATGGAAATGTTTAGTTTCTTCATCCTCCAGAACTAATTTGTTGTACTCATGCCTCATGCACTCATTTCTAAATTGTGAATGCATGTGCAATCAAGCTCATGTCTCTAAGGGATACATATATTAATTTTAATTTGGTGGATTAAGTCCAGCTTACACAGCCTTAGTTTCACCTTTCTTTTCAGCGGAAATTGATACTTTCGCAGTTTTCACTTTTTCCCATCGGGCACCTTCGTCATTTCCAATGTGGACAATAAAATAATAGGCAACAAATTTGCTAAATAGTACACAACAAAGTGCTGTATGAAGTTTCAATCCTGTCCTGATGTTTAGTTCAGTTGAGAAAACAATAGGAAATGAAGTTGTGAAGGTATTTCAATGTCATCAGAAGCATCTCTTGTCATAAGGATTTTTATGTTAGAATGGCAATAAGTCAGATTAAGTGAGTGGAGTAGAGAGAGACGCAGGCGTGTCTCCACCCAAAAGCTTAAAACAGATGCGTTACATTAATTACATTATTCCACTTTCAAAAAATATCTGTATGATCATCATCATCATCATCCAGTAATCCAAAATTGTAAAATCTATCCCATACCATTTTGTTTGATGCTAAAAGAAGGAGCAAGAGAGAAAGGAGTAGAAACTATGTCACTTTGCTGAAAAGAGAGAACACATTTCCGACAGCAAATGATTTTTGCCTAACATCCCATATTTAATTCCTTTTAATTGCTCCATAAGTCTGCAAAAACTCATGTATACTTTATTTCGTACTTGATACATCAAGACCTCAGGAAATTCATAGAACTCTTATTGCATGCAACATCAAAGGCTTCTACAGCCATCAATTGGTCATTCACCGTGACGTCCTGCCTCATGGGACCAAGTTAACAATTTCTCCTTCTACCATTATTATTATATTTTATCCATTCATGAAAATAACAGCCTCATAGTTATACTGGAGGCTAAGATTGGGGATTTAGATTGTAGATTCCCCCAACTTCCATCTCTGATGGTTATCCTCATGAATGTTGTTGACTGTTGACACTGATCTATGTCGTATTTGTGTTTAACATTAGGATATCCCTCTGCATCATTACGAGTGCCCTGTACTCCAAGCTCGCCGTGATTGTTTGTTTGGCATTCCTTCTCTCGCAAGTGATTACTCTCAACGCTCCCCTCTACTTCTTGGAGGTAAGTTTTGACATGTACAATTAGTGACATCGACTAGAAGTTCTCCACAACTTTATAACATTACGGAACTGCGTTGTGGATCTTGCACTAGACTAACCTTTTTGCATAAGCGTGTTAAGTCAACTGATTCCGCTTTTGTCAGCTTGACTTTTTAACTAAATTTTCGGCATCTTTCAAATCTTCCAAATTTTGTATTTTCTTAACATTTGACGGAAAAAAGCCACATCCGTCAATGATGTCGTTGTAGCAGCCAAAGATTAAAAACATTTTCTAATCTTCTCAGGTAGAGCCCCTTCAAAAGAAAAAAATAACAGGGACAAAATATCTGGCCAAACTGTTCCAAGAAACGTTAATCATCATTTTATTCGACCAAATAATGAGTTGATTAGCAACAGCAAGGACCTTTCAGGGCCCACACTATGTTGTGGTTAGAATATATATTGTGGCTGCAGCCAATTTTTTTATTTCAAACTTGCTTGGATTTCTTGAGAGACGACACGGTGTGCCAGAAGGAAATGAGAAAGCTAGAAAGAAAAGTTGTTCACAAGCCAGTAATGCAAACTATAGAAGTTGTGTGAGTTGTGCGAGTATAGTATAAAAAAATAGTTGTAAAAGCGGGTTGGCTTGTAAGTAGCAGTATGGTATTAAGCGTAAGCTCCACAATACAGTGTAAAAATCTTTTTCTCCCTGATTCTAATTTCATTCTTGTTTTCTCCCAATTTTTTTCGTAGATTCCCCCCACCATATCAATATTTTCTCTTGGAGAAAATTCGCTCTCTGGTGGATGGATGGATGGTGTGCTGGGAACATAACTTCATTGCCAAAGGACAAGGAAGTCAAAAAGGATGAGCAAGTCACTTCGGATGCTGCTGCCAGCAAGTCGGATGAAAGGAAACAGTCCTTCCTTCAAGTAAGGTCTTGAGTTTTTTTTCGCAAATCATTTTCATCGTCTCTTTTCTTGGTCGCGTTCATCTCCCCTCTCCGTACTTTCTTTTAAGCTTGTACGATCATGCGAAACTCAAACTCCAAGTTGCAGTCATAATATAAGGTTAGATGAGACCTCCAGGTTGCATGAGTCATAATAATCACTGTTGCATACGGAACAGGAACGGAACAGGAATTGCACGAGTCAAGTAGCAAAAAAACAGGAGTAATCGTAAACGTAGTTAATGATAATTTCAGACTTCCCTTGACATGCATGTAGTTTGCATACAATGCAAGCTACCCATCATGTGGCACGAACATTCACCTTATTTTTCCCTTGAGAGATTCAGTGAAAGCTAATTTAAAAAAAAAATTTCATCATTTATATATTACCTATTACGTAGCCATATCAAAGTAGCCACATGTATTAAAATACAAACAATCATGGTAGGAAGAACGATTATTAGAGAGAACAAAATGAGCCACGTCAAAACATAATATTTATCATTTTGCAACCCAGCGCAGTTGAGCACCTTCAATGAGGCAGAATGAGAACACAAATATAAATATGAGAAATACTGTTATATTAATCTGAAACAAGCCATACAATAACTAATTAATAACTAATTAATTATATTTTGGCTAATTTAATTTTTCCCCAAATTCTACAGTTGTGGCAATCATCTCAAGAGTTCCATACAAGGAAAGTGGTCTACATTATTAGTAGTCATCCCCCATCATCATCATTATCATCCGCAAGGAAGAAATCATCCGCATCTTCACCGCAATTAAGGTTTGAAGCAAAATTTTTAAAATTCACTGGAAGCCACGAAATACTTAATTAATTAAATACGTAATTAAATAAATTTAGATTAAGATTGTAGAGATTTAAGACTAGTTTAAGTAGGGAATTAGTGTTTAGACAATAAGTAGGGAAATTAGTTTAAAAAAATATTCATCATTGTCCTCATCATGTCATCATCATCATCATCTATATCTGTTAATTAGTAGCTCACTTGCTAATCCTTCTGCATTATATATGATTTCATCAAGCTAAACATCGTTTCAGTACTTTTTAATGTATGTGAAAGTCAGCTTTCAAAACTTTCAGAATATGATTAGGAATTCATAAACTAACTAGTTTTAAGTAAATTCACTACTACATTGAGCATGACCATATTGATTAATGAGCAGTGATTAATATTAAAGAGGATATCACTCCAAAGTTCCATGTCTTCCATAGATTACTTGGAAAGTGTACTCGCTAACTAAAATATTCTGAGCTAATTATAATTCTTTAGTTTTAGAAATTTTTCTAACAAAGAAACGTATACGACGATTACTACTGACTTATCTTAAATATATTTATGAATAGAACAAGACAACAATGAATAGTTTACAAGAGAGAAAGTGAAAGTACTCTTTTCTACATTTCGTTGCATGGTGTGACGGGATGATGCTGATGATAGAAGACCCAGTGAATAGAAGAGGAGTTGTTTCTTATCTTGATGTTCAGTACTCACTGCTCTAATTATTTCAACTGATACATTGATAGACTTGCAGAATCCCGACTCAATTCTTGCATTTAAAGTTGTAAGTTGTATGCTTAAAAGTCGATTTACTAGAAAATGAATTCGGAGGCTTAAAGTAGAGTTGCCATTTTGGGTTGTTGATCGCGTTTTGTGGCTGAAACCGAACAGGAATCGGTTTGAAGTAAAAACCGATTCTTTATTTATCCCTATGCCTTCGACATACAGAATGAAAAATATAGATATATATACATATAAGGATCCAGAGTGATTGGTAGAGGAAGTTGCAGGGGGTACTTTGATATTTCTTCCTGAACCTTAGGACAGGCTGGAAGAAGTTCCTTCCGGTTCCTTCCCCCGCATAAAAGTTGCATAGATATCCAAAGGTTCACAGTTTCCATTTATTTATCCCTAAATCTTCGATATACGAAGTGAAACATATAATATATAACAGTGTGGAATAAGGCTAAGAACTGGTGCAATATTTACAGCTTTTTTATGCACGATCAGCAATATAAATCCCTGTTCCTGTGGCTGCCCCCTGTTCTCCAGAATCTGCTTATCAAAGAAAAATAGTAATAGTATGGCGATAGTAAACCTTCTTATCTTCGAAGCATGCACTTCCTCATGCATTTAAAACAAAGTTGATATGAATGAAAAGTATGAAATCTTTTTATACCATTATTCTTGTGCATAGTTCTCTAATGCTTATCAAGGTGATAAAGCTGTTGAAAGTCCATATGGCACTGTTCGCAATTGTGAGGTCTGAGCCCCATGTGTTTTCTTCTTAAATCTCTCTCTAGGGCAGTTCTAAGAATTTTGCAGCATTCTTGCGATTCTTCTCACAAGGGAAATAGGCTCTCCCAAATAATTAATTCAATCATCAAGTAGGGAAAATCAAATCAGAAACTGAAAGCACTATGTGCTTGTAATCTTGTGAGTGAAATGTAATTACTCCGATTTCAAGAAGTGCTTTTTAACGTCCAAGCTGAACATTGAACGATTGGATTGAAAATGACATTTTAGTTCGGCTTTTTAGTCGTGATTCTTTAAACCGTCTTTAGATTTTTATTCGGACACATGACATTGCTTAATGTTATCAACAGTCAACTAGGAGCAACTGCGTCGGCTGTGGTTCCATACCAAAGCATCATTCTGAACTGGTTACTAGAGCTGTGTCTTGGTAAGGTTAGGTTACCTAAACTTCAACTTTTTCATGTGTGCGCTTCAACAAACGCAGCTTCATTTCACCATGGTACATTACAATTAACGCAGTTCTCATAGCTCTTTATGCACTGTTGGAAGTTGTATTTAGGTAATGAAACAATATATGTAATAGCTAATTCAATTAAACATCGTCGATTCGAAACAACATCGATTTCAACTAGAAATCGAAGCTGTAGGTGGGAAATTGAAACCGAACCAAAACCACAGTTTCGGTTAGATCTCCTAACCGAACCGAAACCACTAGGAAAATCGAAATCAACCGGTTTGCAAACGGGAAAACCGATACCCCTGTTTTCTTACGCCTGCAAACATCTTCTCCGAGATTTTTCATAGTTTCTTCGGCACATCACTGGGAACCTGCGAACACAGAAACACTTCCACTGGCTTATAGTTGACTTTGGAACGGCAAGGTTTTGGAGTTTACATAAGCAGTTGGGGAATGTACTACCAACTTGTTCCTTATCAAATTCTCCGTCCGTATCCGTTAGCACCTGTTGCCAGCGTTTTCTTTGTAAAAAGTTGGGATTACCGCAGCATAACTGATGTACATAAGCGATATGAAAAGGTATTCAGAAGCTTTTTTTCGTCTCATAAAACTCGGTTTATCACAAAAATGAACATGAGACATTGGTATGAGCTCAAACCTAGCATAATTAAATATATAGTTATCTTCAAAACCACTTTCAATTAACAAAACAAAGCAATAGAATCAAGAAATATTTTGGAGGCCTGTGTGGATCAACATGTATTGTCGAAGGATTTTTTGTTAGCAAATGTTTTGTTGCAAATTTTGCAAACGCTGCGATGCGTTATAATGCGGGGCCCCACATTTAATTCTACAGGCTCAGACACAAATGTAACCAGCACTTCCTCAATGGCCAAACTCATTACAGCAGTCTTGGATTCTCTGTCTTGCATAGCCTTATAATGGGAGACCGCTTGAAAATTTGAGAATGACAAGATTTTACATGAAACGTTAAACGACAAGTAGCCGCAGTGGCTACATGCAACGGCACCGGAGCCCTCCTGATTACGTTGAAGATGATTCGCTACTCGATTTGGTGTTTTGGTATGGACAATGAGTACATCTATGCTTAAACATCTCATGTGAAGTACATTTATCAGAAAAATTGCAAACACCGCTTTCCTTGTACTTGACTTTGGAACGACGAGGTTTTGGAGTTTGCAGAAGCAGTTGAGGAATGTACTACCAACTCCTTCCTTAGCAAATTCTGAATACTTCGTCCGTATCCGTTAGCATCTATCTGTTCACTTCGTTTTCTTTGCACAAAGTTGCAGTTCATTGACTAGTTATGCCGCAGTATGACTGATATACATAAGCTTTTTGAAAAGGTATTCAGAGGCTTTTTTTAATCTCATATTTAATTGAACACATCTCTTACTTTAATTTTAATATATCAAAATTGTTGGAGATAAGTGAATCAGGATCAGCGTCGCACAGTGGTCCAGGGGTATGCCCATAATCCTTCCCACTACACATTATCTCAGACACTACTTGATAGTAGTGTTTGTGCTTCTTATTTAGGCTAAACGTCGCTTCCCCTTCGGTTCCCAATTTGTGTAGAAATTCCCCACCACCTGGCTCTTCATAGATTAGTCTATCCTTGCGTACGGACAGCCCCACCATGTCCGTCATTGTACATTTAATCTCGACCACACCATTGTCTGAAGTGACTAAAGCGTCAGGTGTGCTAGTTACATATGTCATATCGGGATGCACCTTAGATCCAACTGGGTAGACATATTCAGTTTGGTCGAGACCCCTAGCTTCTGCATATCTAAGTAAAAGTGCAAGGAAATATACGTGCAATGTAGTGATATAGTGGTGCAGGTAATATATAAATTTAATTAGTGTTGAATTAGTATTACTTACCTTTGAATTGCAAGTTTCTCAAAGCGCTTACCCCTCTGTACTGCATAATAATTAGCTAGTTTGTCAAACTTCGGGGTTGGCTGTAACAAAAAAGAAATGTTAAAACTCATTCGCATCAAAATAGCCATTGAATATAAAAAATCAGACATAAATGCATACTTTTAATATAGCTTGCAATTCTTAAAAAAGTTAAATTTACCCTGGCAAATTTTCCGGCCAATTCCCACCTGGGCTTTCTTTATGTGACCACTTCATGTAGTTTGGTACCCGTTATTTTTCCCTGTCGTGCCCAGCGCCACTCTTGCTTGCTGAGTTAAGTCCGATCTTCAATCTCTTGCCTTTGTTCTTCAGTCAAAGGAACCATGAGCTGGCCGTATTGACGATGCATTTTATCGACATGCCTTGCGATGTAACCAAGTGAACAGGGTTTTGAGAAGCAGGGACATAAAACCTTTTCAGCCATATACTTTCTTTGCTCTGCTTTCTTTGCCTCTGGCATGATCTCCCAGCCTTGCTCTTGATATAATTTTTTTCTCGCTGTTTCCTCGGCTTGCTGATCGTCCGTCATTTTGTCCCAACGCTCCTTTATCTGCGTTTGGATTTTCAGATTCCACTCTGCTTTCTGGTTTGTCGTCATTTTCGCCAATTTAGCCGTTTTCCTTTTATTATCATATGCATTATTCACTGCTTTCCTCTCCTCCGACAAGTTTGCATAATTTTCCCTTTGCTTTGCATTGAGTTCTGTCAATGCAGGAAAGTAGAAACATAACATGACTAATATTAACACACAAGTTATTTACAAAATTAAGAAGATATGAAGTTATACGGGCAACCTGATTAGCATCATCATAACCAGACATATATCCTCCCCCACAGAGATCTTAAGTATAGTGCGAAAATAACTTACATCTGGTAGAAGAAATTATTATTTCCTCTCATCTAAAAGTGATTTCCATAATTTGGAATTTAACACTTCGTCTTCAGGTGCCACTGGAAGTTCTGGGACATCTTGGTCCTTTCGGGACCACTTGTTAAAATCCGCCGGCTTAAAGAATAATAAGTGTTGTATGCTGGAACAGCCGAGCATAGGAAAAACGTCGAGCTTCAAAAGCGTCTCAGAAAACCAGTTTATCACCTTCATGTATATAGTCCCTCACGCGCTTAAAATATACTGGACCAAGTTGCAATTGCTTTTAGTGGTACAGAATAAATTATATCCAAGTTCAACTACTAGCTTCAAAAAATCCATATACCGGAAAGAAAAGAGGATGTAAATTATGGATTAAATCGTGCTTAATTTCAGGTCAATCACAATTAGCACTACTTGGTTTTATAGATACGTAGGTGCAATATCAATTACTTTGAACAAAGTTGCATTTCACTATCACTACTTTTTATCATTTAATTATGCCGCAGTGTGAGACATGCCTTATAAAAGCGTTATGAAAAGGTAATCAGAAGTTTTTTTGGGTTCTTTTATTGCGTATTGAGTTAAACTACGAATTAGCTAGCTTACCAAATCTGTAAAACTGTAAATCTGTATTTTTAAACGTTGTATCGGATCCACTCATCACTTGAGGATTCCACAAGGAACTCGTCACACAACGTTTTACTGTGCCTTCTAATCAAAATCTGCATTGATGAGCACATAGTATTTAATCAATCATAAACTGTAACATTGACAAATGATAGAAAAATCAACCAACAAAAGAATAACATACTTCCTCACAAATGTTCACCACAGGCTTCAAAGTACTATTGGAAAGGCAAAGAGTTATCAATCGGTACTCCAATTTTAGAAATTTGGTTACCTAATTTGGTAAAACATAAATAACTCAATTGTCGGTAACAGAAATGGCACTTGGAAATGCACCGCGTTAAAAAATTTCAGACTCACGATTAAATAAATAAATAAATAACTCACGATTGCATCTTCTTGGGGCAAATTCTTAGGGGAGAATTGAAATACCAAACATGGAATGTAACCAGTGGTAGTTTCTTAAGGGAAATATTTTCTCCAAATTCTCCTAGGAAAGAATCTTCCATTGATGCCTCCATCATTTACATTATCAAATTTAGAAATTTAGGGACTGGTGCAAAAGTTACAGCTTTTCGATGCACGATCAGCAAAATAGATCCCTGTTCCTGTGGCTGCCCCCTGTTCTCCAGAATCTGCTTATCAAAGAAAAAATTAATAATATGGCGATAGTAAACCTTCTTATCTTCGAAGCATGCACTTCTTCATGCATTTAAAACAAAGTTGATATGAATAATATGTCCATATGGCACTTTTCGCAATTGTGAGGTCTGAGCCCCGCCTGTTTTCCTCTTAAATGTCTCTCTAGAGCAGTTCTGTCTCTAAAGAATTTTGCAGCAGGCATGTACATTGAGCGTGGGTTCTTGATTGGAACATATTTCATTGTGAACGTTGGAACGACTTCCCGCAGGAACGGAATCACGCTGGGTAAGCGAATTGGTTCGAGAATGATGAGGAGCAGATGGGACGCTATTTTTCCGAGATAGAACCTGTGTCTCGGTTATCATTGATTCGTCTTCTCCAGTACTAGACACACAAGTAGCGCTTTGCATTATTTCAGTGATTTCTGTAAAATTAGTTAAAAAATATAATCATCATTAGGTCGTTTCAAATCAAAAAATCTTGTGTTAAAAAGTGGCTGTGGGATAGAGTTATGTACCTGTTTCATAAACTGTAGGCAGTTTCTTAGTGACTTCTTCACTTCCATCATCATTTTTCTTCATGCTCACAAAATTTTATAGTTCTGTCAAGATTTAATGTTTTCAATAAATTTTCGACTTTCTAATTATTGCAGCTTCTCTTTCCCAGTTACAAGGAAACAGAATTTTTAATTTTACGGGTTTTAACGAGACTTAGGCTTGTTTAACGGGTGGAGCGGCAAGGGAGACTCATCTTCTTCCTCTGCCACTCAAATAAAGACTTTGGGTGCTTGGCCCTCTTTTTAGGGTCAATTAATTAGTCAAGTCTACACCGAAAATTCATACTTATAAATACTTATAAAATCGACGTTTGCATCGATATCAAAGTTACATATTATTATTAATCAAGCAAATAGAAACCGCTGCGGCGGTGTTTTAACGTAGCAAGTTATTCTAGCAGGTAACTGCTTTAACTTTGACGAAATCACTGTAAAAAATAAGAAACCTTAAAGAAAGCTCCGTCCCATTCGTCTTCCGCTTGAAGTGGAACTAATCCACCAAACACACCGTTTGGAAATGATGTTGGAGACAAATTATACGTGACTTGTTTTCTTTGTCCATGTCTCTGAGCATAATAAGAATATCCATTTCAGCTGACGCTATTTCCATGCTGTTCATGCATTTATCTTTGATAACCTTCTTGGCAAATGGTTTCTTGCTTCTGTTTTCCATTACTTTCATGACCTTCCCAAAGGTTCCTTCACCGAGTGTTGTCTCAACAACATACCGATCGTCTATGACAGCTCCCTTCGTACAAACGTCTTCCACCGATAAAGGCTGCTTGGACAGTTTGGGCTCCCTCGCTCCACCAGAACTCTGTGACCTCAATTTTTGCGAGACGCCCTTAACCTCTTTTTTATCGAAAAATTTTGTATTTTGAAATATTTATTAGTTACATTACCTCGCGTATTTCTTGGTTTGGGTTGAGAAGGGTTAACCCGTTTGGTTTTATCCTCTCTGTGGAAAGTGTTACGCTCCTCATTGGATTTTGCGGCGTTTGCATATGTGTTAACCTGCACGAGGTCTCAAGGTTTCTGACTGAAAGGAGTCTAAGAAATTTCTTTAGTAAGAGGGCAACTGATGATATGCTTAGTTGGAGTCTCAAACTTCTGAGTGGAAGCTGGTGAAGGCACCATTGCACGTTGAACAGCTCGTCTACGTGCCGACACTGCTTTATTTTCTGCTCCACTAGAAAAAGTCTAATTGGTCCCAGACCTCGCTCTCTCTCTCTCTTGACGCCACGTATGAGCAGTAAAGCTCCTAAGGATGGTTTTTCAATTTCCATCTGTCCTAGAGTTTGCCACGATGGTGGAGTAGTTGTTACAGGACTGTTCCACATGATGCTGATGTTTGTTGAGAGGGTGGGGTTATAGAACTAAATTTTATGTGGTAAGCAAGAACGATCACATCAAATATATGGTTTTCCCATAAAATAAAACGTTTTACAAGGTGGAAGACGTCATCAATGTAACATTTCGTTTCCTAACCATGTATAAGTTTTCATTTTAATTCGCTCTCAAAGAAAACCTTATCTCTAATTTAACCCAAACACCCTAACAGTTCAGCTCCGGCAAAGCGAGTAGAGCCTTCCGTGGTTGCATTTTTATCTGTTCCCAATGGATTTGTTGCAGAAAGTTTCTCGCCAAATACCATGATGTCATCGTCTTCCTCATCATCAGCTTTCTGATCATTTCTGTCTAAGTTCTCATTAATATCGTCATCACCGAGGAGTGTCGTGGATATACGCGGCGTTTTCTTGCTCTTACTGGTATTTCAGTTCTAGCAACCTTTCTTGAACGTCCTTGATCCATCATTGATGGCGGTGGATCACGTTTAGATGACCTTTCCTCGTTTTCGTTTAGACTTGTCACTGTTTCAGCAGCACGCCGGGGACGTTCTCTTAATACCTGTTCTTGCTTCGTCTGGCAACATTTACTGCACTAGCTGCTACAGAAGTTCCTATGCATGGGCGTAGCAACGATATTTTCCCAGGGAGGACAAGGACAAGAATTTTATTTAAAAGAAATTAAAAATGTCCGCAAGTTTTACCACTAATTGTATGCTGAATATGACTGAAATAATAGTTATGAAAATGTATTCAGTCGCTTATTTTTAGTTGAAATCCTACGCAACATTTTGAGCACCTGCACTTCAAAATTTAATTTCAAATGAAGTCCTTGATCTGACTTCCTAGTGTAAGTCAATGTTTCCTTACAACCTCAATCGAATAACTTCGCCATAAACGTTCGCCGAATTCTCTAGAAACGGATCTTGGAGCTTTAACCAAATTGTACTGCGTTCAGATGATCCTGGAGTCCAATTAAAATGAAGCGACTGATATACATAAGCGTTATAAAAAGGTATTCAGAGGCTTTTTCTAAGATAAACAGTTCAGCGGGGAAAGCATTTAGACTTGATTTGGCAATTTGTTTCTCGAGTTGTTGAACTTTGTCAGGGACCGACGCAAGGGCCCCTGTTCCACGGCACAGTCTTCTAAATCAGGCCACCAAGAGTTGGTATCACATTAGTGTAGCGATAACATTTATCTTTTGTCCAAAAACTTTACAAAGTAACTTTTGAAAAAGTTATTTTAAACTCACACTGGTTGACGACCACTTGTCTCTTTATGATGCTAGTATCCACATTAAAATAAAGCTGAATGAGAGTGTCAGTGA
This sequence comes from Orchesella flavescens, assembly GCA_964034955.1. Classification (NCBI taxonomy): domain Eukaryota; kingdom Metazoa; phylum Arthropoda; class Collembola; order Entomobryomorpha; family Orchesellidae; genus Orchesella; species Orchesella flavescens. The sequence continues at coordinate 25,054,079 of OZ035957.1, forward strand.
AGTTTCCAGCAAAGTTCCATATCTGCACAAACGGAGTCCCGATGTTGATGAATTTAGCGCAGTAGCTATTGATGATATAGAGTCGTTCCAAAGAAGCAGACACAAGAGGAGTGTAATAAAAGTTTCGGATTCACAGGTCAGAGATCTCCAACTCGTTTAATTTATCATATTTCACTTCCGGATTATCATTGTCAGAAGAGCAATGGAAAGAAAGCTGATTATCTAGCGAAAGATAATTCAACTGATTTACAAGTGGAAGAGTGATCCATCTGGTAGCAATAAATGTATATAGTTTTCTGGATGTATCATTTTACTTGGATGATTGGGTGGTGGTAGCTAAAGCTGAATTGTTAATTGTTTTTAGGTAAGAGAGTGCTGCCAGTTTTGGCATGGGAGGAAAATTTATTTCATCCAGAATTAGGTCCAATTTAAAAATTGTATCCATAAAAGTGAGCCCAGTCAGTCGTGGCAGCTGCTCAAGAATGTTGACTAGCTCATTGGATTGTATCCAATTGCAGTTTATTAAATTGAAGGCAATATTTTTTTGTTTGTAAATTCAGATTTTATCTCGTGTATAATAATCATGGGCAAGCAGGGTTACAATATTTGCATTATTTGCTGGGATGACCGGGTTTGCTCGTAGTCTTTTCTCATCCCCCTTGTTTTTCTTTCCCCAACATATATTCCTTTAACTCAGAACTCTGAGCTGGAAGTCTAATGCAAGCAAATAAAGTTTCTATCTTTCTATCCCAATTTATTTGCTAATTTATTTGTTTAGTTACCCAGTAGAATACTTTTGTGACAGAAGAAAGATTTCCATTCAGACGACAATAATTTGAAATCTGTGAGGTCATTGTCAAAATGAAAAAGCTTTTGCATCTGGATGTTTGATGATCTTGCCATCATCATCAACAACCTGCATATTGCTCTCTTTCTTCCTTGTTCGGCGCTATTACAAAAGCTCTAGAACATGATAGTTAAAAATATGTAGAATTTATCACCAAAAGCTTCATGGTAAAAATTATAATGAACTCTGTTGCTGATTTGAGTCTGTAATTTCCTCTATTAAGAACAATACGTATACTCGTAGAAAAAATCTCTAATACAATTCTGAAAGAAAATCATTCTCTTTTTTTCGTATCATAATGCTTGAAAGTTGTAGGTAGGAAATAAACCAATTTCTGCGTAACCATGATTTAGTTATTACATGTATGTGAATAAAGTAGTTTAAATTACAAAGTGTAATCTGGAGATTCAAATAGATGCATAACAATGTAGTTGGTATCGTTAAACGGGCTCAAAAGTCCGTTCGCAATCTCCAGAAAATGTTTTATAATCGCTCCAGGAATTTTCATTATGTGAACATTATCATTAGCAAACGTACATTTGCATTCGGTTTCATGTGAAAGCTGGATATACTTTATATTAATATTTTGGTAGCTTTTCTAGAATAATTGCCTTAAATATGTTGATAAATATAGATTACATATTATGTAAAATTCCGACTTATGTGTTTGAGGTACCTATCTGTTAAGTAGACGAGTTAGAGCATGACGACGCAATGATGATATTATTTTTATGAAATGCTAAATAGTGGTGAATTATGGGATATGGCGGAATACGCATAATATATACACATAGGTTCTACATATTATAAACAGAGTTGTAACACCAACTGATGATGATGATGTGATGATGAAAGGGTGATGATAGTTAAATATTGGTAAAAATCTCCGACACTGATAAATTTGAGCCATTTTTAGTATTTAAATTTTTTTGTATTCTTTATTAAATTAAAAATGCAAGTTTAAATAATATGTAAGAGTAATTCGTAAAATATGTCGGGCTGTTTAAGAAATCAAAAGTTATATAATGTTTACTTATGATATGAAATTATGCATTAAAATTCATTACTATTACTTTGTTAAAATAAAATATTGCACTTTGTTTAACAGTATAAAAATACATTATTGTGTGCATTTGTGATTTTTGTGTTTTTATTCACAACTTGCATAGTTCGCATTCAGTTAATTCATAAATTTATTTGCATATCTTGCTATTTGAGAAGATGTGAAAAGAACTTTGTATTTTATTTGCAGCTAATGCAATCAATGTACAATACTCATGCACGCATGTAAGTTTGTTTGCAGAATATTTGAATGTCATATTGTATAGCATAAAATGTAAACTTATTTCTAAAGCAGCATGAACAACCCTCTCAGCAACCCATCCAGCAATCATGCAATGAAGAGTTAATGGAATGTCTCTTGTGCCGTCTTCTGGGGATGGAAAAAAGTAAGTTTGTATATCTACGTTGTTGTGCGTCACAAAATAATATCGTTCCGTCATAAAACCAGCAGCTTCATCACCAATTTCATATAATTTTTCTCCTACTTGATTCCGACGCTTCGGCTCAAAAACATTAAAATCAAGGCGTTATTCAATTGCATTTTGTACTGGGACTACGTTGCACATAATATTAAAATTCTAGATCGGCTATCGGCTTGGTCGACATTCCAGTTTTGTTGGAAAGAAAGAATGCGATTGTTATTTATATGTTTACCAACGCTGGTTGTACATATATGGCATATGGCAAACTATAAAAAAAGCGAATGCGTCAGGGTGCAGCCGGGCCAGCAACTGCTCAGAAAATATATTTATCCTAAGTGGAAGGTTGGTCTCTCTTTGCATCTGCATTAATTTCAGTACATGAGCTTTTGACTCCAACTCATAACCCCATCCATACTTACCCAAAAGTACAGCATACTTATGCAGCCCTGCTCTTATGATTTTCTGTCATCATCATCACAATAAGATAGATAGCAATAAGAAATTTTCATTGTTTATCTGCTCGTCTGTCACTTGAACATTACATATCACATCCACTCATTTACTGAAAGCATTGCTCATGACCTCAAGCCTTCCTAATTTAAGATCTCTGGTATTCAAAATTTATATTTATGGAGATCCATAATACTAGTTGGTAAGTAACAGTACTGTTACTTATCATGCTTTTAAAAAGCCATCAATCTGTGAATGTTAAAGAGGAAACCACAGCGTCCATATTTCTTTCAATGAAAATAGAAAAATTAGCTTACAGTTCGAGATAATTTTATTTGTATTGATGACTGATGAGCTAAGTTATTCTGAAACAATATCCTTTCACAGTTTCTTTTTATGTTTCTTTTTCTTCTCTTACTCATTCCGTACAACCATATCAGCTTGAACGATACTACTTACGTGTATATTTTTGCTCTTGCAGTCTTTTAGCCAAAGGAAAGGATGGAAAAGTAATGGGTATATGGATGCTCACGGTTTCAAGATACCCAGATAGAAAATGTCGTCATCGGCATATTGTATAAGATTATAGAAGATCAAGTTGCACTCTAATAGTAAGCTATTCAATATAAAGTCAACTTCCTTTTTAACTTTATGATGCATGTCTACAGCATTTGTAGTTGCGATGACTCATTCATAGCTTCAGTATATATTTTCCTCACAAATGAATATGATAAAACTACATCTCGTCATCGTCTTCTCTTCTTACTAACGAATATCTTTCGACTATCTGAGAGGGCCAAAGGTATTTATGGACTTGACGCATGGTGGAAAAATAAAAGCAAAGAAGTACCAAGTCCGAAGCCAAAGCAAACGATGGTAACTTAGTTTGTCTCTAAGAATATCAGATATCACATGTTATGAAATGGAGTGGAAGTAAGTAACGTTCACAGTTACATATTTCTATATAATATTCCATCTTTACAGAAGCCAATTACTAATTAATTTCTCTGGTTTTAAGATGCACCGTACTAAAGGATATTATCCATGTTATCTACATGCTAAATGTGTAACATGCTGTAGCAGTTCCAGTTATCTATCTAGTTTAAGATTGTTATAATTTAGTTTGATAAAATGATTTTTTTGTCGTTTTAGTTGCGCAGTCTAAATAATTTAGAAGTTTTTCCTCATCATTTGCCCGTCTCTAATGTTATGTTGTTGTCTCTAAGTTTTTCATCGCTTTCATTTTGTCTCGAGGTAAATGACTATTTCGGCTGTATAAAAGCAAGATGATATGAGTTTTCATTTCGCACACAAATGTTTCAATGTCCATATTGAAAACTAGATGATGTTTGTAGTTGATATATATTTTAAAAAATCCTTTCAAATAGGGTTAGCTATTCTTTATCACAGAAGTTGTTAAGCACAACTTGTTGGCATCGTTGAGGGATTGAGGAAAAAAACATAGACGTTGGTCAACCATTCGGATCATAATATACAAACCAACAAAGAGAGAACTTTGTGAATACATGTCAGCTTCATTATTACCAACAAATCAGAAGTTGTGTTGAGCATGCAGGCTTGGTTTATCCCTCTCCCTCTTTGAATGTTGGTACATGGACTTTTGTTCCACAACCTCATCCCATAAGTATAATACTCATGCAGAGAATAATAGCAAATGGTCTTATCACTTTGTGGTCATGTCATCATCATCACCGGATTTTTTTTTATATTCTGGAAACCCGGAATCTTATATTCATTATGCAACAACCTTGGCTAAAATAATTATGCTCATTGTCTACCATGTGTTGAGTCCGTTAATTACTGAAAAAAAATATTGTTATTAATGCAGTTCATCCGCCCGCCTTGGATTCGGTTGAAGCTTTCCTTTAATATGCGTTTTAGGTTATATGAATTTCAGAATAACTTAAATGCTGTTCAAGTTTCATGAATTCAAATGAAATTGCCAAAGCACAAAACAGATCTGTAATACATGTTAATTAGATTTGCACAAGATTACTAGAATGTATTTAAATTTTCTGAATTTAACTCGTCCTGTAGGCCTTACATGATAACATATTGTACACATATTTGAGCATTTTTATAAACCTTGATGTAATATCATCAATTTCATCCATCAAACTAAAAGCATTGTCGTTATATACAAACAGTTTTTTGAAAAAACATAAAAATCCAGCATGATATATTTTTGAGCATAGAAATATCTTCAGGATGGCATCTCATTTATCCATCTTCTGGTAATCAAGAAGTTAAAATGGAAACTTTAGCTCCAGAGAATAAGCAGTGTGAAATGAATTTTACGGCGGTGACTGATAGGCTGAATATTATTCCAAAATACTTTATTCGCGCAGTTTCATATTAGAAACTTGTCTCTTTAATTAACATTCTGGATCTAGATAGTCGTAAGATAAAAATGATAATGGATTACATATACACATGAGAAATGGTTTGTATTGTATGTCAACCACTCTCGCTCCTTGCTCGGTGCATGGAGTTGAAAAGAACTTGAGAATAGCTTTACATTATAATGCTTCCCTAACCAACTGCTATAGTGGGTGCTGGATGCAAAAACACATACATGAACTCTTACCGAGATCTTCCTCAAACCTATGAACAACCAGCGATTTGTCATGATGAACACTATATCCTCAGATTTTACATCAGTTAACATCCGCAAAAATAAAGTTATTACCGTCATGTTTCGGTATGTGAAGTAGTGAAGTTACAAGGCACCCAAAAACAAAAACACGTTACGAATCAACTCCACGTTTGTATTGCAAACTTATCACAACGTTGAACTGAAGTTTGAAAATAATGAATTGAGATGCAAAAGTCTTTTTGAAAGACTAGATTTTTTGTGACCCCAATTGCCTACCTCAATGTACTTAAAATATAAAATAATTCTTGAAAATCCCACATCGGCATGAAATTACAGCAGCAAATTATTTTAATGCCAACACCAACATCATGTCCGTTTTGTTTCTTACTCGACTTTGTTTGACAGTTGAGATTTTGTTTTTGACTCACATTCCTTCGCTGGTGAATTTTCATTAAGTGCATGAGCACTTAATTTTATTGCACTAATTCTTTAAAAATGTAAGGAGAACATGTGAATTGAATCATATATGTATAATGAACTTTTTTTAGTAGCATTCAAATGCTTCTCATATTTTTTTCCCATTTTCCCGACTACTTCCTCACACGTATCAATACTTGCTTTGTTTCTGCTTTATACCTATGAGCTGGCTCTAGGGATATACACAAAATATTGTTAGAGAATTGAAATGGTCGTTGAGCAACATACAAACAGACTGAACAGAGACGGATAGCCAGGAAGTCTACCGCTAACTGCAGTGGAGGAAAAACATATTATTCTCATATAAAAGGTTTGTGCCTGCTCTTGCCTTATTTTCCTTTTTGTGATGTCCTTCATTTTGCTTCTAAACTTGAATCCATTTCCAATGTAAGAGAAATTTGACTGAAGTAAAACAAAGAAAACGTTCACTCTTGCACGAACACAAGCAAGAACTCGCCCTTACTTGTTTTTTTTATCAAAAACTTACAAACCCATCATGGCTTTTTGTCATGATGAGAAGCAGGCTGAAGTTGAAGATTATGGAAATGCTAATAACCAGGTTGAGAGAAAAAATTAAAATAACGTTGAAAACGATACAGGAACACGAAATATTTTTTGGTTTTGCTGAAAAGCGTATGCAAGTTTAAAAGATTAGAAAAACCTTATAATGTATTGGATGCTTGGGATGCTATAAAAATAACTTCCATCAACACATTTTATCTTCAATTTAGTCATCTTTCATTTAAGAATTTCAAAAGTAATGTAATGATTTGGCCTTGAGGTGAAATAATTTGCTCTTAAGAAAAGCCATTCCCATCATGGCACCAGAGGTAACATCTAACAAAAAACAAACACAAAGCCAAGAGTCAAACGTGAGGAATACAGGACTACTACTCTTGAAATGAAATCATTATAACTATCCTAAACTTACAATCAGCTATCGTCCTCCTCAAAACTTCGAGGCCGTTAGATGCTACCTGGATCGGGAAATAAATTGAATGAAACGGCCCTGATTGAGTCGGTGGCGGTGGAGCAGTTGCCGTTGCCCAACCTGCCTTCCTCACACCTTCCTTCGCTTTCTCAATAATCATTCTAGTCAACACGCTTCTACTCACTGAAACTATCCATCGTCGTTTGACAAAGCCAAAGGGGCTTGAATATCTCCATACATTTCTCGCATAAAGGAAATCCATCAACCCAAATTCATTCCTGGTTTATGATACTAATAGGAAGTTGGAGCACTCGAATAAGGTTAAGGATACAGTTGAGCCGGTGCTGAGTCCCTCATTGTTTTCCGATGACAGCAGATTCAATTAACAATTGGATCATAGTGGGCTATTCACAAAGGCATTCGTTGGAACATGTTTGTGGGCATAATTTTCACTTCCTCCAAATTGGGATGAACCACATGAACTATTCATTTTACGGGATTTAGTAAGCACTCAAAAGTGAGAACAAATGAATAAATGTAACTGCAGCATTCACTGGATAGAGATTTAAAAAAACTCAGACTACTTATTTGCCCCTCGCACAGGAAATAGAAACGATGAAAACCTTTTTTTTGAGTTGAGTCAGAATAGATGATATCACTAAAAATCAGATTGATATTTAACCTCTACCTAAAACACTGTGCAAGACGTAATTTTGTGGGTAGAAGGTAGTTCTGAATAGATATATAAATTTTCTTATAGTAATTCCTTTCCAAATATTGTGACAACAGAGAATGTACAGCACATCATCCATCGGATGGTCAATTGACTTTGATTTCACCTACTATAGCATTCATTCATGCATTTCATGTAAGGAAATAGTGTTTTTGAATAGGCCTTTGATACTCTCTTTACTCAAGCCAAAAGCCTGCAATGCAAAAGTAACTCAATTATGCATATTATTGAGAGAGAAGCAGCAGTTAATGTGACTGATGAAATTATGAGATTTTGTAATTCATTTGTGATAAGTTAATTATGCAAATTTTCATCTGCCGCGACCTTTTTGCATCTTTTAGACACATTGTACGCGCAGGAATTCCTATTTTACTATGATGATGATGATGATTTGATGATGAGTGTATGGTTAAAAGTACACATCTATTTTAAGCCCAAGTCTACCCAAAAATAGCTGAATCTATGCACATATTATCCCTGGAGTAAAACAGCAGAAAGGTGAGGGTGATGGAAACATATTACAAAGCAAAGGATACACAACCGTCATCCACAAGTTTCATCCCGTCTTATATTTGTGTATCTGATTCTGAGAAGCGAGAGTGGAGTGATATATACTTATAGGCATATATTTTATTGTATCCCTAATTTTTCCCGAACTTTTTGCACTGGCAGTCAAATTCGCATTATTCATTATCTGGTATTGAACATTATCTACCCATTGTAAAGCGTCAACATGCTGCTGACGTACTAGCCAAAGTTTAATGGGTTTGCTTGAAGATGTAAGGAATTACAGGGCAACGTGCTAATAAAACTAATCATCATCTTATACTTTTTGAAAAATGAGACTACGTTGTACGTTTCGTAACAACTAATATTCATAAACATTTCTTGCAGTGGTTGATAAAAGTGTCAAACCCGAACCATTAGGTAAAGTGAGTCATCAACAATAAGTTCATCAAGTCGAGAGAACAAAATCCTTTTGCGATGTTACAATAAGAAATTGGAGCCAGGCTGAGAAATTCTTGACGTACACTCCTCCGCTGGGACATACATTTTGTTTGATATATTTTCATGAAACTGCATGAGCACTTAATTTTTATGACACGAATTCTTGGAAAATGTAAGAAGAAGATGAGCATTGACGCATAACATATGCATATAGATATATTTATTTTCTGTTGGTGTGGGATCAGAAAGTGGCCTTCAATAGTATTACCACTTCCTCACACACATATCAATACTTTTTTTTCTGTTTTAAATCCTTGAACTGAGCTAGCTCTTACTCCGCTCCAGAAAATCCTTGATCCCTTGAAAATTTAGGGGAACGAACATTCACAACCTCTGATTCTTCATGAAATGAAATGGTCGTTGAGAAAAATACGAACGGACGAAAGAGGAAGGGATATCCATAAGAAAACTGTTGCAGCTTCCACTATAAGAGCAATTAATATTGAACATAAATTGCATATATATATCCCTATATATCCTAATAACATTGACAACTGCTGGACTGCAGTGTGGAAAAATATCAAGTTCTCATATTATTCGTTATAGGTTGTTCCTGCTCTTGCCTTATTTTCCTTTTTGCAGCACCCCTCATTTTTCTTTTAAACTTGACCCATTTCTGATGCACAAGACATTTGACTGGCGTGAAACAAAGAAGCATTCATTCTTGCACAACCAAAATCAAGCAAGAACGAGCTGTTGCTTGTATTTCTCATCAGAAACTTGCCCACTTGCTTCCTTAGAGCTTATGGAAAATGTTCATGAACAGGAAATATTGAAAAAAGAAGCATAAACAAAGGATGACTTGTCCAAAATATAAAAAGGCAAGTTCTACACACTTAAAAATAAACTTTGAATGCATAAGAAATGCTTTGACAATATTTCTTATGCATTCAAAGGTCCCCAGATTCCAGACCTATATCGCATAACTAGAAAATGCCTGTGTTTTGGGGAACACATTTTTCTTTCCTAAACATTTATTTATAACTAATCAGGATGAAACCCCTTTCCTCATGAAAACTGAGAAGCCTGAAAAAATATTGAAGATAGTCAAAAAAATTATCGTGATAAGTTGATGATGGTATAAATTTGATATTAATTAATAGTTAAATTCGGAATCAAATTCAAACTTTTGGCTACAACTTTCTGCATATAGTTGATTAGGTATAAGCGTATGTAAGTGCCTTGAATAATATTGGATTGGATAGTGCCTTGAATTGAAAAGAAAGGAGAAGGAACAACATTTGCATCATATCCGATATTAGGATTTTGTATGCACATACATATATGGTGGTGTTTGCAAAAGGTTGATGCTGCTTTCTGTTCTGGAACCCTCACCACACCATCAACAACCAAAAAAGCAGTACATGAAATATACAGTCTGAGCTGAGTGTGGAGCAGTGGAATGAGCAACTCTCAGTTACTTACGAACCGTCAGACCAAGTGGAACTCCTTGTGGTAGCTCCTCTCTCTTCTCTCCCTTTTTACATGGGACAGAGGGGAGCTACCACACGTCACGTTGCAACTCGTCGTCACGTTGTGGTCTTTGTGGCTGCTGCTATAATAATTGCGCTATTGCTCACGTTATGAACCCAAGAATACATCCAAAGTGAATAGCAGTGAATGTGATCAACAATCTACCAATGAAGTTATTCACGTTAGCATGTTTTCATGCAATCAAATAAATAACTTCAACACTAAAATTCTATTTGAAAAATTGTTTGTTGTTCTGTGAAATTTGATGAAAAAGATTTTGCCAGCAATTCAAGATGGCAAAAATGATAAATTTAAACAAACATTAACGTAAACCTAATCCCAATCAATAGGAATGTAGTTAAAAAATAAAATAACGATGTAAAACTTTACTCAAGTGAGTAGCCGTTTCGATACAAGTACTATTTTCAACTTGTGTAGTTCTCAAGTACTCTACAAGTTCCATTCCAAAGTGTAATCAGAGCTTTTGACAGCAAAATTGACACCATGGATGACACCGAGGAAGCCAGGAGCAGGTATAAATCCAACATTAAGAACGTGTTTTGTGTATTTTTTGTATTACATGGAAATGTATATGTTTCAGATCATATAAAGTAGGAGTGAATTAGGTATTCATACAAATATTATCTCATGTTCTCCATGGATATTTTTGTAGTTTATACTTATTAATATTATGACAGTTTAGTCTCTGGTGAGTCACATCGGAACAAATATTGATTTCAGACGAAACGTATTTTTTCAACACTACATGTAACAACTTTGGACATCATTTAATATGCACATTCTTTTCATGTTCATGATTGCTAAATAAATACAAAGAGTTTCTTCGAATGAAAGATTAATGATTTTCAATATTCCCATTATTCAAGCTTTCCCATCTACATTTTGACAAGTTGCCTAATTTTTTTATTAGAAGCATGATATATTATGCATTAAAACTTAAAAATAATACGAGATAAACATAAATATAAAACCACCAGCTAACTTTATAAATATAAAGGTTGAGTATTTATTATGCAAAGCTTATATACTTACACAAACTTGACACGACTACAGCCCCATTTTTCATGTGACTAGTGTGGCTTGAAAATTGTTATCACAACAAGATTTCCTTCAGTTGTTTCCTTTTGTTGATGATGTATTTGCTATTTACATTAAATCTGCATGGTAACAAATATTTTTTCCTGCAAAGGAGCCTATTTAACCTTTAAAAATATTTTTCTCAAGACGCAATAAATTGTTAATTGGTTTGTTTTTCGTCTTTGAGCGCAAGTGAAGTTATGGATTGGCAAGAAATTTCAGGATTGTGATTGAGCTGAGAAAAGCCCATGACCGATGTAGGCTTGTCAAACATAAACGCTACGGTTTTTTGGCTTGAATATAACAATAAAATGAAATCATGCGTCTAATCCTCTTAACTCAAAATCCATATAGCTTCACATAATATGTATATTTCGCGTAATATTTACAAGTCAATCTGCCATCATATTATATTTTCATCATACGAATTCGTGTTGTTTGTTGCTCGTTTTCGTTTTATTGCATTATACACACACAAATACTATTTAACAAGGGCAAAGTAAGACATAAGTCAAATGATAATCTTTACGGAAGCACTTTTGAGATGCATCATGAAGACTAACTGAATTCCAGTGTGAAGCAGAGAATGACAAATATAATAAATATTCATCCAACAATTGACGACAAGATAAACTTATTTTAATACTTGTAACGAACCACTGGCAATTAAAGGAAAAAAGAGTCGTAATCTAGCAAAAGAAAATATGAAAATAATTGAGTGTAGAGAAGCAAATTAGTCGCATCAATGTAATTAATTCGTGAAATCAAGGGACAAGGACACAAATAGAAGTGTGCATGGGGGTTGGGGTTGACAACAAAGCGCTTGAGTTCATGAAAGTGCATGAGCCATGAGCGCTTAATTTTTAAAGCAATAGGCAATAACATGAAAAATGAACTAGGAAAAGTATGGCTTTTTCCATAAACCAGAAACATTAGAAATTATTGATTGGAAGGAGGATTCTGATTAGGATAACATTATCATTTTGCAACCCCATGCTGTTGAGCCCCGTGAATGGGGCAGAATGAGAACACAAATATAAATATGAGATATGTATATAATTAAAAGCCGTCCTCCACTACAGCAACCGCTCTTCAAATGGCAAGTGTGGCTCAATGCGCCAATAAAATGAAGTGAATTCACCTAAAATATCCCTCATTTCATGTTAACTTTTTCTCACTCAGGATTAAGAATCTGCTCTTGCAAGGCAGAATCTATGTATGTATGTATTTTGTTATTATGTGGGAAGAATCTTTAAGTGATTCTAACGGCTTTTACATTTTTACAAATGTTTCAATTTATTATTTCTTTCTTATGTACAGGCAGACATGAGCATCTAGCAGCATTCCATTCTCAAGAAATTACACCATATACATACATCAAAGGTACATTGTAATTTTCGTTATAAATTATAGTTGATAGTAATTGTGAAGAATTAAAAAATTACATTTGACCAAATTAATTTTTTTCATATTCCACAGTTCCGTCAATCAAAGATATTAATGGTCTATAAAGTCATCAGTCATCCCCAAGGAAGAAGAGTCCACTCCATCGCATCATCATCATAATTATACGGCAAGATATTAAAATTTGCTAAAAGTCAGTAGCTTAGATAATACGAGATAAGTTAGTTTTTAAAAGCATACATCTTTGTCATCATCATTTATCCGTCATTTGGTAACTCTACCTGCAAATCTCCCTTTATAAAGCCCAGCATAAATATTGCAAAAACGTTAGTTGAGTAAAATGCAATATGTTAAGTGATGTTAACCTACACTGTGGTCTGAATATTGGCCACTATTTTAAAACATATTAGGCACATCTATATTACTTAACAAAACTGATTTGGTATAAAATATTCAGAAAAAAGTGCCGAAATATAATGTGAGATTCTCCCTTGATTAACAAAATGTTTTGAAAGAAAGTGGAATCAGAGAAAATGTAGAACTTTGACATTTTTCATTAATTCAAATGTTGCATTTAGATCTTCAGTGTTCATGTTAAAGTTGGTTAAATGGTAGACTGAAAAGTATTTTACGGATGGGAAAACCGCTCCTTCCAATATCTTTCTCCTTTATATACTTGCAGCTTCAGAATAAGACAAATTGATAAGGCAAATAAGGATATGGGGGGAAAATGTCATAATAATAAGCCAAAATCACTCATGCAATAGTTGCTGTGCCATTTAACTTGATAAATACATGGGTTGAGTATTTATTATGGGAAGCTTACGAACATACATCAGACTGATGAGGCGGCTCAAGGAGCCAATAAAATGGATTTAAATTTTGTCATTACCTAACATTTCCTTCAGTTTAGTTTACGTATCATGTCTACTTTGTGATCTTCAACATTATGAGTCTGCTCTTGTGAGTTTTTTGAGCCCTCTTCATTTTTTCATGACATATTTGCCATTTATGCGTCTGAAACTAAATCTACATTGTAAAAACTATTTTTTCTGCCAGCAGCAAACTCAACTTTCGATAATATTTTTCACGAGACGTAATAAATTGTTAATTGGTTTGTTTTTCGCATTTGAGCAGAACTGAAATTATGGAAGGGCAAGAAAGTTCAGTTGGTGAAAATTGGGGTTGAGCTGAGAGGATCGTATTGACGACACTGCAGGCTTGTCAAAAATATAAGTACTACGTTTTTTAGCTTGACAATAACAATAAGATGAAAATATATGCCCCTAATATCCCTCCTCACTCACAATCATTATAGCCATCACATCATATATTATCGTACTAATTCGTGTTGTTTCGTGTTTTTTTTTTTGTTTTATACATACACACACAAATAGTATTTAACAAGTGCAAAGTAAGCAAATTGTTAATCTGAAATGTCGCATAAAAATAATTGAGTATGGAGAAGAAAATGAGTCACATCAATATAATTAATTCGTGAACACACATCACACTTAAAAGTTTCCATGAGGGTTGACAAAAAAAGCTGGGATATTTACGCTCATCCATTTGCATATGTGTTTATTTCATGAAAGCGTTTAAACTTTTTAGCAATGTGCCATAATATGACAAATGAACTAGAAAAAATATGGCTTTTTCCATGCACTAGAAAAACTAGAAACTATTGGTTGAAAGGAAGATTACGATTAGGATAACATAACATTTTGCAACCCCATGCTGTTGAGCACCGCGAATGGGGCAAGAATACAAATATAAATATGGGAAAAACTGTTAGATTTCTGAAACAAGCAGTACAATAGTTTCTGCCACTAAACTTCGTAAAGATATACGTCGAGTATTTATTACGGAGAGCTTACGTGCATACCTCAGATTGGTGTGGCTCCAGGAGCCAATAAAATGGATCTAAATTGTTATCACATAACATTTCCTTCAGTTTAGGTCTCATGTCAACTTTATGCTCCTCAGCATTAACAGTCTGCTCTTGTAAGTTTTTTGAGCCCTCGTAATTTGTTCACGACCTATTTGCCTTTTACTCGTCTTAAATTAAATCTGCATTATAACAATTTTTTCTTCTAGTAGCCTGCTCAACCTTTGAAAATATTTTTCACGAGACGCAATAAATTGTTAATTGGTTTGTTTATCATCTTTGAGCAAAAGTGAAGTTATGGAAGGGCAAAAAGTTCAGTTAGTGAAAATTCTGGTTGAGCTGCAAGGATCGGATTAACAACTTTGCAAGAAGGCTTGTAAAACATTTAAGCGCTACGGTTTTTTAGCTTGGCAATAACAATAAAATGAAATTATATGCACCTAATATCCCTCCAAACTCACAATCATTATAGCCATAATATCATATATACATCTTCATCATACTAATTCGTGTTGTTTCTTGTTCGTTTTCATCGTATTGCATCATCCGTATTCACAAGTGTAATATTTACTTTTAGGATTGTGCACATTGTGTGTAGAAATTCTACTGTATATCTAAATCACAATATATCCTACATACTATAATATTTGTTAAAACTATGGGAGCTATGGGCTAATGCTAGATTGTTAAATTTAAGTATAGTTTTAATTCTGTAGGTGCACAATACATCGTGTATATTTTTGCACTTTAAACTTCCCGTCACGTAGTATATTCGAAATTTCTTAAAATTTAGACTGTGTGTGCAAATACGGCCATAGATATTTTTGTTAATGTTATTTTTTTTTATTTTTTTCTTTCTCAGCTTCCAACAAAGAGGAAAGGAGAGTTAAGTCGTCGGTGAGTAGGATGAGTGACCGAAAACTGTTCGGAAACTTCCCTCAACAAAGTATGGGTAAGACCAACATTTTATTTCTCTAAGCTTTCTTTTCTCCACCTACCCATTGTACAAGCATAGTATAGCAACATACATAGAAAATGGTCAATTATTAGAATTAATTCATATTAAGTACTTAGTAAGTAAAAATCTCCAAAAAAAATTCAAACCCCCACTCTACCCCATTATCATACCATAATATAGCATTTAGTCATCATATTGCGTCAAGAAGTGTAATTGCGATATACTATGATGAGATTAAAGTTAGCATAAATCCGTATTTATGTGTATTACATATGCATACAAACACGATTTCTTGCATTTTACTTCTACTCATTCCGTTCTTACCATCAGTATGATGTGCTGCTAATTATCAGAAATTATTACCACTTCCAAAAGAAAAACATAAATTGAGGTAAATGTCATGTCACACACGACTCTAACTTTACTTAATAATGAATCTAACAATTAACTTCATAATATGTCAGTCTCCTATTGATCTGACGCGATCCAACAATTTCAACTTATTTGGAATTAAATACAGAGTTGCAAGTTAGCTGTGCCATTCTGCAGCAAGTGCGTCCGCAGTGAAATAAAACTGGACAAACCTTTAATCTTAGTTTAATGACTAAATAATTTTTGCCGTTATTTGGTGGAAGCTAATGGTATCATTTAATTGTGGTATTGGTAGTTTGCCATTCAGAACTCACTCATACTTTCATGTATTATATACGTGCATCTAACTTCAATGCTATGAAAAAGATTGCCCATGTCTCTTTAGTCTCGGAAAACAACTATGAATCTATGCTCATTTCACGTTACAGAATTAAAGTAATAAAATAATGTATTACATATATCACTCTACTATCTTCATTAATAGTACTGTTTCATCACAAGTTTCAGGTCAACTTTTGTATGCATGGTAGTATTACCATTTCATCCGAAATGTTGAAGTAGCTATTTATGTGGAAATCTATTTTTGGTGTTTAGAGTTTAGGCCAATACGTTGAAAGCTTCTGCTTGAAAGAATGTTGAGCGATATAATAATAATTTTTATTGAGTTGAGAAATGAAACACAATCTTTCAAATTCTAGCTGTAAATTAAAGTGCTCGATATTGACCTGAACTTAGTGTAGGTACTGGGAAGGTATACTGAACATAAATAATTCAAATCATTTACTTTTAGGGATTTCTCACAAATACATATTGATTGAAGTGTAATGTTAAATCCTGTTTATCATGCACAGGTAGAAGTATCAATTTCTATTTTGACCCGGGCATTTCATGAAATGAATTTATGCGAAACTTATTATTGTACATTCTTTTTGTTGATTGTTACATTTACAACGTATTGTGTTTATTTTGGGACATTTTAGACTTCAGTCACAAAGGAAGCTCCGAAACTCGGACTCTGTTGAAGGAGAAAGAAGGGACACCACGGATGTTGTCGTATATTTGGCCGTGGGAATACAGCCATCCACATCAGAATAGTCAGTATTTTATTAAGTTTTACTATTTAAGTCATTTACATAAAGAATCAAATCCATCATCATCATCAGAAATTACGTCAACTTTTCTAGCAATTAAGCCATCATTTTTTGTAATTACGTCAACATTTTTAGTAATTAAGTCAACTTTTTTTAGCAATTAAGCCACCATTTTTAGTTATTAAGTCAAATTTTGTTTTAGCAATTAAGTTAACATTTTAGTATAAAAATGACAATGTTACGTTTCATCCCGTTTTTAAGTCACATACGGTCGGATTTCTATAGATATCCAATAATCTCCAAGTTGAGCTTGAGTTTCTTACAGTTGAGGTTTTTATTTCTGAACATGCATGAAAATCAAGGGCATGCCAAAGCCTTTTAATATTATTATGATCTATGCATGCATGCAAGGACGGTGGAAACAGCAATAAAGTTTACAGATATTCCATTTTTTAAGTTTCCATTTTAATCAAGGCCTTTGATTTGGTCAACAGTGATTGGCCGTTGATTTTTTATCATAATCAGGTTCTTGTACTCGGTCTTGACCAGTTCCCCTTTTGGAATCCGTTTGGGGGAATGGGTGGGAGAGAGCTCGTCCCGTTCCCAGTCATACCCTGAACTATTTCAGGTCCCTTCTCAAGCACAGTAATGGGTTCGGCTTTTATCTTGGTGTGAAAAAAATGCTGTCATCAGTAGGTAGGCTACTAGGTTACATAGCAGGTGGATAACGGCCAAACCATTAGTTATAGTCGACTTTGACCTCATAACCTAATTGTTCATTGTGGATTTAATGAAGGTTGTAGAATAAGGTAGTTTTTACAATTCTCCAAACCAAAGCCAATCGAACATTAAATGTACTAACAAATATAGTTAACTGACAACTCAAGCATCTAGGTACCTATGGTTTCTAGGCTCATCACTGTTCTCCATATGGCCTATTAGCCCATCTCTGCATATAGTAGATTAGATCTCTGATAGACATATTAATAAATTAGATACCTTCACCGGTACTAAAATTTCGACTTAATATTTAACAACTTTTCATATACTTGCAGAAAAGATGAAAGGGTTGTTTTAAAATTACACCTTCACCCACATCGATTCCCGACTCATAAATTGTGCATTCAAACTTTGTGCAATTTTCAATAAGTTCTAAGTTGTCTATCCGCTGTAGTATCAATTGTAAGTCTGAAGTGTTTTCCTGTTAGATTAATACCCACGACTGTAATCCTTTAGTTTTTTTTACTATGAAATGCTACATTTTAATCATTACTCAACACAGTTTTCAATTCTAACAATGTTCTTATCCTAGTTTTCATTATATCAAGCAACTGGCTCCATTCATTTCTACGTTCACGATCCATTCACTCGTCCACTTTGGCTAGCTGGCCCCGTTTTTAACTTTACTATCGACCTTGTGTTTTGCCACTGTACTCTTGTAAGAATTGAATTGAACTGTGTCAATGATAGAGAAATTAAATTTATTCAACAATAATGGTCAAAAAATGACTCCAAATTCATAATAATTGTTGGTAATGTAGGCAATTAGTCGGAATCAGAATTAAAAATACAAAAATGCAGGTGTATGCATTGGTATTTTCAATTCTTATATTCCTATGCTTCCTTTGCGGCTTAAGTCATTTTCAGGCTCTAATGTATTATCTGCTTTGAAGTAGCCTTTCCATTTAACCAGGAACTCCTTTCCGTTCTTTTTCGTTCGGGTATGGAACAAAAAGTTTACAGCAGCACTTGAGGAGTTGAGGAGTGAAATATCACGATTGCAACCTCTTGGGGCAAATTCTTAGGGAAAAAGTGAAATACCAAACATGGAATGTAACCAGTGGTATTTTCTAAAGGGAAGGATTTTCTCTAAATTCTCCTAGGAAAGATTCTTTCATTTATGCCTCCATCATTTACATTATCAAATCTCCTTATCAAATCAGAGCTCCTTTCACGAAACTGAGTGTAACTTTTGTTCAATACCCCCATCAAACTCACTGAGAGTAGTTTTAGACTGGTCTCAGACATATAGGCCGAAATGATGTGGCATTTTTTAAACATTGTGTCGGATCCACTCATTACATGAGAATTCCACAAGGGACTCGTCACACAACGTTTTACGGTGCCTTCTAATCAAAATCTGCAAACATAGATGAGCACATAGTATTTAATCAATCATAAACTGTAACATTGGCTAATGATAGAAAAATCAACCAACAAAAGAATAACATACTTTCTCATAAATGTTCATCACAGGCTTCAAAGTACTATTGGGAAGGCAAAGAGTTATCAATCGGTACTCCAAGTTTAGAAATTTGGCTACCAAATTAAGTAAATTATAAGTAACTCAATTGTCGTTACCAGAAATGTGAAAACTTGAAAATGCACCGCGTTAAAAAAATTCAGACTCAAAATAACTCATGATTGCAACCTCTTTGGGGCAAATTCTTAGGGGGAAAGTGAAATACCAAACATGGAATGTAACCAGTGGTATTTTCTAAAAGGAAACTTAATATTCCCATCGTTAAGTAAACTTTCATCTCATTATGACTCCTAATTTGTATTGACTTCTTACTCCATGTCACAGACAGATAGGATCTTTTTATACAAATAATTAAACCCAGGAGTGTTAAACAGAGCCATCACAAAAGTATTGGAGGGTTTTATTTTCTCATCATCATCAATGCATTGTGCATCATTGATCCACTCCTCGTTGAGGGAATACATTTGGTAAACCTAATTGAACGAAAGAAATTATATGACATGACTAAATTTAAATGAAAGGTTAACAGGCAATACTGTGTTATAATAATTGAGCTCAGATATAATTGTGGACAGTACTGTTTCGTCCTATTGGGACTCATCAGCACAATCCAATCTTTGCTCAAATTATGATGTACTGTTATTATTAGCACAAGAAAATTGATCACGACAACTCAAAGTAACAGCAAACTGCTGATAAACAAAAATGAGTAGAGAAAAATCTTTTCTCTCTATTGTCATGTAAACCCGAAAAATCTTGCCCGGAGAATGAATTTAACAGAAATGATTCGGAACACAGGAAAAGTTTAAATGAAAGGTTAACAGGCAATACTGTGTTATAATAATTGAGCTCAGATATAATTGTGGACAGTACTGTTTCGTCCTATTGGGACTCATCAGCACAATCTAATCTTTGCTCAAATTATGATGTACTGTTATTATTTTATTACTTTGAGTTGTCGTGATCAATTTTCTTGTGCTAATAATAACAGTACATCATAATTTGAGCAAAGATTGGATTGTGCTGATGAGTCCCAATAGGACGAAACAGTACTGTCCACAATTATATCTGAGCTCAATTATTATAACACAGTATTGCCTGTTAACCTTTCATTTAAACTTTTCCTGTGTTCCGAATCATTTCTGTTAAATGACTAAATTTGTCATTCTAATTTAGATTAAACAAGAATAGTTTAAAATTTAAACTCACTTGAAACATTGACTCACATTTCCTCTTTAGTTTTATCTGGAGGAACGACAAAGCGCATTACGCCAGCGGCAGCCAGTGTAGTTTGTTAGTGAAAGACTTGTTTACTTCATGAAATCCGGAAAGTTTCGGGCCTCATTGTTACGAAGAACTGAACGCAGCAACTGAACTTGTTTTTCCAATACAGCTACAGTTTAAGCCAATTCCTCATTACTTTCCTCACAATGACTTAGCTCCAGTTTAAAGTCCCGGCACCGACTTTTCGATCCGTGCCACAGCTTGAAAGGTTTGCAAATCAAGCTTGGTTTGAGCTTGTTTAACCTCCCAAAGTACGTCCATATTTTCTTCGTAGCTCCTGCAGAGAGGGTGGCTTGATTTTGAGCATTTAGTGGGAATGTCAGCGCTACTTATTTGCATGTAGGCGCACAGGTTCTTCAGCATTTGATTCCGTTTCCTTAAAGGTAAAAATTTCACTTACAACTGTTGTCCAAGAACTGTACCATTTATGGGGTGACAGCCACCACGAGCAAAAAAGGTTACTTCGGTTCCTTCTCCAATTATCTTCATAGGAAGGATGTGCAAAGAGGAAATGGCATGTGTTTGACCATCATCAAATTTAATTATCCAAGCATCCTCTCCCTCCTCCACTTCCTCGCCAACGGCCTTTCTTTCCACTGTGCCCGACTAATATGTTTCATTCCACCAACGAGCAAAAACCTTGGCTGCTCCATACTGCTGTCTCTTTTTTAAGCGTGTCGTCATCCACTTTTTTGATACTATGGCGTCCACTGTGTCACAGCTGGAACCTGTACTTTAAGTGACTTTTTGCGGTTCGGAATCGAAGCAGTAGCAGAAGTCCCTAGCTTGACTACTTTTTAACTGACTTGGCCTTTGCTTCTTCCACCTCTGGGTGTCTTCTGAAGAAGAACTATTGCTTAGCCAAATAATAGTAGGACACAATAAACAGATGGCACGCACGTTATTACTTCTGCGTCTTCCGGCTTGTCCTTGACTTTGGAACTGCGAGATTTTTATGAAGCAATTCTTATGCAGCAGCTTTGTGCAGTCAGTAGAACGTTGACGGATATTTCCCTATGCCGGTCCGCTGAGAAATGAAAAAAGTGTGGCGTTGTTGCATACTCCCGTTGTATCTATGTTAACCTGCACGAGGTCTCGAGGTTTTTGACTAAATTCCAGTCATGGCGTATCTATCCAAATCTGGCCACAACAGGTCACTGAAATACTTCTTTTGATTCACATCGCTTAGTTGTTTAAGCACCAAGCGAAAATGAACTTTGTCAAACAAAGAAATATGAAAGATTCGATAGAAAATCGAAGACATCTGAAACCAATACATCGAGGCATTTCAACAAAAACAAGCGTTTTAGCAAGGAGAAAATGTCATCAATGTAAGATTTCGTTTTCAAGATTCCAATATTCTTCAGCTAATTTATGTTGGAAGGCTAACTGCTACTCTGCATTGGCAAGAATGAAATAAAGATTTTTTTTAAAGGAGTTTGATGTTTCTTTGAAGTTTTCGAAGCAGGTGGGGCACACTCCTCCTTAACAACTGGGTTATACTCAAAAGCATTCTGTTATTCAATCTATATCATCAATTTAGTTCTTATAGCTAGGTATATTTGCATTACATATGATAATATTGAACTCCTGGTCCCGTAATGCGGATAATAAAGAGGGAATCGTCCCTAAGTTTGTGAATTAATTTTTAAGATTTTGCTTCATGAAAGTCTGACTGTTCTGATACTGAAATATTATGCAATAGCTCATGAGCAAAATAAGCCGTAATCAACACATTTCGTATAATAAAACATAAAAGTTTATTGTTTCAGCTTGCTGAAATGGTTAGTTTTTCAATGTTACTCATGACACAAGAATTTACTAAATCTGTTACTAGGAAAACTATCCCTATTTTCATCATTATCATCATCATGTATCATCATTATTAACAACATGGTTTCTAAACCTTTAAGACAAAATAGCTTTGTGTAATGTAATTTTTATTTCATGTATTTTGCATCAATACACCTATGCGCAGGTACTTTTCTTTTAATAATAAAGTTTACTTCCTGTTCATGATATATTGTTATTCTACATCTAAAGTAGTATTTGAGTTGTTTTCTCCTTATTCAATTCAGAATCGAAACAAACTTAAAACCTGATTGAGACATGGAGGTGTAGAAACTAATATGAAACACGGAAGTGGTTACAGAAAACACATTAAGGTTAGTTTTTACTTCTTCTGCGCCTTCTTCTACGTCTGAAACCATCTCCGACAATGTTCTTCTTACGTTCGTTCGTCGTTTCTACGGTGCGTCAGCTGCATCACTGGGAACATGACAGCGCAGGAACACTGGCTTTGGAACGGCGATGTTATGGAGTTTGCATAAGCCGTTGAGGAATGTACTTCAACTTGCTTATCAAATTCTGAGTACTCTGTCTGTATCCGTTAGCACACATTCCCCTTTCAGCGAAAAGGGAACGAAGAAGTTGTTGGGGATATGGTGGTGAAGTGAACCAGTGCTGACAGGCTGACACCGTTACACTAGAATTAATCGAAACGAAACGATAAGAAAGTGAGAAAGTAAAACGTTACGAATTTGAATTTAAGGCTACAAATCAAGTATCCGTATCATGAGGACAAAGTACCGATTAAACTTTATTTTCCTATAAACCAGATTATGGTTATCTGGTGACCATAATGAGAATCCTAAATTCCATTTGTTGTAGAAAGTGACATCGATCAGACGATTCGGAAAATCGGAAGATCTTAAATCAAATTTACATAAGCTTAGTCCACGTGTTTCAATGAGATTTGCTGCAAGAACGACCTTATTTATGCCAGCTTATGTAGGAAAACGTTCCAGTGAATGGAGAGCGTCAACAATGTAAGAATGACCTTTCAATTCGAATAGAACGTTTAAAGGTATATGTATTTTACTGCTATAGAATAAATAACCCCTTAGTGGATTTTTTCTGTGCTGCCAGCTCATCAAACAGAGCCTTCGAGACGGTGTTTTTTAACAAATTCCAGCTCAGTTCCATTTCGCAGATAAGCCCATTGTTAACAAGGAATCGTTTCACCACATGGAGAACGTAATCGATGTAAGATTACATTTTCAAGCTCTTCAATCATGTTATTAAGTTAGATCATGAGGCACTGGTTTTGTTCTTCGTTTTCTTCATTTTGTGCTTAACCATTTGCTTTTTCTCGCGGTTCTCTGGTTTCCTGCGACACTCCGGGGGGGGGGGGGGGGGTTTGTGATAAGCAGTTGCTCACTATCACAGAGCATTTCGCAATGGGAACAAGGCCAGTAGTTCTTCGGATGAACAGATTTAACATGCTCCATCAGTTGAGATTTCCGTACAAATATGGAGTTACATTGAGCACAGACAATTTGACGATAGCAAAAAGTTCCACCTCCGTACAACAATGGCATTCGGAACGTTGCGTGAGGGTGCTCCTTGCTGTGATGATTCCTTAAGGTGCTATAACGACTAAATAGTTTGCAGCAGTCCAGATGAGAGCAGTAATACTTGGTGGTGGGATGATTAGTGTGAACGTGGGAATAAAAGATTTGCTCTGTATTAAATGCTTCCGAGCGTTTTCCACATTTCCAATTAGGTGCATCCGCATCAGCAACCACGTCACTGTTTTTCATCTGTTCGTAAACATCTAGATGGGCGACGATGAGGTGGGTGCCCATGTCCTTCCGGATAAACAGCTTTTCATTGCAGAGGGCAAAGAGTAAGGTGCGTTCTCCGTCTTCGTCAACTACCTCTTTTATCAGCTTCATTGCATCAACTTTTTGCTATAAAGGAAAGAAAATGGACTCTCAAGAATTAGTAATTTTAGTGAATACTAACGACAAGTGAGCGTCAAGGTAATCCTGAGTTTAAACTTACGTCAAAGTTTTCAAATGTGTGAACAACTCGAATATGTTGTTTAAGATGACGATGTTCTTTGAACTTCTTTCCACAATGCTGACAAGGCAAAGCTTTTGGCATATTTCTCACGTGACGTTTCATCCATGGATTCACAATTTCTTTGTTGCATTTGGCACACTTTTTCTTGTCCGCTCTGTATTTTTAACCCTCTTTAAACGGGCCTTTGCATCTTCATTTTCACACAGTTAAATTATTAGAGAAACCCATTACATATTTTTAAAAAAATCAGGAACCATAACGATGCTAGTTACATATTCCTCATGTTTCCTCGGATAATTTGAACATGGCAGAGAACTCAGTTCAGTTGACTGGAGAGGATTGAAATGTGGGATTGGAAAAGGGATTACATTTTCAAACAAGAACTCGTTTCCGATTTCAAGTATTTTGCATCTATATATGCAAAAAAGAACGAGTGTAATAATAATTCAGTCGCCACATTTTGTTAGGTTTTCAAATCCAACTTAACTTGGAGTTTTTCGAATCTGCCAACGAGTGTTCTTGTTTAATTTACCGTTGCGAAAAAGGGGATTGTTTGCAACTAGGTTAATGTAGCCCACTAGACTTACCAAAGGTTTCTGGCTTTCGAGATCGATTTCAGTGTAAAAAGCTAGGGTGTTGTCGATGACAGCAACAATCGAGACGGAGCTATGTAACAGGTAGAAAAATATGATAAATGTAAGATAACGTTTTCTAACCATGTACAAGTTTTAATTTCGTGTCGCTCTCAAAGAAAACTACCCACCTGCTACATTGCCAGAAGGGACCAATGTTCCAAGCAGCGTTGTTGATTTTCTGCATCCAACGACACAAGCCGTTTTAACCCACACAAGGTTTTTGACTGAGTTCCAGTCATGGCGTATCAATCCAAATCAGGCCACAACAGGTCACTGAAATACTTCTTTTGATTCACATCGCTTTATTCTTTAAGCACCAAGCCAAAATGAAATTTGTAAAATTTAAAGAAATACGAAAGATTCGATAGAAATCGAAGACATCTGAAACCAATAAATCGAGGCATTTCAACAAAAACAATCGTTTTAGCAAGGAGAAAACGTCTTCAATGTAAGATTACGTTTTCAAGATTACAATATTCTTCAGCTAATTTATGTTGGAGTGCTAACTGCTAATCTGTAGTGGCAAGAATGACATAAAGACCGAGGAGCAATCTTTACATCAAGGGTACTTGGGTAATGGGGGGAAGTGGGGTTATCTGTTTATAATCATACCGATAGGGGATTTTAGCCCTCGTCCGTGCTGGTTGATTTGAAACAATCCCTTCAGGTCTAGCTTGGATATATTATCAGGCAAATCGTCAAACTCAGGGAAGTTCTCCAGGGCTGGGCTGGATGCTCACTATGTAATGTAGTTGGTGCTTTATTTCTTTACTTAGCGGTTCTTTCACTTATCGAAGAAGGTGGGCACACAATAACGAACAACAACTAGTGTTTGTTTTTGGCCAATTGTTTGCCGAATTGTTTTATTTATTTGGAGCTAATAATAAAGAGCGAATACACAATAACTTTTAGTTTATGTGGTGAACTTTTGTTACGCCGGGGCGAGATAAGAATTTTGAATACAATTATAAATGGTTTTATAGATTTTGCAATAGCTTATTCTAATAACACGATTGAGAGATGAGAGAGATCTTTCCACCAATGCTCCTTGAAACTAACTGACTATTTTTGCGTTCTGCTAGCCTTGAAGAAAAACTCTTTACATCAATCTTTTCGTGGTCTTTTCTTTCTCTCTCCTTAACTTCCGCTGGGTCCTTTGCCTGGTTCCCAGGACTTTTACATTCATGCTTAAAATTAACTCAACTACAAGTCTGAACACTTGTAGCTGACTTATCCAGTGGTTCGCATGCACCACTTGGGAATTTGACAAATCTAAACACCTGCCAAATTCCTTCCCTAAGTCTGAACACTTGAGAGCATCATCATCACGTTTCATTGCAACTTGTGTTTTTTTTTATCAAAGGAACATACATGTTTTTCTTTTTTAGGTACATTTGCTTATTTTAACGTACAAATGAAATTAGTGCTTTTAGGTACATTTTCTTCTCACACTGCCTGATGATCATCTCATTTTTCTCGATGAGCTGTGAACGATGCTCACAACTCAACTGAGCAGTCGAGTGGGGGCATCCTAATTTACCGCTTCCAGATGATCTTCCAGAATTTCTCGGAAGAAACTCTCTTTTGTGGTGGACTTCTAAAAGCATCTTAAGCATACATTTATTCCCCCTTTCTTCTGTTGTTGAAAGCGATGATGATAATTCGTATTATATTTTGTTTTTCATTTTTTAACTTATTTTAATACTAGACCTTAATAAAAAAGGTCTTTATAAAAATGCCTGTCACACAATGATGGGTATATTAGCAGTAAAATTGATATTTATTTCAAGAACAATCACAAGGTGCCCCAATAGTAAAATGTACATATTTATATATTGCATCATGTGCGTAAAAATTTGTCTAAAGATTACAACACGTGGTACCCGTGAATATTGAAATAATGTAAGATAATTACAAATTCTATATGACAAGAATATACTAGATCTGTTAGAAGGAAAACCACCAACCACCACCATCTTCATCATCATCATTATTAGCAACCGCAGCTTCAGCTTCCAAAAAGCAACCGCAGGTGAAGCAAGAGATGGCCCCGGAAAAGGGCTCCACCATTACCATTTTGACCTCTTTGGGATCATATTTTGTCTCAAAAATTTAGAATAGGAAATAGGCAGAAAGAAAAACGTGTTCAAAGTTCAATACTGTGGCAACCTTTACCCTGTCACAATACACTGATGCGCTTGCAATCAATCAACCAAATGCTTCCGTTGATAGGGATGGTGGGTAGTCGTCTTCATATTTGGTTTGGTACTTCTTCTCCCTAAAAGCCAAAAGTGAGTGAAAGCAAATGTTATTTTAAACAATAAATGTTTTCAATAAATTTTTGACTTTCTAATTATTGCAGCTTCTTTTCCCACTTATAATGCAACAGCAGTTTTAATTTAACGGCTTTTAACAAAAATTAAGCTTGTATAACGGGTGGAGTGGCAAGGGAGACCCATCTTCTTCCTCTGCCACTCCAATTAAGACTTTGGGTGCTTGGCCCTTGTTTCAGGGTCAATCAATTTTCGAAGGGTGATGGCTAACATCCTGAATACAAACGGCAATGTAGTGCGTTTACATTCTCAAATGGATTCGTGTAAAGCCAAAAGTCTACACCAAAAATTGATACTTATAGAAATAGTTTTAGTTAAATTCTAAATACTAATACTTCTTAAATTATTTTTGGATGTTGAGTCCTATCTCCAAGGCGGACAATGGGAGCGAGCAATAGTAGTCCCTCCAAAAACCGGGAACTACCTAATCGGTCAGGTCATCCACTAGAAAAAATACATTCAGACTAAGAATTGAATTCCTATAACCTGTTCTTCGATCGTTCAGTCAAATTAGCTTACAAATTCACCATTACAAAACATTATTAAAACAATTCAGCTCATTTTCGTGAGAAAAAAAGTCTCTCAAACTGTCTACGCCCCCTCCACCTTCTACAATTCCCTTGTACACGTTTAGCATAGTATGAAAGAGAAGGTACCATTCTCCAACTACAAGTCAGAAAAAACTAGACTGTACCAATGATTTCAGGCTCAAAATTGAGCTCGATTTCAGTGTAAAAATCTAGGATGTTGTCGATGAATCGATCGAGTCGATCCTAGATTTTTAACAATGGGGACCAACCATATTTTTTAAAAGAGGAAGTTAAGACGCCTTTGTGACGCCTTAAGACGACACTGTTAGTTTCCAGATAATGTGATTCTTGATGAAAAGGCACCACCGTGCCCATCCAACGTTGTTGCATAATCGTTTATGGATTCGTTAGTTTTTAGTAAACATGCCCGAATTGTGGCATGTAAATACTGCCATCAAAATGTTATCAATTAATACATCTAGTACACGAGAACGATCTCTTTCAATACGAGGGTTTTCGATGAGACAAAAGGTTTTACCAGATGGAGAACGTTAATCAATGTAAGATTTCGTTTTCAAATCATGTACAAGCTTTCATTTTGTGTTGCTCTCAAATTAAACCGTCCGTCGAATTATTTTAAGTATGATTTGGAATTTGCTTTGTCGTGACTCAGAACCCCACACTTCAAAATTATTTCAATTTATATTCTTAAAAGTGATCAAGCTGTTTGCTTTTTATATTTTACATGCCACTATGAATGAATCCTTTATCAAACGCGTCCACCACAACCTTGGAGTATTTTCTAGGAATACAGATATCCAGGATTATTGTGAGTGGATTCTGAAACATAAGGAATGGAATTAAGTTCTTCCTTTTTGGAGTTGCTTTATCGGAAGGGAATTGTTTTTCTAAAATGTAATTTGAGACACACATTCCCCATCAATTTCCCGAACTCACATAGAATGTTTTTACTTTGAGTTTCTACATATATTATGAAATATTCCATCATTTTTTCAGCATCCTGAAAAAAATAATTATAGACAGATTGCCATATTGGACATTACACACACTTAATAATTCTTTTGTGCTGAGCGTTTCCCCGTGAGTATTATGCGTGTGAGACTTGAACTCGTCCACATGTATTAATTTTTGGGATAATACCGATTACAGCCACATGAAATCATATGGTTGTGCGCCATTATCATGTGGCTGTGAAGAGTATTAGCCTAGCAAATAGGACATTTTGAATAGACTGGTCTGTAATTAGAAAACGCCCGTGGCAATTTGGAGCATCAAATATATTATTGATTGCAGAATAATGTAATATGCAAATGAGAATGACGCTCTACAAGGTGAAAAACGTCATTAATGTAAGATTTCGTTTTCAAACCATGTGCAAGATTTCAATTTGTGTCCCTCTTTAAGAAAACCATCCACTTACTAAAATTAATTCCATCAAAGCCATACAAACTACATTTGTGTATGATTTTTGTGGTTAATTCAAGTTTTTAAGAATATAACTACTAATACAGGTGTTCTTATTCCAAATACAAATGATACTTTTCTTAATAGATAGTTCTTGTTAGAAGAGGGCTACACGTGGTTTCGAACTGATTGCAATAGTTACAGCTTTTCGATGCACGATCAGCAATAGATCCCTTCCCCAGGCAGAAAATTTCCTGATATTTCTCATCACCAAGCCATTAGGCTGAGAAAATTGTGTATTATTGGGTAAGGAGGTACAATCGTAAATTCTTCCAATGTGACCAAGGTAGGTTGTTGCGAGAAAAATCCCTTATAAAAAATAAATATATGTGACCATAGGTCTTCTCAGCTTGATAGTAAGACTAGGACAATTTCCCAATAAAATTTTATAATCGCAAAAATGTTATCAATAGTAATTTCGATTAACAGCTAACAACTAATGTCACTCGGATAGATATTTTAGATAGCTTTTTACTTTCCAAAAAACTTTGTGGAAAATCTTGAACTTATGTTTATTTACCACGTGCTATTAACTACTCCTTAGGATATTGACCTCAAGATTGTTGAAAGTCTCAGAATGGGTTCCCAAAACGTGTTCAAATGCAGCTTGTCCAGTGTCTACTCCGGCGTCAAAGCAAAACTTTATCAGTCGAAATTGGAACCGACACAAGGTAATCAGATTCCAGTTCCATAAAGCGACTATCTTCCCTTATCTTTTGGATGTTTAGTGCTTTTATTTTCGGAAACATGAGAAAAAACTCTTTCCAGGTTATAGGAATACAAGCTGCATATTTGACGTAAAATTCAATAATGTTTAAGTGAACCTTTGAAGGCTTCCCATACTTTGGTCCAATTAGACTGTAAAAGTCAAGCTTGGGGCATAGAAAAGGTTGTTATAAAAATTTCAACGGTTCTAGATACTGTTATGCTGGTGAGCTGAGGCTTTCATTGTCTTTGCACACTAAACGACATTTGGTGAACTCGCAATGGTTGAATGACACAAACTGATAATGGTTACTCTGAACCCGACTATGCAGAACATATCAGAAAGATTTCCAAGAATAGAAAATACTAATGCCAATGTAGACAAACGTAATTTTCGAATGTGAAATCTTTTTTTGCCACCAGCACTATAGAAACGAAGCTAAAAGCTAATATTCGTAGGCTTGTCGGTAGATAAGGGAGTTGAAGAGGAGAGGATTTGGAAGGAGATTGAAGAGATGATCGAACAGAGTTATGATCCTTGCTTGGATCTATTTTATATTTTCGGAGTTTTGTATTATGATTATGTTTTTATATGGAGAAGATGCGTAAGACAATAAACTTAGGAGAAGGGAAAACACAAGATGTTTATAAGTCAAAAGCGAAAGTAAGAGTGTTTTTATTTTTCCATTTTCTCATCATTCATCATCAAGTATCATAATGCAATCAAATTCATGTAAGTATAACTTAAGTCTAGACAGAGCAACAGCCTGAGCTTCCTAGTGTTAGCTCAGCGAAGCTCATTGCATAAAATTCTCAATTGATGCATACAACTGCATCACTATCCCCTCCGTCTTGTAAACGCTCCCATTGCTCCAGAGCTAGAGGGGAATAGGAGCGCGAGCTGCCAAACAAGCTTACTTTTACTTCTTTTACCTTTCTACATCATAACAGAGGCTGTTGCTCTACTACACCACAACTACTACTACTCCTTTCGTGCTTCTTTTATCACACCTGATGCATACAACTGCATCACTACAGCAACACCTTGACGAAAAGTTTCAATTTCCAGTTGAAATTGATGTCGCATTGCTAAAGTATTTTTTCCACGTTAAAATACCCCACTCCTTCGAATTTGATGGGTCAAGCACTTCTGCTCCGCAGTTTCCCTAAGACAAAGTCGTCCATGGGAGACCATCGTAACACTTGACGTAAGTTTCCCATGCTGTAGTAGTTGTTAGATTGTCACAAGTCTATGATATTACAAATGAAAAAATCAGATTCATTAATAATACATAACCTACTACCTAAACATCATTAACCAAAATGTTAAGTATTTCAAACCGTATGAACGATTTCAAATATTTGAGATTGACGATATCGGAGATTGGATAAGACACCAAAAATGTATTTGGCGTCGCCTCTACCTCCGTAAGATTTAGATACGATACGATAAACATTCGCGTATTCAGGGTAGTCCGCGGGATAATCTATAACACACGTTTTCTTCTTCTCTTTCACGCACTCATGGCACAAGCGTTACATTTTTTTTGTAACCACAAAAATCATACACCTTCACATGCCTGATTGACGCGTCCATTGTTTAAATTGACTAAGTATATTGATATAGTACTCCCATGCGAGGATCGCTGAAATAAAACTTTTGAAACTGTTAGGACACATTTGAGTTTAACAGATTTCACCGACGACATCTAAAAATATTTTCATCAATACCTATAATTAATAAATACATAAATCACCAATTAGGTTTTTCATTTGACAGGTATTTGAAAGTCCAATTAATTGTCCCTTGTACAAACATGATGTAGGCTATTAAACTGATGGGTTTACAAAGACTCAAATATACGGCTTCCATTTCAATAACTCAATTTCTGATACACTTATCGCAATTCAATCCAACTTTTTCACGTAATCACACTATCATATTTTCAATTTTATGTTTCTCACTGCCAATCAAATTTTTTATAACGGCAATAAGCGTTCAACGCTTAACGTTGTATATCAAGCTCAAAACGAATTGAACTAAATGAAACATTGTAGTTGCGATCAAAATCTCTTTAATGCGATGCAAATTACTTTTTAATTTACCTTATGAATACCAAAATCAATTCACATTTGATCCGAATCAGTGATATATACAAATACTGCGGATGTACACAGTTTTTACTTTTCGGTAGTCTGCACCCAAAGCGTAGTATAAGTTTCTTCAAGATCTTCGTGTGTTGTGATTTAAATTATATTATTTATAATACTTGAATGTTGAGGGGTGAAAATGAATTGATTTCGTTTTGGAACCTGGACTTGAGTTATGCATTTATAATATTAATTTACAAAGGTACCATCAGTATACATATTTGGTGTAGTTAAACAACAGGTGCAAATGTTGGTTTTTACTCTAAAAAATATTTATAACCAAGGTATTCTCAATTATTATTAGCAAACTATAATGTAGTGAGTAGTAAGAAGAATACAATCACTGCATGGAGCCAGCAACAAGAATATCACTGGTTTCTTAAACCCTTTTTCCTTTTTAACACATAATTTATAACTGCACATTATATATATTTTTTGCACACTGGAAATGAATAATGAATACGCGTATTTGCATACGGTTTTACATAAAAACAATTAGTTGTAGTATAATGTAATTATTTTGGTATATGTTTTCGGTAAAAGTAGCCTCAAATATGTGACATGAGCTGAAAATGTATATGTAAACTACTACGTTTTGTTTGACGTAGTTCTTTAAGTATCTTAAGTGCATGATATAGGAAATGACGTAAAGTGAATAGGGGTAAATCAGTGGTTGCAATATGTCAAGTTTACATATTTAATACATATTATACACATAGGTGCCACATATTATAAATAGAGTTGAAAAACCATCTGATGATGATGATGTGATGATGAAAGGGCGATGATAGTTCAATAATGGTAAAAATCTCCGACACTTTTAGTATATAAATTTGTATTTCATATTCTTCATTAAACAAAAAAAAATCATTTAGAAAAAATGCGCAAAGATTTTGTAGAGTAAAGTATTTCAGATTGTTTAAGAAATAAAAAAACATTTAAACTTTACTTATGATATGAGATTATGCATTTAAATTTATTTTTATTACTTGTTAAAATAAAATATTGCACTTGTTTTAAAAGTATAAATATTCGCTTTTGTGTGTTTGTGTGAAGTTTTTCGTTTTATTTTGCATCCATAAATGCATAAATTTAATTGCATGTCTTGTTATTTGAGAAGATGTGAAAAGAACATTGTATTTTATTTGCAGCTAATGAAATCAATGCACAATACTCATGCACGCATGCAAGTTTGTTTTCAGAATTTGGAATGTCCTATTGTATAGCATAAAATGTAAACTTATTTCTAAAGCAGCATGAACAACCCTCTCAGCAACCCATCCAGCAATCATGCAATGAAGAGTTAATGGAATTTCTCTTATGCCGTTTTCCAGGGATGGAAAAAAGTAAGTTTGTATGTATATCTACGTTGTTGTGCGTCACAAAATAATATCGCTCCGTTATAAAACCAGCAGCTTCATCACCAATTTCATATTATTTTTCTCCTACTTGATTCCCACGCTTCGGCTCAAAAACATTAAAATCAAGGCGTTATTCAACTGCATTTTGTACTGACTAAGTAGCATATAATATTAAAATTCTAGATCTGCTATCGGCTTGGTCGACATTCCAGTTTTGTTGGGAAGAAAGATTGCGACTGTTATTTCTATGTTTACCACCGCTGGTTGCACATATATGACAAAAAAGCAAACTATTAAAGAGGAGCAAATACGTCAGAGTGCAGCCGGCCTCAGAAAATATATGTATGCTAAGTGGAAACTTGGTCTCCCTTTGCATCTGCATAAATTTCAGTACATGAGCTTTTGACTCCAACTCATAGCTACATCCATACTTACACAAAAGTACAGCATACTTATGTGGCTCTGCTCTTATGATTTTCTGTCATCATCATCACCCAGATTTTTATTATAAAGAGCTGATGATATTTTCAAAGTTATCTACAAATCAGCACCGTTATCTTAACATCTATATAATACAGATAGATAGCAATAAGAAATTTCCATTGTGTATCAGCTCGTATGTCACTTGAACATTACATATCACATCCACTCATTTACTGAAAGCATTGCTCATGACCTCAAGCCTTCCTAATTTAAGATCTCTGGTAGCCAAAATATATATTTATGGAGAACCAAAATACTAATTGGTACTGTTACTTATTATGCGTTTTAAAAAGCCATTAATCTGTGAATGTTAAAGAGGAAACCACAGAGTGCATATTCCTTTCAATGAAAATATGAACATTAGCTTACAGTTTGAGATTTTATTTTTATTGATGACTGATTAGCAAAGTTATTCCGAAACAATATCCTTCCATAGTTTCATTTTATGTTCTTATCTTTCTTTTTCTTATCGCAATTTCTTCTCTTAGTCATTCCGTACAACCAATTCACCGTATTCATTCCGTACAACCGTATTCCAATTTAAACAGTTCTTCTAGGCATGCAAACGCAAATAATAAACGTTATAGACTTTCACGAATCAACGGCACATTATTAAAACAGCGAGAGCTGTTTGAGAGGGCCAAAGGTAATCATGGACATGACGCATGGTGGAAAAATAAAAGCAAAGAAGTACCAAGCCAACTTAGTTTGTCTGTAAGAATATCAGATATCACGTGTTATGAAATGGAGTGGAAGTAAGTAACGCACAGTTACATATTTCTACATAGTATTCAATCTTTACAGAAGCCAATTACTAATTAATTTCTCCGCGTTTTAAGATGTACCGTACTAAATGATATTATCCACGTTATCTGCATGCTAAATATGTAGCATGCAGTAGCAGTTCTAGTTATCTATCTAGTTTAAGATTGTTATAATTTCATTTGATAAAATCATTTTTTGTCGTTTTAATTGCGCAGACTAAATAATTTAGAAGTTTTTCCTCATCATTTGGCCTTCTCTAATGTTATCCAACTTTTTCATCACTTTGTCTCGAGGTAAATGACTAATTCGGCTGTATAAAAGCAAGACGACGTGAGTTTTCATGCAAATGTTTCAATTTCCATATTGAAAACTAGCTGATGTTGGTAGTTGATATATATTTTAAAAAATCTACTGGTTAAGCACAACTTGTTGGCATCGTTGAGGGATTGAGGAAAAAACATAGACGTTGATAAACCATTCTGATCATAATATACCAACCAACAAAGAGAGAACTTTGTGAGTATGCATGTCAGTTTCATTATTACCAACAACTCAGACCGAAGCTGTGTTGAGTATTTATATAGGCTTATAGGAATCCCTTTCCAAATATTGTGAAAACAGAGAATGTACAGCATAGCATCCATCGGTTGGTCACTTGACTTTGATTTCACCTACTATAGCATTCATGCATGCACTTCATGCAAGGAAATAGTGATACTTCCTTTACTCAAGCCAAAGGCTGTCAATAATACCTCAATTATGCATATTATAGAGAGAGAAGAAGCAGCTAATGTAAATGACAGATATATGAGATTTTGGAATTCATTTGTGATAAGCTAACTAGGAAAATTTTCATCTGCCGGGACCTTTTTGCATCTTAGGTGCATTATACATGCAATGATTCCTATTTTAGTATGATGATGATCATCACTTGATGAGGAATGTATGGTTCAAAGTACACATATTTTTCAAGCCCAAGTCTACCCAAAATAGCTGAATCCATGCACATATTATCCCTGGAGTGAAACAGCAGAAGGAGGGAAGTATATTTTAAAACAAAGGACAGTCGACCATCATCATCACAACAGTCATTCGCATCCACAAGTTTCATCCCGTCTTATATGTGTATTTGATTCTGAGAAGCGAGGGTGGAGTGATAAGGAGTACATACTTGTAGGCATATATTTTATTGTATCCCTAATTTTTCCCGAACTTATTGCACTGGCTGTCAAATTCACATTGTCTAGTATTGAAAATTATCTGCCCATTATAAGCATCAACAGGCTGCTGGCGTATTAGCCAAAGTTTAATGGCTTCGCTTAGAGATGTAATGAATCACGGGGTAACCTGCTAATAAAACTAATCATCATCTCATACTTTTTGAAAACTGAGACTACATTGTACGTTTCGCAACGACTAACATTCATAAACATTTGTTGTCATTTCTTGCTGATACCAAGTGTCAAACCCAAACCATTAGGTAAAGCGAGTCATAGACAATCATGAAGTCGAAAGAACAAAATACATTTGCGATGCTGCGATACGTAATTGGAGCCAGGCTGAGAAATTCTTGACGGACACTCCTCCGCTGGGACATACATTTTGTTTGATATATTTTCATGAAACTGCATGAGCACTTAATTTTTATGACACAAATTCTTGGAAAATGTAAGAAGAACAGGAGCATTGACGCATAATATATGCATATAGATATATTTATTTTCTGTTGGTGTGGGATCAGAAAGTGGCCACCAAAAGTATTACCACTTCGTCACACACATATCAGTACTTCGTTTTCTGTTTTATATCCTTGAACTGAGCTAGCTCTTACTCCACTCCAGAAAATCCTTGATCCCTTGAAAATTTAGGGGAACGAACATGCACAACTCTGATTCTTCATGAAATGAAATGGTCGTTGAGAAAATACGAATGGACGAAAGAGGAAGGGATATCCATAAGAAAACTGTTGTAGCTTACAATATAAGAGCAATTAATATTGAACATAGATTGCATATATATATCCTTATATATCCTAATAACATTGTCAACTGCTGGACTGCAGTTTAGGAAAAACATCAATTTCTAATATTATTCGTTAAAGGTTGTTCCTGCTCTTGCCTTATTTTCCTTTTTGCAGCACCCCTCATTCTTCTTTTAAACTTGCCCATTTCTGATGCACCAGACATTTGACTGGCGTGAAACAAAGAAGCATTCATTCTTGCACAACCAAAATCAAGCAACAACGAGCTGTTGCTTGTATTTCTCATCAGAAACTTGCCCACTTGCTTCCTTAGAGCTTATGGAAAATGGTCATGAACAGGAAAGATTGAAAAAAGAAGTATAAACAAAGGATGACTTGTCCAAAACCGAAATGTAAAAAGGGAAGTTCTACACACTTAAAAATAGACTTTGAATGCATAAGGAATGCTGTCAAAGGTCCTCCAGATTCCAGACCTATATCACATAACTAGAAAATGCCTGTGTTTTGGGGAACACATTTTCCTGTACGAACTACATACATAAACATTTATTTGTAACCAATCCGAATGAAACCCCTTTCCTCATGAAAACTGAGAAGGCTGAAAAAATATTGAACGTAGTCAAAAAATTTATCATGATAAATTTGATAGTAATTAATAGTTAAATTCGGAAACAAATGTAAACTTTTCGCTACAACTTTCTGCATTTAGTTGATTAGTAATAAGCGTGCGTAAATGCCTTGAATAATATAGAATTGAAGGAGGACACCATTTATCCCCATCATTATTTCATAGAAACCTATGTGTTTGTGCATGGACATGATGGGAAAATACAAGAAAATAAGTTCCAACCACGAATCCAAAGCTAAAGCTAGTAAATATGTATGTGTGTCTGTGTAAAGCAACAACAATTATTCTGTCATCATCCTATCCTGATCCTCATCGGCTTTTCATTTCTAGGACGACTCAGTCTTGGTCAGAGCATAAAACTTGAGAATGGAGTAGTGGAGGGAAAGAACATCACTAATGAATCTACCTTGCTACTCATTGCTGTGTAAGGAACGCAAAGCAATCCATAAATTACACTGAATTTTGAACATGGAAAATTTCAAATGTCATGCTTCAACTAGACGCACATAATTTTGTTTCCGCTGAAATTCTAGAGGTAAAAATAGATGAACGTGTCTTTTTTTCAGTTTTATAATATTAATATTAGAATAAGAAAAAATGTGTTCTTATAAATTTTAACTCAAACGATAATTTAAACTGTGTAAAAATGGTATTAGTTCACCATCTACTTTGCTTTACTTCACTATCTCAATTAAATTTCGTTATGCAAAAAAAGTGTATTGATTCTTTAATAGCTTGCAAATACGAAAGAACTTGCCATTTTCAATTAGAATAGGTATTTTAGTACAGATGCTATGTGGGAACATCATTTAGGAACAAAACACGTACAAATAGAGAGTGAGAGCATTTGCATTATTTACCGTGTCAATGTTATAATGAGATTATGAGATAATTTTTTCTTGACTGACGGAGTTCACAGTTCATCGTATTCCAAGCAGTTTTAGTCAAGAATTAATTTTATCTTACTGTCTTTTCATAGAAGCATGTTTGACAGTTTTTTCAGTAGAAAAGGTCAAATGAAGTGATCCTGATCTGATCATGATCCTTCTTTTCTCCTCACATCCTTTTCATTATTTGTTGGTCACCATTTAGCCAGTCGAAACAAAGTACACAACACAGTTTTGGTTTCATAAGACATAATCGAACGAATACAAGGATTCTGCTGCGTAACAGAAGAAGACCATATTATTATTACGAGCCTTTACTTTGTCTCAATCTCTCTTTTTTTTAGTATCCACAGTCCACAGCATCTACTTACAACTACAACTGAGAAAGAAACTTCCAGAAAGCTAAAGCAAGGCAATATTCCATCGTCCTTTATTATATCATACTGAGTAAAACAAACCTGTCCCTCTCTTTCTGCTAAGTAGTATTTGTGGCTTGTCTGATGTTGCATGTACATTACTGAACGTATCATAGGTTGTATTGTAAGGAACAAAGAGGCATTGCATCAGATTCTTTACCAAAAATATGAGTTACACGAACAAGAAAGTCAAGAAATCACAACAGCATAAACACTCTGCTCTGCTTTCATCTCTTTTTGGGCTGTAGTTTTTGGTGCTGGGCTTTGGTTAGGAGAGGATTTTCGGGCTGTATATATTAATACAATGTTCGTGTTCCTGTAAAATGTGCAAACAGAATATCACAGGCAGTAAACGGAAAAGAAAATGAGAGTAGTAAAGAGTATAATATTACATACGTGCTCTAATATCATAGCATCCACATTCATAAGATGATGCTGCAGAAATTATGCGTTATGGGCATGGTTTTAATGTTGTGTCAACATGGTTATAGTTTGTGGTGTACTTTATATGAAATCTTATAAGCACGCATTTACTCTACAGCAAAAGGAAGACACGAACTTGTCAATCTTTTGTCCACCTAGGTTTTAGAGTATAATGCGTAGCTGAGATATAGCAATATCCTTATGACAAATATCTCAATGAAAATGCTGGCTGCTGCTACTACTACTTTGTCATCTCTTGCTTCTCTTTCCTTCCTTCGTATTATCCATGCTTTTGTATGGCCACGAACGAGAGAACGACAAAGCTTTCCAGTAGAAGCAAGCCTTCATTCGCTTTCTGAAGTCGGGGCTAGTGCCAGCTCATTGAGCTCATGCTGGCCTAGTCCCGAATTGACTATCCAGTAAAAAATATACTTCCAATTAAATTATCATTTCATCGGTGAAATTCTGTTACATCTTCTTCCTTCCGAATTCCGTTGAAGTTATGTATTGGTGGCAGTAATTGTGGGGTGTTAAAGTATTTGATCAAATATCGTGATCGACCATCGTCATTTTTCCACTCCATTAGTTATTAATCTAATGGGAATGGAGAAAATGGTGCCGTGTCGCGAGTTAACTACAGGAAAGGGTAAGTTGAAGCCTTATGTAGAGTCAATTTACTTCAATAATATTCCATTTCATCGATATAATTCATGTGCAAGCACATGAAACAGAAAAGTTTTGTAGAAATTAATTCTAACTCCACAATATTATTTTTTTTAACCGCACAAACAACTTTTCCTATTTTCTTAATATTTTGGCTTGGGTAAGTCAACCTCCCAACATACTATAATGTGTAGTTGTAATTTCAGTTGCTAGTTTTTCAAATATGAACGCATTTTTTAATGTGATTTTCTAATACATGAAAATGCTCCTACTTCGGGTTATATACTCTTAGAGTTTTATCAAGTCTGCCTAAAGCCAAGCTAGAGGGATGAAATGATATTGGGGCATTGTGAGAATATTTTATATTATATTCTGTTGATTTCCCTTTTTGATTTTACACGCATTCTAATTTCTAATTCTACAGGTGTATTTTCGTTAAACATACTTTTCTTTACTTGTTTGCAGTTTAGTTATGGATCAGAAGCACACCTTCTTTTCCATATCAACGTAATCTCAACTAGTGCAGCACAAATCAAAGACAAAGGTAAGAAACTATTTTGTTTGTTTATTTTTACTTTTAAACTTATCTGTCACTGCTTGTGTAGCTACACTTTTTATAGAATTTATTTATTCAAAAATTGTACTGATTGGAGTAGAAAATTAAGCTTTAAGATAAATAATTTAAATGAGCCTGCAAAGTAGAATGACGCACGTATGCAAAGTTACTTAACATATTTTTTTTTAATTTCAGGTCACTTTTTTTTGAAAAGTGGAATGTTTATCGCATAATTCGGCCCCGAAGGAAAGCTGAAAGGAGGAAGGAAGGAAGAAATCGGAAAAGCTTCAATGTAAGTCCTATTCATTTTCGCACATTCACTCTCTCTCTCTCTTTAATGCTTTTATAGAATGTTGGTTTTTATGTATGCTCGCCACATCTTGTCTCACTCTTTTACAAGTGAATTAGTATATGTGTCAATTATCTAGGAATTCTGCTGTTTTAGAATCAGATCACACACAAATTATTGATGATCCCATAAGGTTAAGTAAGGAATTAGTTTGTAGTTTGTAGAAAACAAGTTTTTTTTAATTCCTAGATTTTACTGCATGTTTACGTTACGTAGTAAAACTGCTAGATCCTACTTTATACTTTTGAGAGACATAAAGGCTAATACATAATCAGTCGCCATAGTGCATGCTTTCTTCTCATAAACTGCGACCAAAATGCACATACATATATACGTGTATATGTTATTATGGGAGTCAACAAGTGGCATATACTTTGCTTTGGAGGTTGCATCATGCTTTGTATTCATGAAGAACATGATCGTGACTCTTTTGGAACATTTCGTCTAGAATAACACGCTTCCACCTCAGTTTCTACTTCTTTCACACTTGCTGCATGTTAGGGTTATGACTTAGATTAGATTAGCTTTATTCAAGTGTCTTTCCCGTTTCAATACACAAAAAGCGCTCACGAGGCTATTTTACAGGGGACAAAAACATTTGGCTCTACCAAATGCGGGCGTAGGTATTTTTGTTAATGTCAATTTTTTTCATTTCTTTCTTTCTCAGCTTCCAACAAAGAGGAGAGGAGAGTTAAGTCGTCGGTGAGAGGGATGAGTGACCGAAAACTGTTTGGAAACTTCCCTCAACAAAATATGGGTAAGACTAAAGACATTTTGTGTTTCTAAGCTTTCTTTTCTTCATTTACCCCCCATGTACAAGCATAGTGTAGCAGCATGGAAAAGGGTCAGTTATTAGAATTAATTTTATTTGTTATCATTCTCTCACCACCACCAAAATATCAAATGTCATACAATATCAATATTACTAATATTAGGTAGGTTATTCAGACAGTGGAAGAGTCATGCATGCAAGAAAGAAACCAGATATACACTCTCTATAATCTTGTCACTAAAATATTTTATTAGAAATCTGAATCTGTGCTTTCAACAAATGGTAAGTAGTTTCAAAATTCTTTGCTAGAATAGTTTTATTGCATCATCATACCTTTATGTGGTACCAACAACAGTCTATAAAAGATTTTTCTTAAAATTATCATAAATTTTCCATTCTTCATTAATAGTACTGTTTCATCACAAGCTTAAATATTCAGGTCAACCTTTTGTATGCATGCTAGTATTACCATGTCATCCGAAATGTTGAAGTAGCTATTTATGTGGAAATCTAATTTTGGTGTTTTATTGAGTTGAGAAATGAAACACAATCTTTCGAATTTTAGCTCTAAAGTAAAGTGCTCGATATTGACCTGAACTTAGTTTAGGCACTAGGAAGGTATACTGAGCATACATAATTCATATCATTTACTTTTAGGGATTGCTCACAAATAAATACTGATTGAATTGTAATGTTAAATTCTGTTTATCATGCTATAAGTATCGATTTCTATTTTGACCTGGGCATTTCATAAAATAAATTTAT
Organism: Orchesella flavescens; assembly: GCA_964034955.1. Taxonomy (NCBI): domain Eukaryota; kingdom Metazoa; phylum Arthropoda; class Collembola; order Entomobryomorpha; family Orchesellidae; genus Orchesella; species Orchesella flavescens. The sequence continues at coordinate 25,096,212 of OZ035957.1, forward strand.
GAGAAACTAATTATTGTATATTCTTTTTGTTGATTGTTACATTTGCATATTACATATTGTGTTTATTTTGGGACATTTCAGACTCCAGTCACAAAGGAAGCTCCGAAACTCGGACTCTGTTGAAGGAGAAAGAAGGAACACCAAGGATGTTGCTGTACACTTGGCCGTGGGAATCCAGCCATCCACATCAGAATAGTCAGTATTTTATTGAGTTTTAATATTTTAGTAATTTACATAAAGAATCATATTTATCATTCATCATCATCATCAGAAATTACGTCAACTTTTCTAGCAATTAAGCCATCATTATTAGAAATTACGTCAACATTTTTAGTTATTAAGTCAACTTTTTTTAGCAATTAAGCCACCATTTTTAGTTATTAAGTCAACTTTTGTTTTAGCAATTAAGTTAACATTTTAGTATAAAAATGCCAATGTTGCATTTCATCCCGTTTTAAGTCACATACGGTCGGAATTCTACATAATATCCAATAATCTCCGAGTTGAGCTTGAGTTTTTTACAGCTGAGGTTTTTACTTCTGAACATGCATGCAAATCAAGGGCATACTCCTACAGCCAAAGCCTTTTAATATTATTATGCCCTATGCATGCATGAATGACGGTGGAAACAGCAATAAAGTTTACAGATATTCCACTTTTTAAAGTTTCCATTTCAATCAAGGCCTTTGATTTGGTCAACAGTGATTGGCCGTTGATTTTTTATCATAATCAGGTTCTTGTACTCGGTCTTGACCAGTTCCTCTTTTGGAATCCATTTAGAAGGGTGGGTGAGAGAGAACTCTTCCAGTCCCCAGTCATACGCTAAACTTGTTCAGGTCCGCTTTCAATTACAGTAATGGGTTCGGCTTTTATCTTGGTATGGAAAAACGCTGTCATCAGTAGGTAGGCTACTAGGTTACATAGCAGGTGGATAACGGCCAAACCATTAGTTATAGTTGACTTTGACCTCATAACCTTATTGTTCTTTGTGAATTTAATGAAGGTTGTAGAATAAGGTAGTTTTTACAATTCTCATAAACAAAGCCAATAAAACATTAAATGTACCAACAAATATAGTTAACTGACAGGCCTGACAACTCAAGCATCTAGGTACCTATGGTTTCTAGGCTCATCCCTGTTCTCCATATGGCCTATTAGCCCATCTCTGCATATAGTAGATTAGATCTCTGATAGACATATTAATTAGATGCCTTCACCGGTACTAAAATTTCAACTTAATATTTAACAACTTTTCATATACTTGCAGAAAAGATGAAAGGGTTGTTTTAAAATTACACCTTCACCCACATCGATTTCCGACTCATAAATTGAGCATTCAAACTTTGTGCAATTTTCAAGAAGTTCAAATCCGTTGTAGTATCAACTGGTAGTCTGAAGTGTTGTTCTGTTAGATTAATACCCACGACTCGACTGTAATCCTTTAGTTTTTGACTATGAAATGCTACATTTTAATCATTACTCGACACAGTTTTCAATTCTAACAATGTTCTTATCCTAGTTTTCATTATATCAAGCAACTGGCTCCATCCGTTTCTACGTTCACGATCCATTAATTCATCCACTTTGGCTAACTGTCCTCTTTTTAAGCTTTACTATCCACCTCGCGTTTTCCCAGGGTATCCTTGTACAGGGACTGTGCTACTTGAACTGATAGCGTTCTATTGCAATTTACTCAGTTGGATTTGACTCACGTCAGTGTCAATGATTGTGAAATTAAATTTATTCAACAATAATGGTAAAAAAATGACACCAAATTAATAATAGTTGTTGGTGATGTAGGCAATTAGTTAAAACCATCTTAAATGTCTGGTGTAGCTAGTGCATTCTGGGTCTGAATCAGAATTAAAAATACAAAAAATGCAGGTGGGTGTATGCATTGGTATTTTCAAGTCTTATGTTCATATGCATTGGTGCTTCTCATTATTTTTCTTGAATGGTTTTATAAGTTCCTTGCGTCTTAAATTGTTCTCAGGCTCTAATGTATTATCGGCTTCGAAGTAGCCTTTCCATTTTACTAGAAACTCCTTTCTGTTCTTCTTCGTACGGCTATGGAACAAAAAGTGTACATTGAAATTTAACGATTGCAACCTTTTGGGGGCAAATTCTTAGGGGAAAAGTGAAATACCAAGCATGGAATGTAACCAGTGGTATTTTCTAAAGGGAAATATTTTCTCCAAAGTCTCCTAGGAAAGATGAAGTTTGGGCACTAGTACCTTCTAAAGTCACTCAGAGCTCATGCAGCTCAGGCGTTTTGATCTTAGAAAATCAATTTTGTTCTATTCCACAAGAACTTGAAAAATTCATTATTCGGCCTCAGCTGGTGTTGGCCATGTCTCTTCCACAGTAATAAAATGGAAATAGAATTAATGGACAAACGATATGTGTAAATCGACTATTATCCTTACTCAAGCATATAGCAACTGCTGCGGTGGTGAGTACACAGTTATTCCAGCATGTAATCGGTTCAATTATAATGATTGACGAAATTATAAATTAGGTAGAGCAAGAAGATGAAGTCTTTCCAACAACAGCTTACAATATCTACTCACTTGTATGGCGTCCCGGAATCGGTTTCAAGTGAAAAAATATTTCTTTATTTATCCCTATACCTTCGATATAAAGTAGGCTTGATCTATTCAGAATCAAGATTTTTTCCCAACTTGGGAACGAGATTAAAACCAATTTTAAATAAAAATAATTTATAGGTCGGAAATGTAAATGCAGAAATTGCTTTTGTAACATACATCCTGAAGATAACATTATATAATTTTGTAAGGAAAGAATATTGCCGTCCTTGTTTTCAAGTAAAGATAAAAGTCATTATGGGCTGATTTTTTTTGCATTACGATGCAATATAATGAAGGTTAGTTATACACAAAATTCAGCACTGCCTCACTGCATTGTCGACTCTTCTTTTGCAAGAAATCTTCAGATATACACAGCCTTGGTGTTCCAGGCTGTTTATAAGTCATTTTCTTATGCTGTCAGTGTGAAGTGAATACTCAGCAGCAATATCCCAGATTTTGTGGTTGGGTCTAGACTGAGACAAGTTTTGTAGATGAAATCATATAAGGCTTTATGCCTCAACGCAACTTAAGTTTATATATTCACTAAAGTTTTTCATATCTACACGTCAGTTAAAGTTGCAAAAAGTTTGTAATCTCTGCAATATGCTATTATTACCTGCGTAAATTATCGAAGATTGTATAAATGTACAAACTCTCTGAACATAGGCAATACATTTGACTTTGCATGCATGGATGTTGATGATGATTCTGATGACTTCAAAATAGTATAGGGTGGTCACCTTTGTCTCGCATTTTGCACAGATATATGTATGTCAAGCATTCCAATTTACGACGAGTTTGGGGCAATGTCAAACAGTCTAGAAAAGCTTGGTTTTGGAAACTAAACGATGATGACCTGACTATGTAAGAATATTTATTTGTGAAATCATGTAATAAGCCGAATGAGCGCCAATAAGGACTTCATTACTGATTTATAAGTGCTCATTATAAACAAATCAACCAAAGGGATAATAATTAGTGTTGGAAAAAAGTTGTGTCGAGACAACTATGTAAGAAACAACGAAACAAGGACAGGACGATAGGGGTGCAGGAAAAGAAGTTTTGTTGATTTAAATCATAAAATAGTGCTAGCATCCCTCCGCTTTCCTAGAAAGCAAATACAATCATACAAGTAAGCATGCTGCTGTAGCAAAACCATTTTATCTAATTTCAAGCCGTTATGCAAAAATGTAGGACTCTATAAAATACTACAGATATAGATATTATCGATACAGTGCTTTCATTGTATTGAAGAACACAATTTGTCTAGTTTTTCCATGAGCATACTTCCTCCTGAACTTGTAATTCATCCATGCAATGACACGTCAAATTAAAAGTATATTATGGACTTACACTGTTTTCAAAGAATTTGAAAGTTCTGAATAGGCATATTGAGGTTAACTTTTATCAATTTTCCTGCATAATTATAAAAAATATCGATTCGTCACTGTGGCAATTTCAATAAAATTTCAATGACATGTTTTGGTTCTTGTGTATCTCAAAAAGTAAAAACAAATGAGCTACTGCGTAAACACATATGAATGATGAGTAAGTAATGCGATGAGTTCATATATTCATGTGCGATGTGGAAAATATTTACTGATGCTCTCACTGATCGTGAGTCACCACCACGACGATGTAAGAAGCTATTTTGTAACAACAGTCGTATCATTGGGTTAGTAATAATAATCTTCGTTATCTGGCTGCCAAACTTCCTGCAAGTTTTTTTCTGTCCTTGGTTGTTGTTCTTATGCCTACGCAGTATTCGTGTACATTACTCCATTGAATGATTATTTCTGTTATTGGCAAAAATAATAATGTTGGAAAGAGGTTGACACGAGCTTGAAAGAATGTAGGTTAGTATATAGCTATTTGATTTTTGTCGTCTTCAGAAGAAATCATTGATGCCATCTTTTACTCTGCTTCAGCTTTCCGTTAAGTAAATGGAGGTATTCACATGCAATAATATAAAGAGAACAACTTACACTTTTAAAAATTGTACACTTTATTCTCATATAGCGAATGTATCGTGATTCACACTTGAAACATGCCAATGGTTTCGTTTCGTTGGTAAAAGTGCATAAATGCCAGCAGAATCCTGTAAGTAGGAAAGCTACGCACAACGTGTATTGCCATGAACGAAAAGGTAAAATTCACTTTATTTGATCTTTTGTACTGAAACAACCTAATGAATCATATAGTATATATATATATATACGGATCCAGAGTGATTGGTCCAGGAAGTTGCAGGGGGTACTTTGATATTTCTTCCTGAACCTTAGGACCGGTTGGAAGAACCTCTTTCCTCCGCATAAAAGTTGTAAAAAAATCATTGAATTTTGGGGATTGAAATGACGAAGATGGTTGAGGGGTGGAGATATCCAAAGGATCACAGTTTCCATTTATTTATCCCTAAATCTTCGATATACGGAGTGAAACATATAATATATAACAGTTTGGAATAAGGCTATGAACTGGTGCAATAGTTATTTAGCTTTTCGATGCACGATCAGCAAAATAGATTCCTGTTCCAAACATCTGCGTTATTAACAACTATAGTTAAACCTTATTACACTTGTGCTGTTGAATTAACACAAAAAAGGTTTCCTTATCCTATTACTAACATTTTCAATATTCTCAATAATTGACACCAATTTAGTTCAAATTGCCCATCTAAATGTAGCTAAACATGCTAGAACTTACCAGTGCTACTTAAACTTTACCTTTGGTCATGAATGGTACTGCTGCTTGAAGTACTTTCCTTGGTTCACGTCTAACGTAATGTTATAACACAGTATGACTGATACACATAAGCGTTATGAAAATGTATTCAGAGGTTTTTTGCAATGTCATAAAATTTGGTTATCATAAAAATATCATATCATATTCTGGCTTTCTCGATGTAAGCACTTCATGGAGTCTTGTGCCAGTTATTCTTCCCCGACGTTCCCAGCGCCAGCTTTCCTTGTTGAGCCCTGTTCGATCTTCAATCTCTGCTCTTTGCTCAGACAAAGGAACCAAGTGCTTACCGTTAGCACGATGGATTCTATCCACATGTTGTTTTATGTAACCCTGTTTACAGATTTTTGTACACCCAAGCCAAGTAAGTGGCACAGCTCAAAGTAGCTGGCTGCGGGATGTGCTGCCTCCCTTTGTTTTAAGCAACTGCTTCCCATACTGCTCAACCTTTCGGTAATCTGTGGGGAAAATTCAAGCAATGTTTCGTTGGAGATCGGAAAATACTCGAATGCAAATGTAAGCATTGTATTTTCCGTTGAAGATCTAGTTAAATAATAGTTTAATGTACACCGTCGTGGGCGTTAGATTTATCCTTCTAATTATTCAGCAAAGGGAATAGCGGTACATTTTTCATTTGCCGACACTTTTCTTGACTTTGATATCTCTTCACTTCAGTCAATGGAATGTTGATGCTTGGCTTGGATAAGACTCCAGTCGAGTACTCGCATAAGACGATGACAAACCAGAAATATAGCTGAAGAGCATATGAGTCCCTTGGCCAAGTGAGTATACTAACCTGTCAAATCTCCATTTTGCATGTGACGTGCTGTTTCACTTAACGGGAATTGCAGGATTATAGACTATATTTTATGTTTTGAGTGGGAGCATGCTTCGGTGGAGATCGGAAAATACCCGAATGCAAATGTAAGCATTTGTATTTTCTGGCATATTGCGTTGATACTCTAGTTTCTACGAACCAACACGGCAAATGCAAGCGTCTCTTTCACACTAATAAAATGGAGATAAACTTAATGGCCAAAAGAGATGTGTAATCGACTATTATCCTTACTCAAGTATATGGCAACTGCTGCGGCGGTGAGTACACGTACACAATAAGGTTTAAAATATATTCCATACCTTAATTATTATTAAGAAAACAAAAATAATGCATTAAAGCGATTGTATTTGCATTCAGAGAAAGTACTATACTATGAAGTAATCATAATTTTACTTTAGGGCGGAAGTCTATGAAACTGTATACTTTATGTGGGTTATTGGCTCTATTGTTTGAGATACTTTATATTCCTCAAGCAAAAGTTAACCAAGTAAAAATTTGGATGCATAACAAGGTATCAGTGGAAGCGTATATTCAAATTCGTAAGTGGATTTCGTTGTGAGAATCTGTTCTCGTATTTATCATCATCCATTGTCCATCCGTCATTCTTGACAAAAGAAAAGGAAGAAGGAGCACGCACCATCATAAAAACTACGCTGTAAGAATAGAAAATAGAACGGGTTCTAAGTCTGATGTTATTCAATTCAACAAAAATTCAACAATTATCACAAATTTTAGGCATTTTAATACCCCTTTTCGGGCTGTAATACGGCACGGCATATTTTGCATATTCTTTTTACCATGCAATTGCGACCATAAAACAATGAAAATCAGATATTTTTCTGCCTAAAAGGGTTTGAAGTATGAAGATCTAATATGAAATCATATACTATGCATAATATTCTACATCATCTTCGTTTAGTGTTCGTCTTTGAAGTAATTTGCCATGAGTAGTGGAGTATGCATATATTTGTCAACCTTATGTACATTGAACACTGAACATTTCGTACAACAAAAATTTACACCAAACCATTCCACATAATATACATATCGGCTTGTTTTTTGGAGCTGCGTATTGTGATGCAGAGACATCTCAAGTCTATGTACATACATAAATGTTTATGCATATAATATAACTCGTCATAATAAATATATATGTAAGTTTGTAAATGTATGTTAGATGGATATAAAAATAACAAGGCATTGGCTAAAGTCGCTTGACAACAAACCACTCAAGCTAACAGCTCATAAGATGGGTTGGACTAACGAGAGAGAACGAAAAAATATAGTGAGATCAAATCTTCGAAATTCTTCTCATCATTTTTCTGGAATGCTTTAGTGATCACTTTGCGGCTTAAATTGTTTCCAGGCTCTAATGTATTATCGGCTTCGAAGTAGCGTTTCCTCTTCACTAGAAACTCCCTTCCGTTCTTTTTCGTGCGGGTATTGAACAAAAAGTTCACAGCCCCGCTCGGGGAGTGAAATACCACAATTGTAACCTCTTGGGGCAAATTCTTAGGATAAAATTGAAATGCCAAACATGGAATGTAAACAGTGGTATTTTCTAAACGGAAATATTTTCTCCGAATTCTCCAAAGAAGGATTGCCAATGCGTACTACTTGGCACTTGGTTTTATGCCTATGAAAGGTTTTATTCCTACATTCTATCATTTATGCCTCCATCATTTACATTATCAAAACCATGAATGAGTCTGTTGACCACATCCTTGGTGAAGCACTATCGGGTTCCTTGTATCTGCGGCCTCGGCAAAATGAATTTCTTGCAGTGTTCGTAAATTTAACTTCTATCACCCGAAGACGTTGAAGGTTGCACAGTTGGCGAAGAAGGTTCTTCATACATAATTCCAAGATGGAGTTGGGCATGGAGGGCCCTTCGTTGGTATAATCTTTTTGCCCATGAAGGTTAGCCGGAGATTATCCTGATTCAAGTCAAATTTAACCACAAAGAGGTAGCGCAAGTTGGATCCGATTACAAAAGTAATTCCATCCCCTTCAATACATGTGCCAATTCGGCAATCTGCACGAAAAAACAAAAAACACACAATTAGAGAAAAACCAATCTCCAATATTTCAATCATTTAGACATAAAGCTAAAGGTCGCTTTTAGTAAATCGTGGTCAGGTTACTTTTTTTCATTTTTCATCGATATTTATCATCACTAATCAAGCATATAGCAACCGGTATACCGGTGATTACGTCTCCATTCCGATATAAACCTGCAAACATACAGACCACAAGATAAGGTGGTAATAATGACCTAGTTACAGCAAGAATTTAAGTTTACGAATTCGTTGTCTAGCAAATCGGTTTTTTAGCAAAGGTAAGTTCTTTGCTTAAACTATAGTATAAGTATAAATGTAAGAATGTTCTTTCGCGTGTGCCTCGAAACCAACCTATTTCTGTAAAAAAAAAACGTTTTGCCATCGCTTGTGAAATTCATTACCTGTCAGTAAGAAAATTTGTGAAGTTTAGAATTTTTCAAAATCAATAAATTGTCTGAAATTGAAATACAAAGGCTGACGACAAATTAGCAACTGGCGATTTCAAAAGTAAAAAACAGCTGAATTGGACAGAAAGTGTGAAGAGCGTCAACAAAACCACGCTTGTGATAATATTTTTTTAGAAAATAGATTGGTAATAGGAAATCTGAAGATTTATGCTAAAAAATGGAACATAGATTAGTTTTGAGGTTAGAATGATACATCCAATGATCCAATGATCAGGAAGATTGCATGCTGGCTTTGATTTTCTTTGTCCATGCTCGTATCGATAAGAAGTATTATTGTCAAGAGTGAGCGAACAGTATTGGACAAAGTAAAAGCATTTCATGCTGCGTGATATGCATTTTTAAAATGAGGAAACACACGGAAATTGCTTCAAGAAGGTCCATGAGAGTTCTTTTTTGTAAATTGATACAAACATTTTAACTGTTTTTACTAACGCATGTACGTTAAATGAAATAAAACATGCACTTCATTTTTAGATGCATTCAATTTAAATGGTATTGGAATCTGAAAAATTTGAATGTCACGCGCAGCAACGCAAAAATTATACCAGACTACGATGACGCCAAACTTATATTCGTGTTTTTCGAACTACTTTTAACTAACTCATTTATCAGACCAAACCAAAAATGCTCATGCTGTAACCTTATATACGTTTTTATGTATTATATCAGAAATCATGCTCAACTAAAGCCTACTTAAAATTGAACTGATAAGTAACGTGCAAAAATAAAATGGGATCATGCTCAAGTTTCTACGTTAGTGTTTGATAACGCAAAGCAAACCTTACTTTTAGGCATATCGATCTGCTTCTTATGCTACAACATAAATATTTTATGCAGTTTGTTCATTGTTCACTTCATTCCTTCTTTTCGAGTCAGAATTGAAAGTTCAGTCATGCAGATTTTAAAATATTTTCTGGATATTGTTACTGCTTTTATCCATTTAATAACCATTCCAAGCTCCGCAATGATTACTAAACATCATTCAAAACTAACCTTAGATAGTAGATAGGAAGAACTAACTGAGACTCAGACCCTGTCGGCAACCAAGAAAGTTTATAATTTCAATATCAAACCTTTCATTGACGGATGTCTTCAACGGATTGTTACTCGTTTCTACTTAAACATTCACATTGATTTCCAAATCGTGGATAGGCATACCCGATCCCCAACTATCATCAATTTTAAAGATGTTTTCACCATCCACGATCAGTCAGTGCTCAGACCTTATATATAAGGTCCAAAAATAGCTGGGCTGGACCTTATATATAAGGTCCAAAATACCTTGTGTGATTTGCATTCGAAATTTTTCAACAAAACGTAAAACATTGTTGTTTGCTTTTGCATTGTGTAAAAATAGTAAAAAATGTTGCATATAGTATATGTGAATATACACAAACAAAAAAAATTATCAGCCTGTGGTAGAGAATTTTAAACTCTCCCTCACAGCTATACAGCTTTTAAACAGCTACACATTCCGATCTCATACTTGTGGGGAGCTGACCAAGGAATATGTGGGGAAGATGGTGAAGTTGTGTGGGTGGTTGACTTTTAAAAGACTGAACAGGACTTTTATGGTGCTGAGGGATTTGTATGGTGTGACACAGATTTATGTTCCGAAAGAGGTATACTGACATTATTAAACCATAATACACGCCATCATTTACTGATTTTAAGGGATTCTTAAATAATACTAGCTGGTATACCATTAATTTGTGGTTGCAGCTGGAAGATTGAAGGAGAAAATTGCTCATGATTCTCCTCTGGAATCAGACACAACAATAAAAAACAGTTTGGCAAGATTTAAGATGTGTAGAACAGAAATGTGGAGGGAACTGCAGGGCGTTTAGTAATATATTCAAGTCTTCTACACATTGCTGTTTCTGCTCTAACTTATTTGTTGCGATAAAGATTCAGCCATTGCACATTTAACTCAGACATCCTTTAGTATTTACTACTGCAAAACCTTCAAATGTGACTAGAAGAGGATTGAGAGACATCCTTTGAAACTGTTTCAGACCTTAACGAGTACCTTTCCAATCATTCTAAGCCGATTAAATTCTGTTCCGTATGCCTATGCGAGTTTATCAACTCAGACTATCTGAAACATCACGAGTTCTTACACAAAGTAATTTTTTTGAGAGATGAGTTCAAATGATATTGAATTTTTAATCCGATGGCAATGCTTCAGTTGATTGCTTATAAAATTAAAAGTTTGTCAAAGGCACGTCGGGGTATATTGTTCATCACCATACGTGATGTCAAATAAGGTCAGTTATAAATCGAATGCCAAGTAACGAGTCAACAGTCAAGTCAGTTTTATGTCTTCGTCGTCGTAGTGTAACAACCTCTCCCCCATTTCGTCTTAATCTACAGATAGACCTTATTGTGAAAGTTCATCGAAAATACCTTTTAGGATGCAGATCACTCAAGGTCTGTAGAATTGCTAGACCAATTTGTGTGTGCTTACAACCACTAGCAGATCCAAAGCATAGGCTTCATTTTGGAAGGAACAGTTCAATTATTAACTGTGTATTTCCCGTTGCAAAGTAACAGCAAATATCACTGGTTGATGAACAAATGTTCCATGCGAAGCATTTCCACGTGGAGTTCGTGACAAGATTCGAAATGCCATGACATGGGATTATTTCTTGCCCGTAGTGATGGAATAGTCGTGCTTGCCTCTTGCCTCTCCTTCTTGCCTTCTATGTTCTGTGGCAAGAAACGAAGTAATTATTTCAAGTACGGGATTCGTTCCCGGGAGAACGGTGGCTAGTGTTTAATATTCAATTATATTTATATTTAGCATTTACAAAAAAATGATTCATTCTATTGGATGTGTCTCTATATCAAGAAACTGGTTCCCAGTTGAAAAGAAGGACTATGAGAGGTTCGGATGTATCGTCCTCTATATCTTAACTTGTGTCTGGGAATCAGTAGTCACAGGGATTGTTGAGGTCTTTTGCGATGGGCGGAGTGGTGGGAAATATGGAATGAAAAGGATGGAAGTGTTTTAGCAATATTTCCATCAAATTTTGATTCGGAAACTTGAAGTTTAAAATCTTCCACATTTGGCAGATATTTTAAACTCTAATTGTTCCCTTGTATAAGTCATTAATTGTGCATGTAGATTATTAAATTAATGGGTTTACAAAGATTCAAATGTACGCTTACAATACAATAACTCAATTTCTAATAGACTTATAGCAATCCAACTTTTATCAGGCTTGCAAATGTTATATCTCACACTGTCTGTTAATTAAAGTGTTATAGCGGTAATACGTTACGCAATCAAGCTCAAAACGAATTGAACTCACTACTAAATTAAACCACGTAAAAAATTAGGCAATACAGTTATCGAAGAAATCTTTTTTGTGCATTCCAAATTACTTTTGAATATACCTTATCAATACCAAAATCAACCATTGATATATACAAATACGGCGAATTCACACAGTTTTTACCTTTTTTACGGTGGTCTGCAAGTCTGCACGCAAAGTGTAGCATAAATTTCTTCAAGATCTTCGTGTGTTGTGATTTCAATTTTATTATAATACTTGAAAGTTGAGGGGTAAAAATGAATCGATTTCGTTTTGGAATCTCGACTGAGTTATGTATGCATAATATTAATTTACAAAGTGTATACATATTTGGTGTAGTTAAACGTTCGTTCGTAACCTCCAAAAAATATTTTATAACGGAGGTACTGTCATTTTGTACTCATTATTATTAGCAAACATACATGTATTTGCATACGGTATTTCATAAAAATATTTAGTTGTAGTATAATGTAAGTATTTTGGTATATGTTTTCTGTAAAAGTAATCTAAAATATGTGACATGAGCTGAAAAGGATATGCAAAATGCTACATGTTTTGGTTGACGTAGCTCTTTAAGTATCTTCAGTGCATGATATACGAAATGACATTAAGTTAATAGAGGTAAATCAAAGGATGCGATAAGTTCACTTAACCTATTTAATACATATTAAGCACATAGTTACTACATATTATAAATAGAGTTGTAAAACCAACTGATGATGATGTGATGATGAAAGGGTGATGATAGTTAAATATTGGTAAAAATCTCCTACACTGATAAATTTGAGCCATTTTAGTATTTAAGTTTGTGTTTTATATTCTTTATTTAAAAATGTGTACTTATACACTACTTATCATAAATAGAGTTGTAAAGTAACTGGCAATGATTGATGATGTTATGAGGAAAAGATGATGATAGTTAAACAATGGTAAAAATCTCCGACACTTTTAGTACATAAATTTGGATTTTGTATTCTTCATTAAACAAAAAAAATCATTGAGGAAAAATGCGTAATGAGTTTTGTAAAGTAAAGTATTTCAGATTTTTTAAGAAATAAAAAAATATATAAAGTTTACTTATGATATGACATTATGCATTTAATTTTTTTTATTACTTTGTTAAAATAAAATATTGCACTTCTTTTAAAAGTATAAATATTCGCCTTTGCGTGCATGTGTGGTTTTTTCGTTTTTATTTACTACAACTTGCATAGTTCGCATATATAAATGCATAAATTTATTTGTATGTCTTGATATTTGAGAAGATGTGAAGAAGAATATTATGTATTTTATTTATCAATTTTATTTGTAATAAAATCAATGCACAATACTCATGCAAGTTTGTTTGAAGAATATTGGAATGTCATATTGTGTAGCATAAAATGTAAGCTTATTTCCTGAACAACCCTCTCAGCAACCCATCCAGCAAGCATGCAATGAAGAGTTAATGGAATGTCTCCTATGCCGTTATCCGGGGATGCAAAAAAGTAAGTTTGTGTACCTCCGTTGTTGTGCGTCACAAAATAATATCGTTCCGTCATAAAACCAGCAGGTTCATCACCAATTTCATATAATTCTTCTTCTGCTTGATTCCCACGCTTCGGCTCACAAACATTAAAATCAAGGCTTTATTAATTATTTTGTGCTGCATCCAATTGCCACTTTTTTCTGTGCATACAAATTAATAACAAAGTATTTTATAATTAGGTTTTTGTTTGTCTCAAATCTCAGAACTACTGATATATTTTGCCAAACATATTTATCTGCTGAGTCGCCAACTGAAAGGAGCCTTTGATTGCGTCATACCAGCTTTAAATTGTTATTCTTGCTCATGAAGAGCGAAACTAAAAATGTTCACTTACCACATAACCCTGTCTTGTTGGTACAACTTCTTCATAGCGTAAATAGCCGCTCTCGTTATTCCTAATCCTTTGAGATATACATTAGTGCACTAATTTTAAATCACATGACTTCATCTCAACAAAAAGTTTGAAGTAATATGAAACCCAATATGTCTTAAGTCCTGTCCGTGTACAATCATTCATATGTATTTTTATTTCACGTACATTATAAGTTATTCTTTGTCAAATTCTATGCCGTATATTTCACGCCATTTACATCCCCACTTGTTCATCCATGTTTAGTTGGAGACTTAATTTTTTGTAGGGCTAACGCATGTACGATGTAGATAACAAAAAAAACGGCAGGTCCATTAGCAGTTGAAATTTTGTAGCCAAGCTTATAGCCTGGGTATAACAGTCCAACGATAGCGACGCAAAAATATAATCTCTGTCTCAGTGATATTATTATAGGATGGTTTGGTTGACGGTAGAAATACATAAGTACTTAAAACGAATCCAAGGCCAGCAAATACAGCAAACCCATATTTATGCTGTGTGCAAGCTTGGTCTCTCTTTACATCTGCATGAATTTTGGTACATGAGCGTGTGACTCCGACCCCAACTCCATACTTACATTTTTACAACATCCATATACTTACACAAAAGTACAGCATACTTATGCAACCCTGCTCTTATGATTTTATGTCATCATCATCACCGAGACTTTTTATGTTATAAAGAGTTGATGATATTTTCAAACGTATCTAAAAATGAACACCGTTATCTGAATATCTATACAAAAAAGTTTGATAGTAATAAGGGCATGTATCTCAGTGCCTATGCACTACCGAAATTAATTGATTTTAAATATTAATATTCGTTAAACGATCATCCATGCATTCCGAATAAACTTTTTATAATTTTATGTAAGGTTCACCAAACCCATTTTTTGTATTGAAAGAGATTTACATTATTTATCATCAGCTCGTCTGTCACATGCACATTACATATCACATTTACTCAGTTACTGTAAGCATTTCTCATACATGATCTCAAGCTTTCATGATTTCTGGTAGCCAAAACATATATTTATGGAGAACGAACATGCTAAGTAGTACAGTTACTAATTACTACCATACCTCAACTACCAATCTAACCAACTGCTATTGTGGGCGCTGGATGCAAAAGAACTTACATGAACTTTTACCAAGATCTTCCTCAAACCTATGAACAACCAGCGATTTATCATGATGAACACTATATCCTCAGATTTTACGTCAATTAACATCCATAAAAATTAGGTTATTACCGTCATGTTTCGGTATGGGAAGTAGTGAAGTTACAAGATACCCAAAAACAAAAACACGTCACGAATCAACCCCACATTATCTTGCAAACTTATCCCAACGTTGAATGAATTGAGATGCAAGTGTCTTTTTGAATATTTAGATTTTATGTGACCCCAATTGCCTACCTCTATGTACTTAATATAAAATAATTCTAGAAAATCCCACATCGGCATGAAATTACAGAAGCAAATTATTGTAATGCCAACACCAACATCATGTCCGTTTTGTTTCTTACTCGACTTTGTTTGACAGTTTGAGATTTTGTTTTTGACTCACATTCCTTCGCTGGTGAATTTTCATTAAGTTCATGAGCACTTAATTTTATGGCACTAATTCTTGGAAAATGTAAGGAGAACATGTGAATTGAATCATGTATGTATAATGAACTTTTCTTAGTAGCATTCAAATGCTTCTCATATTTTTTCTATTGATGTGGGATGAGAAAGGGGACACCAGTTTTATGACTACTTCGTCACACATATCAATACTTACTTTGTTTTTGCATTATACCTATGAGCTGGCTCTGGATATACACACAATATTTTTCGAGAATTGAAATGGTCGTTGAGCAAAATACAAACAGACTGAAAAGAGACGGATAGGCAGGAAGTCTACTGCTAGCTGCAGTGGAGGAAAAACATTATTCTCATATGAAAGGTTTGTGCCTGCTCTTGCCTTTTTTCCTTTTTGCGGTATTCATTCTCCTTCTAAACTTGATTCCGTTTCCAATGTAAGAGAAATTTGACTGAAGTAAAACAAAGAAATCATTCATTCTTGCACGAATGCAAGCAAGACCTCGCTCTTGGGCTTAGGAAAACTGTTCAATAGGAAAGATTGAAAGTAGCATGAAGTGTCGAAAGCCGAAAGACATAAAATGAATTTCTATTCAACATTTTTATTTGTCCTGTTTCCCACAAATACATAATACATAAAGGATACACACATAATATAATTACAGCTCTCTCTTGCTTAGTAGATATTCATTACAAACTTTAGACTTCAGAATGATAATTGAAATTAACTAGGTTTGTTCGTATTAGGAAATACGATCCCTGTCATATGCCCATATGAACACATAATACCATACAGAACATAAATATGAGCTAAATGATAACTTTGAGCACTAAAGAGAAAGCTCAGTTGGTATCGCAATTATCACATTAAAATTCTGTTTGAATATCAAGAAGGCCTTTCAAAATGTATTCTTCAACCTTATGCAACCCAGACTTCCACTCCAAAACAGCAACCTTTTCAATCGTTGGGACCATCAGTCAGAGCTCAGCGTGCTAATTAGCACTCCTGGAGTGCATAGCACTCCAGGAGTGCTAATTAGCACGCTGAGCTCTGACTGACCATATTTTGAAGGTTGCTTGAGCTGAAATCTTCAAACTTATGGTCTGGCACGTGAACAATGTCCTTTCCTTCCAACAAAATGTTGGGACCCTGAAGTTTGAGAGTGACGCCAGAAACATCATCGGGTAAGGTAGTTTTCACCCTGCCATCTTCATAAAAGTCTGTGATGATAATGGTAGTTATCTCAAAGTGCCCCGCATGCTCATCCGCCTTCTCACTTTCCACTTCATAAATGATATTCGTCACGTACAAATTCAACGCAATTTGGGCACACGTGAAAGTAGCATTGATTAAACTGGCTTCATTTTCAACAATTAAAATCTGGTGGTTATCTTCAACATCCTCTTTTGCAGTTGTGTAGATAGTTTCTTTGGATACTAGGATTGGTATGGGAGGGATCCTTCATCTATTTGTGTTGGATACTTGCACCAAATCCATTGTGGATTGACCAAGTAGCAGCTGCACTCTATTGGCAACGTGATCCTTCGTACCCCCAACAATATAAAGGCTTTCGGGGTTCTCCTTTTCAAATCCATCCACCACAATAACTATATCTTTCTCTTGTACCAAAACTGTTGGCAAGTACTTGCGGTGAGAAGCCTTCCTATTGGGAACACAATATCAGGCAAGTCTAAAGTCTGCTTTGAGTTAGACTCATTATAAATATCCTTTTGATTTGATGATAAGCCAAAGCTAGGATACACAAAGAGGTCTTTGATGAGGCTCGTTATATCATAGATTGTATTATCCGCTCCACCACCACCAAACTAACTCACAGAATAATCCACATTTTTAAGCACATTTCCCCTTTCTTCCAACTTTCCATGATCCACGTAGAATTGGCTTTTAGTTTGCAAAACGAATGATACCCCATGTCTCTTGGCTGCTGAATGAAATGTATCCATGATGATGCCAGAGGTCATGGTATCCTCTTCAGTTAAAAAATAGGAACCCGATCCCATTGTAAACAAAATGCTTCCATCTCTTCCAATCTAGATTTTGAAATTGTCATTGGTAATTATTGAAGGTTGGCTGTAAAATGGATCTTTGTAGCTCGCTCCCAAAATCATGCAATGTTGATATTCCTTTCCAGCAATAGAATAGTTGAGGTTTTGCTCCTCCAAATCAAATCTAATTGGTTGCAAGTCACCCACAGTGAAAGGAAGGTAGTAGTTGTGGGCTACTTCCATTCAAGTCAAAGGATCGGGGTGAAGTGAAACGGTGGTGAAAATTGCTGTTAACCCACTCCATGGAGATGTTTTTACTGCCAGTATCCTCAAACCAGACGCTAGTCTAGTGTTCTCCCCTATTTCCATTGTTAGCTCGAAGGAGCAGTCATTTCCCTTGTCATGCTTTATAGCTATTTCCTCCACTCCGAAGATTTGTTGGATATCACAGGAAGAAACCACCACTTTATCTTTGCCGTTTCTTCCTCTCAACTCGTGAATATTGAGCGGTTCCCTTATTACTGTGTCTCCTCCAGAGTTGAGGCGACCGTCTGTTTCAAATGAATTTCAATATCCTTTCCCTCCTGAAAGGATTCCACGAGGTGCAAATAGTTTCTGCACTCAGAGCAGGCTTCTCCATCAAGTTTAGTTAGAGTTGATTCAAGTTCAAAAATCCAGAATTGATTTAATCTCGTTGTTGATGATCCAATGATGCTTCCTTTCCTTCAGAGTATTCAGGCGTAATTCCCCTCTCCGTCATGTTTATCAAGAATCTATTGACATCTGGTTGAAGACCTTTAACTTGTTCTCCGGTTGCAAGCCCATTTCCATGTATTCCATAGGTGAGCACAAGCAAGGATTCCTTCCTTGTTCACTTTTAAAGCCGCTGCTATTTTGGATTCTCGCTTGTGAAATTGGAAAGTTGGGTTGGAGTGTCTCTTGTATCTTCCTGATGCACAATATAACTCTTGAAGCTTGTGAAGCCTGGTTTGCATTGGAAATCAGCTTGTTCCCAATCTTTGGGAACTGAGCTTTCTGAATAAGTTTTCTTTTCTCTAAAGTCAGCATAGGAATCAGTTCTTGGAAAACCAAAAGTGGTTTTAACAGGGTTTTTTTCGAGAAAGTGAGTCTTCAGCATCATTATATTATTAGTTTTTGCTCATTCAAACGAAAGATGAAATATTATCATCGCATCGCATCAGTACACTGAAAGGGAGGTGATAATTGTTGATAGGTCAAAGAAAAGCACGAGAGTACCACTGATCATCAGTGACTGATGCCTACTCCCCTTCAAGTCAATGGAGTGGGGTGAAGTGAAACGGTAGCAGAAAAGGCTGTTAATCCAGTAACTAGCCCCATGGAGGAGTCTCCACTGACTCTACTGTAAGGATCCTCAAACCAGCTCATTTATTTACATTTACGGCAAATGGCATTAACTATGAAAAAGGACTTTGGAGCAAATGCTTCAGAGTGCAGCCAGCCAGCAAACACAGCAAACCCATAATTATGCTGTGTGCAAGCTTGATCTCTCTTTACATCTGCATGAATTTCAGTACATGAGCTTGTGACTCCAACTCCATACCTACACACTTACAACATCCATACACAAAAGTACCTACAGCATAGTTATGTAGCCCTGCTCTTATGATTTTGTGTCATCATAATCACCGAGATTTTTTATATTATGAAGAGCTGATGACATTGTCAAACTTGCCTACAAATCACCACGTTTATCTTAATATCTATACAAAACAGATTGATAGCAATAAGGGCAGGTATCTCAGTGCCTACGCACTACCGAAATTAATTGATTTTAAATATTAATATTCGCTAAACGATCATCCATGCATTCCGAAGAAACTTTTTATAATTTTATGTAAGGTTCACCAAACCCATTTTTTGTATTGAAAGAATTTTTCATTATTTATCATCAGCTCGTCTGTCATATGCACATTACACATCACATCCGCTCAGTTCCTGAAAGCATTGCTCATGCATGATCTCATGCCTTCATGATTTAAGATATGGTAGCCAAAATATATATTTATGGAGAACCAACATCCTAATTAGTACTGTTACTCGTAATGCGTTTGAAAAAGCCATCAAACTGTGAATGCTCAAGTGGAAACCACAATCTCCACATTCCTTTCAGTGAAAATAGGAACATTAGCTTACAGTTTGAGATAATTTTATTTTTATTGATGACTGATGAGCAAAGTTATTCTGAAAAAATATCCTTGTACAGTTTCATTTTATGTTCTTATCATTTTTTTATCGCAATTTCGTCTTTTAATCATTCCGTACAAGCATATCAGCTTGAATTTCGAATTGAAGCTTCAAACTCATCATGATATACTTACGTATATTTGCTATTCTTTTTGCCAAAGGAAAGTGTATAAATGCTCATGCTTTCAAGCTGCCAAGATAGAAAATGTCGTCATCGGTACATTGTATAAGATTTTAGCAGATCAAGTTGCACTCTAATAGTAAGCTATCCAGTATATAATCAACTTCCTTTTTAACTATGACTTATATGTACAGCATTTGTAATTGCGATGACACATTGATCGCTACAGTAAATGTTTTCCTCACAAATGAATATGATAAAACTACGCCTCATCATCATCGTCTCTTCGTTTCTTACTAGAGATTATCTTTCGACTATCCATAATAACAGTGAGATAAATGGTAATAGTTGTGAGCCGTGAAGTTGAAGATAATGTTATAATATTTATTTTTTGCGATCTTGAATTCCAATATCATTAAATACCAAATGAAAAAAAATATTGTCTTTCCAATTAAAGCCGTTCTTCGGACATGCAAACGCAAATGAATGAACGTCATAAACTTCCATGAATCAACGGCACATTATTAAAACAGCAAGAGCTATTTGAGAGGGGCAAAGGTATTTATGTACATAAAAAGTAATCATAAAATACTCAATTTAATTATCCATTTTGCATATAACAAAAAATATCATTCAGAGCAAATGAAGAATAGCATAAAAATAATAATAGTTACATAAAGCTTATTTAACACAAAACAATTTTGCGTCAATTTGCGCAAGTGCATATATTAATGCAACTTCGTTTATGTTGGTTATAGAAGACAGTATTAGACACAGTTAGTGTTAGTCCATCACATTATATTAGGAAATATTATAAAATGGATCACTGATTTCTTCCTTCATTTCCTCCATCAACTCCTTCAGTTCACTATCACTTGAGTTTGCATTTACGAAGGAGGTAACAACTGCATTCACCGACTTTGCCGTTTCACGTAAGGAACAATCAAAAGCTTTGTGATCTTGAGTAAATTCTTGGTCTTGTGGAAGTTCACGACATCGTTCTATAATCAAAAGATCATTTAAATTTAAAAAAAATATAAATCAACTAGACCAAAAATATTATGTGTGTTATTTCATTTTCTTACGATATCTGAACTCGATAATGCAGGCAACAACATTGGTCATCATTCCCACCTCCGTCTTCCACCTTGGATTCTGTCTCATGAGTGTCAACGCTTTACTATAGTAGCCAAGGCTCCTTTCAAAACTTGACATTTTTAATTTTACATTGATCTCCTCGTCACTTGAATCCAAGTAGGATGCAAGCAGCCTCCCATACAACAACCAGGGAAAAGGTCCCCTCGCATTTTGTGATGTGATCCTCCCCATCAACTCTGCCATCTTAAGTTTAACCCCTCCCCCGGCAACCACCACTTTTCCTATGAGCATCCTCAATACTTCGTTATCTCCCCAGTCCTTGTTCAACTCGAGAATCCGATGATAAGCTTGAATCGCTTGGTTTATCTCTCCCAACTCTACCGCCACAACCAACATGTTACACCAAATTCTCCATTCATCATAATTACATTTTACTGCGAGTTGATATGCCCTCAGAGCAAACTCCTTTCTTCCTAGCTTGATCGCACAAGTCGCTAGATTACTCCACACTTGAAAATTATCATATTCCAAGTTGGCAGCTTTGAGATAAGCAGAAAAGGCTGGGCCATAGTCCTCCGTTTTGTAGCAAGCCCATGCAAGCTTCAAACAACATGGGTAGTCAAGTGGGGCAAGGGCGATGGCCTCTTTCAAATATGGTTTGGCTAGCTCATACTCTTGTCTGTAAAAGTAGTGGTCTCCAATGCGGATTCGAGAGGTGTAGCTCTTTCCTCCTGAGACTGTCCAAGCTTTTTCATAATGGGAAATGTCTGAAGTGGCATCTCCGAGGAGGACAAGGAGCTTTGGGGTTTCCCCATCTACTTCCATTTTCTCTCGAATGAGGGACTCTGCTTTGTGGCGTAGCTTCAGCATTTTGTAACAGTGAATGATTTTCTCCCAGCAACCAATTTCCTCGTAGATTCCAAGAGCTTCTTTCCAGTGGTCGATGGACTCGAGGACTTCCGCAAAGACAATCTTTAGATCACTCCTGGAGGGGATTCCTGAGCTGAAAAATAGGTACTGACGAAGTGCAACTTTGTTCCATTCTGTCGTCTCGTCTGAAGAAGATTCGTCCTTTTGCCATATTGTCTTCACTAAGTCCTCCAGTTGACGGAGAGACCTGTCTATTGCTCGTCGGTCTGTTTTCTCCATTTGACATCTTGCAATCATTGCGCTCACACGTCCATTCCAAGAAACTGGATTGTCTATCACGGTCTGAAAGAGTAAAAATAAATTGTCATATATTATATAAACAAACCTGAATTAAAATGTATCCAAAAAAAATAAAAATGATTATGTATTATGTTCACGTACATTCACTAAAGCCTGCACTTCTTGGATGGTTAGGTCTTCATGCTTTTGAAAGGCAACTTTGTGATTCATCATGCCCAAAACGACCAACTGATGTATTCCAGCATGCCCACTTTGCTCCTCCTCTACATCTGGTTCAATCAAGCGAACCCGTTCCAGCCGCGTGTCATCATCTAAAGTTAGTGACTTGGGGATAAACTCCTCCAATCCTGGAAAAGGCGATTTCTCCTCTTGCTTTTCAGCTACTACAACATCTACAATCGTTTGAGGCTTTGCTGTCTGTTGAAATTTTGTGCGGAAGCCCATCTTTCCAGAGAAATTCACCTCTAGTCCCAACACCTTCTTTGCCTCCTCCAAAAATCGGGTTGCTAGCAGCCCGTCGTAGTAATAGGTCAACATTTCTGCAATCTCCAGCATGAAACTGGCATCCACCTCCTTCAGCCCTTCATCAAGGTGATGTTCCTTTTTCCTCCATCGTAAATAGGTGGAAGCACAGCCTTTGGCGTTGAGTGAGAGAGGTACGCAGCGTCTTTGCAACATCTTCTGGTGGAGGAAATCAACCCGGAATCTCCAATGGAGGTAAAACGGCGAAGCATGCTTGGGGGACGCGTGTACTGGCAATGGCAACAACTGCTTGACAACCACCAAGATGATGGGCTGCCTTGTATTGGGGTCCAGCTCGATCCCTTCAAGCTCCAGGGTATTTTTGATGATTGTCTCAATGATTGGATCCTTGCTTAAAGTGGTTAATCTTTCCAGCTGCTCCTGAACACCACTCTTTCTTGAAGTTATCTCCTCAGGTCCTGTGAAGTTTAGTTGGATGAAAATTCTCAGCAGGGTGGCTATCCTCAGCCAAAAATCTTCCCTATAACAAATGAAAATTAATTTTAAAATTATGACGTCAGCAACTTATATGCCAATTTTTACAACTTCAAACTTACTTGGCTTCCTCCAACTCCTCCGGTTCTATTTGAAACTTGCTGGTCGCTATCCCTACCGCATACTTTAACGCATTCTCCCACACAACAAACCCATCTCCAAGGTGGTTATCAGCCTCCAACGGTTCGCCAAGAAGCAGCCGGCGTTGTAACAGTTTGAAATTTTTAGAGCAGTTTTTCACAAACTCACAATTCTTATTAGCTTCACTCTCATCTGGATTACTACAGCAAGGGGCTACCATCCCAAGGAAATCTTGCCTTAGCTTGTATTCGTTGATATCATCATCAAGATAAGCCCCATCTCCTTCATTAAACACAGTTAATTCTTCTCCGCTGTCTTCATTTAAAGCAAACATTTCTAATTTTGATAGGAACAAAATTCAAACTCTGAACTAGTCACTTGAAATTCTTAGCTGATTTGATAATCACACTTAAATTTAAGCAGTGGTCGTGGTAACTGAAAGGTTAGTTGGTGCCACTTGTCACTGAAAAAACACTTGATTTAAATTTAAAAAGTTGCTAAACAAACTGGAAAGATTAAACATCTTTTACAATGCATGTGCACGCTTGGACTTACAAACATGTGCTCTGTCTGTTGCATTTGAATAACCATATAAAATTTGCATGAGAAAGATGAAAGTCATTGAGTGAAAGATGCTAGCGCAAATGATTCAACCTTTTCTAGCCTAATAATATCCTCTGCCAAAGCCAAAGCTGAAAGCCAATGATTACATAAAAAATTGTGTTTACAAAAGTTTTTTTTCTTCTACATTTCCTGTCAATGAATTGACTGATAAGATTGAAGTGAAATGATAACCAAAACTAACCCAAAATAACTTGGATTGATACGTAAGAATGTGTTTAACTTGGATAAAAGATTTTAATTTAACAAACAAAAAAATATCTCTACCTAAATAAATGTTTCGGTGTTTGGTTTAATTTTTTAATTTTTATTATTTAATTAGTCTTTTATCGTTGATCGTGGAACAAATCCGATCTCTCGGATCGGATGATGGAAATGGAAGATGTAGAGGTGAAACAGGAGCCTGTGTCCGAGCCAGAGGAAGAAGAGGGGGATCCTTGTGGAGGCGATGATAATGATAGCGATTATGTGGGTCCAACGAGTGGTGGTCTTGGTAAAAACACAAAAACTTGGAGAAGTACACCTACGTCAAAGAATCCTAACGGAAGAATCAGATCGATCTTAACGAAAGAGGAACGGGATGAGAAAAAGAAGAAAGATCGAGAGAGAAAGAGACTAGGTTCGATATTATAATAATTTACTGTATTATGGAATATCTTACACTTGATATGTATAATTGGCGTCCGTGTTATGGTAGGAGATCAATTGCTGTAAAAGTAACTGATACCAACTAACACGTTAATAAAAACTCTGCTCTATTCTATTCTTTTAGCAAGGAAGATCCAAAGAAAGGCCAAAGAAATGAAAAAGGAGAAGGAGAGTGGAAGTGATAGAGATGATGATGATAATAATAATAGCGAATATGTGGGTCGTAAAACAAATAATTCAAAAGATGGAAGAAACAAGAAAACTTTGAGGAGAAAGTGGGCCCGTCAAAAAAAGATGAAAAGGGAGCAAATGGCGGAAGATAAGCGGGAGGAACTGCGACAGAAAGATAGGGAAAGAAGGAGACTAACTCGGAGCCTCCAAAAAGAAGAGCAACAGGTCAAAAAGGAGGTAATAGAGGAGGAGGACAATGATGGGGATAGTAATAGTCATGAAGATGATTCTGAAGACGAAACAGAACCAAGGATGCAAACTAGAAGAAAAAAAACAACTAAACCAAGTGGATCACAACAAAGTGACGAAGAAAAGAAAGCAAAATGGAGAGAACAAACTCGCCTCAGGAGACAACGTCAACGTGAGCAAATGACACCGGCCCAACGCGAAGAAATCTTACGAAAGGATAGGGAACGTGTTCGAAAAAAACGTTTACTCCTCGCTTCCACGCCAGCAGTTAAGGCAGAAGGTGGTGAAATTTCGGGAGCTGAAGCATTACGAGCAAAATGGAGAGAAGAACAGCGCCAACGACGTCAAAAACAGCGAGAATCCATGACGGAGGAACAAATCCGTGAAGCAAATCAGAGGAGGCAAATCCGCCGCCTTGAGCGAAAGGCAAATATGACTGATGAAGAGAGAGAACTTGAGAAAACCAAAAATTACTTGGCTTCCCTTCAGCGCAAGGCAGCCTTGTCCGATGAGGAGTTGGAGAGGCGACGTTTGCGCCGTTTGGAATTGGCAACAGCTTATCGCAACCGAAAGAAAAAGGAGGTAGTACCAATCACAGATGAGATTAGGGCAAAGAGGCGTGCCGATTACATACGATGGAGAGACAAAATGACTCCAGAGCAGAAAGCAAGGTACTTGGAAAAGGGCAGAATTAAACAGAGGATGATTCTCGAAAAGTTAAGATCAGATCCTGACAAATGGAAAGAAACGAGAAAACGATGGACTGAGATGGACAACATGAGACGGCGAGCAAAGAAAGCAGCAGGCACATTTGTTCCTCGAAAAAAGTGGAAGCCAAAAGGTGACAAAAAGAAAACTCCAAGAACTAGAAAGACTGTTACGGATGGCCTGAGCCGTCGTGCCGTACAGGTTCTGCGGGATAGAGATCGGCGAGCAAAGGAGACTCCAGAGAAGAGGATGAAGAGGTTAATGTACCAACGACTTAGCACACGCAAGCGTGAACTTCGTAAGAAGCTAACTCAAGAGGGAATGGCGCCTGAGCAGGTTATTGTAATTATGATTATGCATTGTTTTTTAGACTTTAAAAATTCATCAGACTAATGTGAATTTAAAATAATTATTTTTAGATTCAAAGGGAAGTTGAATATCTGGAAGCAACCTTTGAACCCTCTAATAGATGGCTAAAACCCCACACACGCGTCAGCCGGAGAAATCAAGAGGTGGAGAAGGAACTAGAAGAGTTTCAGCAGAAAACGGGAGCAATACCAAAGTATGAAGCTGGAGGAGCAATCAGTTCGATTCCTATTGCAACAAGCTCTAAAGCACCTGAGCCAGCATTATCATCAACATCCTCGCCATCAGCGGCTGCTTTATGCGAAATCCAATTTGATAACCAACAGCTACAGCAGCCACAAATATCTCATGAATATTACTACCAGCAGCACCAACCAAATTATCCGATTCCGATTACTTTCTACGCTACTCCAGCAGCAGCAGTGGAGGACTACTCATCCTCTTCAGCTTCAGCTTATCATATAGCTTCACCAGAATCTCCACCTGCCCCACCCTCTCCTGTCTCTCACTCCGATTTTGAGGACTACTTTACTCCTCCAAATGCTCAACCAAAAATAAAAAACGTTGAAAGTCTCTCGCCACGTAAACCGGAAAAACCTCCCAAGAAAACTCGCAATTATGCAGGCTACATTGGTCCCAAAGGTGCTCGCCCCAAAACCTTGGCAAAGTCCGCTGAAGGAGTAGGTTTAATTATCTGTGATTTCTGCGGACATTCATATCCTTCTCGCTACATGTTGGAACACAAGCGAAAGCTACACAACCCGGATTACATTCCAGAAACTGGGAAATGTCGTCTGTGTGACGATGCCGGGCCCTTTCCAACGCATGCTCAGTACTACAAAAAGCATTGGAAGGGAACTCATCACACAGACACAAGGCAAAAGTATAATCGTGAAAAAACCTTTATTTGTGAGGAGTGTGGGGCTGCCTTTAAAACGATGGTGGGTTGTCAATTCCATAAAAACCATTGTCACGGGGAAGATCAGAGCGTCAAGTGTCCTTATTGTGACAAGATCCTTAAAAACAAGATAAGCTTGAATGGCCACCTCAACTCTTTTCACAGAGATAAGGGGAAGAATCCTTGTCTGAGATGTGAGAGAAAGTTCAAAAACCAAGAGGAAGTAAAGGAGCATGTTAAAACGGACCATCCTGAATTTTTTTTTCCGTGTGATGGATGTGGAGTCCTAAAGTATTCGATGGCATCCAAGCTGTTTCATTATGAAAATTGTACCAAAAACAGGTTCATAACGCCAGAGATGAGAAAGGAGAGGAATGAGAGTGAGAAGAAGGCCTTCAACATGATCCAGATGAAGTGTGAGATTTGTGAGCATGAGATGAGGCTGGGAAGCTTGACAAGGCATTATCGGGACGTCCACGGGATAATTGAGGAGAAATTTAAGTGTCTGAATGAAACCTGTACCAAATCCTTCAAGTCTCGGGATTATTGGGTGGGACACATGGAGCTGTTTCATATGATGGATCTGGAAGGGATTTGGGAGGATGTGAGAAAGTTTAATGTTGGGGAGAAGGATAGGAGCAAGGTGGGGATCAGGAATATGGGAGGGAGTACAAAGACCCCACTGAAGAAAAATAAAGTTCACCACAAAACGAGAAAAAGGGATAGTAGTGGTGGAGTGGGTAAAAGTAAAGGGCGAGCTAAACAAAGACGACAAAAAAGTAGCGATGATGAGGAGATAGTAGAAGAAGAGGATGAAGAAAGTGATGATGATGATGAAGATGATTCTCAAAGCGATCCTGAACTGTCCCGGAATGTTGGGAAAAAGACAAAGGCTAGGGAAGCTAAAAAGGCTCAAGATAAAGCTGAAGAGAGGACCACCCCTACGCGAAAAAGTGGAAGGATGAGGAAACCAAGGACCTATGATAGTGACTACTGTGAGAAAGAAGATAACAACGTTGGCGTCAATGTCAACCCTCACCGTGACATTGAAAAGTATAAGCGGCTCGTGATTTCCATTGTGCCTGTGCCGATGCCTTTGACTTCCTCTCAAATCATTGCAGCTGCTTTGAAGAAATTGGGACATGGGGTTGGCGATTGTGATGGTGTCGTGAAAAGTGAACGAGACGTAGTAGTGGAACTATCTAGTGGAGACGAGTCTACTTAAATAAATTTTGTGCATAATCGGCTGTCAGTTTACTATAGCACTTATATTAGAGAAAGTCTCGTACAATACAATCACGAATTATTACTCCCTATTTTAAAATAATACATGTATATATATATGTTTAATTTCTCTCTGTTTAGGAATTTAGATATTGCCTTTAGTTAGTTAACTTTGGCGTTTTAACCTTTGTTTATATATTATCGTGGGAAGAGACAAATTGGTATTAAATGGTTTTTATCCGTATTTCAAAACGCCTTCAAAAATTATTGTTTTTTAATCATTCTAACAAAGTTAACTTTTGCATAGGGTTTAGTTCATATAATATATTTTTGATTAAATGAACCATTGAAAATGAAATGTGGCGGGAATCGGATTCACGAATTTGAGTACTGAAAAATGTAAGTTT
The DNA here is from genome assembly GCA_964034955.1 of Orchesella flavescens. Classification (NCBI taxonomy): domain Eukaryota; kingdom Metazoa; phylum Arthropoda; class Collembola; order Entomobryomorpha; family Orchesellidae; genus Orchesella; species Orchesella flavescens. Next base: position 25,124,716 of record OZ035957.1, read on the forward strand.
TGCTCCGCTACTACAGCTACAGCCACAAATCAATCAATACCAAACCATAGAATCAAAACATATTGGTTGATAATTATTGCTAACAGTTTTGTCTTTATTTAAATACTTTGCTGAAACTAGAATCCTTTTAGACTCTGATTTACCTTCAACCCTATCATCAAAATGTCTGACACTGGTCCAAGCAAGACAGATATCCAGGAAATCTTCCGACGCCTGAAGCATTGTCCAGCAAATCGAGTATGTCATATGTGGCTGATTTGTTGCTAGATCGTTTTTTCTAACGAATCTCACCTTAGTTATTTTTCAAATAATACACCTTACTTTTGTTTTAATTGTTCATAGGCGTGTTTTGACTGTGGAGCCAAGGCACCAACATGGGCGAGCGTGACCTATGGGATTTTTATATGCATGGATTGTTCTGCCCTCCACAGATCTTTGGGAGTTCATCTCTCATTCGTGAGGTCCACGCAACTGGATACCAACTGGACTTGGGCACAGCTTCATCGCATGGAGCTTGGGGGCAATGCCAATGCTGTAAGTTTTATTTACATTTTATTCCAGTCAAAAGTGTCAAGTATGATAAATTGAAGTGATTGAATCATTAAATACCAACTAATTGTTTCATATTTCAGCGTGAATTCTTTACGCAGCATTATACTGAATCTTTGGATCTCCAGCTCAAGTATCAATCTCGAGTGGCGCTGCTCTACAAGGAGAAATTGAATCAGCTCGTGGAGAAACCAACACTACTTCCAAATGCCAGTAGTCCAAGTTTTGAAGCAATAGTCAGTGATCATAATGAAGCCGAAGGGTCTTCCCCTCAACGAAAGTCAACAATTGGAGGAAAGCGGGTTGGAACAAAAAAGAAGGGTGGTTTTGGCCTTGGTGCCCATAAAGTGACTGCAGATGACTTTTCCGCGATTCAGAAAAAGATTGAATTGCGAGAGGAACAGGAGGAGGCGCAAGTAAAAGCAAGAATTGATGTAAAAAAAAGAGGTGTGGAAGAAGAAGAACGACAGGCGGTTGCAATGAGTCTCACTTATCACGAGATAGTTGAGAAAGCCAAGGCTCAGAAATCAAAGAAAGGAACCGAGTTGGTGGTGGGGAAAACGGCTGAGCAAACAGAGCGCCTTGGAATGGGAGTTATTGGTTGTGGTGCCACTCATTCTGCCTTATCTGAGATGCGAGTTATCAAGCAGGAAAGTCCTATTCATTCAGCAAGACAAAAAGAGAAGAAAGAAGAGAGAAATAAGAAGTATCCTACCCAGGAAGAGATTTTTGATGCTTATGAAATCCTTGAGACGTCTGAGGAACGGAGTTCATCCTTTTTGCCATGGTTTGATAATGATAAAAGGTAGTAAGAGACTAGTTACTAGTTGGTCATTTCAATTCGAAACTTTTGAATGCAGGAAATTGTATGCACGTTCTGTTCACTGTTTTTGAAGCCCTTCAAAGGAAGTTGCCTGGGACAATCTGGAGTTTGAACTTGGAGACAGCAACAGCTTCTTAAAACCTAAGGAAAATAACGATGGAGACAAGCCGAAAACTAGGAAAAAGGAACCTTCATCATTTACTCCCGTTAGGAAAGATGATGAAACCCAAAGGAAGTTTGGAAATGCCAAGGCCATCTCTTCTTCGCAAATGTTTGGAGAATCTGCACCAAAAAGTGATGAGTGGAATCTCTCACGCTTTGAAGGAAAGTCATCAATCTCCTCTTCTGAGTACTTTGGCACGGGTGACAAGACTCGTCGGGGTTCAGGGGCGGGCTCTGTTTTAGCAGGAGCTCTTCATAATCTCGACCTGGATGATGTAAAGGAATCCTTTCGACAAGGGGTTACAAGAGCTGCTGGAAAGTTGGGGCGCTTGATGAGCTCTCTTCAGGAAAAATATGGAAATTAATCTTCTCAAACTGCTATTTTGTTCATTTAATATGGTTGTTTGCCTTTTGAATGTTTAAAATCACTGTCATCAATTATGATCATTGAAAAAACTATGCATTTAATTTGTCATTTTGTATGAATAAACTTTTTCAACAATAATTAATTAATGAGTAGAGCTAATGAAATGAACATTAAGTAAAAACTATATATATATATTGACACTGATTAATTAATCAGAGGAAGACTGCCCTTTCCATGGACGCTGGTAGTTTTTAATTGTCAGTAGTTTTGAGCGTCGCAAAACGACACGCATTTTTGTTTGTGCTTCATCATCTGAGGAGTCCTCGTCATCATCATCATCCTGTCCTCGCTTTTCATTACCAATCTCAACCAATTCCACCCTCGAAACGTCAAGGAAATTCTCCGGGTTTAGATTATTGTAGCCACGTATCACATCCACCTCATCGCCTTCAAAGATCTCTTGACTTTTCTTGGAAGCTCGCTCCCCGTTTACTCGAATTCTGTCGTCATAAAAGGCCTTCTCGATCTTACTGAAAGGTCATGCAGTTAAAATTATTACCATTTGTAAATATAGGTATTTAATTAGTTACGGGAACATCAAACTTTTTGTTAACATACTTCCTTGACATTGACAATCCTGCCTTCAAAACAGCGTCCACTCTTGTTGATGACAAGCGGACCCGCATAACTTTATCGCCTCTGTTAGCTAACTCATCCTCCTCCAGGTTATTCTGAAATATTAATCAACAATGATATGCAACCTAATTAGATTGATGCTAACTTTAATAAATTCATTATGATTTAACCTAGTTTTTGTCTCAACTTACAATTGTGGAAGAGGTTCTGAAGCCCCTGATTTGTTGGTAATGCTGTTGATGATAAACTTTGCAAAGACAAGAACAGCCGTCAATGCTAACTGCAGGTTTATTAGTGACTAGTTGGCTCCCACTACTGCTACTAAATTGGTTTGAAGGTGGTGGTACCTTCCAAGATACCATCCGCAGTATCAAACGAGATGGACTCCAAAATTTGGTAGTCATTTTAATAATTAATATAATTATACTATTGCAATTAAAATATTTAATTGCAAATTAATTAACTGTTGACTATATGAATATTTTTGTGCTCGACAAGTCTTACTCTAAAAAATCAAAACATTAAACTGATCTTCTAAGATGAGACGAGACATTGAGATGTGAGATTGAGAAGCCGCGTGTGGCGTGTTGACAAAGCAGGCAGCTGATCGCAACATCGATCGGTGACTGGACACCACAAAACTTATTTGTGCTTCAGTTTTTGCTATTAATGACCAACACCAATGATTGGAGTGAGGAACAGAAACAATTGGTTTGATTATTAACTCTATATTTCTTCAAACTACAACAACTACTGCAGTAGTGCAACTAAATAGTTAATTAGCTCAAGTGATTAGCAACACCTTGAGCAAGTGCCTGAAGTTGTGAACTTAATTAAAGGGATGTGAATTTTGGATCATCCAACATTCCAACTTTGATGTAAGTAAACTTAAAATCATTACTCTCGCTCTTTCTTTACGTCTTAAATTTAACAATTATTAGGTTAAAGGTTAACCATTCTTATAATCTTTTCAAGCCTTTTTTATTTTTAATGAAATATTTCAGGAAGGAATTGTTGGTAGATTCATCATGATGTCAGATAACGGCAATGAGATTGACATTGGCATCAATGATGTGACGATAAAACAAGAGCCTGAGCCAGTGTACCCTTTAGAAGAGGATTCAACAGCAGAGATTACACCGGCTACTTGGAGGGCCACGGAGGGAAGCTGGAATAGTGAGGAGTCGGAAGTGGATGACGATGACGACGATGTGAAGATGAAGGTTGAAATGTATTCGGAGGATGACGATCAAGAAGAAGACTCAAGGGACAGAGACTACACGATAAACGATGAAGATGATGAGTCTGAGAAGGAGAAAAATAAAATTTGGAATGAAAATGATGAGTCTGAGGAGGAGAAAAAGAAAGCTAAAAGAAAACGAAATGCGGAGTGCCAACGGGCGTTTCGCCTTCGTCAAAAGATCAAGAAAGAAACTGAAGCTACTGAACCTCAAAAGGAAATGTCACAAGATAAGATTGAAGCTAAAAGAAAACGAAATACGGAATCCCAACGACGGTATCGTCAACGTAAAAAGCAGAAGGAAGAAACTACACCTACTGAACCTCAAGAGGAAATGTCACAAGATAAGATTGAAGCTAAAAGAAGGATTAAGGCGGAGATACAACGGCGGTATCGTCAACGTAGACAGCAGATCAAGGAAGAAACTGGGTTTAGTGAATCTGAAGAGGAAATGTCACAAGATAAGATTGATGCTAAAAGAAAACAAAATGCGGAGTACAAACGACGGTATCGTCAACGTCAGAAGCAGATGAAGGAAGAAACTGAACCTAATGAACCTGAAGAGGAAATGTCACAAGATAAGATTGAAGCTAAAAGAAAACGAAATACGGAACACCAACGACGGTATCGTCAGCGTCTAAAGGAGAGGAGAAGCAAGGAAGAAAGCGCGGAAAAGCTACAACAAGATAAGATTAAAGCTCAACGACAAAGACAAAAGCTAAGGGAGTCAAACACCGAAGCGGAACTGGAAGCTATAAGACAAAGAAAATTGGAGTCGAAACGATTATATCGACTGCGTCAAAAGCAGAAAAGGGAAGAACTTGGTACTGAAGAATGTAAGACTAAAATTGAAGCTCATAGAGAAAAATGGAGGGAGAAGTATAGACTGAAGGTAGCTCAAGAACGGGCGACAATGACACCTGAGCAAATTGCTAAGAGAAATCGGGAGCTCGCTCAGAAAAGAAAGATCCGACAACTTACAAAAATGGCTACAATGACGGAGGTACAGTTCAAGGAAAAGAGGGAAGGGCAATATTTAGCGTACCTCCAAAAGAAAGCGAATAAGATGCCCCCATTGCCCCCTAAGAAAAAACGTGACACGGAGAGATCCAGAATTTCCAAACTAAGCGAGGAGGAAAAAGCTAAGATGAGGATATATGGGAAGAACATATATACTGAGGATCAGTACCAAAAGCATTTGCAGAAAATGAAGGAGTATCATCTCCGAAAGACTCAGATGATAAAACAAGATCCGAAAAAGTGGGATGAACTCAAACAAAAATTTAAGGAGCGATATAAGAAAAACAGGATTAAACTACTAAAGGCGAAAGCGGAAGGGAAAGAGATTCCTAAACGGAAAAAGTACAAAAGGAAAAATCCAACTCCAACTACCACTATTAGTATTACCACAGCTAATGGGCAAGTTGTGGAAGTGAATAAAGCTCGCCTTTGTAAAGCGAATTACTCTAGGAATAAAAGGGCTCAGGAAACGCCAGAGGAGAGGGAGAAGAGGTTGAGACAGATGAAATTAAATTGGGCCAAGCGCGGCCTTCGTAGGAGACTTACTGCGGGTGGAGCATCACAAGAACAAGTAAATTTGTCTTTTATAAATTTTAATTTTATTGTCTTCAAAAAGTGTCTCATTAATAATTCTGCTCATCTCAGATTATTCATTTGATGTTTGCTTGTTTTACAATTTGCAGATTGAAATGGAATTGAAGGAATTGGAGGCTACGTTTCAACCTTCAACCAGACGAATAGCTGGGCGACCCCGTCCGGATTTAAGAAACCATTTTGTTGACCTGGTGCTAGCATCGATACTCCAGCCTGAACCTCTCGCCGCTGCCTGTGAGAGTTCAGAAACTCCTGAAGTTGCTCCATTTATTCCGATTCAAAGTGCTTCAATTCTATTACAAAATTTTGAAGGATACAAACAAGAAAAATATGCTGGAAATTCAGAGTATGATTGTGAAACAGGGGTTAAGTTGACTAATTTGGAGTCAAATGAGGATGACGTCTCCTTCCCAGTTTCACCTCCGTCACCACCACCATCTACTACTTCTTCTGAAGATCATTCTAAAGTCCACGTTCCAGACTATTTCCAGGGAGATGAAGAATATGACGCATCCTATCCTATCTTCCAACCATCTTCACCAAACCCTTCATTCCCACAACCGCCTGCCACCCACGAAAATGATTCGCAAGTCCACGTTTCTGCTACTGTTTCAGTTCTTCTTCCAGAAGTTGATGGGACTACCATCATCCCAAAAAGAAAAGGTCCTGGTCGTCCTCTACATTCCAATAAGCGATCGCCTCAAAAGAAATTGACCGTCAATCCAGAGTACACAACGATATGTAACATTTGTGGCAAGTGGATGCACGCCAATAGTATGTCATGGCACATAAAACTTCTCCACCATCCCCACTTCACAGTAGATTTTAAATGCGACTTATGTCCGGAACAAGCAGAACCATTTAAAACCTGTCGCCAATTTTACTTTAAACATTGGCGTCCTGTTCACGAGAAGGAAGAGCAAACAAATAAAGAGGAAACAAAGCCGTTTATCTGTGACGTGTGCGGTGCGACCTTTAAAGGAAAACGGGGGCTAGATTTCCATAAAATAAACAAACACGAGGATAGACCACCCCTAAAGTGTCTTCATTGTGACAAAATGTTTACAGGCTTTTTGAGCATAAACTCTCACATGAAAAGGTTTCATCCTAATGTGGAAAGGCACCCTTGCTTGCGTTGTGACAAACTATTTCCATCCCGACCGGAACTGAAGGAACATGTCAAGGAGGAGCACCCATCTTCATATTTTCCGTGCGAGGAATGCGGCGCTTTAAAATACACGCTGTCAACGAAACTTCATCACTACAGGAACTGCCAAAAGAAGCTCGCCTCCACAGATAAGGAGACACTTCTCAAAGAGGTGAAGAATGGTGGCACTCACAAGCTTCCTGCTAAATGTGAGATTTGTGATAAATCTTATATTCTCTCATCTATTCACAATCACTACCGTAACGTTCATGGATTAATTGAGGAGCGATTTTCGTGCTGGCATTGTGAGAGAACTTTCAAGACGAGAGACTATTGGGCGGGCCACATGGAAATGGTTCATGCCGTAGATTTAGATGATGAGGAGGTCAAGGATAAGGTCAGAAAGTATAATGTGGCTGATAGGAGCAAGGTGGTAATCAAGAATGTGCCGGGGAGCAAACCCTCTAAAAATAAAAAGCCTCCATCGAGGACGACGAAGACGAAGAAGAGTGAACCTAAAAGAATAGAAGAAGATGCTGAAGAGTCAGAAGGTCAAAGTTCTGAAGATGAAGGGACAAATGAGGATGACAATGACAATGATAGTAATATTGTGATAAGAAGATCAAGCTCCAGGAAGAGAAAGCAGGTCAACTATCTGGAAGATTATAGTAATATTGAGAAGGAGAAGAAGCTAGTGATAAACATGGTTCCATTAACTCCTTCCGAAATTAATAAGTGGGTAATTAAAACAGAAAATATCTCTTTAGAAGGACTTGGCTGAACTCACAGTCATTTTTTATTTATAATCTTTTGTACTTGGCATAGCAAGCAAGCAAGCTGAATTAAATAATAATAATTTATTAAAGGGAACTTTTATTAAAGTTGGGTGACATTTCGTCGGATGAATATTTAATTTTGGTTATGAATGATTGTTTAACAGGCTCTTGAAACATACTCACAAAAACTGGAATAAATATTAAGATGATTACCACCATAAATATTAATAGTAGTAATCGGAGCATGCCTGCATACTCCTTTTCTTCGCTGGGTCAAGATCCCGATTCTTCTTCTAGAATGTTGGTGGTGTCAGTTGTACCTTTTTCTGGAACGGCTTCAGTTGCTGACATGGGATTATCATAGCTTATTGATTCTGGTTGAGTGAAGTGAACCACCGTTTGGTTCTTCATCTTTATTTTGTTCTCATTTGCAATAGAATTTTGGCCTTTCTCAAGGTCCACATGACCATCATCATCACCATTCAGCAGTTGAGCATCAACAGTAGTCAGCTTGAACCTTCCTGTTTCTATTTCTGAACTGGATGAATCACCTTTGAACTTTTCTACAAAAAATAATTATAAATCATATAATAAATTCATTAAAAAACTCAATTTGTATATCATTTGTCATCTTTGGTTATTTACTTCCAAGAGCTTCCTTCCTAAACTCCAAATACAGGGCTTCATGTCTACTATACAAGTTTTCTTTCCAATATTCCTCCTCTCCCGTTTCAATCTTGCTCTTGATTATTTTCTCCAACTGCTCCAGTTGGGAGTGGAGTTCCGCTAAAGAAACCAAGAGCGGTTCACATCCTTCACAAAAGGGAAATCCTTTAGCTGAATCCAATAGCTGCAAATGCTCAGTCTCACAATTTTTCAGTATTCCCCTCTTCCTTTTCACTCCCAAGGTTCGACATAGAACCCCAAATAGCTCTTGTTTAGAGAAGCAATGAGTAATTACAGTGGATTGTCTCTCAATCACATTCCCATCGGAATCGTATGTCACTGCGACTCCAGCACAAATTAAACAGGCGTCTTTTCGAATAGTAGTATTTTTAGTTTCTTTTTGGTCATCTTCTTCGTCGGAGGAGGAATCAGAGCTGGAACTTGAACTGCTTGAACTAATCGAAGCCATTTCAAAATTGATTTTCAAGAAATACCAAAAACTTTAATAATTATTTGATTTGATGCAAGTTTTTTTTTAAACTTTTGAGTCGGTAACTTAGACTTGCAAGTGTGCAGGTACTTTGAAATTTTTTTGGTTAGCAACACAGTTCCAGTCCGGTACCGGTCGGAAATGAGAACACCGTAGAAGAAGGAGACTGTTCGGTAGGGGCAAAGCGAGATTGTTTATTCCGTTGACTTGGAGGAAATGGAGGAAACTTCTGAGAGCATTTGGAGGTGATGGTAAACCAGGACTTGGAAATAAAGCAATCATTACGACCTCGATTTCTGGAAATTTTACTGAAGCTCTAGTTGACGATTTGAATTTACTAAATCAACATACATAAGCAATCACAAAATACAATTATGAACTCTGACTTGTACGACTTTCTCCCAAGGGCTTTCCTCCCTCCTTAATTCTAAAATATCGCTTAGCATGCCTATATCTAGTACATAAGTATCCCTTTAAAAATTCCTCCTCTGACTTGAGCACTCTCTCCAGCTCTTGACTCTTCAAGTTTTGCAATGAACTTTCGCCAAACGTCAATCATCAATGACGATGTTCGAGATCATCAGCCCCCGCAAATTGCAAAGGTAACCGGCCCTCGTTTTGCACAACTCCAGAGGATCAATCTGTTCATGCTCCAGCTCCAGGAGACCATCATATCATCATTAGTTCGCTCTTGATGACATTCGCTTCAAAGTCATATGTCACAGACGGATTTGACTCAACTTGAAGAAACGAACCTAGGTTAACTGTCATTGAAAGTGATACTGATGAAGAATCTGCTAATAATCAGGACATGCTTAGTGAAATAATGAATCCAATTCCAATGAATGTGCATGACATAAAGAAGAAGCTTCCTGAGAAAACAAACTATGCAATTTAAAAGGAGAAAGACAGTTTGCAACTGAATAAAACTTATACAACCAAAGAAGAAGAATTGTGTTTCTATCATTACTTTTGAAATGATTCGGTCACATCAATCATAAACATCATGCACTGATGCATCAATTCTTCGTTCGAGCATGCTTAAAAAATCACAAAAATGTCATGTTGTTTCGAACCTTCCATATCCTTTGCATTATAAAAGCAGTCTTCAAGCTAACTATGAGAAAACACTAAGTCAATGAGTAAGCAATTCCGGCGCGTAAAGGGACCAGATCCAAATAAAGTAAATATTATGGACTGGGACTAGGCCAAGTCTGTGTCTGTGTGTATTTACTACAAGTTTCGCTTTCGTGTTATGTTCGAGAGTTGACTTTTTTTTCGAACAGTAAGTTTTATAATGAATTTGAAATACGACCATCTGTTCCAGCTCTGATTCAACTCATTGAATTTATCATTCAATTATGGAAGCAGAAGGTGATAACTTTGAGATAGGCGAAGGGACAAAAATTATTTATGTGAAAGTGTTGAAATCTGAACCTACAAGTGATAATGAAGAGGAGAAGGAAGAAGATGATAGCACCATGTCCATGCCCTCAAGTGAGGATGAGGCACCACCACCCAAACGCCAAAGGAAGCCCCGAGCCAACAAACTAAGTATGGAAGAAGTTCTTGCAAGAAAAGCTCACTACTTTCGGACCTACCGACAGCGTGAGGAGGTCCGTCAAAGAGAGAAGGAATACTCTCGGAATTATAGGCTCCAAAAAAAACTCGCTAAAGAAAGACTGCAATTGATTAAAAAGGAAGAAGGGGAGAGTGACACCGCCATGCCCCCGGAGGATAAGGTGTTACCCAAGCCCAAGCGCAAATGGAACCCCCTAACTTCAAAATTCACTGAGGAAGAATATAGGGCGAGAAAGAAGCTCCAAAATTGGAAGTACCGTCAGCGTGAAGATGTTCGGGCCAAAAATCGACTTAATGCTCGAAAGTATTTATCAAATGTATCTGAAGAAAAGCGGAAAGAATATGCTCAAAATAGAAAGATAAGAAATCTTGAGAAAAGATCCAAAATGACGGAGCTGGAGCTGGAGGAAGAACGGAAAAATAAAAATTTGAGGAACTTGAAGTACTACCAGTCATTGAGTCCTGCTCGACGGAAAGAAATAAATGTATCTGAAGAAAAGCGGAAAGAATATGCTCAAAATAGAAAGATAAGAAATCTTGAGAAAAGATCGAAAATGACGGAGGAGGAGCTGGAGGAGGAACGAAGAAGAAAAAATTTGGGTAACTTGATGTACTACCAGTCATTGAGTCCTGCTCGACGGAAAGAAATAAATGCAAGAGATTACCAGAGAAAGAAGAGCAAGATGACCAAGGAGGAAGATTTGGAGTTGGAGGACAAGGGAAAAGCTACCAAACTAAGTCAAGAAGAACTGCTTGAGAGAAAAGCTCACTGTCAACAAGTGTACCAACAGCGTGAAGAAGAACAATCTCGGAAGTATGTACGGAAGTATAGGCTTCAAAAAAAACTCGCAAACGAAACACAGCAACTTTGTGGAGAAAATTCGAAAATGATTGAGAAGGAAAAAGGGGAGGGTGACACTGAAATGCTCCCGGAGGATAAGGTGTCACCCAAGCGCAAATGGAAAAGGAACCCCCAAACTCCAAAATTCACTGAGGAAGAATATAGGGCGAGAAGGAAGCTCCAAAATCGGAAGCACTGTCAGCGTGAGGATGTTCGTGCCAAAAGGCGACTTTATGCTCGAAAGTGGTTATCAAATCAATCTGAAGAAAGGCGGAAAGAAATTGCTCAAAAGAGAGTGATAAGGAATCTTGAGAAAAAAGCAAAGATGACGGAGGCCGAGCTGGAGGACAAGAGAAAAGCTACCAAACTAAGTCGAGAAGAACGGCTTGCTAGAAAAGCTCACTGTCAACAAGTGTACCAACAGCGTGAAGAGGTTCGAGAAAAAAATCGACTTTATGCTCGAAAGTGGTTATCAAATCAATCTGAAGAAAAGCAGAAAGAAATTGCTCAAAAGACAGTGATAAGAAGACTTGAGAAAAGATCGAAAATGACTGAGGAGGAGCTGGAGGAAGAAAAAAGAAAAAAAAGTTTAAAGCAGTTCATGTACTACCAGTCATTGACTCCTGCTCAACGGAGAGAAAGAAATATAAGAAATTACCGGAGAAAGAAGAGCAAGATGACCAAGGAGGAAGATTTGGAGTTGGAGGACAAAGGAAAAGCTACCAAATTAAGTCAAGAAGAACTGCTTGCAAAAAAAGCTTACCGTCGTGCGTACCAACAGCGTGAAGAGGTTCGAGAAAGACGGAAAGAACTACGTCGAAAGTATAGGCTCCAAAAAAAACTTGAGCTGGCGGAAAAGGGGAAAGTATTGGATGAAGATGTTCTCGAAAAACGACGGCTTAAAGCACGAGAGCGCTATGCCAATCTATCTGAGGAGAGGCGAAAAGAACTTTCTCAAAAGAAAGTGATTAGAAATCTTGAGAAAAGGGCAAAGCTGCTGACGGATGAAGAGTTAGAGAAAACGAGGAGAAAATCTAATCTGAGGAGCTTCATGAAAAAAAATTTGTTGAGTGGAGACCCCAACTCGGAAGAGTGGAACAAGAAAAAGGCAGAGTATAATCGAATGTATAGGGCAAGTTTCAGTGCCGAACAGAAGGCTAAGTATTATAAGGTGAAGAGGGAAACTGATAGAAAACGGAAGGAGAAACTCGAGGAGGATAATCCCCAGCTAGCTGCAGAGTTGAAGCAAAAGATGAAGGAGTACAAGAGGGAGTACTACCTTACAAAAATTAAGGGTAAAAAGCAGAAGCAACCTCTTTCTAATTCTGATGGGACCTTACAGTCACCCGTATCGAAAATGAAAACAAGAGCTGATGTGAACGTAAGAAAAACTGTCTTTTATTAATAATTGAATTGATGAGAAAAATAGAAATTTAATGTTGTTGTTGCATTTTTAGTTTAAGAAAGCTGAAGTTACCATTCCAAGTGAACAAATTGCTTTGGATTCAACAACTCCAACTTCAATCTGGAACATGGAAGCCTCACTGAACTTAAAGCCACAACAAGAGCAGACACCCCTTACAACCTCCCAACAACTGGAGATGGAACAGTGGCTGCCATTCCAACCTTATGCGAATGGTTTTCCTCCTATACCTAACCATCCACAAAATCAATTTATTCCAACTTTACCATCAATACCATCATCATCATCCGCATTACTTGCAGAAACATTAACTGCAAACTCCTCTTCAAGTTCCTATTCCTATCAGCCAGATTCCGGGGAACAGATGCATTCGGCTGCTGATGAGGATGATTTTCTGGAAGATAGCAACTCTGGTGACATTAGTTTTCCTTGTGACGAGTCTCCTCAATCTCCCCTTCCATTGCCATCACTATCAGCTGAACCACAACCTGAAGTCATTCAAAATTCGACAACTTCGGCAAATATATCCCGTACACGTCGTGAGCGCTCCCAAATCCGCCAAGGGAAGCGAGCGACCTGTCAATCAAAGAATCATATTATCTGTGCTATCTGTGGAAAATTATGTACCAAATCCAATATTTCCGCCCACAAATCCAGGACTCATCACCCAAACTACCAGGATGGAAAGTGTACTTTGTGTGGTCAAGCTTTCAGGTCCGGATTTCAATTTTATCACTCCCATTATTTGAAAGTTCACAAGAAAAAGACAGAGGAAGGGCATCGGCTCCTTTATTTGCCACTTGTGTGGAAAAGACTATTTTACCCAAGGAGGTTTGCACAGCCACCAACTAAAGTATCATAAGGAAGTCTGGGCATCCCGTCATCAAGCCAAGTTCAAATGTCTCCTCTGCCAAGAAAAATTTGAAGATGTGAAGTCTGCTAAAGAGCACGTGGAAAGGAGTCACCCGGAAGAATTTTTTCCTTGTGAGTGTGGAGCTTTGAGATACAGTGAAGCCAGTCTGAAGCATCATCAGGAACGAAACTGTATCAAACAGGGAGGGGTCTGTAGTTTTGATAAGGATCTGGTAACGTGGGCTGCCGTTTTAAAGGCAAAGTTGCCTTGTGAACTGTGCAAAACAAATCTCCATCTCGAAAATCTTTCCGGACATTACATTCGACATGGTGTGAAGGAGGAGCCGTTTAAGTGTTTAGATTGTGATAAGCAATTTCGGTTTAGGCCACGATGGGTCTTTCACATGGCCAGGGAACATGGTTTTGACTACCAGGAGTGGTTGAAGGAGCTGGGGAAGACGAATGTTGAGGATAATAGCAAAACTATTGTCAAAAAAGTTCGTAAGCGAGTATTTGGGAAGAAGGCGAAGAAGGCACAGGTAAATCATTTTGAAATTTGCCATTACTGGGAATGATGGGAAAAGGCAAAGTTTTATAAGGTTGGGGTTATTTATTGTATTTTTTAGGTGAAAGATACTGAAAGAGCTGCTAAGAAGACAAAAGAGGATTCTGACGACAGGGACGATAACGAAGGTGAATGGAAGGAAGAGAGTTGTAGTGACGCAGAGTCACACTCAGAAGAAGATTCTTCTGAAGCGGAAAGATCAGAAGATGGAGACTGGAAACCAGAGAAGAAGCCAGTTATTACAAGAACGGGTCCAAGTCGTCAATGTAGAAAGAAAGCAAACCCTCCGAAGAAACCTGAGAAAGTTCGAAAATATGCAAACGTTTCTACTATGAGGGCCTCTGCCAGTGCTTCCTTTATAAATGCGGAGGAAATCGAGAAGAAGAAACGACTCGTTATTTCCATTCCACGGCTTACCATCCAAGAAATTGAGAAATTTGGTATTAGAGGGGACCTGAATTATGGAAGAGTAAAAATTTGAGGATATTTTCCATTATTAGTCATAAAAATTACACTCGATTGAACATATTATTTACCTTTGCAAATCTTATATATAATCATAAATCTTATATTATACGAACCAAATTATTTATTACACTTACGAATTACATAATCAAAAATTCAATGTTTTTGTACTTTGTCTTGTCTGTATTTTAATTAAATATTTAACTTTTACAATAATAATTGACTCCAATTTCATTAGCCTATATCCTTGGCTTTACACAAAAAACACAAAGCCGATGAAAGCGGAAGTTGCTAACAGAAGCAAAGCAAAAGTTCAAATATGCATAATTCATTATTCATGATAAATAAACTGCTATAGGAAGCAGGCCCATAGACAAATGTACTACATACTATTTTTGCTGGAAGACTTGTTGAAACGTGTCATTCGAGATATCTCGATTTCCTTTGCTAGAATCTTCACCTATTTCCTTGATTTCGACCTTTTCTATCACTAAATAAGATAGGATGTAGCAGTAAAACATTAAATGTCAGGTGCAGGAATGACCTTTGAGTATTTTTTAAAGGACATTTGAAATTAATATTCACAAACATTTTCTTAAAACTCATATAATTTAATGCTTCAAAATTAAAAAAAAATATAAGTAATTATTTTATAATATTTTTTTCCATTTAAATAGGTGACCACATTCAGATTAAAATACAGAAAAGATTAGCATGGCCCCTGCGCAAGGATGACACGCAAAATCGTGAAGGGTTCCACATTTTTTTGGCAAATTTTACACAGAAATAAAAAATGCACCGAGTTTGGCCAAAGCTGATTCAGACAATTTAGTTCTTATATTTTTGTGATAATATATTTAAACAACCGAGATACTAAGATGCTGCTGCAATATGCTATTAACTGACAAAAAGCGTGCCTCTGGCATGATATTCATCTTCTGAAGTATACACCATTTACATTCTTTTCGTCAATATGACTATGCTATGTTAACTCATCTTCTGATATTTCTATCCTACAGAAAATAAAAGCATCACAAACAATACGTGATTTGTCAATATTTTCTGAACATTCGTGCAAACGTACCCATTCTTATTTTGTAGTCGCAAAAATATGTATAATGATTACTGATGATGCAATGAAACGATTAATGCTAGATTGATTTTTATAAATTGAACCTAAAAGAAAATCAGCAACAAGTCAATGTTAATATTTTTATTGAATGTATTTATTTAAATGGTTTTATTCGTAGTGTTGGTTTTACAACAAAAGAGGCCTATATATACACAAATATTAACCTATAATTTAACTCTTGAACTAATTTAATGAAATTTAATAAATCAAGTGCACTTTGAGACTATTAACAAAAAATCATTGACCTTGGAGAGCTACACACTTTTCGTTTATCTTATTAATCTATAAAACAACCATCATCAATAATTTTATGGCCAGTTTCAATAATCAAGGCTTTTGAACAATTAAATTGTTTGGTTAAGGTATAGATAACCGTAACGATTGAGTGTATCTGAACCAGAATTTGTTGGAGAGTCGATGGGTATCTGTTTTGGCCACATCATATTTACCGTGTTTGAGATATAGGCAAATTCTTACAATGCCCCGAAAATGTGTTTTTTGGACCCATCTTGATGAATACATCATTTCTCATTTTCTCATTCACTTTTGGGGATTTACGGGCAGTATACCCGTACCAATTATTTATTTAGATATTAAAATGATGATTATAGCAGATTATAATTACTCTATATATTTCTAACTACGCAATATAAACTTACACATTTAATTTGTACAACCAAATGAAATATAATTTGTTAATATTAGGACACAAACTGGATTTTTAATTGGGTTAATATACACACAAGCACTGAAAAGTTAGTTTGGTTACAAATATTTAGGATTGTGATACTAGTTACATAATATGTGGTAGGGTGACACGTAACCTGCATCAGTAATACTAGTCAGAACACGATTTATGCAATTCACACACGTGTTTCGTTGGGTTTCTCTTCGTTTTCCACCCGCAACGACATCATGAACGATGAACTTTAACCAAATAATTTTTTAGTTTACATACTACTAGAACCGAATGTGAAATTCATTCTGGATTAAATTCATTGACAAAGGTTTTCGTATATTAAACTACAAGACTGCTCAGACTATGGACAAAGATGGCACAAAAGAGCTCGTCCAATCACGATAAAGATAAAGTTTATTAACAAAATCTTAACCGGCTGATGCATCAAAGTTCTTTGTTTGTAAAGGTAAAAAAACTCTTGTTCGCGGTGCTATTCTTTTTGAATGCATCACATGCGGGCTTGTTATTGGTTGCATGGTATGACGTCACTTCCGTACATGAATTTTTTTCGATGGAAAAGTTCTGATCTCAATATAATATGATTTGTGGAAAGAGATTTCTGTTGATCCGTTGTCATACATGTGCCTGAGCAGTCTTGTAGTTTAATATACGAAAACCTTTGTCAATGGATTAAATTATTTTTGCATACATTTTTTCACACATTGAACACTGTTTAAAATTTATAAATTGGACTTTAATTAATGAGCCCGAGCAATGTGATTGCGCAGGCTTATTTTATAACTAAATGAAGAGGGGCATAAAATGCAGAAATATGGTTTCTCCATGATATGAGTTCTCAAATGGTACTCCAACTCGCTCGGCCTGCAATACTTCTTGGAACAGAAGAGACAATGAAATGGTCTATCACTTGGAGGAGCATGCATTCTCAGAAAATGTTTGTTCAAGTGAGTCTTGTTCACAAAGGATCCTGGACATTTGGAGCACTTGAAGTCTTTTTTGTTTTCATGAAAAGCTTTCAGGTGATACAACACGTTTCTTGGACAAGTAAATCTCTTTGGGCATTCCGGACAAAGAAATGGCTTCTCGTTGAGATGGGAATTGATGTGGACGTTCAGACATTGTTTGGTAGGATATTTCCTACCACATATTTCACATGGGAATGGGCGCCTCTTCTCATGAACCATCAAAGTGTGACAATGCAAGTTGGTTTTAAATCGGAAGGTTTTAGAACATATTGTACACTTAAATGGTCTATTTTGTGAGTGAACTGCGGAGTGGCTTACAAGTGAACATTTATGGGCAAAGGATTTCCCACACACTGAACAAGAATATGGTTTTTCTCCTGTGTGCAACCTCCTGTGCTTTTCCAGCTCCAAGGTTGTGGAAAACATTTTAGCACAGTATTCGCACTTGTTATTTGTTCCTTTTCCAGAATTGTGCTTCCTGAAAACATGTTGGGTCAAACCAGACAAGCCAGAAAATGAGTCAGGACACTCTTTGCAGGAATAGGGCTGCTCCTTCGTGTGGCTGTGGAGGTGGCGCATGAGTCCTTGATTAAAATTGAAAGACATTTCACACCAAATGCACGGGAACGGCAGCTTATCAGTAGGAACTACAGAATGCTTAGTCAGAAGATGGATGTCCAGATGACCTTTACCAACAAATGAAGCCTGGCATTTGGAGCAATTAAAGTCTCTTCGGTTATCATGAATAGCTTTGATGTGGCAGGCCAAGCTGGATCGATGAGTAAATCTTTTAGGGCACTTTGGACATTGGAATGGCTTTTCTTTGAGGTGGTGGTTGATGTGTTGGTCTCGATTGGCTTTTGTAAAAAATGTTTTTTCACATATTTCACAAGGGAAGTTACGCACCTTTTTGTGAATGTTCATGGTATGAGAATGTAAGCCGGTTTTAAATCGAAACGTTTTCAAACAGAATTTGCACTTAAATGGCCTACTTTCTGAGTGAACTCCGGAGTGGCTCACAAGTGAAAAGTGTTGGGCAAAGGATTTCCCACACACTAAACAACAATATGGTTTCTCACCTGTGTGAATCCTCTGGTGTGATTTCAGATTGCCGGTTGTGTAAAACATTTTGTCACAGTATTCACACTTTTTCTTCTTTCCCTTCCCCGAACTATGCATTCTTAAAACATGAAGGGTCAAAGCACCCGCGCTGGAAAGAGAGAGGGGACATTTTTTGCAAAAATATGGTTTTTCTTTTGTGTGAACTATGATGTGATTATCCAGGCATTGATATGTTTTAAAAGATTTGTCACACCAAATGCAAGGAAAGGGTCGTTTGTCACTGTGAACCTTTAATAAATGTTGATTCATGTCGGACTGGGATTTAAACTTTTTGTTGCAAATAGTGCAACCAAATGGTCTCTCTCCTGTATGCACTCGAAGGTGGATTTGTAGATCACCGTTACTTCTACATAGTTTATTACAAACTGCACACCGTAACTCTTTCTTCCTTTCTCTCTTTTGTGTTATAGTTGCAGACTTTGACTTAGCTTTTGCCTGAGATGATGTAATTGTTTCTAGACGAACCAAATGAACAAAACAGGGGCTCACTGTTGACTCCATGTTTATGCGGACTTTGGTAACTCTTTACTCACCCTCAATTTTTATAATAGTTTTATATTTTGTTTGTTAAAATTACAATTTACAAACTATAATCCAGCTCAATAAATGTATCCGCCAGTGGAAATAAAGACAATAATCAGTTGTGGCTGTGATAGTAAATATAAATGGTAACTTGGCAGCTCAACATTCCGTTCAATGTGTATATCACAAATTATGTGAGAAATGGGCATGTAAAATATATGTGCGTACGAAAAGTATAGTGACAGAGGAAGAGAGAGATTGGATACATCAGTCAGTCAAGGACTGACTGAACAACTGTCTTACTATGCATGCTTCTTCTGCTTATCATTTTGGAGTGTTTTCAGTGGTGAGGAGATATGAGAATGAAAGGTACATCCCGTAGCATTATATTTTTTTGGTCGAAGTACATGAAATTTACATGCTTCTACTTAGATGTTTGACATCCAGAGACCCATAAAATAAAAGCATCACAGAACCAACATACATTTAGCTGCACACAAACATAAGGAACATACCGTAAGCCGGCTTTACAATGTAATGCATATAATGTGGTATAAAGGGTTCTCTGTTGGGGCTGACAAAAGTGAGATTATCTTGCATGAAGTGGACTGTCACGTAAAATGGTTGTGCATTCATTGTAATATAATGAAACAGTTGACTGTAATGTAAGTAAAAGCAAGTATTCTCAGGGTCGGCTTGTGGTGATTTTAAGGGGAATAGTAAATGCCTACGCGTAAATCTCAAAAGCTATGATGCTTTGATAGAGGCATCGATGGTTGACTTTCCCGAGAGGCTTGCTTGTTCCAGGTATATACTACAAGCTATTAGCAGTATTAGTTCAAGAGTTTTTGAGCATAAAGCTGTCTTTGCTTTGGCTGCTGGTGGTGCTTTTTCATCTATAACCACATATATTATGTATTTGTGCAAAGAAAGAGCAAAAACCTATTCTTTCAGAGTGTTCCCGTTCTTTCTTCATAAAGGATATTCGGAGTTCATGTTCTTATGCAAGTCCAGTTTGTTGTACTTGAGCTTTTGTAGTAAGCAATAGGATACAATCGTAAAAAGGTGATGACGACTGTGTTTACAATGTATCATAAAATTGTAATGATAAATGGAGTGAATACTTAAGGCTTTTGATACAAACACTTTTTAGCACTGGGCTGTGTAATTGGTATTTATCATAGAGAAAGCTTTATAAAGCCGGCTCACATTATTATAAATTTTTGTGTGTAAAGCAAGGTGCGTTGCGTCTGCTAAGCTTCCCCAGCGACACAAAACGACGGCAAAGTGCTGGCTTAGCCAACACAAGTAATGGCGGAATGCTGGCCATTCCATTATCGTAAAAACGGTAACAGGCCAATATTGGCAATGTACCGGTAAGCCCGTGCTGGCGACACAACAAAATGCCAGCGGCAAACCAATGTTGGCCATGCCGACAATATGCCGACGGCGTACCAAGTGCTATTGTTGGTAGCTAAGCATAAGGTAAAAATGAAGAGGGAAGCTTAAAGTATGCATACCATAAGCATATTACAACATACAGGCAATGAATGAATGAATGAATAAACTTTATTGTTTCTGAGTATCAGTCATCATACAATGTCAATACAAAGGCAAATTATTTGTTTTGTTGAATGCTGAGTAGCACTTGAAATTTTTAAGTTAGTTAAAGTTCAATGTTATTCATACCTAATATTCATTCATCTCATTTATTTAACTTTTAGTATTTAAGATTAACTCTACTGTGGGCTGTGACTTGGTAGAAACGGGAGGGACATCAATTGTTTCATTTTTCATCATGGCTTTTGTAGTTTTGACTTGCTAATATTAGACTAAATAATTAAACAGTTTGTAGATAGTATAAGTAATAGATAGATAATATAACTAATGTACGCATTATAATATTAGTATACATTATAACTAATAAGCTATGTACGTGTTGTAAAAGGTAGCAAAATGAATTGTTGTATGACAGTTCAAATGCACATTTAACTAGTAATAAATTTAGTTACTCTGTAATTGATTGTTTACATTGTATGACGACTCATCAATACAATCATAAAGGTCAATTTCATCATTCCATCAGATGCAAGCACTGTATTGACATTTACTGGCATACTAACGCATAGCACTGGCTACACGATGGCATCCTACTGGCATTTAATGCAGGGTTTCAGCCATACCGGGCTTGCCATAATAGTACATGCACTGGCCCGGTCCTGTTAGCGGATGCCGGCGACGGCGTCCGCGTTTTTTGGTGCAAGTAGTAAACTTATGGTGTACTACTTGCACCAAAAAAATGGATTTAATCTGGCTCCCAAGTTGGAAAAAAAATCTTGATTCTGAATAGAGCTGGTCTTCGAAATGACTATCGAGAACAACCATAAGAACAAGGAAAGAGAGAGGAAGGAGAGGATGGGTGAAATATATCTTGGTTTTACACGCAAGATTTCGTGTGTCTTTCTCTGAGCTGCGCTTTGCAACATATGCAGCTCAAAGGTATGCAGCCCATTGCATAATATAATCAGGCCCAGGTTAGAGAATAAATAAAGAAAAGACAAGTTGCGATACATGCAATAACTTAAATGCTAATCAACGGAGACTTATATTCATTACATTTATTGTATGCATGTACGGTTTACCTCCGTCATCTACATGGACACGCGTATCCGCGTATGCCGAATTTAGGATAACAATAAAACAATCACAAGCACGTAATTCTCATCATATTCATCATCGTGCATTACATAATTTTCCCTTCCTATTAGTAAATACCTTTAAAACTGTTCCTTTAAAACAGAAGTTTATCATTGATTACTGATAAATTGGAGCTAAAAGCTACATGCTCCGGCTAATAGTAAACCTTGCTTGCAAGAGAAACTTTACAAGAAGGAATGCAAGAGAGAAGCAATTTACATTCAGCATCTCACATGCTACACAGCTTGAAATTACAAAAAGGATAAAGGAAACAAACACAAAGAAACAAATGTGGGATCCACGATCCACGGTTTTCTGCTCTAGTTGTAACTCATTATAAAAGGCTCCCTAAATAAAACCAGACTCTCCAGATCAGCCAGAACACAATATACATAGGGGAAAGGTAACACATTGACCTTGTAGGTACACTTCCTAAACTCAACTCAAACCTAACCATATGACATTGGTAATACATTGAGAATCATATTATTATGTTATGATTATAGGAAAGCACGATACCCCTAATTCCAGGTTATATAGAGAAGGGATTACTTGACTGCGGATAGGAATATAAATGCATTTTATTTAAAGTTAAAGCAGTTACAGCAAAATCAATTATAGCAGTTATGTAGCAAATTTAATAAGCTTTAAAACTTAAGAAAGAATGAACAATTTGGACCACTTTTGACGTCGTGGCGTATCGTTTTCTTCAAATGTTTTATGAGGTTCGAAACGGAAGACTTTGCAACTTCCGAAGAGGTTTTCTCCCAGCGATTATGGAATTGACGAAGGGTCTTGGGCATTTCCGATAGGGTACGGTAGTGGCTCTTCCACAGTGCCCAGAATTTTTCTATGGGACGCAGTTGGGGTGCGTGGGGTGGGTTCTCACGTTTGTCCACCAAAGACACGTTTTGTCATAAAATTTTCAGCATATATTTCTAATAATGAATCGATGCCAAATCCGACCAGAAGACAACTTTGGCCACTGAATTGTGCTCCTGGATTCAGGGAATCAGAATTTACTTGAAACAATGCTCTACGTACATTTTTGAGGTCATGGCACTCCGAGATATGAAGGGCTTCAAAAATGCTTCAAATTGGTCCATAGCTTGCCAAATTAGGTGTTTCTTCGGAAATTTCAATGAAACTTTTATTTTTTCGCGTGTAACAACAAGTTCAGCGTCTGGGCGATTAAAATATTACGGACATGGAGTCTGGAAAGGGTGTTGGTTGATGTATTTTTCATCGTCAATAATGCCAACTTTTCTAAGCAATTTTTTGTACAGCAACGGTGCACGTTCCTTTAAGAGCTCCATCTACGAACTGCTTTGCTTGAATGTGCTCGTCTTTGTCCTGATACGAAACCCCAATTTCCGAACTTTAATATGCTGCAAAGAGTTTTCCTTTAATTTTAATTTCTTGGCCAATAGCCCGCCGGAAGTTGAAGGATGTCGCTGATACAGGCGTTTTACCGCTTTTATCCGCTTTGGCGTCAATATCTTAGGGGCACGACCATTCCGGACCTTAATTTTATGTCCATCGGAATCACCAGCCTTTTTTACCCATTTGTTGATCGTATCCTTTTTGAAACTCTTCGTTTTGAAGACCAGCCATGTCTTCTTTTTATCAAATTTAAGCTCTTGTTTGGACTTCTGTGCGATGCGGGCGGCGAGTTCCAAACTTTCCGATTTTTCTTAATACACTCGAGCCATTTTTTGAAACTTTAAACCCACACACTTTGTTCAGAATGAAAAGCTCTATCGACTACAAAAAATGCAGCCTCAATGGGCGCACCGGGTGGTCAGCACAAGCAAAGGAAAATACATCCGCAGTCAAGTAATCCCTTCTCTACATGCTCGGTATTTCTGTTCTATCCCTCTCATTCTCAACTCATGTTTCACTTGAGCTAGACTATCGTTGCTGTAAACTCTACATATGTATATATGGTAGGAAAAATAGATAAGGGTTCAAATAGCTACCTATAAATATCACAATTTTAAATTGCAAACAAATCCGCATAATACATAAAAGTTATAAAATTTGAGAGTTACATATTTCTGTTACAAAATGGAGCCCATCGTGAAGTCAAATTCAATTGCATTACCAGCTCCCAAAAAGATATTAACCAAGAGGGAGATAAGGTGTCCCGTTTGTAACAAACTGTGTAAATTTAACAACGAGCTGGAAGTCCACATTCGAAAACATACAGGAGAGAGACCATTTGGGTGCAGTTTTTGCAACAAAAAATTCAAATCCCAATCGAACCTCAATAAACACTCATCAACGGTTCACACTGACAGCCGTCCCTTCTCATGCATTTTTTGTGACAAGTCTTTCAAACAAAATAATGTACTCATTGCCCATCTAAGAATGCACACGAAGGAGAAGCCACATTTTTGCAAAAAGTGTCAATACTCTGTCACTAACATTAGTGCCTTAGCCGCTCATGTTTTTAGACACCATTATTCCAGTAAAGGAAAAGAGTGCGAAGTGTGTCACAAAATGTTTTACACAACCTACGCTCTTCAATTACATATGAGAGTTCATACGGGAGAAAAGCCATATTGTTGTTCAGTATGTGGGAAATCCTTTGCCCAAAAAAGTTCACTTGTAAGCCACTCTGGAACTCACTCAGAAACTAGACCATTTACAAGTGCTCAAAGTGTTCTAAAACCTTCCGATTTCAAAGCAACTTGCATTCTCACACTTTAAATATGCACGAGAGGGTTCGTCCCTTTCCATGTGGAATATGTGGCAAGGCTTTCTTCACAAATGGTGCTCGGGTGGAGCACACCAACTCCCATTTAAATGAGAAGCCATTCCAATGTCCAAAGTGCCCAAAGAGATTTAGCTGTCAAGCCTCCGTGTCCTACCATCTAAAAGCTATTCATGAGAACAGAAGAGACTTCAAGTGCTCCAAGTGTCCACGCTCCTTTGTTGACAAGGGTCATCTAGATGCTCATTTTCTGAAAGTGCATGCTCCCCCAAATGAGAGACCACTAGCATGTCTTTTCTGTTCAAAGAGGTATTGTATGCCGATTGAGTTCGAGAACCATTTGAGAAGCCATTTAGCTGAGAAGCCCTATTTTTGTAACATGTGCCACTTCTCTTATGGGATGAACGCTAACCTAAAGAAACATATGCGCAAAATACATAGGTCGTGTACAGACACTACCGAATAGTTTCACCTGTGGACGGCTACAAAGCATCTGACACCATAAGCAACCTAAAATTGAAATCTTTAATGTTTGTTCCGAATGTAATTTCCAGTGCCTGTGCGAATCTGATTAAAAACAAACCATGTGTACAAATATTAAGAACTCCAAGCACGCTTGGTGGTGTAAATTTTGTCTGTAATTTTTAGATAAATAAAATCATAATAGTTGGATGAAATGAATCTTAGAGCACATTTGGTTAATGTTCATAGAATGATAGGCTGACATTTGTGTGAATATTTCTCTTGATGTAAAGCTAATACTTTAATAATACCACATAATTAAACAATTTATTATAATCTGTTACTTGAATTGATTTTTTCACTTGTTGCCTATTTCATTTTAATTTCTAAGAAACAATTCTAGTATTATTCGTTTTATTCTCATTGTATCATATCCTTATTATGTCATATATTAAAGCTTCGGAAGACCAACGGGGATGTTACGGAAGTTCGTGAAATTCTGACAAAACACTAATTTCTGATGAAAACAGGAAATTTATAACCAAGTGGCCAACAATATTCATTCAGATTTTGACATTTCATTTAAATTTTCTTCTAAATTATCATCATCATCATCATGCAACATTATGCTAATAAAAATATATACTGAAGGTATGTCACCATGCAAGCACATAATATTGGTTTGGTTGATGCTTTCATATCATTCTATTCTGGATGACAAAATGCGAATTTACATCGTTCAATTTCTAAAAAGCACGCAAATGTTTACTTCAGCAGAAGAACAAGCAACATTATTATTACAATAGACTAAAATGCAGCACATGAGGAATTTACAATGGAACGAAGGAAAAAAGAGAACTACAACAACGTTCAAGTAGCAAGCTGATGATGGAATGGGAAAAACTCTACTCTTTGTGTCTAGACTGCTTGCTTGGCTTTGGCTTGCTAACGAGATTTCATCCCAACCCGAACCAACTTAATATCTTTGGCTCTCCTGAAATAATCTAATCTAAATCTAATGCTACACTTACTTACAAAGTCAATGCAATGATCGTAAAGCTGACATGTGCCCAATACTCAAGGCAAGAAGGCAATGTGTTGCTGCAGCTTTTACTACTCCAGTTGTGGATATACTACTATTTTTTTAGGAAAGATCATATCGTACATCGCCGTGAGAATTATCATACTGGACACGCACATCATGACATGACATTGCATTGCTCTTCTGACGTTTGTGTTTGGTACATATATTTTTGTTCTTCTGGCTGGTGTGCAACCAAATGGCCTCTCTCCTGTATTTTTTCGCAGATGGATTTTCAGCTCATTTTTATAGTATTTACACAGTTTATTACAAACTGAACACCGCATTTCTTTCTTCGTTGGCAACATTTTAGTCATAGGAATTGACTTTGCTGGAGATGAGTTAATTGTTCTCAGTCGAACCAAACAGGGTTTCACTATCGACCACATTTAGTTATAAAATTTTGTAACTGCTTACTTACACTCAAATGGAATTTAATTATTATGCTGACTTACATTGTAATTGTTCATATTATAATTATTCATTAGAAGAAACTAGTATTCATTTCAATAGTTAACAATCTGTTGCACTCAAATTACAGCTTATGTGGGGTAATATGGGGACGTAGAATAAATGTGAGAATGTAGTTCGCATACAGTATGGTGAGCGAAAGGGATTGAAAGTCAGACAAAGGAAAAGGAAGCTGCTGCTTGATGCATCCCCATGCTTCGTCTTTACATTTGAGTTTTCCTCAGCCGTGTGTAGCTGGCATATTATGGAATGATGCTTTTCTGCTGAAGAATACATATATTTACTTTGTAAAGCTCTTGTGATTAAGATTCACTCAGGCCTTCAAAAGTTCAATTTAAAGGCTTATTTTGAATGTTAAATTAACTGATTTAGAGTGATGCGTGAAACAAAACGGGGAAGAAAGAGAGCATGCAGGAACCAGGTTTTAGGCTTGCGTGGTTACTTGCATGATACTGGAGCTGACTGTAAAAATTTAGTAATCTATTTGACTGTTTTACGGTTTGCGTCGAAAATTGCAAGTTTCAGAGGGTGTCCTTTTTTCTTCAACATATGGAAATGTAATTAAAAATGGAACGAATGCAAGAAGTTTCAAAGAAACTTGGTGCAGACTTGATCTACAACTGAGTAACAACGGCAGTTATAGGAATCGGAAAAACATCATGATTTTTTTTCTAACTTTTTATGTGCTATATCGAAAGACCTTGAAAAAATATTAGATGCGTATTTTTTTTCTATTCGGGGTATGTTGAGATAACCGAACTGGGGCTACCTGAAAATCGAACCACGAAATGCGATTTACTCCAACATACATTGACCAATTGACCTGAAATTTGGTATGGGGCTTATTGACCTGATTCCCCATAGGGTATTTTAAGGATTTTTCAAAATTCGAATTCTAAGTGGGAAATTTCAAATTTCAATAGTTCGAATTTTTTTCTTAATTAAATTTCCTTCCGGGTGTAGGAACCAATTTTTATGTAACTAAGGAACCAATAAATAAAAAATAAAAAATTGACCGTTAAAAATTTTCAAAGTTGGCGCCAACGCCATTTTATATAAAATTCAACATTTGAGTAAACAAACTGATAGATTACACTAAAATAAACACATTACAAAAAAAGTATCGAAATCGGTTGAGTAATTCCCGAGATATTTGAGTGTAAAGGTTTTTTGTCCGTTAACTATATTTTTCATTCAAACATGTTTAAACATCACTCAAGCATCACAGTTGTGCAACCAGAACCGCGATACGTGGTATACTTCTTGAGATATCCGCAAAAGAAGACTGGCGCCCCAGGTCTAACATGGGGCCTTATGGGAGGTGTGGTCCAATTGATGAAATTCGAAAATTTAAAAGAAATACCCTATCAGAAATGACGAGAGGAGTAGTTTGGTACCACTTCCGTCTCAGTAGACCCAATAGTTTAGGTGTAAATTGCAAAAGAGCTAGGGCGCATCCTGGTCCGTATGTGTTCCATACAGGATGTGTTAGCTGGGGTTGCCCTCATGAATAAAATTTGGCAATTTAAAGGAAACACCCTATTAGAAACCTCCCGCGGAGTCGACTGGAGGACTCCAGACTCAGTAGACCAAATACTTTTGGAGGAAATCGCAAAAGTCGACCTTGATTTATGGTCGGGCATTTTTCGATTTATACTTAAAGTGGTTCCATCCGACTCAACTCCTACTTTCTAGTATGGCATTTCTTTTAGAATTCCAAATTTCATTGATGGGGGCCACTCTATAAAGGTCGTCTCTATAGAACCAATGTGGACCAGGATCCGCCCTAGCTCTTTTGCGATTCAAATTATTAAGTCTACGGAGTCGGGAATCCTCCAGTCGACCCTTCTCGAGATTTTCTTACAATTCCAAATTACATTCATGTGGCGCCGCCAGTGAAGTCGTTTGTTGGACCTTCGTTGGTCGAGGTCGACTTTTGCGATTTGCTCCAAAAGTATTTG
This sequence comes from Orchesella flavescens, assembly GCA_964034955.1. NCBI lineage: Eukaryota > Metazoa > Arthropoda > Collembola > Entomobryomorpha > Orchesellidae > Orchesella > Orchesella flavescens. The sequence continues at coordinate 25,152,742 of OZ035957.1, forward strand.
GTCAACTGAGTCGGGAGTGGTACCAATCGACTTCTCTCGTCATTTCTGATAGGGCATTTCTTTTAAATTTTCGAATTTCATCAATTGGACCACACCTCCCATAAGGCCCCATGTTAGACCTGGGGCGCCAGTCTTCTTTTGCGGATATCTCAAGAAGTATACCACGTATCGCGGTTCTGGTTGCACAACTGTGATGCTTGAGTGATGTTTAAACATGTTTGAATGAAAAATATAGTTAACGGACAAAAAACCTTTACACTCAAATATCTCGGGAATTACTCAACCGATTTCGATACTTTTTTTGTAATGTGTTTATTTTAGTGTAATCTATCAGTTTGTTTACTCAAATGTTGAATTTTATATAAAATGGCGTTGGCGCCAACTTTGAAAATTTTTAACGGTCAATTTTTTATTTTTTATTTATTGGTTCCTTAGTTACATAAAAATTGATTCCTACACCGGAAGGAAATTTAATTAAGAAAAAAATTCGAACTATTGAAATTTGAAATTTCCCACTTAGAATTCGAATTTTGAAAAATCCTTAAAATACCCTATGGGGAATCAGGTCAATAAGCCCCATACCAAATTTCAGGTCAATTGGTCAATGTATGTTGGAGTAAATCGCATTTCGTGGTTCGATTTTCAGGTAGCCCCAGTTCGGTTATCTCAACATACCCCGACTAGAAAAAAAATACGCATCTAATATTTTTTCAAGGTCTTTCGATATAGCACATAAAAAGTTAGAAAAAAAATCATGATGTTTTTCCGATTCCTATAACTGCCGTTGTTACTCAACTGGTATTTATCATAAACATTATTTGTTGACATATCCCTGAAATAGGTGACAACCTTTTCCATTGTAAAATTGTCAGTAGCCATAAAAACAGTTGAAATATTACGTAGGGAATGTGTAGTATTGCCCTTAAAATCATCACCTGAGAACATCTACCTTTTCCATGACAGCCTACTTCATGCAAGGCATACCAAATTTAACAAAGCTCAGCAGGGAACCCTCTACTTTAACTTTTGTGTGTAACGCGATCTGGGTTGCTTCTTTCATTATGGGTTTCTGGATGGGAGAAATCTAAGGAAAAGCATGTAAAAATGTATGCTTCGTCGGAAAAATATCATGCAACTAGGTACACGCACGTATTCACATATCCTTACTAACAGACGAAGCATAATAATATGGAAAGACAGTTCTCAATTCTGGCTCGACTGACTGACTTCAAATTTCTCTCCCTTTTTGTCACCATAGTTTACGTGGATTGTGCATTCTATCTAATATAGCCATACATTATTTTACATGCCCATTTCTCACCTATTTTGAGACATGCACGCATCAGAATGTTTTGTTTTCAAGTGAATATTTATTTACTCTCACAACTTATTATTGCGGTTCTATTCGCGGATACGTCAGGTTCACACCATTGCTTGTAAATTAATTGTAGCATGAAATTGTTATAAACTAGTGTGTCAGTACGCAGTTCATAAGGTAATTTATTCAATTTAACATACCAAATATTCCCATCTCACTACTAAAACACTGAATATACCCGAATCACAAATATTTTATAAATTAAACATTGTATTTTTCAGCAAAAGACATGATATATCGATTCCGGGTCCACACTTTTATACATAACCATCACTGGATAATATAATATGCTACACACATTTAATAATTGTCAATGGTAATATGAAGAACCAAAGTGCAAACTCTTATAATTGAGTGAAAGTACGTAAACAGTTAAAAAATTGACAAAAAATGGAATCGACACTCACAGTGAAACCCTGTTTTGTTCGTTTGGTTCGACTAAAACCAATGTCTTCATCGACTTCATCCCAGGTAAAAGCCAAGACAAAGTCAACAGCAAGTAAAACACAAAGGAGAGAAACAAAGAGAGAGATACGGTGCCCAGTTTGTAATAAACTGTGTCAATCCCACAGTTACCTGGAAGACCACATGCGAGTGCATACAGGGGAGAGACCATTTGGTTGCACTATTTGCAACAGAAAATTTAAACTCCATGGACATTTAACCAGACATTTATCTACAGTTCACAGTGACAACCGTCCGTTCTCGTGCATTTGGTGTGACAAGTCTTTCAAGGACAATGCTGCACTCATGTCCCACCTAAGAATCCATACAAAGGAGGATCCCTATTTCTGCAAAAAGTGTCCCCTCTCTTTTCCCAGTTTGCCTTCTTTGAAGAGACATGTTTTAAACGAACACGATTCTGGAAAAGGACACACATGTGAGTACTGTAACAAAAAGTGTATCCTACTTTCCGAGCTGGAAAGCCACCGAAGGATTCACACTGGAGAAAAGCCATATTCTTGTTCCGTATGTGGGAAATCTTTTGCCCAAAAAACTACACTTGTGAATCATTCCGCAATTCACTCAGAAAGTCGACCATTAAAGTGCACAAAGTGTCCAAAAACTTTTCGCTTGAAATCGTGCTTGCGTGCTCACACTCTTGACGTTCACGAAAAGGTACGCCGTCACTCTTGTGGAATATGTGGAAAGGCATATTTTACCAAAGGAAATCGAGACCTGCACCTCAACTCCCATCTCAATGAGAAGCCTTACAAATGCCCAAAGTGCCCAAAGAGATTTAGCTGTCAAGCCTCCGTGTCCTACCATCTAAAAGCTATTCATGAGAACAGAAGAGACTTCAAGTGCTCCAAGTGTCCATGCTCCTTTGTTGACAAGCCTCATCTAGATGGCCATTTTCTGAAAGCGCATGCTCCTCCAAGTGAGAGACCACTAGCATGTATTTTCTGTTCAAAGAGGTTTTGTATGCCGAACGAGTTTGAGAACCACTTGAGGAGCCATTTAGCTGAGAAACCCTATTTTTGTCAAATTTGTCCTTTCTCCTCCGGTAGGAGCGGCAACCTAAAGAATCATATGCGTAAATTACATAGTTCGTGTACAGACTAGTTTCACCTTTGGACGGTTAGGTAGCATCTTACACCATAAGCAACCTAAAATTGAAATCTTTAGCATTAATATGTATTCCCAAAGTAATTTCCAGTGCGCGTATGAATCTGATTAAAAACAAAATATGTGTACATATTGGTTGCATAAATTTTGTATGTAATTTTATATTAATAAAGTCATAAATGGATGACTGAAATGAATTTCAGAACACATTTGGTTAATGTTCATAAAATGATAGGCTGACATTTGTGTGAATATTTCTCTTGATGTAAAGCTAATACTTTAATAATACCACATTGAACACAATTTATTATAATCTGTTACTTGAATGGATTTTTTCACTTGTTGCCTATTTCATTTTAATTTCTAAGAAAAAATTCTAGCATTATTCGTTGTATTCTCATTGTATCATATCATTATTATGTCACATATTAAAGCTTCGGAAGACCAACGGGGATGTTACGGAAGTTCGTGAAATTCTGACAAAACACTAATTTCTGATGCAAAACAGGAATTTATGACTAAATAGTTGGCAATATTCATTCAGATTTGACATTTTATTTAGATGCTCATCTAAACCATCTTCATCATGTTCAGCAACATTATGCTAACAAAAACATATATTGGAGATTGGAGGCATGGCACCATGCAAGCATATAATATTGGTTTTGTTCATACTTTTATATCATGCTTTTCTGGATGCCAAAATGCGAGTTTACATCCTTCAGTTTCTGAAAAGCATTCAAATGTTTACTGCAGCAGAAGCACAAGCAACATTATTATTACCAGAAAGAAAAACAACCTTCAGCAGCCCAAGACTGCTTCAGGCTTAATAAAACTCTCAAGCTGCAAGCATATATCTGACTCCAGCACAGCTCTCGGAAAAGTGAACTCACTCAAGAGGCACGAGGGAATGGTCAGGCTAGTACACCCTGAATTTGGCTGGATGTTAGTGTAGAAATGGATTTTGATGACAAACAAAGTCAGCTAAACATAGAAATTACATAATATCTACCCTGTGTCAATGAGCTTGAGTGCATATGTACTGACCGATACTGCCTATCTGCTTGAATTCCTGTTTGGCGGGACGATATATCATAGCTTTTTAGCATTTTTATATGGTACTATAGGTATATCAACGATATGTGTATACATATGCAAATTCCTACCCACACAAACATTTTCACATTCCTCAAAAACGCATATTACAAAACAAATATTGAAACAGTATCGCCCCAGTGTTTGTGTGGGTAGGAATTTGCATATGTATATACATATCGTTGATATACCTATAGTACCATATAAAAATGCTAAAAAGCTATGATATATCGTCCCGCCAAACAGGAATTCAAGCAGATAGGCAGTATCGGTCAGTACTGTCTAATTGGGATTTTCTTCGAATCAGACCTTCCTTAAAATATATTATAAGCCTTTCCTTTATTTACATTTCGTTTATTTACTTTATTAAACTCCTCCCTATTTTCCTATTCGCTATCGCAGACCTAATACTTTGTTGCATCAGAAGCAAAGGTGCGCAACTTCATCGGCGTTGTCGAGGAACGCACTGTTAGCTACATACTACATACATGGTCTCACGGTCTGACGATGTTGCTCACCCTTACATACCTTAAAATATACTTAGTGATTTTATTGCCATTGGGTGACCGTAAAAAATATCCGTAGCGTTAAGGACATACATACATAACTGAGTTATATCTATACTCAGACGATCAGATGTTATATGTACATTTTTTTAGATAATTTTTTTCCTAAAATATATTCGTTCTTATTCCCAGATAAACAGTATATATATTATAGTCCCGTTTTTTCAATTGACAAATTTAAATTTTAATTTTCTTTATGGGATTTAACATGAGAAATCTAGGTTGTTCAGGCACCTTTTTTAGTTATTCGGATCCCACAAAATGTTTAAAAATTAATCCGAACCAGATATTTCAATGAAAAAACACTGCATTAAATAAAATATATCGTACTAGGACTACATGAATATTGCGATGACTTGTTCCATTGATGCATTTCACTTCAATTTATTAAAAAACAATTATAGCTATTATTCGCTTGATTTTCATTGAATCATCATATCACATTTATTGCAGCTACAACAGTCGAACGGTATTTCTATGAAAGTTTATGAAACATAGAAAAATCATCAATTAATGATAGATACAGTAAAATCTTCAATAAAAATTTAGTATTATTCAATGTCGTTTAACCTCTATATGCTTCTCTACGACAATAATATTGCACACTAAAATGTTTGGTTGAAATGGCCCTAGCATAATGTACATATAATATAATTGTGTTTTACTTTTATGCTATGTTATTCTGGAGGATAGAATCTCAGGAGATGCATAGATGAGTTGGCATAATTATATTGATAAAACAAGGCAACGCTGAATACACTAGAAGACGAAGATCATACCGGACGCGCAATTTTATTCTCAAATCATTACTGATGACTATCTCTTTGTCACATTGTGTTACGAGGTCATGTGCATTTATATATAATACATAACCATTTCCAACAAAGTATGTTATGTACGTATGTATGCTTTGTATGAAACAGAATGTTGACTTTTCAAGAGAATATTTACACACACTCTCAAATTTTTACTCTTTCTTTTAGCCCACATATCACTGCATATACGTGTAAAATCACAACCTTCATCAACCAAAGACAGCTTCCTGCTCAAGAAATACTTTAGCTTCAAGTCCTCCGCATCATATGAAAGTACAGGTCGTAGTTTCGATTTACGTTAACATGCAGCAGCAGGAGATGAGAAATTTACAAGCACGTGAAGGAAAAAGGAGAACCAAAATGATGTTCAGGTAGCAAACTAATGATAGAATGGCAAACACCGTGTTAGTGTTAATAATACATATTCATACTATATACCTACTCGGCTGCTTATTTCTTCAACTCTGTGTCGGTAGTCTGCTTGCTATCCACATTTCACCCCGAACCAACGTCAAATTTTTGTCCTTCCTGATCTAACACAATACTACACTTACACACAAAAAGCTATATAGAGCAGTGCACGCACATGTTAAGCCCAAGGCAATGAACGTTGCAGGATGCTCAACTTGTTGATATACTACTAAATGCATACTTTCTTCAGACCACAGTATTGGTAGTTACATTTTTGAGGGAAAATGATGTCCCCGTGAGAATTATACTATACTGCATACATGACATTGCATTGCTCTGCTGAAGTTTGTTTTGGTATATTCTTGTACTTCTGGTGTGCATTGATATTATTTTGATGAAAGTTCCGTGTCGTGAAGTTAACAATTTTTTAAAGTAAGCTAAACATGAACGCCTTGTGAGTTATTTAAGTCTCAAGACTCAAAGGTTTACTAGAAACATTGGAGAGTTGTGGTTTTTTACAATTGTGATTGTTTTTTTAAAAGAGGTATTTAATCTAAATATCAGGAAATACTTTTTATTCCATTCTGTCATCAATCGTGCAGAAAGGGGGTATTTAGCATTTTAAAGTAATGTTATTCGATCGTACTTATTTACTAACACGAATCTATATAATATTAAGGCAAATGTCGCTCTTCTAACAAATTACCTTTTGTGTAAATCATTTAACTTTTTGTTTTGTTTTTGCTTTAGGAAAACATCGGTTCCACATTAAAGCCCACAATTTAAGTGGACGATGAAAAACTATTTGGCGTTTGAAGATTGAATAAAACACTCGGTTGAGATGGTCACATATCATAAAAGCCAAGATGGTCATATTTAACAGGAAAAAATAATGCTGGGTGCCGGGTGCACGTGTATAAGAGGTTCAATACCTCCTATAATTACCTCTCTCTCACAATAGCCTTTACTTGGACTGTGCGTAGTCATACGTATTTTACATGCTAATAACACATTTCAAATAAAGTAATATGTTTAATAATTTACATGTTCAATTGTAAATTGAACAAACGAATAAAGACCTCTGGAGAATTAAGTATCAGTAAGCTGTAAGCAGTTACAAAATTCGACAAAACAAAATGGATTCCATAGTGAGGCCCTGTTTTGTTCGTTTAGTTCGACTGAAAACAATTAAATTATCTCAAGCAAAATCAATACCAAATTCAACTGCTGTACCCCAAAAGACAGAAACGAAGAAACAGATACGGTGTCCCGTTTGTAATAAATCGTGCAAATTTAACAGTAAGCTGGAAATCCACCTACGAGTGCATACAGGGGAGAGACCATTTAGTTGCACCATTTGCAACAAAAAATTTAAATCCCGCAAACAAGTGAAGGCACATTCAACAGTTCACAGAGACAACCGTCCCTTCTCGTGTATTTGGTGTAGAAAGTCTTTCAAATCTCGTCATGGATTTATGCTACACATAAGAATGCACACCAAAGAGAAGCCGTGTTTCTGTAAAAAGTGTCCCCAATCGTTTTTCAGATCCAGTGCTTTGGCCCAACATGCTTTAAAAGAGCATAATTCCGGAGCTGCACCAAAAAAAAGGGAGTTACGGTGTCCAGTTTGTCAAAAACAGTTTAAACGAATCTGGGACATGGAAATCCATCTTCGAGTGCATACAGGGGAGAGACCATTTAGTTGCAGTGTTTGTAACAAAAAATTTAAATCCCGTAAACAAGTGAAGGCACATTCAATAGTTCACAAAGACAACCGTCCCTTCTCGTGTATTTGGTGTGACAAGTCTTTCAAACAAAGTTCGGTACTCATGTACCACCTAAGAATGCACACGAAGGAGAAACCCCATTGGTGCAAAAAATGTCCCGACGTATTTTCCAGGTCGGGTGCTTTGATCCAACATACTTTGTCCAAGCATAAATCTGGGAATGAAAAATGCAAGACATGTGAATTTTGTCACAAAAGGTTTAACAATTCCTCCCAACTGCAAATTCATCGGAGGATACACACAGGAGAAAAACCATATTCTTGTTCAGTGTGTGAGAAATCCTTTAACCGAAAATCTACACTTGTAGAACACTCCAGAGTTCACTCAGAAAGAAAAACATTTAATTGTGCAAAGTGTTCAAAAATCTTCCGATATAAAAGTAGCCTGAATTCTCACATTCGCGACGTTCATGAGAAGAGGCGTCCGTTCCCATGTGAAATATGTGGAAAGACATATTTTAAAAAAGGAGCACGAGACGGCCACCTCAAAACCCATCTCAACGAGAAGCCATTCCTTTGTCCAAAATGCCCAAAGAGATTTGCTCAACAAAGCGGTGTGATCTACCACCTGAAAGCTTTTCATGATAACAAAAGAGATGTCAAGTGTTCCAAGTGTCCACGCTCCTTTGTTGACAAGAGTCATCGAGACGCACATTTCCTGAAAACACATGCCTCTAAGGGAGATTGAAAATTCGCTTGCCCTTTCTGTACTAATACGTATGATTGATTTCAAGAACAATTTGAGAAGCCATACCGTTATGGAGAAGCTATATTCATGCATTTTGTGCTCCACTTGATTTACCTCAGGAAATGACTTGTGCAATCACCTAGCTGGGGTTTAGAAACTTAGTTGCAAAAATAAATAAAAATTGCATCACAACATTGCCATTTTAACTGAAAATCTATAAAATTACTAATGGGGATAAATTGTGGCATGACTTTACATTGAACTTTCAATAAGAGAATGAGGTGTAATTATATTAAATAGATCGTAGTTCTAATCACATCAATCATAATCTCCTCCAAGATATAGTGATCAAAAAGAGGAACAAGAACATCTAATGAGGAACAAGGTTGATGTTTGTGAACGTACAATAATATTCATATTCTTCATTTAATTTGTAAAAATGCAAATCACTGATGAAAATAAATAAATAGTCTTTATTGTAATTGCCAGTTGTAGCCTAATTCGAAACTAACTTTCATGACAGTTTTTAGTACTTATTCCATTATCCCTACATTTTCTACATATTTTATCAGACATGGTTTGTAAATTTGGAGGAAACCCACGAAACAGACGTTAAATCACCATGTCATGCCATATAAGGTTGCCATATAAAATATTTTCCGCATTGGAAACCCAGTATCATGCAACTGATGGGGAAAACCCGAATCCTCAAGTCGGACTGTCGTAAGAGTTTCCCAAATATAAAAACATATTTTGTGGCCAGGGTTCACTCATTTTCAAATGGGAAACAATATGAAAATGTAAGCGGATATTTTTCAGACTTTCAAAATCATAAATTTTGAATCCACCTAATAACTAAAATAAAGGAAAAATCATTTTCTTGTGTAGGGTTTATGGAAATGTTTGAAATTTGTTTCCTACATAAAACTCAAACACAACTGGACCCAGTTTGGGAATATCAGTCACAAAGGGAAGTACAGTCTGTAAAAGAATGGATTGAATGTAGAGTTGTTGATTTTTCTTTCACTCCAGGCATATAACTATGCATGAAAACGCACGACCTTGAGCAGCAAAAAAACTGCTTGATGCTCAAGAAATTCCTTAGTAAACTCACGGAAAAGTGAGCTCAACTCAGAGCATGTTACTGCTCGTCACATATGAAATTACAAAGCGTCATTTTGGTTCACATCGTCACATAAACCCCTGCATTCTCCATCCTACTGTTCGATTTCATCCCTCTTCATCATCCTAAATCTCAACTCACTTGAAGTGCTAATTCATTTCACTTTTTATGTTGTTTTATTTTAGGTTTATGTTAACAACTAGAGTAAATGCAAACTTTCTCTAATATAAAAAAATATTCATATGATAACAATTATTCGATAGGTGAAAATAATCAAACTAAAAACAATCCTACAATTAGAATTGTACCAGACCAGCTAATATTACCCATGGACATAAATACCTGCTTTCTTAAAACTCGAGTTCCTTTACGACAGTGAAAGTATTCATGATTCAATTTTATGAAGATTTAGTTCTTTATAGTCTATAATTTTTGCATTACAAATGTTAATTTTTATAAACTTATCATTTTCATAAACTTTATTCACGTTCTCCTCTGAAAGACGTTCGCATGCGATAATCCTTCAATAATTTTAGAATGTACAAGCAAGTGAGGCAATCCTTTTGCAAACCCATTTGTTTTCGAAATTTACAAGTACTATAAAATCCATCCTACAGTTTGTGTATCTCTGTAATTTTATTTGCTAAAATTATTGAGTTTCGGAGTAATTGGAAAACTGGAGTTAAAAGTTGGGATGATACGGTAACAGATAAAATAAATGTAGGCACAAGGGAAAAGCCTTTGTTTTACAGTCTTTATGTCCTAGTTTCATTGGGCTTTGCTTTCACTTACTCTTTTCAGTCTGTTGTATTAATCAGGAAACTTGGAAGCTGGGTTGTAGTTTTATCAACATGATTATTGCAAAGCTACATAAAAATATACGTATCAATGATGTACCGTGTACGTGGTAAAAATATTACTAGATAAACTAAATTTACAGCTTGGTCAAAGTCAAATACATTTTGTACTTTTAAACGTAGTTGCAGGCACATTTGAAATACTCCACATGAACCTCTGGAAGTTTTTTGGGAAGAAAACAATTAAGTTCATTGAAACCTGGCATTTTCTGTGGCTAATGAAACGGGTAATCATTTCCTCATTGCACCTGCAAATTCATTCAATGTTGAGAGCGTTGGTTCTTCCAGTGAGCTGGATGAAAAGGATGAAGAATGCAGGAAATATTTGGAGTGGATAAATTCAAGGTTGCAAAGGGAGACGAAAGATGTGCATGTATCCTTTGTAAGAAGGTGAAGAAAAAAAAAGAGCATCATATTCCCAAAGAATATGAACATTTGAAGGACTGGTGCGAGCCTTACCGATATTCTATTAATGAAAGCTTTCCCGACGAAAAGAAAAGATAAAGCGTGTAGAAGCCCATGCATCAATGTGTAAAAATAAAGCGATAATATTTTGTTACAAGTGAAGAATTCCTGCATGGATAGGTTCTCGTTTTTTCTTTGCTAGCATTGCTTGCTCCTCAGTATCTTTATGGAATATTATGTTGGCCCATCACATTGCATTGCGTACGTGCGTGCCTACTTTACTCATTTTCAACCAATATACTATTACATATTTCAGACAAATGCATATATCATTTATAAGGATATATTGAACTGTCCTAGTCACCTACTCGAAGTATAGCTCCACATCAAAGCAAAGATTCTTCGCAGGTGATTTAAATATTTCATTGCGTTTCATTACCCATCCTTTCAATGCATTAGTTTTTCTCTTTCTTTGAGAGCTCTTCTCTTGTTGTCAGTTGTGCTTTTGGTTTGGTGGATTGAGAGTTGAGAGATACCGTGTTCTTCCTCTGTTACAGTTAACTTTTTTCAGTGATTGTAGTTGAAGAAATAAATGTAATTTACAGTGCTTCACATGAAGGTTTGAAGTAATGAAATATGCAGGTAATTTGTGTGATGAATTTAATTTTTATAAATCAGTGAGTTCTAAACAATAATTTTATTCTGCTTTCAGGACATATTTTGATGGAGTTTTAAAAAGCTCATCTTGGAATCAACTTCGGGTTCGTCGTTGGAATGCAATGTAACTGGACCTTGGAATGGATTGGACACGGAACCCAATTGAGCCTGGACTTGAACTCCTGCGTTGGCTTGGACGATGAGCGAGACCGAGTGGTACAAACTTACTATTTTATTAGTTATTTTATACTGCAATCAAGCACACCATTATTCTTCTTCACTTGAACATAATGTCTCAATGCAGAACAGAGCCAAGCAAAAAGGGAGATTTATTCAAGATTTTTAAAAGTGATTAACATTAATTTTGCAGAAAGAATGAGAAACATCCCAAAACCAACTGGAGTAGATTATGACGGTGCCTATGGATGTATCATAACCGTTGTCACTACTGATTACAAAAATGAAAGGAAGAAGAAGGATTCGAAATTAATGAAGATAAATACGATCGAATATTTTGTTGGATATATTTTGGAGCAAGTAACAATGTAGTTACTACTCGGTGAGTATTTAAAAAGCTATGAATTGTTATACATTCATACTGTGCAGCTGTGGTGAGTGAATTTGTAATATATATGGTTTTAATTACAGTGATGACCTACCCAAGTAAATTAATAATCTCTATGAAATAACTGTACTTCATGTGACAAGATGAATATTATATTATGGTAATGACGCTCTCCACTTTATTCTAAGGAATAACTACTAGAAATCAACTAAATGAGCTCAAAAGAAATATTATTATTAGAAATAATAATTGTGCGATTAATTGGGTTATTATTTGCGAGAATAATAACCTTACGAGGTTGAAACATTTGAAACCAGAATTATATATTTGCTTTATAGTAATTACATTATATAATGTAACATTGTTAGTGATAGATAGAATAAAATGTGTAAGTTTGCTCATGAAAAGCTGACGCCAACAGAAACAAGTTTGGATGCGTATGATGTTTATGGAGTAGACAGTTTTTTGTCTGAAAATAAGTTCTTAAAATAGTTAAATGTAGTACATTTGAAGGAATTTTATTCTAAGGACCATGAATGGACTTGAAAAAATGTATTTTCTATTCCATAACCAGTTGAGAAAACTTTTTTTGCAAATATTATCAAAATGAGCTAACGCAACCAAATTTATATGACAGTCTCAATTTTATTGTTAGAAAGGAAGCAGTTGAAATTGAAAGAATGAAGTTGTTCTCCAATATGCTTATGTTGTAACGGGACGTTTTATCCAGAGGTTTATAATGCGATTATAAGATGTTTTGATTGTGGGTTCTTTCCTTCAAAATATGGAGATGACCTTAATGAGATGAGATTGATGAGAATCAAATCATTTAAAAATGAGATCGTAGGAGTCCCTTTATATCCTTGAATTAGACATTCAGTACACGGCCCTGATAATTAAAAGGAAAACACTAAAGGCAAAATTAGTTTTCGGATGATCCTGAATCTGATGACGGTATTGTTCTATAGTAATTACAAGTATAATGTAAATATTGTGATTACTATGATATTTTTAACGCCAGAAAAAAATTGTGGGTGTAAATTAATCACGTTTTTGCTTGGCATTTTTGTGATACCCAAGGTTTTGAATTTTGTATTTCAATAAGGAAAAACATAATACAAGTTATTAAGCTTTATTTTTGTTAATTTTACATAATATATTACAAAAGGTTTTTGTCGCAAATGTATATGGCAGAAATTTAAAACAGAAAATTGTGCTTCTTCTTGAAATATTAGGTTTCTTTATTTATAGGCCCGAACCCCTTGTTTGCAAGTTGGTTTAGGTTAAAAACCCGGCCATATTATGGTATTCAGAAGCCTCCATATGCATTTAAAATGCAATATCTCAGCCTAATAAGCTCGATTTCGAAAAGTTAAAATTACTGAAAATCTGTTTTATGTAGAATTTGTGTCTTTTCTCACATATACTGGAACCAGCATTTAAGTTAGATTTTTAGGGTTGATAAATATTTATATGAAAAGCAAATGCGACTAGGAACAACTTATGTTACTAATGATCATGAGTTACATTCAAGTGCTTAAGGTATGGCAATATTTGAATTCTAAAAGACAAGTGTGTCCGTTAGTTCCAATCGTTCAAAAAAGAGAGTAGTATGTAGTTAAATAGGAAACAATTGAAAATGTATCGGGATTGTATTTTGGTGGATCAATAGTGATATATAATCCTGTTTTAAAACATTGAAATTATTTAGTAACACTTTGACACCAACCACTATCCCAAAAAGGCTATGTAGTCAACAGCGAGTGGGTATTACTAACGAAAGCGTAATAATTTATTAACAATTTTACCAAGGCAGGTTTTCTGAGGCTCAATGACTTTTATGAATCTTATATTTGAATAAGGATAAACAAAAACAAGTTATTTAGCTATATATCTTTTAATCTTACCTTTATGTTTTATATATTGCAAAATTTTATTATTGCCTCAAATGTATTTGGCCAGCAACGAAAACGATATTATTGTGTTCATGTATGAATATTGTAGCGTGGGTGGGTTTTAAGCACCTTCAGCTACTTTTAAAATTAATTAATAAGGTGTAACTGGGGTGGTGAGTAGTGACAATGATCTTGGTTGTTCCAAGTTGGTCCTTTTTTCTAAAGGTTGATTTACGAAGAGCAAATTTAGTAAGATATGCATAGGAACAACACAAAAAAGCACTTATGTTATTGATGGTGAACCTAACCAACCAAATTCCTCATCTGCTGTAAAATAGAATCAGGGTGAATATCCATTTACTACATTTACTAGGAACATTTAAGCTAGGAAACTTAAAGTGTAGCACTTTGACATAAAGTAGTATATCCCATAAAGGATAGTAAGTCAACAATGAATAGCAAATCATTTACAATTCCAATAGTTGAGGGAGTGTTTTTGATTATGAATTTTGTATTCCAATATTAATTAACATAATGAAAGTTGTACAGTTTGTTTCTGTTAGTTTTACAAAATGTTCTCCCCACAAATGTATTTGGGGATAAAGAATAACGAAAACTAGTGATCTATATTGAAATATTGTTTTATTCAAAGAAAAACTGATTAGCTAAAATGCTAAGAAATTTGTTTCTTGAATACGTTGGGACCGAGTGTAAGAGTCCGATTTATTATCAGTTCTTAAGAATTAAGAATGTTACGTTCGTAAATTAATTTCATTTATGCCTCGATAATTTTTTTATGAAAAGCAAATTTGGTAAAATGGCTAAGAATAACACAGACAGAGAAATATTTATATATTACTGACCAAGGCTGCCAAAGGTATGGCAATGTTGGAATTCTAAATAACAAGTGCCTAAATAATACAACTGATTGTGAGTAGAATATTTTGAAAGCTGGTGAATATTCAGTCGTGGTAAAAAAATGTAGCAGAGTTGGAGGTATAAATTAGGGATCGAATTATCCATCCGCTTTGAAACAGCAATACGATGAATTTCCGTTTTGTGATGAATCAATTTGTATAGAAAAGATCAGCTACCGGGTGTATTTTAATTTCTTGACGAGTAATTTGTAAAAAAGTTAAATGTCAAAGGCATGGCATATGAGTGAGCATATTAGTGTCGTATTGTATTGTATTGTATTGACTTTATAGCGTGTTAATAAGTATCAGCTAAATTAGCTGGTCTCCCTACTATAGCACAATCGTGCAACACTGAAGTAGATTTAAGTGAATAGAAAACGAAATGTAAACATTCAAAACGCGTTTTTATGGCTAACTACATCAAATCATTTTCAATCTGATGAATACTATAAATCATACGATGTAATTAGTAAAGTTTTAAATAAGAATGCAAGAAATAAGTTTAAAAATTATTTATTTGGTGTTAGATGTGTAAATTTGTGGATAAATAAAAATGCATTACTTTCTAAAATTCTTCTTGTAATTCTTATCCTGTGCTTCTTTTTGATAGGATGGCTCTACATTCTTTACAGTTTGAAGCCTTATTTTGCCTACCAAAATCTTATTCGGAATGAGGAATCACGGGATAATACCCTGATTTTACTGTGGACTTCTTATTTTTGGAGGAAGGTGGGGATCCGCTTGAAATCATGGAGAGGATTCCTCCCAATAAATCGAAAAATATAAAAAATTGCTTCAACGACTGCGAAATCACGATTGATAGGGGAAGGGTAGAAGAAGAGGTGTGTTTCATGCCTTGGATTAAAAAAGGTTGGTGAAAAAAAATTAAAATATGAATTCTCCCAATACATTTATTAAATTTTGGTTCATAAATGGATCGGATCTACCAAAAATTCCTACAGCAACCCAACTCTGGGCATTGCTCGAGCAAGAATCTTCAATGAAAGGGAGAAAGGATTTGGACCCCTTTGCTGGATTTTTTTATTGAACCATGACATATAGACGGGATTCTGAAGTGTTTCATCCATACGGCAAAATTATTGATAAAGCTGAAAACGAAAATTATGACGAAAAATTGATAAGCTAGGTGAGTTATTATCTGGAAAGAGAAAACTTGTTGCAAGAGTAATTTGTAATTGCAACACCAGCTCAAAAAGGAAAAAGGAACACCAGCTAATTGAGGAGATAAAAAAAGAAGGGCTTCAGATTGACATCTTTGAGAGATGTGGAATTCCCATTTGCCCTCATGGAAGACAAGCTGATCAACATTGTTGAGAGCGTAACTTTTGATTAAACCTTGCAACAGACTATAAATTTTATCGTGCATTTGAAAACTCATTTTGTTTAGACTACGTCACCGAAAAGTTATTTAGAACTATTGAAACTCGGCATTGTTCCTGTGGTTTATGGAGGAGCTAATTATTCACAGATTGCCCCTCCAAAATCATTCATTGATGTTGGGAGCTTTGGTTCATCCAGAGAGCTGGTGAATTTTCTGAAAGAGCTGAATGAAAAGGATGAGCAACACAGGAAATATTTCGAGTGGGGAAATAAGTTCAAGGTTGCCAAGGAAAACGGAGCATCAACACTTTGTGAGAAGGTGAAGGGACAAAAGTTCCAAAGAAAAAAGGAGGGCATCACCTTCCCAAAGTTTTTGAACATTTGGAGGACTAGTGGTGGCATTATCCATAGTCCTTAAAGCAAAGCTTGACTGCTAGGGGATAAAGGCAACTGGAAGCCCAATGGAATTTCAAGCGTAAGTTGTTATAATACATGTTCAGACACAGTATATTTCATGTGAATAAAGCGATGGTTTACAAAAATGGAGCATTGAAGGAGAGTGAATTTGCTTCTCGTTTCAGCTTTTGCTAGCTATGCTTGCTCCTCATCTCAACATCCTCATGGAACATTTTGTTTGCCCAGTACATTGCCTTACGTATATGCCTAAGATGCTACTTCAACCAGTGGCTAGCAAAGTTCTTACTGTCAAGTAAGAATGTGATGATGATGAGATAAATCAAAGCACCAATAAAGCACGCATAGGAGTACATTGCTCAACTTTATGTGCTGTCTTAAGCAACTTATATATTGTGTTACAAAACTTCATGCTCACTGTCATATTTTTAAGCGAATTCACGGACGTGAATGACCTACTTAGAGCAGCAAAGCTCATTAGGCACACTCAACGTTCTTATTATATATGTGAGTTTTTATACATTTTCTGTCTCTCTACGCAAGCTTGCGGTTCAAGAACTTGTTAGCCATGCCATTACGTTTTCTTGGAAAAGTGGCAGCTTGCCAATCAATTGTATTGTTCCTGGAACCAAAGCTTAGGTGCAGATAGAGCGTGCCACTTACGCTCAAGGTCTGAAGTGACTGAACTCAGTATAGCGACACTTCAACAGACTTGGTTGTGAATAAGATATCCGGATATTTCATACTGGCTTGTTACAAAACAATATTACTTAACGTTTTCATATATAAGGTTCATTTTTGAATTTAAAACGTTGTTGCAAGTACTTTCAAAAGTGTTTTCAGGTCGCACCTGCTTGCAAAAGTGCTAGGTTGACTCTTTGAAGCAATTATATAGCAAGTCCTAATTAATTAGAATTTGAGAAGTTGTTTTTGAAGCAAGAAGTCGACAATTCCAGATTTTCATTGACGTGTCGTAATAGAGCCAAAGTTTCGTTTGATTCCGCCTTTAACCAGACGAGAGAAAGTAGTTTATACAGCGTACTCATTATTGAAAACAAGGGCGTACGTGGCACTCTTCTGCTGCTATTTCACCCTGATAGTTCACAGCCCTGTAGATTTTTAGCATAAAAAATCTAAATGAACAGGGACACAAAATTGTACTCAATTATCGCATTAGGGTTGCTTTTCGTGTCCATTCCGTATAGTGAAGAGAATCTTGCGTTAGAGAATATTAAAGAGGACGTGAAATTAGTGCACAAGCTACTTCATCCCTTCTTCTACGACCAATCAATCAGACGGCTTGCCGATTTGGTTAACGATAGGCTCAAAGTGGATCGTTCAGCAATTTGTGCACAATATAAAATCACTTATGGGGTGTTATCCTGTTGCCACTGAAATCCACTGACGAGAATACCCTGAACGACGTAACATAAACCAATTTTACACCATGATAAATTATTATTCATAGTAATGCTTAAAGATTTCTGAAACAAAATAATTTATTCCCCATGTCCTCCATTTGTCTTCTTTGTTATCTCGAGTACAAAGAAGTAGCAGTTAGCCAAATAGTTGATGAATATTCAAGACTTTATAAATCATCCATGAAAGAAGATGTTATTAAAGATGTGAACAGTGATTATTACTACACTAGAATGCTGACAGGTCTCATAGATGTAAATAAATACCTCTTTCGTTTTCTTGTACTATACCATTTACTATTCAGCATTAATACCTATTTTTATTCACAGAATAATAGAGAGACAGCTCCATACGTCGGTGATTATATCCATGCTGGATATAATTATTATGAAGACAGTACGTAAAACAAGTCATACACACAAACATTTTTATATTCTTGAGCCATTATGATTGTGCAAATTTCAATCTACATTATGTTTTCCAAGCCAGTACAAAATCAAAACTTTCTAAAGATGGATGATGAGTAGGCCTATGATGAAGTCTTTGCTATTAGTTCTTTTTTGACAATCTATCGGACCAACCAACACTTTAATTTTCTTACGGGTGGCAGTACCACATTCATCGAATATTTAGAAAAAGTCACCAAACCCTACTGGTGGCCGATGAACTATAAAAATTTCCAAGAATTGGTGTTGGGTATAGGTGAGTTGATAGTTTCGTGATCATGCTTCTTTCAACACTGCAATCGCATGGCCGTAGAAGAAGGGATGAAGTAGCTTGTGCACTAATTTCACGTCCTCTTTAATATTCTCTAACGCAAGATTCTCTTCACTATACGGAATGGATACGAAAAGCAACCCTAATGCGATAATTGAGTACAATTTTGTGTCCCTGTTCATTTTGATTTTTTTATGCTAAAAATCTACAGGGCTGTGAACTATCAGGGTGAAATAGTAGCAGAAGAGTGCCACGTACGCCCTTGTCTTCAATAATGAGTACGCTGTATAAACTACTTTCTCCCGTCTGGTTAAAGGCGGAATCAAACGAAACTTTGGCTCTATTACGACACGTCAATGAAAATCTGGAATTGTCGACTTCTTGCTTCAAAAACAACTGCTCAAATTCTAATTAATTGGGACTTGCTATATAATTGCTTCAAAGAGTCAACCTAGCACTTTTGCAAGCAGGTGCGACCTGAAAACACTTTTGAAAGTACTTGCAACAACGTTTTAAATCCAAAAATGAACCTTATCTACGAAAATGTTAAGTAATATTATTTTGTAACAAGCCAGTATGAAATATACGGATATATATCTTATTCACAACCAAGTCTGTTCAAGTGTCGCTATACTGAGTTCAGTCACTTGAGACCTTGAGCGTAAATGACACGTAAGCTCCAACTTCACCTAAACTTTGGTTCCAGGAACAATACAATTGATTGGCAAGCTGCCACTTTTCCAAGAAAACGTAATGGCATGGCTAACAAGTTTTATGTGTGCACTCGGCCTGTCATAGACATCGTATTGACTGCTTGATGTAGAAATTAAAATCTAGACCCTGATTAGAATAGTTTTATTGACAAAAGTTCATGCTATCAACGGTAGCATGAGAGACTAGTAGAGAAGATCAATGGTACCATGCACGCTTATCTCCATCCGCTTATGTCATCTTCAGGGTCAAATGTCCTGGATATCTTTCCTTACGTATGCACTTCAGCTAGGAAATCTCTTGCTATGCATTTCAGATACGCCTCCTCAGCACAATATCAGAAAAGACCAACAACCATGACATGTGCGCTTATCTTGGATGTTATCTTAATTTCAAATGTCACCAGTTTTCTTTTATAACCCTTAATTTGCTAGTTCGTTACACTCCTGTGTTACCAGGTTTATTTAATGGTAGAAAAGTTCGAACTAACGATACCACAGCACAAGCCACTACTACTTGCTCTTACCCTGGAAATTCTTATTGCTCTAGACTAAAGCTCTAGACCGTCCGCAAAGCTAAACTTAACGGTTGAGGCATGCAAGGGAAATGTACAGCGCAAAAATCTTCAGCGGATCACTCTCAGCCTAGCTCATCTTTGTTTCTTTAGCCATCACCATATAACCGTTTGCTTGTCCTTCAAAGTGTAAAAAAGGCCGTATGGAACTCACTTTCTCCATTTTTTAAAAATAATTATTAAAGATGACGGATATTTTTCCATGAAATATTTTCATGAACTCGAGGCTTTCTAAAAACGCTTAATTAAATTACGCACTACATCACCATTTATTTCACAAGCAATTTGGCTAGTACATCTTTAACAGATTCATTCATTAACAACAGGGTGTTTCTAATTTTGTTTCTAATGTGTAAGCTTTAAGAAATGTTAAGTGTCTAGATAGAATTGTGGTACCATTTTAAGGGGAAGCCAAAGAATTCCTAGCCACATACTGAAGGAGAGTGTGATACATCACATAAATATTATGTACTTTTAATTTGTGTGATCACTGATAACCAATAAATCCGAAATTTCCAATTTCCATAATTAACATAAAAAATATTTTATGAATACGTTTCTTTAGAAAAAATTGTTTTTAGAGGTATTTGACCTTTATGAGTTTGTGTTTACGTTTTACGAACTTCCTCCTGCTTCGTCTAAAACCTAGTGCGTAATTTGGAAGCTCCAACAGTGTATAAAGCTTCTCCAGTCTTATCCTTTTTAGAATTTGGATGATGTTTACTCCATGGAGGTGATTTGCAAATGGTCAATTTCCCCATGATAGTAATAATGAGAGTAGTTAATACCACGGTCCAATAAGTGAAATGTGCCCACAATTTTGTCAGGTTAATGCGTTGAAGCGTCATCAGTAGATTCGAGATAATTGCAAAAATTAAAATGATATGTGGGAACTTGTGAAAAAAATAGATTGATGGAAGGTAATCGCTCCTTTCTCTTTCCCTGCATCTTTTAGAAACACATATATTTAATGGAACCTGTTGATGAAAAAATTTGGATTTGCTGATTATTCGCATTTTTTTTTAGAATGAGAAAGCCCCAGCTTTGAGTTCCTCAATCTGTTGTGGGTTGTCAACATTATTCGTTAACCAACCCTTAGCTTTCTTCACTACCAAAGCCCACACATCAGCTTCAGATTCAAGTTTCGACTCAAAGAAACAGACAGCTACTGCTGTAGCAAAAACTTTCTCTGGCAAGCCCCTTGACTCTGCACCTAAAATTTACAAACCTTTGCATTTAATTATTGATTCCTTGCGGTGTCCCTGTATTTTATGTTTTTTAACAAATTCAAAAAGGGTGTAATTACAGGTTCTCAATGTGTCCAGCGGAACTCCAATAACATCACTCAATCCTGTGGACAACGCAAATGAGCCATCAAACGACTGTAAACTTATGAGCTTATCTAATGGTGTATCCCCATCGTCGTCTGTATCCTCAGAATCAGATTTTGATCTCAAATTTTCTTCTACTGGGTTTTCCGGAGGAGGAGAAATAGAAGGAGGAGGACGAGAAATAGGTGGAGGAGGAGAAGGAATAGAAGGAAGAGAGCCTTGGTGTGAAAGTGAGCACAGTCCCCCAATCCTAATGACAATTGGGCTTTGGGACAACAAGCTTCTGCAACCTCTTTCAAGAGGCGGGCCATTGTATGAACGTGCGCATGCAAAAGCTGCCCCAGTGGGAATTGGCCATCGGCTTCGGGACCCAAAGCTTCTAAACGTAACTCTCTCCATTGATTTCAGGTTTAGGTTGCAACGAAACTCTTCTATTATTCCCCTTCCTCCATACCATTCATCGTCAACTTGTAACTCGATAATTCTTGTCTCCATCGTTCGTTTTTTAGGACAGCAGTTTTTTAAAATACTCTTGTCAATTGCCACGAAGGAGGTGTATCTGGAGCTCAAGCCTAATTTCATCAAAATGTAATGTAATATCATTCGCCACTCTCACAACGGAGCTTAACAAATGTGCAAATAAAATAAAAGTCATTCATACTGTTTTTAAGTGCAATCTTGAGTATTTGGTTTTTCAGAAGTTTTTCCTTTCGTCTTCCTATATGACGTTTCATTGATGTTGCATATAAAACTGCAACTTCAATCTCCAGCTCACGAACCAATTTCAAGCCTGCCAGTCGATGAAGCACTCCACTTGATCCAACCTCATTCGTATTTGAATGCTGTAAAAACGGTAACAACAGGAACTTCAAATAGAAAGAAATGTATCTTTTTGTACAAGCTATTACGATAGACAGGAACCTCAATGCTGATAGTGACCGGTCCATCGGGAGAAAGCGCAGTAAGAGTTACTGCGCAAGGACACTCTTTAGAAAACATTCCAAACACAAGTAGCTGCGTTCCATTGAAAACTGAAGAGATAGATCTGGGTGATTGTGCATTAGTTGGCACTGATCTTGTATTGTTGTAACTTATAAAGCTACTGAAAAATCTGCTGCACCCAGACAATTTATTTTCAGTCACATCCATGTGCTCCGTAACTGGAGGGACTTTCAACCCTTCCCATTTTAATTCCAATTCTAGCAGCAACAACAACAACAACAGGACATGTTTGCACTCATCATCAGTATTAAATTACAAACATAAACAATAACTATTTGTCGCATTAGAAGCATTACGTGTGAGTGCCGGTTGTAGAGCAATTTTTAGTTGATTCAGAACTTTCTTATCAAACCGTTCATTGTACGAGACAAAGGCAGAGGTTCCACCCCCGGCTTTTGCAATTCCTTCAACGAGATGATGAGATGCACTGGCTCCAATTCCCAATGCAAAAACACGGGTTGTACTCGCATTATTTTTCACAGTCCCAATGACAGCATCCGTGTCGCAAACCTATGATATGGAAACAAACGAGTTCCAATTTGCCAACCACTAAAGTGACAATTTATGGTAGATGTAGATACAAACGCAGAGCACAAATTTACCGTACATGTCCGTCAGTAATCACAAAAATTTGGCGCATATATCCCTCAACAAATCCTGTCTGATAAATTGCATTCAAAGGTTCCAGAAGCTCTGTTCCACCCAAATTGGCTTCTAATTCTAGAGAGCAGATAACAATTACAAATTCAGCAGAAAATTTAGTACACAGATATATGCTTAAACTTTATAACAAAAATAATTGTATTAAAAATAAATATTGTAGCTTGTGAATACAAATTAACATGTTATGGATCAAATTTTTTTTTACAAAAAAGTCATCACAAACTTTTGGTATGCTTAACGGACTGCTTTAACGTGTCATCATCATATTTAACACTGTTGGGAAACAGAAATTTATAATCAGATCCGAACCCCACGATATTGAAATAACAGTCTGCTGGGATTGAGTGTAAGAATTTCTGGTGATAAACAAAAATAAATATTGGTAGTAATTCATGATACTCTTTGATAAGTTGAGTATTGGCTAAAAATCCTGCGCATGCTTACCAATAATGTTTTCTTGGCCAGCTCAATACTTTTTCCACTCATTGAGCCGGAGCGATCCAGCACAAATATCAGTTCCGGTTTTATTTCATCTACTTTGAAACTGGGGATCCAATGAATCATCATGGCTGTCGAGCCATCTGCCATTTTCTACAGAAAAAATACTTTTAAATTCCACATTATTTTATAATGATTTACATGGTTCACTGTTTATCTACGTACTTCAGAGTACAATCTAGGTTTATGAGGTGTTTCAAGCTCAATATTCAGCACAAAATCCCTATCCATATCAATAGTGGATGCTTTCAATTCCACCACACATTTTTTCCAACACGTTTTCCCTGGAATGGGTACAATGTTTCCAACACGAATTGCATGCGTAGGGCTTTTAATGCATTTGATTGCGTCCTGTAAGTTGACTTCAACACGAAGGGAAAGTGGAGCCGGGGAAAATTCCGAAAACACCATGTTCCGGATATTCTCCGCATTTTCATCCATTTCAGAAGGAGAAACATATCGTGGTGCTATTGTGGTTGGAATGTAAAAACGGATTGCATTTGTTCCAGCCTCATTTTTTACTTCGGTTATGTATTCCACGGTTACTTTAACTTGTGAACCCGGTTTTAAAAAGCCTACACTGATCTGGAAAACATTCATAAAAATTAGCATAAAATATGCATCAATATTGTATGCATATATTTTATGTAAATTTTGATTAATCAAGCCTTGAATATGTCAGCTTTTGTTTCCTCTCCCAACAACGCTGTGGTTTGGTTTTCAACAGCTTTCTTGTACGCTTTCTTTGCCTTCTCATGCTCCTTTACCTTTCCCTGTGAATCGTATCAGAAATAATATATTATCTGTCAATATTTTTACAACATGACAAAGTTTATACCTTGATAATTTTTCCGTCTAGTTCCGCTTCAAAACGTGTAACTGCCCCATCCGGGTTGATTGGGAAGTAATAAATAGCTTCAATTGGTTGCGTTTCCTTGTTCACATAAACCTGTGTGACTTCCACCTGTGCCACTGCATGAACAACAATTGCGTTCACGTGCACTTCCGTCAATGGAATGGGATACTCCGTTTCACGAGTCAACTCATTGTCAGGTTTTATCAACTTTACCAGCCCACAAACCACGTTTTCTTGGGCTCCGAATTTGTTTGCGAAAATTTTCATTTTACATTGAAATGCCTACAGAATCTATTCAAACAATTAGTTTGTTAGTAAAAGAAAATCGGTCAGTTTCCAAATTTAGTTCTCAAATGACCAGAAGGTATGGTGATTACAATGAACTATTTAACAATTGTATATCTTAGTTTCCTATTTATGCTCATCTGTGATGCGAGGATGATGTATCGGCGAGTATGAGAAAGAGTGAGTCGCAAAAGATAAATATTTGATCACTGCAGATTGTACCAACGACGAGTACATCAGCTCTGATATGGTACCTTTATTCAACAAGTATTCCGGACCTCGTCGGAAGCAAGATGTAGATGCCCGAATGTGCTTTATAACGTCAAACAAAGTTGGGTTGTGTGGGTGGGAAGAGGAAAGAAGTACATCATAAATGATCATGAATGCTCGTGTGTGGTTTCTGGAAATATTTTTTTGAGATCTATCTTTGACTCACTGACCTTGGCATAGAAAGCAAACGAGATATGCTTTATGACGGAGAATTGCAACTAAAAAAACAAAGGAAATAATTCTGCCACACACTTATATATGATACTAATAATTATGAATTAGATTTGCCTAAAAAATATATTTATGCTTTTTTTACTACAGCGCAGCGTCCTGTCAGCAAGGTTGGGATTGGTGCTGCTACACACAATATTTGTATATTATGTGGGAGTAGTTTTTACAATTCAATCATCAAATGAATTTTTCATAAGGTTTAGTTCAGTTGAATGATAATATATTATAAGAGACATATTATATGTGTCCATTTTTCTAATGAAAGTCCGATGAAAAAGTAGCATATGAATCATGAATTGGCAATGTAAAACAGTGAAAAAAAAAGTTGAGAACTGGAAACTTCTCTAGAATGCTTTATCATACATAAATTGCTTATTAAAAATTTTCTGTTTTAAATAAGACTCACCAAGCGTTGCATATCAATCATATTTTACATGTCTTTCACGCAACAATGGAGTACAAATAGTTAGTGTTTTTATGACATAAGCCATATTATTTATGCACAAGAATGTGACTTTCCTTCTCATCCATTCTTTATATAGGCTTTTGCACTAATACCCGTATTATTGATAAACTATGTTATTATACACAATATTGTGTATAAATGATGTATTTACATCATTTGGAAAGTTGTTTTGGAAAGGCTTGTGGTTGTTGATTGAGTATTGATGCCTTTCCCTTTATGTGAAATCCAATTCCTTACACTCGTCCAGATTCTGGACAACCCTTCAAAGAATTTCATTTTCTTGAGCCGTTGACAAACCTGTCTCCTTAATTGATCATATCTGGGTGGAATCCAATTGGTAAAGTGGCAAAAATATTTTCTTAAAATTGATGATATAGTAATCAGAAAATACGCAGGAAAAACAGTGTAACGCAACACACATCTTTGTTTTTTTTAATTTATAAGGGATTTAATAATGAACCTTGCTGTGAATGCTAACAGCACACGTTTCGATTGTCACTAATAAATTGATTACAATCATCAACGTAGCATCAAGGGTCTATAGAACATCTGAGTATAGCATACTGGTAAATATATACTACATTACAATTCGAATTTACGTGCTAAAATGATGGATGTGTATTACAAAATAACAAAATATTATACATTGAGATTATTAGAACACATTTGTACATTGTAGTTAATATCTTGAAAGACTCCGTCTACATTAACATACGCTCATATTGATCATCATGCAGTTCCTGCTCAAACGGTAGGTCATCAACGTCGGCGTGAAACAGGTACTCGAGTGCTTCTTGAAGATCCATTAAGGCTCTTGGTTCAAAGTGTTCAGCAGGTAGATAAAGCGGCAACCCTGGTTCATTCGGCATAATAACTTCTCCCTCATTCGGCACATCCAATGGAAGGGGCAGAACAGGAACTAGCTGATTTACCACGACATTTGGTCCTGATTGATTTGACGCGGCATCAGGGTCTTGTTGAGAATCAGAAACTTCAGGAACTGGATTCGGCACATGTGCATCCAACTCCTCAAACGCAAAATCCATTGGCTCGGTAGGCAAAACTTCGTCATCAGGTTGTTTAAAAGGATGATTTACTGGCCCAGATTTTGGAGTGGTTTCGTCTTTGGGTAGGTCATCATCAGCAGATTGATCCATGACTTCCAGCAAGTTTAGCAAGTATTCATCCATGTCTTCCACCGATTTTTCATCCTGTGGGAGACCAGCGGCAGGTTCTTCCTTAACTTCCATCAATCCTGCATTTCCAACTTGCGGAACAACTCCACTACCCACAACGCTGTTTGATGGGCGTGATTCCACTGACTCCCCGTGCCTCTGGTTTGCCTAGAACAAAAAAAAAATACAGAAAAAATGCTCAGAATTAGTCAACTGTGAGTATAAAAAAGTTCAAGTACTAAACAAAACTTTGAGTAATACCCTTGCAAAGATGATTTCAGTTTCCATCCATTTTTTGACTGTCAAGGGGGTGATTATATAACGTGGAGCTTCATTCATATGTTGAATCAAGGAAATAATCCAATCGTCACTTCCATACTCTGCATAATTTTGTGGGTTTGCCCAGAACAACTCCAAAAATCTTTCAACCATCCTGCGGCGTCTATTGGAGAAGATTGAGCACTTTTGGAATGGACTTCCCCTCGTGGATTCGGTAACCTCGCTTCTAATCGTTCTGGACCGGAGGCAGAGCGTTCTTGTCCCATCTTTTGAAGAAGAATCCAATGAAGATGTAGAAGTGCGCCTACAAAAAAACACAGATAATAAAAAATATAATCATTTTAATAGGAATCCTGTACATCGTACATACGTTATCACGTTGCCCCAATTATAAATATTTTGCATTGGAATACACAACCGTTACCCTCTTTCTTTAGGATCCATTTCTTCGACTTAGGAACGACTGCCTTCCAATAATGAGTCTTGATCACACGAAAGGGAAAGCTGAAATCAAAGAAATTCGGAAATTATTAAAGTAAGATGAAAATAGGAAACGTTTTTACGAAAAAAATACTAGTCAGTAATAGTTAGTTACTTACGTACGCTTTTCTAGATGGTGGTAACGGCCTTTTGCTTACTAGTGAGGGCTGATTTTTTCAAAGACAAAACTGGAAACAAATTAAAAAATTGAGATTATTTGGGAGTCATTAGTAGTAAAATTCTGTACACTGAATTAGGGTATTTACTCACAATGTCTTCCGCTTAATGTTAATCGCTTCAGCACTTCCTTTGTTCCTTTGGTCTTGAGTTTGAACCGTCTGTCAGCAAAACTGGAAATGTAAATAAATCAGAAAATTAAAAGAGGTTGGAAACGCTGAGAATGCTTCTAGAAATTTTGTATAGCTATTTACTCACCTTAGCTTGACAGGAGTATAGCGTTTCTTCAGGACTTCTAACTTTTTCCTGAGAGGTTGTCCAAGGACAGAACTGGAAACAATCAATAAAACCAACAAAAAATTAAAATCAAATCGGAAATAGTTAATTAGTTTCTCAGAATATTGCGAGTAATGTTCCCGGAAATTTTGTGAAGATTTCGGAAAAGTTAATAAAGTTTTCGGGAAATTAAGAAGACAATTTACCTTACAGTGGGAATCACAACCAAATAGTTAACCAAACCTTAGATTTTTAAGATGTATCGTTCAGAGTAAGTTTTTGGTTAGCTCACCGAAACTTTCAAACGACAAGTGATAACTTTTCAGGTTTCGTAGGCCTTTATATACCCCTCAGATTTGACCAGATTGACCTGACATTTCATTAAACTTCCCAGAGTGTAATCGAAATATGTACAAATAGTATGTGACCTGAAAATGAAGTTATAGATCTTGATCCTATTTGTTTCGTTTGTATTTTTCATAATTTGCATGTATAAGGTTCAAGGACAAGGGTAGGTATAAAGAACGTTTTCATTTTGGTAGAAGGTGCATAAGGAAGTCATTTAGGTATGCATAGGGGGAGGAGGCTACAGAACTTTGTAGAAAATTCGCATCTTACAAAAAAATCCTTTTACAAAAACAATGATGCACCATTTATGCGTTAAATAACCTTTTATGTTCTGGTGTGACAATTCTAAGTACATGTTGCATACTACAATCTTTTTTAGAAGTTATTAGAACTTCAAGTACAACCACGAAAGAGCAAAAAAAGTAGCACAGATATATTTATACTTACAACATTAATTCCATTTAAACAGTTTCTTGTATCGGCTGAGTTTTATTTTCAGGCTGGATATGTGAATGTATTTAAGGGTGATGAGGGTAATGAGGGTATGTTAAGGATACATGATGTTGAGGGAAGGATATATTATCATTTTTACCTACAAATTCTAAGCAAGGAAACATTAAAATTAGTGAAAATATATAATGTATATTCCACTCAGAACGCATATTAGGTTTCTATTAACAATAACGTTACTGCAGACCAATGCCTACTAAAGTCCCCGTGACGTTCAGACTTTGGACCCTTCGTATGGAGAATTATATTAACGTTTTGGCATCTATATCTAAATATCGGGGTTCTCATTTTTTAGCTCCTCTTCTTACACCATCATGAATTACCTTTGATTTCGAACAGAGACCGAGTATGAGACACTCCAAGTTGATTCCAGCTGGAAACGATAAACTGGCCAAAGATCTTACAAAATTATGAGAGTTTTTAGTTTTGTGTTTGGACAGGAAAACAAGATGTTGTGCAAAATTCTAATCGGGTTATAACCACATTAAAAACTTACATATTAAGAGCTGCATATCAAATTTAGTTTTTCCAGAAGTTGGTCATTGTCGTGTGAGCAAATGTCTACTACATTTACGTTCAGTCATTTCTTGTCTATAGATTGCCTCGTAATAACACTTCCAAATTTCAAATGCAGGAGTTTAAAAGTTAAAGAGTTCGTGTCATACTTAGTAATTGTAGATGAAATTGCAGAATAAAGTTATTGGCAACAGAGTAGTGAGTAGGTTCTTTGATTTATATTTATTATCAATACTATAGCAAAAACCTTTAACTACCACAAATTTAATCTTCACAATTATATCAGAAATGTCCTTATACCTACTACGTTAACTTAAAAAAATATTAGTTTATAATATAATGGCCAAAAGTAGTTTAAATTTAACAACAATAATTTGAAACCTACACATTAACTATTAATTAATTCCAGCTTAAAGATAAATAAACACGAGATCAATACTACTATGCTCATTTTCATTTCATCCAGGAAAACGACATTACTATCTAAAACTAAATACTATTTCATCAATTCATTAAGTAGAACACTGCAGAGCAGTCCCGCCTGTCCGTTTAAGGAATTTAAGCATATGAGATCCCGGGTACGATTGCCCCTATCCCGGGATGATGATGATGATGATTTGGCTCTGCTGAAGAAAATGAGGCAGTCTTTCTCAAACCTGCCCATTGTTTTGCAAAAAATCGAAAACCAATTTTTATGTGCTATATTAAAAGACCACGCAAAAATATTAGATGCGTGTTTTTTTTCTAGTCGGGGTATCTTGAGACAACTGCGCTGGGGCTATCTGAAGCTCGAACACCATAAATCGATTTACTCCAATATGTATTGACCGATTGACCTGAAATTTGGTATGGGACATATTTACTGAATTCCCCATGTGATATTCTTCTCGGATTTTTTAAATTCGATTTTTGAGCGGGAGATTTCAAATTCAAAATCTGAAATATTTTTTTCACTTACCCATTACTTTTGTATCGTAAGCTACACATTTTAGAAGCATTTTACCATTAAATTTCAAAAACATAAATGGACCGTTAAGATTTTGAAATTTGGCGCCAACTGTGTTTTATGTATATATCCAAAATTTCTTCACACGCCATTGTTCAAGAACTTTTAAAACTCTGTGCTAATTGACATCTTAGGTTTTGGATGACACGTAGGGATGTGGATACAAGTGGAGACGGGCTGTTTGGGTAGTTACATCAGCATTATTTTTTGCCCAAACGGGGAAACTCCATTTTTACGTGAACCGCCCAATCGATTTGGATAATTTTTCTTGTAATGTATGTCTTATAACCAAAGTTGACTAATGAGTGAAGAAATTTTGGATATATACATAAAACACAGTTGGCGCCAAATTTCAAAATCTTAACGGTCCATTTATGTTTTTGAAATTTAATGGTAAAATGCTTCTAAAATGTGTAGCTTACGATACAAAAGTAATGGGTAAGTGAAAAAAATATTTCAGATTTTGAATTTGAAATCTCCCGCTCAAAAATCGAATTTAAAAAATCCGAGAAGAATATCACATGGGGAATTCAGTAAATATGTCCCATACCAAATTTCAGGTCAATCGGTCAATACATATTGGAGTAAATCGATTTATGGTGTTCGAGCTTCAGATAGCCCCAGCGCAGTTGTCTCAAGATACCCCGACTAGAAAAAAAACACGCATCTAATATTTTTGCGTGGTCTTTTAATATAGCACATAAAAATTGGTTTTCGATTTTTTGCAAAACAATGGGCAGGTTTGAGAAAGACTGCCTCATTTTCTTCAGCAGAGCCAAATCATCATCATCATCATCCCGGGATAGGGGCAATCGTACCCGGGATCTCATATGCTTAAATTCCTTAAACGGACAGGCGGGACTGCTCTGGAACACTGCATGTAGTTTCAGAAATACGACAGAAGAAAACTACAAGAAATGCATTAAATATGCCAACTTTTGATTTGCTGGACGCTTCAACGCAGTGCCCACAAGGAACGCAAGCTTATGAGCGTTCTGGCAAGGTCCAGGGACAGCAACAGTTCCAGTCCAGTTATAGTACAAATGACATAACTTGAAGGTGTACCGTTGTATCTTGTCAGCATCAAGTCCAGACTCATCATGAAGCACGTTGTAGTACGTCGGGCTTACGCATCCCTGTCTAGCAGTTTGAGATACCAAGAAAAAGTCATATCTGTAACGAAGCAAAAAAACATCAGTATTACAACTAAAACAACTACAGCACATCTTTAGAGTACTTGAACACACAGCCAAACATGAACTAAGGTGATTATCCAAGACTAATTACCTTTCCGGTCGAGTAACAACGTCGTCAACGACGAATCCTGGCTTCGGGTTGTTATAATTCCGACCAGCCACTTCGAAGAACCGAGTACTAATCCGTTTGTTTACAACAATGTAGGTTAATTTTGGCAACTTGGTCAATCCTTGCTTCTCACAAAATGATTTCATGCGTGCCTATAATACACAACATCAAACCAATCGTAATGAAATGCCTTGAATAAAAATAAAAAATATCAATGGTCAATGCTATTGACCCTATTAATTAAATTTGCACTTGCTTGAAAGCCTTGCAACTCTTGATTAAAAACATCAGTCAGTTGTCCTTCTCCCACTCCATCTCTGTACATCATAATTCTTTCAGGAAGCATTTTGTTCATATCAAAATAGGCTTTTAAGCATTCTAAAGAGAATTTTAGTAAAACATAGTATATTGTGAAGTGGTTATTTATATTATATGGATAAGTTCAATAAGAATTATGATTAACACAGAGGATGTTTTACTGGAATTAGAACTGAGATACTATTTTATTCTAAGGTGAGAGCAAAGAATATTGAGAACCAAAATAGACAAGCTAATAAATATACGTACGCAGTAAGAACAAAAATAAGATCTAAATATTTATAACACTCGCAGTAAGAACTAGTAAACTGAACTTGTGGCCAGAGCAAGATCTGGTTGAAGACAAGGATCAGAACAGAAGAACCCGGGGAGATGAAGTTGTGTCACTTATATAGCCATCAGTTGACCTAGATCCGGAGGTGGAGCAGAGTTGGATCGGTTACAGCAACAATGTGTAATCCTGCATATAGTTTGAGCAGGAACCAGCAGTAGATGAGAAGTACCCGAACCAAGCAAGGGAGAGATGCTTGTTGTAGATAGGGAAGAAACAAAGGGAAGGTCTGTGCATTCACAAGGACGGTAAACGGGAGATAGGATGGGGAGGACTGCATGGTGTATATACATATTAAGGACATGTACATATCCTTCTCACAGATGCCCCTCCGTCGGAAAGAATCGACCCGATTCCTAGAAAATACTCAGTACACACACATTCTAAACATGGTTAAGCCTTTGTTTTATGAGGGAGAGCTGGGAGGTAGTGGCGACAAATTATGGCACCTGAAGCCAGGCCACAAATCCGGCAAAATACAGCGTGTTGTTTTCGTAGTCTTTGCTTTTGACGGACAGGACAGAAGCGAACCAGATGATGGGGCGATTTGCACTTATAGCACAATCTTGGGGTTGGAGTGACCTTCACACGATCCTGAGGGATCTCCCGATAATTCACGAGACTGGGTGCGAACTTCCTTGGCATCCATTCGGGAAACACGCAGTTTTTCCGAACACCAGTCCGGGGATTAGGAACCTTAGTGGGAGCATCGCTGATTCGCAGTTGGCTGAAGAGGAAGGGTAGCTGGGATGGATCCGACATTTCTATAAACTAAAAACTAAAAATAATATTATACATATAGGTGGGTGGCTATTTATTGTAGCCCCACTGATCAACTGGTTTACGAGTACGTGTACTCCTTCTTAACGCAGAATCACTCTGTTCCTCTTCAGACTCAGATTCATCTTCAGACTCTGGTTCATCTTCAGACTCTGAAGAACTTGGAAGAGGAGGAAATGGAATATTTCGCGACATACTTGATCGTGTTTTACTACGGCCTGCGGCAGTAGTATCTGGTGTATTTGGATCGTATTCAGAGCTATTTGGAGTCCCAAAGGAAGGACTACTTGAATTATTTACATTATTACTAGGTCCTGCTACAGGAGAAACATTAGGAGCAGACTCATACGAGCTATTATTACTATTTACAACACTTTCAACGCTGGACTGCGGGCGTCCATGCGAAGATAAATGGGGGACATTATTTGGTTCAAAATTGGAAGTTAAACCACAAGGATTAGGAGGATCAAAGTCTGGGTTTTCAAAATCAGAATTAAGACGAGGATTGTCTTCAATCTCGCTTGGTACCTCTTGGTAATCATAAACAGAGGTAACGTTGAAGTCAGTATCGCTAGGAAATTCAGTGTAGTATGGTTTGAGATGACGGACACTCACGTTACGTTCAGGCCTACGAGGATTTTTCCTGGAGTCTTTGACTAAATAATTGATTGGGCCCATACGTTTCATAATTGAAAATGGACCTATCCAACGTACATTCCACTTGGTTACTTTGCCCACTTTTCGAGCAAAGTTGGCTAATAAAACTTTATCACCTGGTTGATAGTCTCGCTGCTTGTGCTTCTTGTCAAATTGAAGCTTAACTTTTTGCTGGAAAGAGACTGTCCTTTTTAAGGCTAACTTTCTATCATTTTCTACTTGCTCTAAACTTAACTTGACATTTGTGTCCACAGGAAATTTATTATCACAAGGAAGAACAGGTTCTCGAGCATAAATTAATTGAAAAGGAGAAAATTTAGTGGTGGCATTGACTGTAATGTTAAAAGCAAAAGCTATACGTGAAAGATGACTATCCCAGTCATTATGGTTATTATTGACATACTTGGCTATACTACGTTTAATTGTATCATTTGCCCTTTCTACTTCTCCGTTAGTGTTTGGAGTGTAAGCACAAGTAAATAATTGTTTAATATTAAAAGATCTACAAAACAATTTAAAATCTTCGGACTTGAAAGCTGAGCCCCTATCTGATAAAATTTCTTTTGGGCAAGAATGACGGTTTATTATTGATTGTGTGAGTGCCTGAATGGCAGATCTACTTGACTCATCTTTGGTTGGCACAACCTCAACGTAACGTGTTAGGTGATCAAACATGACAAATGCAAACTTGTTTCTGAATTTATGAGAGGATGGAAAAGGACCTTGGAAGTCTATTCCAATTCTCTGGAATGGGAGTTCAGGAGGAGCCATAGGTTGGAGTGGACCATGCTGAGCAGTGGTTCTCCTGTTGTAAAATTGACACTTTTGACAGCCCATACAAAAGCGTTTTACATGGCGATACATACCAGTCCACTGAAAGCGTTGTCTAATTAAATGCCAAGTTTTAAGAAATCCCAAGTGTCCAGCAGTTTCATGTACCTCTTTAATGACATCTGACCGTATTCCTTTTGGAATAACTAAAAGTAAATCACGACCAACCTCATTGTAATTGACACGATAAAGAATGCCAGAACGGAGTTCATAGTCATGGTATTTTAACTCTAATACGGGACAATTATCAGGGTCCGCTTCCTGAGCACTCAGAGCATCGATGATGGGTCGTAGTTTGGGATCGTTATGCTGAAAGTTCGAAATATTATGTGCTTCCACAGGGTCAACATGCATAAGCGAGAACAAATGATCATCCTCCAAAGCGAGAGGATCATGATCACTGTTTGGAGCTGGATCAACGGGATTGCGTGACAAAGCATCAGCATCTTTATGCTTACGACCAGATTTGTAAATGACAGTAAAGTCATAAGGCATTAAACGTAAAGCCCAGCGTGCAAGACGACCATTAGGGTTTTTAACTTTTAACAAATCGCAAAGGGAGTGATGGTCCGTGACCACAGTAAAATGACGACCGTAAAGATAAGGGCGGAAATGCTCAACGGCATAAATGATAGCTAGACACTCCAGTTCAGATACACTATAATTAGCTTCATGCTTATTTATACTGCGGCTTGCGTAACCAATGACCCTTTCTTTCCCATTAATTATTTGAACTAGAGTAGAACCCAAACCATATTTACAAGCATCAGTGTGAATCTGAATTGGAGCATTCTCGTCTGGGTAGCTAAGCAAAGGTGGGTTAGTAAGCACAGTTTTGAGCTTTTGAAATGACTCCTCACATTCTGTTGACCATATAAATGGAGTATACTTTTCTGTGAGCCTATTTAATGGCTTTGCAATTACAGAAAAGTTCGGGATAAACCTTCTGTAATATGAGCATAATGACGTAAATGAATGAACATCACGGGAGGTTTTTGGGGTAGGAAAATCTGTGACTGCTCTAGTTAATTTTGGATTAACTCCAACTCCCTCGGAGGAAATAACGTGACCAAGAAATAATAATTTGTCCTTACCAAACGAACACTTTGACGGCTTCAACTTTAGACCAGCTCTCTTCAAGGCTTCCAATACTAGCTCAACGTGTTGCATATGGGAATCAAAATCAGGACTAAAAATAGTAATATCATCAAGATATACTAAACAAATTGTCCATTTCAGTCTACCTAATACGGTATCTACTAAACGCTGAAAAGTAGAAGGAGAATTGGTCATACCAAAGGGCATTACATTCCATTCGAATAACCCATCAGGAGTCACAAAAGCGGACTTTTGTTTGTCCTCTGTTTCTAAATTAATCTGATGAAATGCCTGTTCCAAATCTATAGACGTAAAATACTTTGTACCACGCAAACGGTCAAGAGCATCATCAACGCGAGGTAGAGGATAGGAGTCTTTTCTAGTCACTGCATTTAATTTTCTGTAATCACAGCAAAATCTGATTTTGCCGTCTGGCTTCTTAACCAGGACCACAGGACTAGACCATGGAGAATCGGAGGGTTCGATGAAGCCCCTATTGAGCAAATCATCCACACACTCCCGGATAACCTCTCTTTCTTTATAAGAAACGCGATAAGGTTGCGACTTAATAGGTAGCGCTTCACCAGTGTCTATCCTATGGCGGAGTAGACTGGTCCGACCGAAGTCCTGAGGAGAGGAAGGAAACACTTCAACATGCTTGAAGAGGAGATCAATGTAACGTTGTCTCTGTGAAGCTGAGAGGTTATCTCCGAAGGATAAGGAAGGTAAAAGTGAAAGGAAATGCTCTCTACGTTTTTCAATTGAATCAGGCAGATCTGGTTTACTTTGAACATTTAAATTGAAAAGGTTATGACCATTTCTCTCTACTTTTTGAGCGGACTGTGAAACTAAATCATCTAAATTACCAACAATATCAGATTCTTTTAACAAATCATACGTACCTAAAGTTGTGCGTTTCGCTAGCTTAATGGGGCGAGAAGTTAAGTTGGCCACATACGTGGAACCTTTGCCGTTAACTAATGTTATGATCGTTTTACCAACCGCCAAATGCTTGGTGGTTTGTAACTTTTGGTTAGGAGAAATTACTATGTCGGAAGACACTAAACTCAAAGCACAAAGGGAAACTCGTTTCATAGAATGAGGTGGAACAACTACATTTCTTTCAACATGAAGACGAGATAAAATCTCTGATGACGGAATAGTATTACTGGGGGATTCAGTATGGTTGGAAGTAGTAGTATTACTAGGAGCAGGTGAACTTTCAACAAAGGAATTATCATTTGAAGGTACATCAGATGGAGGATCATGATGAGAGAAAATTGCTTGAGGTACCCCGATGTTTAGTTTATGTGAGGAGCATTCAATGTTCACCTTGTTGGCTACTAACCAATCCATACCAAGAACAAGCTCATTTGCTAGGTTGGGGATTATGTAAAATTGCCACAGCATTTCACTTCCCGCAACTACTATTTTTAGAATTGCTTTTTCATGAACAAAGAATTGCCCATTGTTATGAGCAATGGAGAGGTTCACAGGAAAAGGAGATATTTTTTCAACTTTATGAATAGCGGAAGAAATAGCAGAAATTTTTTCTGGTCGTATAGCAGAGATTGTAGCCCCAGTGTCAACGAGAGCGGCATGCAAATTATTGACAATCCCAACATCAACTGTAAGCACTACTCTTTTGTACGGAATATTAGTGTATCGCGTTGGGTACTTATCCCCAAACGCATGAGTGTATTTGGTGTCGCCTGACACAGACCCGACATTACCATATGTGCTCTCATTCTCAGACAGGTATTTTTCATGCACTACGGAATTAAGCTTTGAAATAAAATTTGACCTATTTTCAGGATCAAGTGGATTTTGAAATGCATTCAGATTTGGACGTGCAGTTGGCAAAAAATTGGAAAATCTATTAACTTGAGAACTAGGATCTTGAATATTTTGAACAACAATAGAGGGTTTATTGTAATATGGAGAGTTTGCAGTAGGAGCGTTGAAAAAACTAGTGTTTGGAACATTATTTACACCAGGTGTGTAAGCTGGATTTGAATAAAAAAGATTACTACAAGGGAGATTATTTGCTTGAGAAACAAAGTAGTAAGGATCATGCAAAATTTGAGGATCATAATGATATGTAGGAGGAAAACAACTATTTACATGCATAACCTGAGATAGGGCTGCCGTGTTTACGTTTATTTGTTTACTAAACCGTTTTTGTCCGTTTAGCTAAACCGTTTATTAACCGTTTAGTTTCCGTTTATTAAACTCAAGCAGAAAACGAAATCCGTTTAGTTTACTAAACAAAAACGGAAAACGTGTTTATTGAAATGTTTAAACGGTCTAGCAGGGCATGATGGAAGCCCATGAGAAATTTTTGAGGAAGCATGAAGTCACTTTAGGAGAATCATGGAAACATTGGAAATCATGGAGTAGCCCTGGAGGAATCATGGAGTGACGTTTGAGGCCACAAGAAATCATAGATGCACATGTTATTTATTTACAAGGAGTGATTGGTAATTTAATTTTTACCCCATAAGAAGTAGAATCACGTTTTTAGTTGTTTAAAAAATGCAATAATTTAATTTACAGTTTCCGAAAAATCTTAATGCATACATATATAAATCTGAACATCATTTACAAAAAATTAAATTGCATTGGTTTTGTTTTACTCCTGTGTAAAAATATTTTGCCAAACCTTTAAACACATTAACATTTTGATATTATCATTGCTGAGAGACTGTCGATTATCTGTAAGAATATCGGTAGCTTTTGAAAAAAAAACACTCCACTGGAACGCCCGACCCGGCAACACAAAGATAGTCCATTGCCATTTTTGAGAGCTCTGGAAATTCACCTTCGATTTAAAATCAAAAACATGCATTCCATTTTTCGAATGTTTAAAAATTCAATTATGAAAAAATATTGTTATGTACAATTTTTGTAAAAATTTAACCTTCCACCATCCCAACAAGCCTGGAGCTTTCAAGTGTTCTGTTGGCACAATTGCTTCTGCAAGATACTTTGCCAATTCATCCACAGCTGCTTTTGCTGCACTTCCCATCTGTTGTTTGTAGAGCCTACTAAAGAAGTCTCCGTCATCACTTCCAGACAGCTGCGATTCGCCTCCAGCGGTTGCACTATTCCTGTACTTAACCTGCCATTCTTGTTGGATTATTTTGCTATAGTTTGAAATCCATGATTCCGGCCACATTGCTTGCTTGTACCATTGCAACTTGAAACTAGGATGTAAGACTAAGAAAAAATCATTATTAGTCTTCCGGTTGAAGAAAAAATCTATCCGATGATAACATAAAGTTTTATATAAAAACCCACTAGTTCCAATGACGTAGGCCTTCCCATCCGTGTCAGGGTAATATTTTTCCAGTTTTGCGTGTGCGACTTTTGCGATTTCGACTAGCCACCTGGAAGTACTCTGTTTGGCCTTATCAAAATGTGTAAATAGGTATTGATAAATTATTGTTGCTGAGGCGACATTCGGAACCTTTTCCTTTGATATCATGAAAGTTGCTTCTTTTATCGGTTGGAGGAACTGAAGCAGGTCAGCTAAGACAATCCAATCCTTTTCAGATAACAGCAGCTGTCGCAGATCTTCCTTTCCCTGTAAAGTCGCTTGATAAGCAGCTTTGATCTCAATTGCTCTCTCCAACATATCAAAGGTTGAATTCCATCGAGTTGGGACGTCTGCGATTGGAGTCAAAACTTTACACTTTAGAGTTTCACACAGATTTTTCAGAACCTCTCTTCGCTGGGGGGATGACCGAATTGCATTAACACCCTTCCGTAGATTTTGCAGACTCCGTCCATTTTTACCTGGAATAAAGAAGCTTGAATGTAATGCACAATATGATTACTTATACCAAAATCCTCAGTAATACATACTTTTTGTAAATGGGCGTAATTACCCTTTTCAAACGATTCAATTGCACTTTTGGCGGACAAATTCACAATATGCGCTAAACATCGTACTCTCTGGTTACATTTGTCAAAAGTTTGACCTTTCGCTTCCATCAGATTGGCAAAGGATGCAAAGAATGTGTCCATGTTTCCAGCGTTGTCGGTGGTTATGGTTCCAATTTTTTCGATTATTCCAAACTCAGATACCACTGGAAGCAATGCATGCGCTATGTTGTCTCCACTGTGTGGGCCTGAGAGTGCAGTAAGATCCAAAGGAAAAGTTCGCAGTATCCAATCCTGGCCAATATAACGAGCAATAACGCCTTGAAAAGCAGCTCCATTTGAACTAGTCAAGCAATCAATGACGAGAGAAACCTTCGACTTGAGTTGAACCAACTCTTGTATTATGACTTGTTTCATTCTTGCATAGTGCTCTTGAACATTTGAAGTCATAAGGGTTCTTCCCGGCATTTGAGTAGCGACAGAATCTTTAGAAATCAAGTAAACCAACTTCTGGAACTTCGGATTGTCAACGATGCTGAATGGCTGGTTTGTGTCCACAACGAATTCCACAAGGGCGGATTTGAAAGAATCCTTTGTAAGTATCATGTTAGAGTGGCCAGTTTGTTCATTCTCAGGAGCTCCTTTTGGTCGTTTTTGAGTAGACTTTCCAGTTTTTTCATCATGAATTGAACTGTGAATTAATTTGAAATGATTGTGAAGGTTTCCTGTGCTTCCATCCTTTAGCTGAGTCAGTCGTTTCCTAAAATGGGGGAGAGTAATGTTAAGAATTCTACTAATAACTATTTAACCATATTACTTCTTAGCTGACAAACTTTAACTTACTTGCAGATGTTACATACAAATTCCGGCTCGGGACTGCTCTTATCCAGAGTAAAGTAGGAATGTACCCAACTTCTCTTTTTGATGTTTAACACGCGAGTTTGCAGTTCATCCATGACGGTGGTTGGGACTTCCTCGTGACTTAAACTCATTTTAACCACAATTATTAATGATTGTTCATTATTAACACATTAAAACTCAAGACAACAAGGATTTGTTCAAAACTCTATGTTGAAATTGGCATTGTCGATTCTTGTTTCTGTTCAAGCTACACCTGTTGCTATTTCTACAACTTTATAAAGCCCGCTTTGCAAATTCCAATGATAGGTTCAAAGGGATACAATTTGTATGTATTAACTCAATCTTCTTGTTTAAGTTAAGCAAGAACAGAAGTAAAAGGTATAAAAATGACATCATTATCATTCTAAATAATTGCATTTAATTGCTCACATTAAGTTTAACCACAACCTTAATATTTATATTTCATTAAAGCTCAATTGGCGTCACTGTTCGTTCACCTCCAAGGTATTTCCAATGCAGTGTTTAATAAAACTCGAATGAGTCTCAATTAGCCTCCAAAACACCTCCAATACACTTCCATTATCCCTCCCCCGTCTTCACATACATCACCATCCAAGCCCCTAATATACATCAATCTCTCTATTAACAGTTCATAAACTGTTTATTAGTTCCGTTTAAACGTAAACGAAACCGTTTATCGTTTTCGTTTACCTGAGAAAACAATAAACGGTTTTCGTTTACATTTATTCCGTTTAAACGGAAAATGTTTCCGTTTACTAAACAATTGCTAAACACGGCAGCCCTAACCTGAGAGTCCCGCAACCCCAGGTTTACTCGTTTCCCTGATCATCATGTGGTGCTCTGAATGCAGGAGGGATTGGATCCCAAACCTGTTCATTAACAGGTGCATTTAATGCATTAAGACGAGGTGGTGCGTGACCTATATTTTGAGATGGAGCCCCAACAAAATTTTGCGGTTGTATAGGACGAATAACTTGTAAAGCATATGAAGGCTGTCCACTAGGGAGAAAACCACTTGGCTGGAGAGAATAATGTACACCATTTAATATGACAATGCCTTCAGCTTGCCTAGTATTAAAATTATTTCTGGCGGGTGGAGGACCCTGACCAGTATTTCTTTGTGAGGCTAAAAATATCCCATTTTGTCTGTCGTAAGCCATTGCTCTGCAATCTTTCTTGATGTGACCTACTTTGTCACAATAATTGCAGAGTGGCCTTCCGTTAGGAGAACGACGGTTTATAGGGTTTGGAAAAGCATAATAATTATGGACATTAGGAGGAGCATTAATAGGCAAGTTGTCAGCTGGTACATGCATTTGTGCCATGTTATGCGCACTGCGATAAGTCTCAGTGAGCTGAGAGTTAGAAGACCGATGCTCCCCTCCATTTTCGTTATTATTACGACTAGGATTATTTGCATGAACTTCCGAAAAACGGCGCAATTTTGCCAGGAAGTCATTACTAGAAT
Organism: Orchesella flavescens; assembly: GCA_964034955.1. NCBI lineage: Eukaryota > Metazoa > Arthropoda > Collembola > Entomobryomorpha > Orchesellidae > Orchesella > Orchesella flavescens. The sequence goes on from OZ035957.1 coordinate 25,194,569, forward strand.
CAATTGTTTGGATGGACATGGACTGTTGTAAATTGTATGGTAAGCCCCTAATGAGATGGTCTATTTTTCTTTGTTCACCCATGCCACGATCAAGATGCCTTAAAATTTCCAACTTACGTGTTACGTATGTCTGTGCATTGTCCCCAAATTTATACGTAATTTCCTTGTTCCTCTGCCGATGGGAAGCTCTTTGGGATGAGTGGTTGAAGAAATCCCTCATCTCAGTTTGTACATGATCCCAAATCTGTTCGGGGGTCTGGACTCCTTCTTCGACACGTTCGGTGACGTCTGGAAGCTTGGACCTCCACCAGGATAAGGCGTCATCGTCCAGGAGTCTGTCCAAGTTTTTTAGAATCCATGCATGGCTGTAGTCTATTTCGTCCAGGTCCGAATCTAATAAACGTAAATATTCAGCACAATCAGTTTTGCCATCGTATCTCCTTAATTGTTTGAGGGCTTCCTGCAAAGGCACACGTTGATTTATGATGATAGGAGGAATTCCTCCGTCTCCATCCATTTTGAGATTTTTATAATTAAACTCACTTTTGGCTTATGAGAGGTAATTAAGAATAGGACCGTTCGTCATCTACCACCATGAGTAGGATAAAAGAAATAAATGTATTTCACTTTACCGTATACCGTCTGAACCAAACCAAACCAGATGAAGGATGTTGAGTTCCCACGTTGATAATGATGAAACTTCCAAGGTGATGGTGAAGAAGAAACTTTAATTGTTGAGAAAACACTAAAACTATCCTATTCTGCGTTCACTTGCTCGCCATCTTGTGTGAAGTGGTTATTTATATTATATGGATAAGTTCAATAAGAATTATGATTAACACAGAGGATGTTTTACTGGAATTAGAACTGAGATACTATTTTATTCTAAGGTGAGAGCAAAGAATATTGAGAACCAAAATAGACAAGCTAATAAATATACGTACGCAGTAAGAACAAAAATAAGATCTAAATATTTATAACACTCGCAGTAAGAACTAGTAAACTGAACTTGTGGCCAGAGCAAGATCTGGTTGAAGACAAGGATCAGAACAGAAGAACCCGGGGAGATGAAGTTGTGTCACTTATATAGCCATCAGTTGACCTAGATCCGGAGGTGGAGCAGAGTTGGATCGGTTACAGCAACAATGTGTAATCCTGCATATAGTTTGAGCAGGAACCAGCAGTAGATGAGAAGTACCCGAACCAAGCAAGGGAGAGATGCTTGTTGTAGATAGGGAAGAAACAAAGGGAAGGTCTGTGCATTCACAAGGACGGTAAACGGGAGATAGGATGGGGAGGACTGCATGGTGTATATACATATTAAGGACATGTACATATCCTTCTCACAATATCATACAATAGATTACAATAGACGAGTCTGCTTAAAGTATAGAAATTTAACTTACGTTCAAACATTCCAGCAACGGCTGTTGCGACTTCCTCACGATCTGGCAATCTAGCAACAGTGGAATAACACCTTCCCAAAGATGCGCTGATGGTGGCAGTCATCGCACCACCTGAATCATTCACCACCTGGTCCAGCGTGGTGGACGTCATAGCCCAAAACCATGATATTCTGCAATGTCGAAACACCTCAGTAGATCAACATCAAAGCAAAGTAGTTAGTGATATATCACATTGGAACTAATGAGAGTACCTTCAGTGGAGTCTTGATTCCCCATGGTTCACCGCCTTGCTTGGCGTTCATTTGGATCACCATTTTAGTACAAATTGACATCAGCCCTTTCTGATTGTTCAAATTTTTGGACAGAAAACACTGACTTGGAACTGTAAATCATTAAAAACACATTTAAACTCTTGCAGTTTTACTAACCAAGTATAGAATATGGCACTATTATAAATATTGATGACATAAATATGCACTACTTACTGCCAAAATCAATTGCGCATCTCCTTTTAACAGCTCCGCAGGTATCCGCGTTGGTAGTAGCCAGAATTACGAAAATCATATCCAGTTGACCTTGCGTTTGATCCATGGCACTTGATACACCATTAACAAATGATGGTGTGCGATTATCATTCAGGCGAATACTACAAAGTAGAAAGACAATGAAAATGTCATCATTGCATCGTAAAATCATAGGAAAAGAAATCAAAGGAAAAATAACAAGTTTAACTTACATCGGACTGGGTTGGCTTATTGAATACCCAAGTGGGTTGGAGACCCTCTGCATAACACCAACTAAGTTTTGAACTCCCTGTGCATCCCTGCCAGTGACAACAATTGCCCACCGGGAGAGTTTTTGTGCCACAAACATTTTCTGACCTTGAAGTTAACCTTTTCGGTGCCAATTTAATGACTTCAACTTTTCGTTGACTACCATATATACTATCCATGCAACCTCACTTGTATGCCAGTATACGTATCATATGCTATTACCCATCACAACCATGAAAACTGAGCCACTACGACCCTTGGCTCCCAATTTTTTTCGGAAGAGATTTTGAAATTTTAAACTGATTATGATGTTAGATTGATATACAAAACAACTTAAAACTATGTTTTGTTGAGAAATCATCTTTTTAACTGCCTAGGCAAGCATAAACAAGTACACTAACACTAACATTAACCGCCCTAGAAGGAGCTCATGTCCCGAGAGGGTCAGAATATAAACCTCATCATTATATAATCAAATCAAACTTGCAAGTGAAGGCAGAACTAGGAGCCTGAAGTAGAAGCTAAAAAGAGTTGACAGATAGTTACAAAGATTCCACCGTTCAAATAGGTTTTTAATGAAGTGAGTGTAATAGAACTGTCTGGAAGTGGATTCCCAGCTTCAGTTACATTAGGTTAATCTTATAAGCCGGACACGTCAGTATCCGAGAAGCTTTCATATATTAACATTGATTGGATTGAAAAAAGTTGGCGAGAAATGCTATTTTTGCATTAGATTGAAAATATATTTTATGAGAACGAAGTAAATACTACATATTCTTCTTCGGTAGTCGTTTTCCTGCAGTTTTCTTTCGATTTGGGAATAAAAAACATTTGTAAAGCAGTCCATTGTGCAAATACGTGAGTCTACATATGTGCGGAAAGCCATTTGAGATGACATCACATTGATGTCACTGTGTGACATTGGGAGTCAAGGGAAAATTTTGATTGAGCATCTATGTGGTGTAATTGGGACTTCACGGCATGGAAACGTGAAGCATCAATGTGGTGCATTTGGGAGTATAGTAATTTTAATTGTAGTCACCACAGTGGTGTCCGTTGGTAGCCAATAGTGTTGTGTAAAAAAGCACCACTGTGGTGTATTTGGCACTGAAAAGGTTAAAAAACATACAACAAAGGCCTTTAAGCATATTATCATATTTAAGGTAGTTTTAAATCTATACGAGTTTCATAATCCGGTTAATTCTACAATTTTAATTCAGCGACAGACTGTCGTCTGACTGTAGCGTTACTTCTTACTTCGAAAAGCGTTAGTCCAATCAGTCTTGTCATCAGGACGTGTAACCTGGCCGTTTCCGCAAACGATTTCTTCCGGTGGAAGAAGTCTACCTTTAACTTCAACAGGAGAGTAATTGAACTGAACGTTCCATTTCCTTAAATGCGTTTGAATCTGAAAGTGGCCAATGCAATATTAACAATAATTATATACATTTTTACAAATCACAAAAAAAATAATTACTTTACAAAACATGCTACTCACATCAGGGGTTACACGCACTCCTTCAAGAAACCTCTGCATAGTGCTAACACGTCCTTGAGGTGGCATATGGAGACAACCTGCCAATTCCTTCATCAGTCTGAAGTTACTCCTTAGCTCATCATTTAACCCACAAGGGTAACATAATTCCGGAACCAAGTAAATATCTCCGGTTTGACCCCTTCGGATGTCACGCATTCTTGGTTCAGAGACCAACATCGGTTGTCTCACATTGTTGATGGTGATTACATATCGATCTCTATAGTAGTCGACGTAACTTACACGGCCTTTCTTGGTCTCGAAAGTACTACTTGGATTGGTTTCATAGTCAATGCGGTCAACCTTATAAGCTTTACTGTTGTACTTTGTGATGACCATCATGCCAACGATTGCAGCAGTGCAAGCTTGTTGGAAATTTCCATTTGACTGCTGTCGAGTATTGTTCATCTTCATGAGCAAATTTTCAGTTTGAAGCACCTTCCAGCATGACTCCACGTTCATCATTAATGCCAGTTCCTGCTGCCTTATAGAATTATTGAACCCAGGCTAAAGTTCAAGTCTCCAGCTTGGGAAATCAACCTTTTGAGTAGGATCGAAGTAGTGCCGTCCTATTACATAGAAAAAGGATTTGAATAAAATAAAATTAGTGTCTCATCTCATTGAGTAATTAACTCAAACGTACCTATGTAATATTGTATATGAATTGCTTACCCAAGAGCTTATACTGCATCTGACGTTGAATTTGTCGAACGATGATGTTATAAAATTGAAAGACAATTCCCTCATGGTCACATACGTCCCTGATTCTCTCCAAAACAATTTTAAATTGTTCATCTGGGGCGTTTTCAAAGAAAGCAACAAAGCGCAACTTTTCTTCCGTTAAGGGTCTGGTAGTGAACATTTGCCGACCAGAAAGAAGATAACCCCCCAGCATTTCCCTATTCGTAGCTATTAAACCCTTAACTTTCCGGTCTTCATCCACTTGCGGGTCAACTGTCACCGAATACAGGGTCATCTTGAAATCCGGATGGGTTCGGAATTGATAGTAGTTCGTAATAGTTTTGACAGGATCTCCACTCCCTCCTTTCTTGTCAAAATATTTTGAAGGCCTTGATCGGATGTAATCTGGAGCTTCATACTCACCTCCATTTCCATTACCTCCAGCAGAGTGAGAAGAACCGCGTGGAGACCCTCGTCGTTCCCCAGATGATCGTCTGTCACTTCCGTTGTCCTCCTCATGTGGACTACTGCTGCCGCTGCCGTTATTACCGTTTCCATTACCCCTTTCCTTGGAATACATATGGGTGTATATTCCTGATGATGACGCTGCTGGCACCGAAGCCGAACCACCACTGCCTTGCTCTTCTGGTGTTTCTAAAGGAAGTGGTCGAACTCCTCTAGCTCTTCCCCTCACACGGGCTCTTCCAGTTGGTTGTTGTTCCGGCTCCATTTCTTAAGTCTGGTCTGGTCCAATCAAATCCAAATGAAGTGTAACTACAAACACAATCAAATTAGCATTAAAGTTGGTCTAGTTGAATGAAGGTATCGGGATTAATCACTCCGAAGCAAAAGCAAGCTCCCAAAAACATGTGAAATTAGACCCAATAAAACGCGAAAAAAAAATCGGCAGACAGTTAAACATAAATATGCTTAATGTAATAATAATAATTATTAATACTCAACCTTAAGGCGTAAGGTGCCTCAAATGTCAAACTCTGAACCCAGGATATTTCGATAACGCTTGTCAACTTGAATACTTGTTAGTACTATCTGTCACTTAAACTGTTGACGCTGGCTGTCCAATTAAAACTTCATCAAGCAATCAGTTGTCACTTTCAGTAGAGTTACACATGTTTTAACAGAAACTCACTTGACTTGACGAGAACTTGTTGCTCATCACTTCCTTAAAAAATCCAAATGATTTCACAAAGTCTGCATGCAGTGGTCTTGATCTGTCTTGAAGTATGTCGTCATTCTGAGTTTCTTCATTCACTTCACCAACAGTAAAAAAAGTAGTAAATGAAATTAAGTCTTTGGCTCGACAGGTCTAAGCAGGTATTTTTACATGTCGTAATAGGTGCAGGTGGTCATTCGTTTTTGGTATTTTACATTACATACATAAAAACCTAATTTATTCACTCATACATTGAAAGTACAAATGTGATGTGGTCCATGTTCTTCTATTATCTTCTAGAAATGGTTTTGGTAAAGTATAATATTAGTGGAGAATGTGATAATTATCGTCATAGCTGGAATAGTCATTATGCTTAATAGCAAAGGAATATGAATGATTTATACGGATACGAACGATATAGTTTTGATGTGATAGGTACTTACTTTCTAAGTACTTTTCGGAAACAGAACCTGTGCATTATTACGTAGCTGAAGCGAGAGCATTCAGCGAAGAAATGGTTTTACTCAAACTGTCTGTCCGTCTGTCTGTCTGTCCGTGCGCAATCTCCTTGTATTGACCGATTGGGCTGAAATTTGGTAAACAGGTAGCACTACTCAAGAGGACCTCTGGGAATACTTTTCAGCCAAATCGGTCAAACGGTTCGAAAGTTATAGGTGGATGAGTTCAGAAACTCACGACATTTGACTGAAACGTATACGTATACGTAAGAATAGCACAGCATCCATGCAGACTGCGGCTCCTATACGGTCATTTTATATTTTACATTGAAATGTCTCTGGCTACGGCAGCGCCGTCTTACGGAAAACTCATTTGAACTAACGAACGAATGGGAATTTTCGTTAGACGGCGCTGCCGTAGCCAGAGACATTTCAATGTAAAATATAAAATGACCGTATAGGAGCCGCAGTCTGCCCGTGTTGTCGAACCATTTGCAGCTAATGAAGTCAATACACTTTGTGTGGCGATAGCCAAATTAGATTCAAGAATGTGAGACAATCTATTTGGAACCTGGGGAGAGTCTGGGTTTGACAGAAATGACACCACAGTTCCTTTGTAGAGCGTGTTGAAAATTAGTGCTATGAAGCTCCACAAAATCCAAATAAGAGGCGAAACCAAATAATTCCTTTTCAAGTGGACAATGTTAAAAACAGAATGATCTACTAGGAGGGCTAGTGTTGACAGCCAAACATGTAGCAATGATGAGAAAGCTGTTAGAAGATGTTTCAAACTGAAGCAACCAATTTGGAACGTGTTGAACTCAATGTAAAATACGAGTGCAATTAAACTTGTGGCAAAAGCTAAACTCATCCAAATTCTCCAGTCAAATGGTTTGATAAGTGCTTTCCAATTAGTGGGAAGGTGATCTAAAACCATTATGTATGCATATGGCATTTCATCCATTGCGTAACACTGCAATTCATGTGTGCTAGCACGTAACCAAGCGGAATTCTTTTTGTTTACTACAAAACCGGAAATTATAGCTCCGTGTTGAACAGTTTTAGGTTTAAAGGACGATTGGCCGTGAATCACTGAAAAATTCATAGTTTTTTTCATAACTACAAAAGAACACTTTGATGCGTCAACGGTTGGTCCTTTGTGAATGTTACAATTCCATTTGTCCACTTGTGGCATGTTTTTCCATTGGAACTTGATAACAATGTGGGCCCCATGAAGATTTGAATGTAGCTTTGACCAAAAGTTCTTGTAGCTCGGAATATCCTCAAAACTAGTCATCGTCATCCAATCATTTTGTTCACAGCTCAAGCAAAGCATGCTTACGTGATGGAAACCGAAAATTCCAAAAAAGATTCCGGTGGTAGGTCCAAGACGGGCGAGCATGGCTTTCTCTAAATTATGTGCTCTTGAACTCTTATTTTTATCATCACAATCTGTTGAATTTGAGGGGAATATAAACCACATAAAGTCATGTTTCCAGCGCAAGGTGCCTGAGAAAGCTGTAAGGTATTTACAAAGGTGAAGTTGCAAATTGATGGAGCAATTGGAGTACTTTCTTAGTGAGCCCCAACTTTCTCCCTTTGTAAGATGTCATAGAGTATTTGTAAAGTGCCAAATATGATGTTAAGCATGCCTTGTGCTAGTTCGCGTTTTCCTATATCTAGCTGGCCGTGGAACTCTCAACTCACCTCACTACTTCTCATTCAACCTTTGAGACAGACTTCTTGACTGCCACTTCTTGTCCAGTGGAGTTTTGACTGTCAACTTTTAGTCAGTTAATTACTTTTAAGTCTTCCTATTTGTCTTTATCGCTAACTCTTATTTAAAACCTAGTTACTTTAGATTAGTTCAATCATTGTGAACTTGGTTATTTGCGAAATTAAAGGAAGTACATTTTATCATTAAAACTAACCACACAAGGTTTTTATGGAATCTCTTTTTACGGGTAGTATTAGAGTAGATTCAACATTTTTGGAGGCCCTGCCCAGATAACGTTCAGCAAAAGTGAAATCTTATTCTGATAGTGAAAAGTTTCAATTTCTATCGTTATTATTTTTAATTGTTTTTCTGTCGTTTGTGGAGCAACAATGGATCGTCTTAAAAAGGCTCGCACCCCACTCCGTGCTCAGCTCACCAAACTCAACAACCAAGCCTTAGCGTTACTTCAACAGCAAGATCCGGATAAACGGGCCCTTCAGATTGTCCTGGACCGTTTAGACCCTCTGAGGAACGGACTTGAGGAAGTAGACCAAAAGGTGATGGAGCAGATGTTGGATGACGATGCTGCTGATGCCGATATTGCATTGGAGAGTGATGCGTGTGAAGCCTATAATGAGATGTACTTCACACTTAAACACGACATTAAGAACATATTGAAGCCCACAGCTTCATCAACCGAATCAATCTATTCTGCAGCAGCCAGTCATGTTTCGAATGAGATGGGAAAGAAGAAAAACTTCAAACTGCCGAAGATTGAACTTATGAAATTCAGCGGACAGTTGAAATCGTGGTTAGCTTGGTGGTCCCAGTTTCAGAAGATAAACGATGACGACGCGATAGATGATTCAGACAAGTTCCAGTACCTCATGAACGCCATGGAGGAAGGATCTGAAGCCAAGGAAATAGTTTCCAGTTACCCTCAATCATCAGAGAACTACAAGAAAGCCGTGGGGGCATTGCAGTCAAGATATGGAAGGGAGGACTTACAGCTACAATTCTACGTCAGGGAGTTGCTGAGCCTTGTAATGTCCAATGTGACAAAGCGGGAGAAACTACCGTTGTCGTCGTTGTTTCTTAAACTCCAGTCACATCTCCGATCTCTTTCATCCCTCAACTTGGACAAAGCAGACCCAGCCACTTGGCTATTTCCACTTGTAGAGTCCAGCATTACGGAGGATACACTACGTGCATGGCAAAGGAGTCCTACCTCAAAGGTCGACGGAACACTCTCCAATCCTCCCAAGACAAGATTGGACCTGTTGATGGATTTCCTGGAAGGCGAAGTCCGAACCGAGCAACATATTGCGTTGGCTCAAACAGCTTTCCAAACCACCAACATTAATAGCGACTCCAAGACCAAAGGCAAGGGCAAAGCCGCGAATTTGATGAAGACAGAAGATGTTGCAACAGCAGCTGGTCTCATTTCCGGGCAAGTCTCCTGTGCCTTTTGTGATGGCAAACACGACAGCGATCGTTGTGTGAAGGCCCAGTCGATGGAGTATCCTGCAAAGATGGAAAAAGCTAAAACAAAAAAGTTATGTTTCCAGTGTCTGCTTCCACGTCATTCTAAACAACACAAGTGCATGTTTGTGAAGTGTATTTTGTGCCAGGGTAAACACGTAGCGATTATGTGCCCTGGAAAAGATGTGGACAAGAAGCAAGACACACACCCTCCACGCGACAACACAGATGCTGGAGGATATCAAGTCCAAAATCCATGGCTAGTTCCAGCTCATGGTGACATAACAAAAACCGCATCCTCAGCTAGCTTATGTAGTAGTGACGTTCTCCTTAACACACTTCAAGTCCAACTTATTGGAGGAAGTGGAGTAACGACCGTGAGGATGGTGGGAGATACCGGAAGCCAACGAAGCTACATTCGTCCAGATGTGACACGCAAACTTGGACTGAAGCGAGTAGGACAAGAATACATACAGAATGTTTTATTCGGAGGTCACACTACTCAACCAGTTTGCACTAGCAAGTTCGTGCTTCCTATTTCAACTCCTGATGGAGGAAATCTAAATTTGGAGCTTCTGGAGCGGTCACAAATTTGCGGTTATCTTCCCAAAGTACCACAAGGACCCTGGCTTGACGAGCTACGTGACAAAGGGATACAGATCTCGGACGTTGGAGTTGGCTGTCAAGAAGTGGACATTCTTGTTGGAAGTGACTTTTGGGGTACCCTGTTGACTGGAAGAATACTCAAACTCACCTGTGGTCTAGTCGCAGTTGAAACCATTTTTGGATGGACAATTGGAGGTAAAGTGCCAGTGACTGCAACAAATTTCGCAGTATCGGTTATCACAACCATGACAAACACCTCCAATGACGTCTCGCATTTATGGAGTCTTGAGACGATTGGCATCAAAGACCCAATTGACGTCAAATCAAAGGAAGAGGAGGAACAGCAAGCTCTAAAACAATTCCGAGAGAATGTTACACGGGATGACGAAGGACGGTACATCGTTTCCTTGCCGTGGAAGGAGTCAGCTAACCTTTTCCTGCCAATCAACAGAAACGTAGCTGAGAAAAGACTTCAAAGAGCAACTCAACAGTTGAAGAAGCGAAAACAGTTTGAAGCCTATGATCAAGTATTCAGAGGGTGGGAGGCTGAAGGTCTCATCACATCAATTACCGAGGAGAGTAACGGAGTGCTGGACAGTGGTCACTACTTACCACATCGCCCTGTCTTCAAAGAAAGCACAACAACTCCTGTTCGCCCTGTATTTGATGCTTCCTGCAAGGTTGGGAAGTTCCCATCGCTCAACGACTGCTTGTATAAGGGCCCAAATCTCTTGGAACTCATTCCTTCTCTTCTGTTGCGGTTTCGACAAAAGGCTTATGGAGTCTCAGCTGACATCCGTAAAGCGTTCCAGATGATTCGAGTTCGAGTGGGGGATCAGATTTTTCAAAGGTTTCTGTGGTGGGCTGACAGTTCCTGCACCAAAATCATAATATACCAGCACAATCGTGTGGTTTTTGGCTTCAACTGTAGTCCATTTTTACTAGTGGCCACAATACAACACCATTTGAATTCATCTTCAATTACAATTTCTCACCCTCTGGCCGAATCATTCTACGTGGACAATTTAGTAACATCCGTAGCCAGCATAATGGAATACGATCAACTTAAAGTGGAATCCACATCAGCCTTGCAATTAGCGGGGATGGAACTTCGTCAATGGGCTCGTACACTCGGGGATGAACTCGGAGCCAGCTTCTCCTCTGAGAGGTGTGGGTTGAGTTCAGGCGAGAACGAATGCCTTTCCATCCTTGGACTGAACTGGAATCGAAAGACAGACGTTCTTTCATGTGCCATTCCAGAGGCAAATGCAGATGAACAATTCACAAAGAAGATGATCTTGTCATTAGTGGCTCGGATTTTTGATCCCATTGGCTTTCTAGCACCTGCTGTGGTTCCACTCAAACTCATTATTCAGGAATCATGGGCTCAGGGCTTTGGATGGGACGATTTTCTACCAGATGAAATTCAAAAGAAGACTGTGAAATGGATAACAGGAATGCACCTCCTTAGTCATGTCCATGTTCCTCGTCACTTCCAGTTTTCCAGTGCTTCACAAAGTGAATTTCATGTTTTTGTCGACGCCAGCTTTATTGCTTATTCAGCGGTAGTGTACTCTCGATCCGTGTGGAATGGAGAAGTAAAAGTACAACTTGTACTTGCCAAGTCACGGCTCTCTCCACCTAAGAGGAATTCCACGAAGAAGACGGATGTGAACTGTAGTCCTACTATCCCAAGACTTGAGTTGATGGCGTGTGTAATCGGAGTCCGACTGGCTACAACTGTGTGTCAAGCTCTAAAAGTAGACCAAGAGCGTTTACATTTCTGGAGTGACTCTACAACAGCCTTGGCTTGGATACGACGTCATGACCATTGGGGGGCATTTGTTGGCAACCGGGTAGCTGAAATCCTGAAGACTACCAATTCAGACCAGTGGAAACATGTTCCAGGGGAACTCAATCCCGCAGATTTACCCTCGCGAGGGTGCTCACCACAGGAGCTATTAAAATCAAAATGGTGGGAGGGTCCCAACTGGCTGAAGGAAGACCGGTCATCATGGCCAATCTCTATGGAGAACGAGGACGAAGAGGCAATTTCCCATGAACTGCGGAAGACAGCTGTCCTCATTACAGTATCAAAGGAGTGTGCTCCAGTGTTTTCTTCATACCGGAAGAATGTTGCAGTTTGGGGTTGGGCAATGCGATTCATCAATCAATGCCGAAGCAAAATGATGAGCACAACACGTATTGTCAGTCCATACCTATCGATTGGGGAACTGCGATTAGCTGAGCAACTTCTAATCAAAAATATCCAAGACGCCTTTCCGAAGGACTCATCAAGGATCGGTGGAATGATGGTGGTTCGTGACACTGGTGGTATCCTGAGAGTGAAGACTCGCCTCACCTACAGGGATGACACACCAGATTTTATCAATCCCATCTTGCTTCCTAAAGATCATCCGATGGTGGACTTGCTGATCATGGACATCCACAAATTCTTTGGCCATGCCGGAGCCCAGATCATCATGTCAAAGTCCAGAGAAAAATACTGGATAATTCAAACCCGACGAACTATCAAGAGAGTGATTCGCGGGTGTGCTATTTGCCGTCGTCACCAGTCAAAACCGGTAGAGGTTATACCAGCAGCATTGCCAAGAGGACGTGTAGAGACAAGTGAACCCTTCCAAACAACTGGAGTTGACCTGTTTGGTCCATTGTTCCTGAAGGATGGCTCCAAGGTTTGGGTGGTCATCTTTACGTGTGCCTATTTCCGCTGTGTGTATTTGGACCCGGTCGCGAGCCTTTCCACTGAAGCTTTTCTGGGGTCACTCGAGAGATTCGTCAGCCTTTACGGTCGTCCCAACACTGTCTACAGCGACAATGGGACGAATTTTCATGGAGCAGTCAACATCTTCAAAGACCTTGATTGGAAGAAAATTGAGAAGGAGAGCAACGTACGCCAGATCCATTGGATATTCAACCCGCCCTCTGCAGCATGGTGGGGTGGATTTTGGGAGCGGCTCATCCGATCAATCAAAGACCTGTTGAAGAGGATACTGAAGACTGCTAAACTCAGTTATGATGACCTACGAACGTGTTTAGCGGGTGTTTGTGCCACAATTAACGACAGGCCGCTAACACTGGTCTCAGAAGACAACAGTGACCTCATCCCGTTAACTCCGGCTATGTTCCTGAGGAGGTCTGTTGGTGCCACTTTGCCAGAAATAGTGGACTCGACATCTTTGCAGAAGGGATACCTACGCATGAAGGGATTGCAGCAACAACTCCAGGAAAGATTCCGTAAGGAGTATATCTCGTTGTTGGTCCAGCGAGGTAGTCAGCCCAAGCGAGACGAGATCCAGGAAGGGGCAGTGGTTTTAGTTGGAGATGAACGAAGGAAACGTTTCCTGTGGCCCCTTGGAATTGTTGTGGAGCTATTTGAGGGACGTGATGGTGTGAAGAGGGTAGCGAGAGTGAAAACCGCGAATGGTTTACTCATCAGGCCCCTTCAACGTCTGTTCCCATTGGAAATCAACTGTCAAGACGCAGGGGCATTGAAGGTTCATCGTACCAAAGCGGAAAAGATTCCAAATAAGAAGAAGCCAACAAAAGGAGCAGATATTCCAAAGCAGCGGATCATCATCAGCAAGCAAGGAAGGATCGTCAAGACTCCAGCCCGATATGGGCAATGGCCCACATAATCTTATTTTACATTTTAAACATTTTTATTATTTGTCAATTTTCTTAATTATACAGTTAATTATCGAAAATTGGGTGGGAGTTAATGTAAGATGTCATAGAGTATTTGTAAAGTGCCAAATATGATGTTAAGCATGCCTTGTGCTAGTTCGCGTTTTCCTATATCTAGCTGGCCGTGGAACTCTCAACTCACCTCACTACTTCTCATTCAACCTTTGAGACAGACTTCTTGACTGCCACTTCTTGTCCAGTGGAGTTTTGACTGTCAACTTTTAGTCAGTTAATTACTTTTAAGTCTTCCTATTTGTCTTTATCGCTAACTCTTATTTAAAACCTAGTTACTTTAGATTAGTTCAATCATTGTGAACTTGGTTATTTGCGAAATTAAAGGAAGTACATTTTATCATTAAAACTAACCACACAAGGTTTTTATGGAATCTCTTTTTACGGGTAGTATTAGAGTAGATTCAACACCCTTTTTACCATAATGTTTTGGGGTGAATTTAATTGAGTTTTGAAATGTAAAGGGGGACAAGCCAGAGTAAAAGTTGATCAGAGCAGTGTAGGCCTCCCAATTATCTTCTTCATTCCAACTGTTCCTGTTAAGTCCCTTCTGGACTCTTTTGAGAAATATTATAATCGTTACCTTTTTATGTGAGAGTCAATGACTGACTCTCGTTCAACCTTTATTCTTGACTGAAGTCTTTTTATGTATTTGTGTAATTACTATTTATGCTAATACCTACATGCCATGAGTTCTACTTCTAATGTAAAATATCTTCGATTCTACGATGAGTTGAATGTCCTTTACTACATGAATCATTACCAAAACTATTCTTATATATTCTTTGTACAACCTTCATTTGACAGCCACTCTTCACTCTTCTTTCGCCAACTCAACTGCCCAGAGCGCAGAGATCAGACCACATTAAATTTGACTTACTAAATTACACCTTCCTTGCTTGTCTGCATACTTACTTATTTCTGAAGTCTCATCCTACCCCATGCATCTTCTACATTTAACAAACCATTCACATTCTCATTAAACTAACACTCGCTACATAATTTTTATCATCATCATACAGTTCCCTATCACCTATGTGAAAATGGAATATACAGGAGCGAAATTTTTGGAAAAAATGTTGTACTTTCAGTCAGTGCTCAGGCCGTTAATTAACGTCCCAGGGCCGTTGATTAACGTCCCAGCTGGGGCCGTTAATTAACGTCCATGGACCGTTAATTAACGTCCATGGGCAGCTGAGACCACTAATTAACGGTCCAGGGACGTTAATTAACGGCCCAAAATACGTTTTTATTGGAAATCAATTTTTAACAAAATATGTTGACACTTAAAATTAGTTTAAATGTTTAACATTTTTCTTAAGCAAATTTAAAAATTTTTGACCGTGGCAATTCTAATTTTAAGTGTCAACATGTTTTTTTAAAAATTGATTTCCAATAAAAACGTATTTTGGGCCGCTAATTAACGTCCCTGGACCGTTAATTAGTGGTCTCAGCTGTCCAGGGACGTTAATTAACGGCCCCAGCTGGGACGTTAATCAACGGCCCTGGGACGTTAATTAACGGCCTGAGCACTGACTGACTTTACGGGAACTTTCTTTTGTTTTTAATTCTAGTACAGTATTCTCCAATGTGTTAAGTGCTTGTGAAAATGAGAAAAATATTGTAATTTTAATTATAAGCGACATATTTGTTAAAACTGCCATATCATCCGGTTTTAAATACTATATTATTATCAGTAGATGAAGATGATACCCTACTGGAACAAAGACAACTAAAATTGGTATATATCTAGTAGTTAGTTGCGTTTGTTTTCGATTTGGTAAACGAGCTTAAAGAATAAACTCCAATTGTACTATATTGTAGTTTTAGATTTTAATTTTTTAATCCTAATTTCCTAAAATGTGCTTTGTAATGTGATGTAATCATTGCCACATAATGGGAATGCAGGCCACGGGTAAAACTTCCCAGAGAATGACCATTTGCTTATATTCTTCTTACACAATTATTACGTCAAATGCCAGTTTGCATAATTATCACTGTGAAGTACAATCCTAAATCCACTTGCAACCAGACATTTACAAAGTAGTTTTTAAAACATTAATTGACAAGGCCATGTCAATTATGCTGATGGGCTCACACATCTCGTAATGCTCAGCTAATGTATTCACCACACGGTCGACCTACTTTTAGTAAAGTAGATTGGGAGGATGTTGCTTGCCAAAAGCCAAATCAATAACTTCTTCAATCATAAATTTAATATAATAAAATATAGCATATATGTGCTTTAGGTGTAGTTTTAAAGGTTCTTTAAATATTTACTTTTTCATTTATCAAGTTCAATTTATAATACTTTTCATTGTAATTTATGCAGTAAAAGTTTTTGAAGAAAATAAATTATGTACTTTCTTTTTGAGAGAAATGAAAAATACTTTTGCGCCATTAAAAGTATGAGTTACTCCCCTAATTATTACCTGATGATTACTAGAATAACTTTTTCCCCTTTCATTGTTAATTGTTCTAAACTTCGGTTTGCTATCGGTATTCGTATTTAGACAAACTTCAGCTCATTATATTATTCGTTTGATGATGGAAATTATTCAGAAAGAAAGTATTATGGACGAGCCCCTTTGCTTTGTAAAGTTATTTTTTAGTTGCTGCTACTACGTAATCATTTCCCCAGTTCGTTTTCACTGGGATGGGAAATCTAGAACTTACTCTCCAGTTTCTAATAAAATTCAAACGGTAATTGCAAATCTAAAATTTAATTGCTTTAAATAATTGTTACATCATTCGAGCCTAATGCATTATTGTTATTATTAAAGGCAACGAGTCTATGTTACCATCTCCTCTTTTTCTACAAAGACATTAAAACCCTGAAACAAATGATGCTTCATGCTATCTTCCTCAGGGACGGGGATGAGAGCTCAACATTGTTACCAAAAGTTTTCTTTCTTGTAGCCGCAACGGCAACCACCACAATGTGCATTTCCTTCCAGTATCTGCTTTGGTTTCGGAAGCCTGATCTAGCTAAAATTGTCAACAGTGCGATTTTACACGTCGGAAATAAACAGGAAAGGATTCTGCAACGAATTGTAAGCTAAAGCTAAATATATTAATTGATACAAATATGCATCACTTAAGTATCAAGTGACATAAGTACCCATTTTCGTTTTGTCAAAGCTTGCAGTTTTATTCTTCGTCATTTGTCTCCTAATGGTTGATGTAATTGGATTTGGAGATAACATATTCGAAGTTCAACAGGCGGAAAACAACGTGACAGAAAATTATAATGAAACGTCATTTTTCTCGTCCTCAGCCATCCAATTTGTTTCTAAACTGGCTCTACTTCACCTAAATTTCTTTTACTATATAAACCATTTATTTGTCTTTGTCCTCAGTTACAGTCTCCTCTGCGCATCTAAAAGTTTCCGGAAGGAGTTGCTTCACTCTGGCAGGAATATAAGCGAAGTAATTTGGGACTTAAATTTCAAACATCCATATTTATTCAATGCTCATTATTCATATAGTTCCGTATATACATACTTTAGGGCACAAAGATTTACCAATGTCTAAAGAGAAAGGTTGAGTTGATGAACAACATTTTCGGCCGACATATACTTTCCATTTATATCGTCACCATTACGTATTACTGCCAATTTCCGGAAATCATTCAGTCACAACACTGCCCCGAAACCTTTATTCCCTTCCTAGTAATCAGTGCTCTCTTTTGGATAGTTGCAGCTGAATTTCATTCCTCAGTCCGTCACACAGTCCTAAAATGGTTTGAGGATTCCTTCTTTGAGCTGAATGGAAAACATGAGGTTGCTAATAACCCAAATTATGTGTTGGAAAACCAGATGAGGTTGATGGCCATCAAACATGAGTTGTACATGGAGCCTATGGCTTTGTCATGCACGTTCTTTGCAGTCACTTACCAATTTCTCAGCTCGGTAAAAAGTTTTTCACATGAATTTAGTGAACATCAATACATTAATACTTTTTAATCAGTTTTTAAACTTGAGCTATCTCCCAAATTTTAGATGCTTGGTCTTTTGGTGACGTATGGAATAATTGTAATTCAAGTACACACATGAAATTAAGGTAAATTGCCCACCCGTGGAAGATGAGGAATACGATAAGAAACAATGTTTCCGAGAGAATGCAGAACGCACAAAACGTACCAAAATAGAACAATTGTGGAAAGAGGTCATTTATAATTCAGTTGTCAAATAAATTTCTAAAAATAAATAAATAAGTGTCCAGGATGAATATATATACATTGCAAGCATGGATAATTTTGAGAAATTTCTTAAGCTCATTCATTATTCACAATATTATATGCGGAATATGGAGCTTCATTATCCAATTATAGCCTAGCCGACTTCAAGCAAGCAAACAGTCTAGCATATACAAACGCATTAAAGTACCTGTTCACTAGAGTCACAAAATGTTTGCATCATCAAACTTGTCATCACTTTAACATTGCCCTTGCTAACCATAAGACGACTACGGTTGGTGGTTGTATCGAGTTAAGTCGTTTTTCATTGAACTCAAAAGTAAAATTTTATAATTATTACTGCTTTTCTCTTATCTTCTCGGCAAACTCAGAACCAACTCACAAAGAAAAACCAATTTTCTTGAAGCTTTTTTATAATTTCATAAAAGGGATGCACTAAAATTCCTTCTAGTAGTCTTTTAACTTAATTAAATCGATCAGCTTACGCATTTTATAAAGCTTGCCTTTGCTTATATTGTTGTACTGTAGGGTGGTCTTGTAAATACGTAAATCAATATTTGTGCAGACAATAGAAATGATGAAATGAAACCACCAAAGAAGAACCACCTCAAAAAAATGCTTTAGCATAGTACAAGTTTGTATTCCACGGGTGATGAATCTGTTTTGGTTCTGTAGGTCCTTCGCATGAGCGGGTGACTGAACATAAGCTAAATTACATGGAAATGAAGGTGAAAGTATGGCTGATTCGGAAGGAGAAAGTACATTTCTGGTTCCATCGCTCAACTTTTTTTACTACATTGCTTTAATTCCATTCAAATGTGAGGTAATTCATGATGGAAAGAGGAAGAAATACATCTTGACATCTCATTTAGCCCAACAGGTTGAATTACTCTCTTTTCTGTAATAATTTATAAGAATCTTTCTTTGGTATTTGGTAACAATTAAAATTCTTATCTAGATTCTATGTGCTCTGTTTCACGCAATTGTGATTATGCAAAACAGTATATCTTGCGTTTTTTGCTCTCTTCAATTTCGGAGTGATTCCGATGAAAGCATTGTAGTTGTATTTGACTTGGTCAGCTACTTAAGTTCGTTAACCTCAAATCTTTTAATGATTCAAGTGTTGTGGATGCAGCGAGATCAGTGTCTTAAAGTTATTGAGTACACTCGCTGCTCTCATATTAAGAAAGCGAACATTATCCAGATTCTGGTAAAACATGTCACAAGAAATAATTCTTGCTTGCGTAATGACGATTGAAAATAAATAAAATATCATTTAAACTTTCATTTCACATCGTAGATATACCTACTGTTAGGAGCAGGTACACTTTGTATGGTTATTACTAGCTGGAATGGTAATGCATTCATTTACTTCAGCCTCCCATCTGTTGACGGAAACCCTTCCAAAGATTGGAGCCAGCTTTCTTTGCAATACGCAATGTATTTTGGAATGAAATTGTTAGTAGTTCTTTCCTGCAACTTTTATTATTTTCCCAAAGCAATACTTTACATTCTACCCTTTGCTTTGAGACAAGTTGGAAAAGAGTTTAATGTTCAACTTCAGAATGAACATGGAGGAATATTGAGTATTCAACAGGTATTTGACTAAAATGTAATGACAGAGTTTGTAGAAAAATGTCAATGAAAAATTAAAACTTTGATTTTAAATTTTTTAACCCTTTTAATTATCTTCAAAAAGGGGATCATACTGCAAAGAAAACTAAGGAGGACAACGGAAGCGATAAAAATGTTGTTTGGTAATCTTCTCCTCACGACATGTGTTGCAACAGGGACCTACTATGCGGAAGTACCATACATTTTGCTAGGAAAACGTGGCGACTCAACAATCGCGTTGTTTATCAACATTATTCAAACCCTTGTGGTTTTCATGACGGCTGCAGAGTTCCATTACAGTGTAACTCAAAGTCTTCGTCTATGATTTTCGAGTTCATAACTAAAATATGTTATTGTGTAGCCTCATGTTTTGTATGTTACCTTTGGAACTAGGTCAACACTGCGCTTCTCAACTGGATCAGGCGTTATACAGAAAATGAGAATGTCACAACGGAAAACCGATTCAAGCTGCTTTCACTTTCTAATGGAATTGCAGAAAATCCTATTGCCATTTCAAACAATTACTTTTCAGTGACATATAAGAATTGCAGCTCGGTAAAGTAGTCAATAGCTTTACGTATTACGTAAAAGATACAAGTATAAATCTAAATTTATTTAATCCGATTGACCTTTCATAGATGGTGAGCATGGTGGTTACTTATGGAATTATTGTTTACCAACTTCATCATGGGAAAAGCTGCCCACCTTGTTACTCTCCAAGTCAATCTGTTTAACTTGAGATATTTATTGAAATACATTCTCGCTTATGAGAAGAAAATTACAGTAGACTGCCTTAAAAGCCACATTCTTAATTAGCTACGAAGCGCACTTGTGGCATTGTGCTAACATCGCAATCATTGTCTTGTTATTTTCATCCACTTCTTACATCATTATACGTATAAACATAGACATCAATTACCCATTCATTTTTATACAGTTTCTCCAACAATTATTGTAAAAGTATGCATTTCATTGAATTATTGAGTACTTTAAAGGGTATTTCTTTAACCTATTGAGTTCAATTTGCAAACATTTACATTTTTAATGGCATATATGCTACTTCTTTATATTGAAAAGCTTTTGGTATGATAATTATCGAGTTTTGAATAAAAAAATTTGCACTCGAAGTGAAATGCAAGTACCTTTTGAACTGTACTATATAGCTTTATTTGTCGTGTATCTATGAAATAAATGATAAACCCACATCATCATTACCTTTCCCCGGAAATTGTCGAATTTACTTTGTTTTTGGATCACCTGAAGTCGTCATGTCCAGCAAACTAATATTACTGAGCTTTTTTTAGTTAAAAATGCCTTGAAATTGAGCTGAACACAATATTACATACTTCCTTAGACTAGTGGGTACTAGTTGGGAATTATAACGGAATCATAATTATTATCTTTAGAATGGAAAAATTCTGCGTTGTTCATATTCTGCTATATTTTTCTAATCTCGTTTTTGGGATGCTTCCACAAACCCAAAATTTAAATGAAATGCTGACCATTTCAAGTGAGGTGGAGTCATTTTTCAATACCTTTCACCACTGTTTGCTCCAACTAACCGTGAAAGATGCATCAGACTGGGAGCCTTACAATGGGATTGTCAGTGGTTTTGTTGGAGTATCTTCTTTTACAATCCAAAATAGAAACGTCTCCAGTTTTCTGTCAACACACTGGAAAAGGAAGGAACATGAGGGTTCCCTTAGAAGGTTCTCAAACTGTTATGTTCAACTTTATCTTTGTCGTGAGCTTCAAGCTGCGTCACGTAATAGTACAACTTGGCGTCACGAATTTGTCTGGCTTATTTCTCCCCTCTACATATCATGTGATTATCACAGTTTGAAGCCTGACCTTGCACAAATGGAGTATCGCTCTATATTTTTTGTCATTTCATCATTTAATCAAGTGCATTTACTTTGCTTGAGCTGTGAACAAGAAAAGAAGCTGACCAACTTGAAAGAATTAGATGTACGTGACATTCAGAGTTACAAGGAAGTTTGGAAGAAGCGCCACTCTAACCTCAAAGGAGTAACAATCTTGATTGATTTCAAGTTGGTGGACTGGTTATCATTGGATACGTGGCAGTGCAACATTTACAAGGGCTACGCAGTCCTTCCAGAAACGTGTGCATACACAACAATGATTAAAGCACTGAATTTTACAGCTCATTATCGTTTTTCTCAAACTGACTTACAAAGTGTGCCGCATGGCCGAGTTTATGCAAGAACAATCATAAATGAATGAATATAACGCTCGTTGGATAACTGATTATAATTTTGATTTGTTAGGGTACGCATTTAGTGCTAATCCATATGCGTATATTATGGTGCTGGACAACATTCCAACCAATTTGCAAGCATTTATTCAACCATTTGACTGGGGGACTTGGGTTTGTTTGGGCAGCGCATCCTTCCTGATTGCCTTGATCTTATCTTTATCGCTACAGTTAATTAATCCAAACGATAGCAACTTCTTCATAATATGTGCATCAACATTCTCAACAATCGGATTGCTGGTGGACCAGCCCGTCCCAAATATGGAAAAACTACTAAAGAACTCGTTTCCTATTTTAATTTGTTGGGCTCTGTGGAGTTTCGTGGCAATCAATTTAAGCCAGCTTTACAAAGGAACGTTGTTTCTGTTCTTGACAAGCTCCCCTTCAGTTTCAATTCCAGACACAATCAGACTCATCCTGAAAGCCGACATGCTGGTGACAACAGAGAGTTCATGGATTAACATAGTGAATGGAGTTCAGACCGAAAGATACTCAACGTTGAAGGACTCAATTTTATGGAGCATAGTGCAAAACCACCAAGAAAACGACACCTCAATTTATGTTGACCTGTACAAAACCTTAGAATGGATTGGGGATGACTATGTAGGTGACAATTCCACAGTGCAACTTCTGAATGGCAAAGCGATTTTCAACAGACATACAAATAAAACGATTGGAGTTCCAGGCGGATTCTTTTTCATTGATATGACGAATAGAGTGACACTCATGAGAACTCAACTGACTTTCTTCACCCAAAAGTGGGTCTCAAATGTGCAGCCTCTGCGTATGATCGGGATGGACAGTTAGGGAAAATTATTTCTACTCTAGATTCAAGTGTAAGCTAGCCCAAATGTATGAATCTGGTTTGTATGAGAGGTGGGCTACATTTTGGGACAAGTGGAATACTGTAGGCGATTTAAAGGAAACTGGAAAAAAACTTTTTGAGCATGACTATATTTTGACAAATGGAATGTCTCTCTCATCAATTCATAATTACGTTTATTTTCATGAGCAGAAGTTTTCTTTAACGCCAGTTTCAGAATCCTTGTGCAAAAAGGTTTTCATTGTGTTGCTGGCATACATTCTCATTTCTCTGGGGTTCTCCAGTGTCGTCTTGTTTGGTGAAGTTTACATTAATCGATATAATTTTTTGATTTAGTCATGAGGAATAAGAGTTATAACAGTCATCCATAATATCAAAGTTACTTTTACAAAGTCTGACGCATGGCCGAATTCACAAATGAACATAAGGCTCGTTGGATAATTGATTATAATTTTAAGCTGTGGATATGAAACTTAATGCAAGTGGACTAGCCAAATTGCATTACAATAGTACAGGCCTACTGCCTTCTCCGTTACGTCCAAAACATATCTCAAATGCTAACTTTGGGAAATCCCAAGTACCTGAGGCTCTACAGACAAGTCCAGATATTGAGTCGCTACTACAATTTGATCCAACAGGATGGACTAGTGATCTCGAACATGGTCCTACTTATGGCAAGCCTGATGTTGGGTTTGTACACGATCGTTTCACCTGGAACTCCAATATCCATTCCGGAGCTGTCACTATTTCTAACATGTGCCGCCGACGACTTTCTCTTTCTCACGTTGTATTCTACAGTCTTGGCACAAATGTATTTGAGCTCAAAGCAGGCTATTAAAGGAAAAGCAAAAGAACGATTGTTTTCCAACTTGATGATAATGCCAAAGGAAAGAAAGTGGATACAACGTTACATGCTTTCACTTCAACCACTCAAAGCATACATTGGCCATGTCAATTATGTTGATGGGCTTGCGCCTCTCGTAATGATCAGCTTCTGTATCAACAAAACTGTTGACCTACTTTTAATAAAGTAAAATGGAGGGGTGTTATATTGCTAGCAAATTATAAATCAATAACATTTTTAAAATTTATACAATCACAATAATTATACGAAACTAACTGTGGTGGGGTTCTACATAAATGATAACTTAATGAATATATATGCTGTAAATTATAATTCCAATCGATCAGTATTCTATTGTAATTTGTACTCAAGCGTTTATCTACATCTATCTCAAAAATGTGCATTTTAACATTTGATAGTTAAAACCAGCAACTCTGATATGTAATGTAAAGAATTCTTGTTGCAAGTGAGTATTTGCAACTTAAGTAAGCAAAATTAAATATGTTTTAGCAATTCCTGACTTCGAATTTGATATGCCCAATTGACTCGGTTCAATTTGATTATCTGTTTCAATGCTATCGAAAAAAATGGATAAATTACTTCCCCAACCTTTGCATACAAGTTTGGTGGATTAGCCATTGTAAAAGCTTTACGTATGACGAAAGTTACAAGTATATCCTAATATTCCTAATGCTTGACCTTTTTTAGATGTTGAGTTACTTACTTATTGATTGAAATAAATTCTCTTGAAAAGAAAATTGTAGTAGACTTCTTTTAACCCACATTTTTAATTAACTATTTAAATTGGATAACTATTACAATAATAAAAATTATTATTACGTTAGAATTATAACTATTAAAATATATTATTATCTTAAAAATTAAAAACAATTATTATCTGGCTCATCCAAGTTCCAATCTTAGTCAATCGAGTAATGCATATTATTATTCCACACAATTCAATAGTATGTTTCTTTAAACAGACTGCTTCTCTGCTTTTCATTCATTTCTCTTTCTTCTCCATTTGTTTACTTTAATTTGATACAAACTGAGACTAAATTGTGAGACATATAACCATCCAATCTTCATTAAATAACATTGCATGCGTCATAAGAGTTTCTTCACATCAGGATACTTTAAACCAAACCATGTTGAGCACATAAATGAGCTATGAGCTATTACGAGCTGGCCATATCTTCATTCCCAACATTGCATTCATATCTGTTCCTTGTCCGGCCACTTTTTAACTTGCCTTTTTGCTTATATATACAAAGCCTGTAATGACTTGTCTGACTGGCTTGGTGAAGCAGCAAAGCTGTTGAGTATACACCGCAGTTATGCATGCAAAGAATCGATAAGCGTGTTTTTATACTGCTGGGAAAACACTCCATAATATATACTTCATAATAAATACATGAGGATAGCTGAGATATATAGCGCTTGATGTTATTTTTGTTATTGTGCAAAAACCAGGGCAAAATATTATGATTGTGCTCAGTTATGAAGTGGATCTCATAGTAGAAGTAGCTTGAATCATCATCATCATGACAGAAGCGAAAATTGAATTGATTCCTGTTATACTTGTTTTTGTAGCAGGATTACTGCTCAACGTGCAAATTCATGGGGTCAACGGGAAGCTCATCAATGTCAAGTACAGGCCTGAAAGTAGCTTCATTTGGTCTTCAACATCAGAAGAATCATTGGAAGATTCGATTGACACAGACCGTGATGAAGTTTTAAGTGATCTTGTTGCGACTGCGAGTCATGAGGGTATCACATAATCCAGATGAGGATTTGAGTACGGTAAATGCCCAATAATTAAACACATTTGAAATTGAAACTAAATCAAAAGTTACAGAATTGACTTGTCACGATTTAGCCGGAATTGATAAGAAAGTACGGATATCCAGCTGAAACGCATGAGGTGACTACCCAAGATGGATTTATTTTGACATTACACCGAATTCCACATGGAAGACATGATAACAGCTCAGACAAACGACGACCTCCAATTCTCCTTCACCACGGGCTTTTTTGCTCCTCTTCCGACTGGATCACAAACACTGTGGATAGGTCACTCGGTTGGTGAACATTATAGCTGGAATGTAACACAACTTTGTTTATAGAGGCGTTTATCACTATTATAAGCATTTTGCAATATTTACAATAGGATACCGGCTTGCTGACTTTGGCTACGATGTCTGGCTAGCAAACGCTCGTGGAAACACCTACAGCCGAAAACATATTTCATTGTCCCCCGATCAACACCAGTTTTGGGATTTCAGGTGAGAAGAAATTACTTTTTATTCTCATCCAAATTAAATTATTGTGTTCATCTAACACTTTCTCACTTTTAGTTTTCATGAAGTTGGCTATTATGATCTACCAGCCTATTTTGACTACATTCTTGCTACAACCCACGAACAAAAACTGCACTACATTGGTCATTCTCAAAGATTTTCGACTTTCATAACTATAATAAAAAAGCTACCCTTTGCCGAAAGTGATACCTTTTTTCTCTTTCCTTGAAAATAGGTCATTCGATGGGAACTATCGTATTTTGGATTGCAATGTCAGAACACCCAAAGTACAACTCAAAAATACATTCCATGTTTGGCATGGGCCCGGTCGCCTTTTTGAACGGCACCGTTTCACCTATTCGCTATTTGGCTGACATTTCTACGGAGCTGGAGGTTTGTAAATTATGATAATTAACGGAGTTTTCGGATGACAAAGTGTTAAAATTATGATGTTTTACAATTTTGAAAAGGAGGCAGAGTCTCTATTTGGTGATCGTGAATTTCTTCCACAAAGCTGTGTGCTGAACGAGCTGAATAGAATACTTTGCGAGAATAAAATCACGAACAAGCTAATTTGTGAGAATATCCTGTTCCTCATGTGTGGTTTTGACAGACCTCAGCTCAATGAGGTGAGAAAATATGACAATTTGACAATGCCTGTTTCTTATGAATAATGTTTTAATTGGTGATGAAGCTGGGTGGGTGTCCTTTTCTATAAAGCGCCTTAATGGAAGGTCCTAAATTATATGAATTTATTTACTAGTCAATGATACCAGTGATAATGGCTCATACTCCAGCGGGCACCAGTTCCCACACAGTTATTCACTTCCTTCAGCTACTGAAATCCGCAAAATTCCGTCAATTTGATTTTGGTAAGCGCCATAACATGCTTCGTTATGGAAGTGAGCAGCCACCAGAATATGATTTGACGAAGGTTACCGCTAAAGTTTCCCTCTTTTATGGACAAAACGACTGGCTTGCTGTACCAAAGGTATCTTAACCGAATTCAAATATTTCTGGTGATTATATGCGTAAGAAAAATATTTATTGCATTTTGTTCTTGATAGGATGTGCTGGAGCTATCCCGCGCGCTACCAAATGTCGTCCTCACATATAAAGTCAAGCTGGAAACTTTCAACCATTTAGATTTTATTTATGCTATTGATATCAACAAATTACTGTATGATGATTTGATTAATTTACTGAAAAAGATGTAAAATCCTTGTATCCTCTCACAGTAATTATAAATTTTAGCAGTTTGTATTAATTTTGTGACGGAAAAAAAAATTTTTCATTAAGTTTGACAATTAAAAGTTTCAAAAACAATGAAAAAGTTTGTGTGATTATTTAGATGGTAGGCATTCTCTCACTAAAATGTGCTTCAAATTCGAAATTTTGCTAATGATCATATCATCATCATATCATTGTTGACAAGAGGATTGTGGACGCACTTTTTTGGATTTTTTAATAAAACCGAAATGGGTATTAGCAAAGTAGCAATAAATCATTAGTCGATTGAGGGTATTGAAATGAAGTAATTTGAAGGTTTATTAATGAAAATCAAGACACGTAAATTTAAAAAATACAAACAAAATATATCAATATTGATGGGCACTGGTCTTAACCAAAAAGGTTTTAAAAACCTTACGTTATCGCTCATAATTAGCATGCATTCACTCAAGCTCGTAACCTTTACCTAGACCTAAGGAATAAAAGTTTGCATGCACATAAGTCAAGTCAGACTCACAAGCAAAGCGTGAAGAAATTCATTTATTGTGTCATTGTATGAGTGAGTCTACTGACTGACTCTACCACTGAACCCTAATACTCATCATTAGTTGTGCTGCGTTCGTGTGATCTGCTTTAGAAGATTTCTGCTTGTGTTGAAGCGTTGCTGGACTCACTCAATATATTTTGCATTGCTTTTTTACAGGATATCTGTAAAAACATATAATATATCCGTTTCATGCCTACCATAGTACATCTAATTTTAGGTACATTCTCTTGAGCGCAGATGATGCTTTCGTTTGCGTTGTAAGGCAAAACGCATTACTCCTTTACAACTATGAATATATGGCAAATGCGTAATAAATTGGAATAGAAATACTTAACTGTATAAACTACTCCACTTCTTTCTTGGAATATGTACTGACTCGCTAAGGTCGTTTTTTGCATTTGCCTTTTCGTTTTTAGCATCACCGACCCTGCCCCATGTGAGTCAGTCAATGGCTCTGCTCTGAGTAAGCCATATGGCTTGTGGTGGTTGCCTTCTTGTCAACATTCATTCATGTAAGCTTGCTTTGGCAAGAAACATTTTCGTCTCTTTTGCTCAATCTGCAAGTGTGATTTTCAGTTAACTAATTAAATTTCTGGACAATGCGATCCACTAACTCGGAATAAAAATTCCTGCGTAAAACCAATGAAAATGAATTTGCCACTGTTCAAATTGGAGGAGAGGAAGGGAGCGGGTGACATTCCAAAGATTCTTGAAGCTGGACAAAAATGCTCTGCTAAAATTGTAAGCGTCTCGTATTATTTTTTAACTTTTAACTTTTTGTATTCAAGATACATGCGTTTGGTTAATACAAAGCATAACGAATCGTTTTAAACTGATTACAGGAGAGCAATGGATTGGGAAAAGTCAGTAGCTTCGAAAGGACTTTTGCTACCTGGAAAATGTCGTCGAGTGACTGGATTGGGGTATTCAGCTACATGCTCGTCATTCTCATCATTTTCAGCATTGGTCAACCCACGTCGGCAAACCAGGAGAGCATCAGTAACAAAGACAGAGCTGATCAGATACTGAAGCAATTACACGGTAATATTGGGACAACGGATGAACGCATTGCTTTGCTATTTAACCTTGTTCAAAAGGAAGATTTTAGCGTGGTCAAGGAAGTGTTAGATGATGCATTTACTCCCATCACCGAACTGCGGGATGAGAAAGAACAATCTTTCATGCATGTTGCCGTTGGTCGAGGAGATTTCAATCTCGTGGAGTATCTGGTTTTCGAACACGACTTTTCAGAAAAATTGAAAGAAGCAGCTTTCACACTCGTGTTGATTGAAAAGTGCATGCAAGACATTCATCAAGTTCCTGTCGATCTGTTTCATGAGAAGTTGAAGATCCTAACCTTGCTCTTTCATCATAAACCAAAGTTGATTGAGTTTGAGATGAGTGGGCTTGAGCTGACTCCTACTCCTCTGCATTTTGCAGTGCAACGTACATTTAAGAACGGGATGCAGCTGGAGTTGATTAAATTCCTGATTGAGCAAGGAGCTGATGTCAACGCAGTGGATGAGAATGAGAACACTGCCCTCCACTTGGCATTTACCCTTCCAGAAAGCGAAGAAGAGGTAACGTGTAACGTAGTAGGCGAAGAAGAAGCTTCCCTTGGTCAAGAGGAAAATAATCTTATGCTGGTGAACGTGGCCCAACTGCTGATTAAAAACGGAGCTGATCCAAATGCACTGAGTCATTGTGGAAGGACGTTTCTACACATCGCTGCTGCGAGCCTTGATCCAGTTAGCTTCCATGACCTGTTTGTCTATTTCATAAAGCTTCCAAACGCGAGATTATCAAGTATCACAAGTGCACAGGGATATGAAAGAACGACTGTGCTCCATGAGGCAGTCTACTTCTTCAA
This sequence comes from Orchesella flavescens, assembly GCA_964034955.1. Classification (NCBI taxonomy): domain Eukaryota; kingdom Metazoa; phylum Arthropoda; class Collembola; order Entomobryomorpha; family Orchesellidae; genus Orchesella; species Orchesella flavescens. The sequence goes on from OZ035957.1 coordinate 25,223,821, forward strand.
CGTTTCATTTGAAACGCTCGAAATTGCGTACCTTATTGACGGCGTTGATTTCAATGCTGTTGATAAAGATGGAGACTCGGTGTTTTTCTATGCGGTTTGGGGTGGGAGGAATGAGCAGTTCCTCAACAACATAATCAAGTTTGGAGCTGATTGGAAAGGCAGAAATCATAAGCAGGAAACAGCTCTTCATATCGCTGTATCGTATGGGAACCTCCCAGCCGTGAAGCTATTGATTGCGCTTGGCAGTTATGTGAATGCAAAAGGGGTCGAAGGACAGACTCCATTAATGACTCCTTTCTACCCTTGTGAAACTATGCCTCACAACACACTTGAGCTGGTTAAAGAGCTTCTGAAACATGGAGCTGATCCCACTATTATATCGTCGAGAGGACAATCATCCATTTCAATGGCTACAACTAAGGTTGAAAAAGGGGAGGTCGACAAGGCTGTGCTTGACTTACTTGAAAATGCTGAGAAAATGAACAAAGAGACCATCAGTGAGAAAGACAGAGCAGCTCATTTACTGAAGCAATTGAGCGGAGATATTGGAACGGATGACCGGGTTGCATTACTATTTAAACTTATTCAAAAGGAGAACTTTAACGTAATCAAGGGAGTCTTGGTGGAAACATTTACTTCCATCACTGAGCTGAGGAATGAGGAAGAACAACACATGTTGAATGTTGCTGTTAACCGGGGAGAGTTCCCTCTTGTCCAGTATCTTGTTTTGAAAGACGATTTTCCAGAAAAATTGAAAGAAGCAGCTTTCACACTCGTGTTGATTGAAAAGTGCATGCAAGACATTCATCAAGTTCCTATCGATCTGTTTCATGAGAAGTTGAAAATCCTAACCTTGCTGTTTAGTCATAAACCAGAGTTGATTGAGTTTGAGATGAGTGGGCTTGAGCGGAACACTACTCCTCTGCATTTCGCGGCGGAACAAAATTTCATAAACGGGATGCAGCTAGAGTTGGTTCAATACCTAATTAAGCAAGGGGCCAATGTCAACGCAGTCGATGAGAATGGCAACACGGCCCTCCATTTGGGAGTTTTCCATCCAGATGTGATCCGACTACTGATTGAAAACGGTGCTGATCCAAATGTATTGAATCATTATGAGAGAACGTTTATACACGTCGCTGCTGCAAACCTTGGTCCAGTTAGCTTCCATGACCTGTTCCTTTATTTCATAAAACTTCCCAACGTGAAAATGTCGAGAATCACAAGTGTACAGGGAATTGAGAGAACGACTTTGCTCCATGAGGCAGTCTACACCTTCGACGTTTTATTTGAAACGCTCGTAATTGCGTCCGGTATTGAAGGCGTTGATTTCAATGCTGTTGATAAAGATGGAGACTCTGTGTTTTTCTATGCGGTTTGGGGTGGGAGGGATGAGCAGTTTCTCAACAACCTAATCAAATTTGGAGCTGACTGGAGTAGCAGAAATAAGAATAAGGAAACAGCTCTTCATATCGCTGTATCATATGGGAACCTCCCAGCCGTGAAGCTATTGATTGCGCTTGGCAGTGATGTTAATGCAAAGGCGGGTGGCGGACAGGTACCACTCGCTGCTCCTTTCACCCTTTGTGAAACTCCGCCTCACAACACACTTGAGCTGGTTAAAGAGCTTTTGAAAAATGGTGCAGATCCCACAATTGAAGAGGATAGTGGATATTCACCCATTTCACTGGCTCAAAGTAAATTTCAAAATGGGGAGATTGACCAGGCTGTGCTTGACCTTCTACTTGAAAATGCCAAGCAAACGAATAGTAACGAGTTATAGGTTTCCAATCACTTAATGTAAAGGGGAAAACAGGTTAATAATCATGACTATAATTTAAATTGGACTGGAGTGTTTGCAGATTTTTCCGCATTTGTAGTAGTGTAGTAGTTTCAAAGTATTTAGACTATATTATATTTTCATTTTTAATGGTGAAACGGGTTACAATAAGTATACGGCAGTACTCTGTTCAGGTCAAAGTTGTGAGGACGAATCTTTACATAATTTATCTAAAGGTCAATAAACGATTAAATGAGTAAACGAATTCATATTCAGGGGCATTATGGAACAACGCGATTTGGTAATAAATATCACATTTGTTTTCCTTTATGACTTTTTTTGATAAAAAATAATTGCTTTGTCAGTGGATAAAATGTTCCTTTGCCAGAAGTATCTTAATTTTCATTGTCTATCGGATTTTAAAACTAGTTGGGTGAAAGCAAAGAACTCCTTAGTATAGGTTGCGGTTGTGACCTGAATGATACCACATTACTTTAAAAGTTTGCTAAAACAAAAAGGTCTGTAACATTCAAATACAAAAGTAGTAGTTTCAAAACAGGAAACAGTATAGCTACCGTTTCCTACTTTCTATTAAATGGGAAATCAACTTTCTTTGTAAATTATTACAAACTTCTTTGTAAAACTTATTAAACCAGCATATATGTTTCTTATATAATAATTCAATAAATGTTCAAAATTTATCAAGTTATTCACAGCAACTAACTGCCATTCGCCAACACGATATATTTGTGCTGAAAATGGTGATTGTGAATAACAATATATATATATTGAAATGTACACCCGTTTTAGTTTTCTCTGATAGCTAAACATAACATGAAAAGATGCTGCTGACTGTGTCTTAAATATCAATATAACTGAAACTGTCATATTGAAAACTTTATTGGTAACTTATTCAAAGCATGTAAATAAATATCTGTTAAACTTAAACCTAGGCTTATTTTAAATACAATTGTAGTTCTGGCGTTTATAATATGTTACCTTATCGTGCTATAAATAAAAAGTTTATTTCTTCCAAAAAAAGGTGTAGGATCGGATAATTTTATGAATTATGACAAAACCCTCAAAGTTGATTTTGATCTAAAATCTCAATGTTTGTTTGAAAATACAACGCTGAGCTCAAAACGAACATTGATTATGTTATATAATGAAATTAAAAGGATTCTTGTGTAGTTGGTGGAGATTTCTACATAACATGGAACTAAAGACCAAATTTAATATTGTCAGTAAAAATATCTTCACTTATCTCAAAATCGAATCTCATCTCAGTTAAGTGTTTACTGTTTGGATAAGACTACGACTATGCTAAACATTCCGTATGTTTTCTTCATAAAAAAGACGACTAATGAGCCGAGCATAGATACAACCAAAAATATATATTAATTATTCAAAATAAACAGGCTCAGAAAGTAAATGTGATGCTTTCTCCAACTTTTTCTTAACAACAACTGTAACCGCAGACCAATGCATACTGATGTCCCCACGACGTTCAGACTTTGGGCCCTCATGGCGAATCATATTAAGGTTTGGCATCCACCTCCAAACATCATGGTCCTCATTTTTTAGCTCCTCTCTTACATTATCAGAAACGACCTCTGATTTCGAACTGAGTATGAGACTTTCCAAGTTGACTCCAACAAGAAATGAAAAACTGGCAAGCGAACCAACAAAGTTATGAATCTTGAGTGTTTTCAGCTTTGGGAAATTCAGTTGTGAGGTTGTGGTCACAAATTCCAAATTCAGTCTCAAGTTAATGAACTCCAATGACTGTGAAACACATTCAAGACCTTGCAGTACTTCCACCGCATCAAATTTGTATTTACAACTTCGTTTTGATAAAAATCTGATCATTCCCAACGGACTATCCAACTCCTCAGTATGAGGAGCATCCACTTCACATGGTCAATTCTTGAATCCCACTTGAATAGTTTTCAATTCACAAGTCAGACGGTTGAGTTTCGTCAAGTCTGCCACTTCAAAAATTTCAATGCTCAGGTCCTCCAAATTCCGAAACTTGGACACTAATGCAAACTCCGAATCATGGCTTGCTATTTTCAGCTTCTTGAGGTTATCTCTGACGCAACATGACCTGAGTACCTCACATGCTATTGATGGGGCTACAAAACTAGATGTTTCAAAGAATTCCAGTCTTTCTAGCTTTGGGAATCTGTTTTTCTTCTTTCTCAAATGGTCTGCAAATAGCTTCTCAATAACAACCATATTTGCGGCATCAAATGCTCGAAACATAAATGACTCCACTAACAGCGTTTTCAAATTCGGTAGAAACGTCAGTATTTCATGAAGATGTGGCAGCATCGTTTTGAAACTGTCCGTCACAAGTATATCATCCAAATCAGACCAGGCAATACGCAAATACCATACTTGACACCCGAATCGCTGGAACAAGCGCTTTCCAGCACACCAAAACTCCTCACGTCCAATATTTCCTGCCCAACGGATACTTCGTCCTGGGTATGGGTTTCCTGTATGTTCCTCCATAGCTTCCAAAAACTCATCAATTAATAAACGATGGCCAAAGTATTGCTGAAACTGGAACTTGATGTTATACCCATCATTTAGATCATCATGGGAAGGAGGATTTTGAATCACATTGTCCACTGCTATTTTCCAAGTCCGACACACCAAGCGACATTTTAGGATATCGTTTTTGGATAGGCTCCCTCTCATCAGTTGAAATACCTTCAGTTTAAGGGGAAGTTATAGAACCCTTTTTCTATTCAAGCAATAAATTAATATCTCCCATAAGATTGTGCTCACTTGTGGACGAAGGTACTCGGAGCGACGGATGTGAATGCTTTCGCTCAGTTGGTGAAAAGTACTAGTTGCTCTCATGCAGCTAAGCAAATCCTGACAATTTAATTTTTCGAAAATAATATGCCAGACCTGTCAATAATAAAAGAAATTAAAAGTAGAGATACGCATTGAAAATTATATACTGAACATAAACTGAAATAGGCGAATAAAAGTTGGAACAGGTTGATGGTGATGATTGACTTGCCACTTCGGGGAGCACTTCCAAAGCATGCAATCCTTCATTGTGAAGAAATTGTGCTTTCTTCCTTGAGGTACCCTTTTCACGCCTTATTAGCCGCCAGAGAAAGTGAAAGCATGAAAACTTTTTCATTTTGTTAGAGTGCACGAAAGGTATATTTAAACTTTTTGGAGTGTTATGTAGAGATTTATAACGATTGGCGATAATAGCATAATAGTATTCATTTAATGCTGTTGAAAATTATGGCAGCGTTCTTAATTTTGTGAAGCTGTTTCCATGAGTTGTATTATGAAATTATAACATGATATAGTAGTTCAATCATAGTGATAAGAATAGCAAATGACACACGGCTACAGCAGCAGCAGCACATGATCAATAAAAAACGCAGTTTATTCTAATTCCTTTGATTTATCAATTTAACAAATCACATAATTAAAAGCTATCATATATCCACGAAAATGCAAGGTCAAATGTTGCGTCGGTCTGATGCGTACAACATACAACGACACATTATTGTATTAAACATTTTATATCACACAACACATTATTTAAAAATAACAAGGCAATAGAGATAATCGACAAGTTAGAATTAATAGAAGATTCAAACACAACAAAAAATATTATACATAATTGTCAGTCAGTGTCCATGTCTGAATCAATATCCACCACCCCCAATCCCCTCTTTGCAACCGTTTTCTCAGGCCATTCTCCATCGAACATGTCATCTGAGTCAATTGATTGATTGATTGATTGATTGATTCATCTTTATTCAAGTGTTATTCTGTATCAGTACAATATAGCCTGATTTCCATACAGTAACACCATATAAATAATACTTTCATTTGATAGATATAATTTGGATATAATTTTAACGCTCACTAATAATAAATTCTTTTGAGATATTAACAAAATTTTCGTATGTATAATCAGAGCACCATACAATTTTATCACCCAGTAGATTCCATTCAATTATGGAGCACCTTTTTACAGAGTTTTTAAATTTCTGCGATTTGAACCTACAAACATTTAGCCTTGGGAATAGATCTTCGTTATCACTTCTAGTTTTTGTAACTGAGAACCAGTCTTTATATAAAAAGCTTTTTCGATTTTTGAACATAAACTTCAGAAGATTATGTCGCCGTCTTTCACCGATGGTCAAAATATCACATTTATTTAAGAGCGAATAGTTGTTGGTAACCTTCTTTTTCTCCAGTTTGTCCTTCTTCTTCAGTTTCTTACCCAGCCTGGGATAGTAGAATGAAAGTAAGAATCTGTTGATTTTGCTTTGCAATTTGTCTAACTCTAGGTTTGATTGAACGCTCCAAATATTTAAACCGTAATCAATTATTGTTGTTACATATGCAGACATAAATATTTTGAGAACATTTTCAGACATAACATTTTTTAGACTATACATTTTCGAAAGCGCAGCAGTCATTTTTTTATCGACATTTTCGTAGTGTTTTTTAAAATTTACAGTTGAGTCAAAGTCCACCCCCAAATATTTAAACGATTCCACATATTCAATAGGTTGATTGTCGATTTTAACAGATGGAATTTGTTGTTTTTTCCATTTGACATCATTTGGTTTGTGGAATATCATTGCTTTGGTCTTTGGGATATTTATTTTTAACTTGTTCTGGTTACACCATTCTTGAATGTCCGTCAAGCATTCATTCATTTCTGCAACTCCCGTAGCAATATCCGTGCACTTTTTAAATACTACAAGATCGTCAGCATATAGAAAGTAACCCAATTTTATGGCGTCTACAATGTCATTAACATATAAACTGTAGCAGATCGGACCAAGGCAGGATCCAGGTGGCACTCCTGATTCAATTTTAAAATAGTCCGACCTAAATTCGCCATTTTTAACTCTAAACACACGGTCTGAGAAATAACTATGAAGTATTCTGATTAGTTTAGGTTGAAGCTTGAAGTTCTTCATTAACTTAAGTAAAAGGCGCTCTTGGTTGACTGAGTCGAACGCCTTTGAGAAATCTATGAAAACAGCCACTAATTTACCATTTGTTCCGTCGATCGCATCATATATTTCTTGAGAAAATAACGTCGTTGCGGTGTTACATGATCTGTTTTTTTCGAAAACCATGTTGGTTCGGATCCAGTTGATCTTGAACAGCTTTTATTAACCGATTATTTAATATTTTTTCAAAAATTTTCACTAGAAACGTTAAGCAAAATATTGCTCTATATGAGCTTGGTTTACTCCTGCTTCCTTTACTTTTATAAAGTGGGCGAACATCCGAGGCTTTAATGCAGATAGGTATAATGTTTGTTAGCCAAATTATATTGAATAATATAGCCAATGGTTTGGATAGCGCAGTTGCAAACTGCTTGAAAATTCGGTTTGGAATGTGAATGGTTGACTGGCTACCTTTGTCAATATCAGCAATAGCTGAGGCTACCTCCGATTGCGTAATATCAGAGTCAACAAAATCAAAAACAATATTTTTTACAATGTCATCCTTATCTCTTTCAAAGTTTTCACAATAGCTACTGACTGTATCATTGAGGTTCAATGTGTTCAATAATTTGAAGTTTCGGCAAGCGGTCCCAAATCTCATGGCATTTATCAGCTAACTCATCACGAATACAGTCGCTGTCTTCAGGTTCCATTGATGTAATGTAAAGCTTCTTCAATGCACACAGTGTTGGAATGCAAGAAAGGGATGAGTCCGAGTACTCCTCTATATGAAGTTCTTCCAAACGTGGAAAATCCAAGTTGACCATTGCGTTCTCCAATTTAGCAGTAGCGATTCCCACCGTCAAGTTAACACACTCCACGGTCTTTGCGAACGGCTCCAAACCCTTGAACCAATGCACGAGACTGAGGCACAACCTTCTCGAATTGCCACCGTACTCTACATCCAACATTTTCAAAGGACACTTTAAGTTTTTCAGAGTCTGAAAATCGGACATTTCATTTATTCCCAACCTCACAAACTCCAACTTTGGCAGCTCAATATTTGCACCAAAACTGTGTTTGGAAATGCTCAATCGTTTCAGATTCTTGCTAGCCCTGAGAATCGCATTGACCATAAAATTAGCTGAGGTCTTCCAAACATCTAACGTTTCCAGGTTTTCCAAAGTAGTAAAAGGGGTCGTGTACAAATCCATACTGGCACTTGAAAAACCGCCGTCTTCCAACATGAGAAATCCATTAATCACAAGAGTTTTTAAGTTGATGAGGTACATGAAGATGTGACGAATGTCGGGCAAGATATTCTCCATGCATTGCCCAACTGCTGGAGCTGGACCGAACACTGCAGTGGATATCTGAAGGTGCCAAACTTGCGACCCGAATTGCCACAACAATAACTTTGCAGCATACCAATTGACATCTTTCAACAAGATACTCCTTCCAGGAAATGGGTTCTCAACGGGGGAAGTGGTTCCCATCGCTTGCAAAAACTGGTTGATTTTGTCCACAGTCGTAAACCGCTGTTGAAACACGAACTTGAGATTCCACTTATCGCTTGTAACCAGTGGCTTATTCTCATCATAAAATGGTGCGTTTTGAATCATCTGATCCACTGCTACCCTCCAAGACTTGCACACTAAACGCAGGTTGAAGACATCCTTTAACGTCAAGTGCTTTAGGATCTTCCGAAGCACCTGCAATTATCAACAAATCTTGTATTAATAATAATAAAAGTCATTCCTTAATTAAGGGTGAGTGATTTGATAATTATAATTACTATATACAACATTACACACACCACAAAAAATGAATGTTTTTACCTTTTCTGGAAAGGCTGGAGAAGGTTCCAAAGTCACACTGGGAAGTGGTGCCAACGACAACGGCAAGGTATTTTGCGACGCCATGTTCAACAGCTTCACCAATTTTTCTTGTACAAATCTCCTCCTACCACCTGTTAAGATAAGTAAAGTTTTAGGTAAAACAATCTCCACAGAACTCGCCCACAACCAAAACTACAGCTTTCCACTGACTAGTGACTTTTGAAAAAATGGAAACACTGAATTAATGCCCAATTGTCGTCCAGTCAATAAAAACGTCCAAAAAATGCACCCAGCAGTAGTGTGGGTGGACCACTAAATAAAATGAGTCTTGCTTGTTGTACTTACCACTTGTTGCGTAAGAAAGAGCACAGACGAAGAAGCAAGGTGGAATGGGAATGAACGAAACGAGAAAAACAAATAAAACACCGCACCGACAGTGCAGCTGACAGCAAAAAATTTAACAACGGTTTGTGCTTCACATGTCACGTGCACTACAAAAAATGCACTCTAAAATGTTCTGTCAGGATAGGAGCGAAGCGAAATGACTGCCTGATGTTGTTTTGAAACTGAAGTGGTTTCTGGATACTTCTAATTATTATGTACCTTTAGGTATATATTGAAAAGACTCAGGCTGTCGTCCGTCTGTCTGCGGGCACGATAACTCAAAAACGGTTTCACTTTTTGGAATTCTGTTTTCCCTAATCACTATATTAGGTCAAAAGTAATATCGAGTTCGAAGATATGTCAAATCGGTTCATGATAATTACTGGGTCAAAGGTCAGGTCAATGTTTTTGAATAGGAAGGTACGGGTTGTGATATATCAAAATGAAGGTACCGCTGAGAGTAGATCCGTGATACTGTTTTCTAACCTTTTTGATAACCCCAGTGTGACCTATGACCCTGATAAGATTAAAATATAGCTAGGTACGGGTTGTGATGTATCAAAATGAAGCTACTGCTGAGAGTAGATCAGTGATACTATTTTTGAAAGTTTTTAATGACCCCAACGTGACCTATGACCATGAAAAGGGCAAATATTTTTTGTAATAGTAAGGTATGGGTTTTGATACATCAAAATGAAGGTACTGGTGAGACTAGATCAGTGATGCTATTTTTGAAAGTTTTTGATAACCCCAACGTGACCTATGACCATGATAATGTCAAATATTTTTACATAGCAAGATATGGGTTGTGATGCATCAAAATGAAGCTACTGGTGAGACTAAATCAGTGATACTATTTTTGAAAGTTTTCATAACCCCAGCGTGACCTATGACCATGATAAGTTCAAATGTTTTTCACATACATCAAAATGAAGGTAATGCGGAGACTAGACCAGTGATACTATTTTTGAAAGTTTTTGATAACCCCAACGTGACCTATGACCATGATAATGTCAAATATTTTTACATAGCAAGGTATGGGTTGTGATGCATCAAAATGAAGCTACTGGAGAGAACAGTTCATTAATGGGGCTCCCAAATTCTTAGGTGACCTTTGACCTTATTAAAATAAAATAAATTCTAGAGGCGTGGATCACTCAGAAGGGGAGGGGGAATTGGGAAATTTTAAAGGTACATCATTACATCTCGATCTGTCGGGTTTATTTATAATCCAGTTTTGCTCATTCTTTACTGGAACACCAAAAACACATAAATGGTTCTTTTCTTGGTTCCAAATGCAAGAGCGTAAAGTTCTCAGTATTGGTGTGAGATATGTAAAATAAAGTGCACACAAGTCGTGGAAAGCGTTGACTACACATTGAAGATGTTTGCATGATAGGTTAATTTCCCAATTTTCCCAAGACCTCCCATTTGTGATTTAATATTTGCAAGAATTACTGTTTTTAGTTTATTAAAATCACAATAAATATTTAACAAGAACCGTGAAAATGGAACGCTGGCAAGTTATCCATGTCCAGAGAAATCTGCCTGACCTAGTGCGCTTTACTAACTGCAATCCTTCATTTCTTGCCATTTTACTACAAAGAGAGGTGTTGAGTGCCAATGACATTTCCATGCTGGAAGCAAAAGGCAATGCAGAGGGAGGCATAGCTGAATCAAATTTGCTTTAGAAAATTTTTATATCTCGCCATGGTGCATTTAATGTGTTAATTCATGGACTACGAGAAACAGTGCAAACAGGAAGTCTTCGAATTCTTGAACCAGCGTATGCAGCTGGAAAAAGTGTGTATATTAAATTGGGCCAGATCACTGACACAACTGCTACATGGACTGATCTTTCTGATTCCCTTAAAATTGAATTGGAAAACAAACTTGTGGAGTTTCAAGGAAAACTGTTACACTTGGCCAATTAGCTAAATATTACGATTTAAGCAATCTTGATGGAAGTATTTTAAAGAATTTGACGAAAGAAAGTGAGAATAATATTCCAATTGTTGTGAACAACCAAGTTCCTTATCAGTTGCAGTACTACGTTCACCGCACAATTGAAACTAGGAAGAAGCTCAAACCTGAGGTATTCAAGCACGCCTGTAAAGACTTGTTTGTTGTCCAGGGCGTGGAAAGAAAAGTGTTATCTTGCTTAGCTGGAGGATATGGAACGGACGTTTCTGGAAACCAAATCCAACGGTTAACCGTGCGCTTCATTTTGCTCGAATATGAGGGGGACTTTGAAAGTATTTGTAAACTGGCCAGAGCCAGGGAAAAACCTGTCCATTGGATAAAATATCAAGCAAGTCAGTCATCATATGAATGGGTCAAGTCATCAGGTTCCGTCCATAATCTACAGAATTATGTTGACACTTCCCAAGTTCAATTTGGGGAAGAGGAATTAGGACAAATGAAAAACAAAATTAACGTGATATCCGATTCCCCTGGAATGGGAAAAACAATCCTTCTTATCAACATTGCTCATACCATTTTGAAAGGGGATGACACCAAATTCATACGCTTTATAGTTTTAAAGGAAATGGTCCAGTCGTTGGGAAATCAGAAGCAAATAAACCTTGACGAAATTGTGAGCTTCTTAGCTGAGCAGTCTTCAGAGTTTGAATTTGGAAGGAAGCTTATGGTAAACGTTATCAAATCATTACCATGTGTGCTAATGTTTGATGGATTTGACGAGGTCCTTTCTCATTAGATAAGTATTGCCTCACAGATTCTGAAGCTAGTGGCTATCCTTAAATATGCACAATTATTCGTCACAACAAGGCCACACATGCGGGAAGAGCTTGAGAACTCACTGGAAGTGCTTGGCTACACAATTCTGCCATTTGATGATGCAAATCAGTTGAGTTTTTTACTTGGTTATTGGAAATTAATGGGAGTTGAAAGAAATGAGTCAGTAGAGCAGTTTGCCAAGTCCTGTCTAAATTCGTTAAATCGTGAACTGAGTGATTTAGAAAACCACATAGCAGGGATTCCACTCCAGTGTAAAATAATCCTCGCAGAAGCATACACAGAGCATGCAGAGCGGTGTTCCAAAGTTGGCTACGATTCCTATCAACAAGATCAACAATCAATCACATCACTAACATCCGTTTTTGAAATGTACAAAAGGCACATAAACATGCGGTTTGAGATGATTGATCACACTAAAGGCTTCTTTTTAGAGCGCTGGAAATCATTGAAGGGGAATAAGAACGCTATAAAACGCTTACATACCTACCTTGCACTGAAACTTCTGTTTCCTGAACAAGCAGATGAATTCAAGTCATTAAACGACAAGTAAATTTCACAGTCATAAATTTGTAGACTAGGGCTTGTTGAAGGAACTCACTCCAATGGTGTCCGATTTGTGCACCGTACCTTTGCAGAATATTTGGCTGCATGGTATTTTGTAGAAAAGTGTGGGAGTCGAAAAAAAATTATTTTTCAAGAGATATTGAGTACGAGTCGAAAGGTGGAAGAGTTCCAGAGCCCTGTCGGGGATTTCACACCAATTTTAACATTCCAATTCAAATCCCCAGTGGTTTGTTACTTTATAAATGAGTTTACAAAAAGACAGGATCAACAGGATTTTGAGGGCCTGATTAACAACTTGACATCATCATCATTGCTCCGCAAGCAAGTAGTCCCAATCATTTTTGCATCTGCATATCACAACTACGCCCATGTGTTGATGGGTTTATCCAAACATTTTGTAGCTACCAATCTGCAACAGCAGGAGTCTCAAAAAATTACCAAAAGTTGCCTTCTCCTCATAGCGGCTAAATATGGAGATGTGGAACTCATGACGATATTGTGTGAAAAGTTTGACATGAAAAACATTCCGTTCAAGGCCGCTTATAACGAACCGGCTTTTAAGATTTCACCTTTGCATATCGCAATACAAAGGGGCGCAGGTGGATTTTCATGATCTTGGTGTCAAAATGATCACAATAAGTTTGTAAAAGTCACTAGGATGCGCACTTTGCGGAAGTTTTTGATTTCATAATTTTACAGAAAAGTTATTTCCAAAAACCCGCCTAAAACTATGTTTTTTAAACGTAACTATTAAACCACCCACTTTAGAGGTCTGAAAGTTGTCTTATCGGATTCTCCATGTTAAATTTGATATAGAACCATGGAAAATATGCTCGTCTTCGAAAAAAGGTACCCCAAACTTTGTCAGGTGAATCTCAATCATACATCACGGTGCATTTGAGTTCGCTTTTGAAGAGTGTGAGGGACTCAATCCAACTATCATTCAGTTGATGGAGCAACACGGGCTAGTTATCACAGGCAAAATAGCGGATAAAGTATTAAAGGGGGCATTTAGTAACACTAACTTAAAACTCTACTCAAATGGGATTGAAAAAGCTCTATGCAATATATATGGGGTGCAGGAAGCTGCAGTTTTTCACTCACATATTTCATGGGATCCCTGGAAATTTCAGAAAGTACTGGACAACTTGCCTGAAATCATCAACTATACAAAAGTCACTTCACTCTTGTTGCAACAAGCGAGAGAATTCCAGCTACTCAAAGAAAGTGACGTGGTAAGATTCTTGGATTTTTTTAAAAGTTGAAACAAGTCAACATTAAATTTGTAAAATAAATGAAAAATATTTATTTTGGTTTTACAGGGGGATATTGAGCAGACTAAAGAGTCCTTTAAAAGTTGCCGTTTTTTCGAGCTGGTGCAGAGAAATAAGGGATCATTCCAAAACCTTTTTATGAGTTTATTGTGTGGAAACGAATTCCACGCCTTCTTGCTTCTGAAGTCGTATCTGAGCACAGCTGAGAGTGACGGAAGCGTTTTCGTAACTGCACCTCCAGGTGTGACACAGTTCAAATGCTCTGAACAGACTAAAATGATTGTTCTCCTCTCAAGTAACCTTGAATTAACTAGCAGAAGAATTAAAGAAACTTCTCAAACTGCCAATTTGCTCATCCGTGTTATTGGGAAGTTTGATGTAGCCTCCCAACTTCCGATTGACAAACTAGCCATTTTCCAATCCAAGACTTTCACTAATGAAAGCATCAGCAAATTGGAAGAATCAGTTACAACAGGTGGAAAAATTATATGCGTTTGCAGTGAAGTGATTCAAGCGAACCCAAACTGGGAGATAGATTCATTTGAATGGGAAGATGTTTCAAGGAAATTTTACAGCTTGTTACGTTGTACATTCGGCTTTAGCCTTTTCAATTTCACTGACTTGTTCGCAACACCCAAAATCATGCAAGAATTTCCAGAGTACTTGTTCAATTACTTTAAAAGTGGGGATGTGTTCATGATGACTGATTTTAAAGGGGGGCACCAGATTAACAAAGTAGATGGCACGCACTTATCAAATAAACTTTTTCATTACTTTCTTCCTGACAAACTTGTATTTTTAGGCCTTAAGAAAAGAGAGCTGAAAACGTTTGCGAAATATGGACAGAAAATAGGATGCATTGGTGAAGACATTGATAAGCTGGATTACATAGTAGCAGGGAATCTAAATGAAAGTGAAGAATTTCTTAAAGAAAACGAGACTGAGCAAAACGTGCATTTAATTCATTATAAGGAAAACAATTTTTGTCTAGTTCGAACATGGGGAGAAGACATTTACATTAAGAGATTTGTTGAAAACCCGCAAATTTTTAAGAACTTTCCAGTATGCGAGTGTGAAATTAGATTTGACCAAGTGATTTTCAACTGCACATTTGGCCTTGAAGTAACTACGTGGAAAAATATAACTGTTGAGTATTCAACCGCTTTAAATGAGCTTCTACCAAACATGCTGGAGCTACTCCAATTACAAGATTTCATTGAGCTGACTGAAGTAACAAAGTTGCTGGAGAAAGTTTTTGGGAAGCGTATCCCAGAAGAAGTGCTACAAGAGCATGAGGAGGAAATATCTAAAAAGAATGAGAAATTTGAAGAAGTTGAACAAAAAATTACTCAACTTCTCTCCTATTTAGACATTAGTGACAAGGAATATCAGGATCTAGGAACCGTGGCTGAAAATACCCTCTTCCCACGAAGGATTACAAATCAGGGAATAAAAACTCTTGGGGAGGTTCCTCATCGCAGGCTTATTAGCTCAAAATGAAGAGTCGCTGGTAGTTGTTAACCAATCATTGTCTTGCTATTTGGTTGCAAATTCTTTAGTTAAAAACGAACTGACGAGGGAATGGTCAGGGTAGTACCCCACGGAATTGGCTGAGATTTTGCACGAACGAAGCTAATACTGTTAAATTAACTCACACGAAGTGTGAGGTCTCCATGGCAAACTATCTCTGAGTTACAGCGCTTGCAAAATCCCAAGATCGAGTTTTCAATACACGGATGGTTGTTCGCATAGTGCTTCAAAGGGCTGGTTTGGGTCAAATTTTCTTAATAATAAAATATTTAATCCTTTCCATCATTTTTGTAATCAAAATATTTGATTTTGGTCAACTTTTCAAATTTTGTGGAATTTGAATTATTCGCAAAGGGGGGACCACGTGTAACCGAACTTTCTCCATGTTAAATTCCATAAAGAAAACTGTAAATTTCGAAATCCGACACGAAAAAAATAGTTTTTATTGTAACTCGAAAAAACGTGGCCATGGAGTCGAGGCACTTTAGCTGGCTTAGTTTTTGATCAAGATCTCTCTCCACGCCAACTTTCAGCCAATTCTACGTGTTACAGACCTGGTCCTTCCCTCGTGAGTGAAAACCTTGTACGTGACTTTTTCCGAAACTGCATTGAACCACACAGCGTTAGAAAGCCAATTCCATACTTTTCGAGCGGAATTGATACTGATTTCTTGGATAAGTCAACTATTAAATTTCAAGGTTTTAAAATGGAGTCCTACAAGTTCGCACATGGACAGTTACTTAAGTTTGTGGAGTCCCTTGCCATCAACAATAGTGATGTGATTCAAGATCAATTTAAAAAACACATTCCGTCTAATTTCATCGTGCCGTGGGTGCAGGCTTGTGTCCTTGCAAATCACTACAATTTACTGCAAATTTTAGTTTCACTGGAATCTTACGCACCTTCCAGTCAGTCTGAAGAAGAGACGATTATTCTCGCTGTACTTTATGCTGAAGTTTCAATAATTAACCTGTTAATAGATAAGTTTAATAAAAAAACAAACAAGAAAGTTGAACGTATCACGCTTAATTTAAGTGACAAAAAAATGGAAGACGACAAGAATGTTGATCAAGACGCCCCTCCGCCTAAACGATACAGAAGTGACAAAAAAATTGAAGAGGACGAGGAGAAGAAAGATGCTTCACAACCAAATTGCGATAAAGAATTTCAAACTATTTCACTTCTTCATCTAGCTGCTTTGAGAGGGAACTACTTGGTTATGGAGGACTTAGTGAACAACCATTTTAAAAGTAATCTCAGTCAACTCCAACTACGAGATACACTTTTCTACACCATTATTGACACCCAATATCAACCACTTATTCAAATAGAAGAACGAAAACGCATAATTGACGAGCTTTTCCTTCAACCCTCTTCATCATTTATAAGCCAAATAGAAGCCAACAGCTGCCATCCTTTTTTTGCCCCAAATATTCACATAGATTTACTTTTAATTCTTATTGACAAAGGCCTTGAGGATGATTTCTCCTTGCGAACTATTCTCCATTTTTGTCCTGCTTACATGACTCCACAACAATATCACAGACTGATTGAATCCTTATTTACCAGAGAAAAGGCCGAAATATTCCATTCAACTGGAAAAAGTAAAACAACACCGCTTCATAGGGCAGTGCAACACTTTGAACCACTTAAATTCACCATTCAAGTGTTCGAATCTGCAAAATTTGACTTCAACAAAGGAATCATATTTACTGCTGCAAAGCATAAAGAGCGGAGTGCATGCCTGTTGGAATCATTAATTCGAGCTGGGGCAGATGTCCACAAACAGGATGACTATGGTTGGTCTGTGCTTCACCATGCTGTGTTTGGTTACCACTTAACTGCGTTGAGATATTTCATTTCCCAAGGATGTGATGTTAATGCATCGAATTCAGACAAGAATGCTCCGCTTCATCTTCTATTGAAACGGTTGAACCGGCAGCTGAAGAAGATAACTCATGAACTCGTCCAAGCGCTAGTTCAAAATGGAGCAGATGTCAACGTTGTTGGAAAGGATGATTGTACTCCATTGTCAATTGCGGTTGAAAAAAATAGGTGGCAACATTTAGAAAATTGTACGTTAGAGTTAATAAAGAATAAGGCCGGAACAAGTTAAAATTAGTTGGTCAGAAAAATATTAATCTAAATCAGCATCATAACAGATCCAATCAAATGTTATATTAAATCAATGAAAACAGAACACTTTTTGAATTGTAAAACAAGTGATTTTTATTGCTGTTATTTGTTAAAATAATGTTTTAAAATCGAATCAATGTATTTTTTAAGCAAATTGCTACAAATTTTATACACTACATCTGCATAAATTGTTAATTCATATCGAAATTCATAACATGTCATAATAATTTATTTCACATGCCTGAACTGCAAGTTCTGTTCTGGATGCGCATTATACTCTCCTCTATTTCACAAAGTCTGAATTGTTAGTCACCAAAAGTTTGTCTCAAATTAATCCCAACATCCATGTAAAGAGTTATTGCATCTTGATACTGCTTCGTTTCTTCCAAAACCTTGGCAATTTTCAATTTAACATGAAATACAAAATGATGGATGGTCAATGTCCCTGGATGAATGATTCCAGGATTTCACGCATGCAAGCTAGAGCATCCTTACACATTCCGATTTTTGACCAAACGATTGCTATATCCAACTTAATTTTCAAGACTTCATGATCCTCACTCCCACTCTGGTGCTTTACCTTTCTGTAAATTTCGTGGTGGATGAGTAACGATTCATCATATTTCTCTTGCTCACTCATAATATTTCCAATAACATTTAGTATGAGCAATGCATCAACATTATCATCATCAAGTACTGCTTTCACTTTCAGCTCATGAACTTGCTTAGCGATATCTAAGGCCTCTTTATAGTCACCTTTAACACAGAGTAAATACGCGTAGTTATGCAAAATAGTATGATTCTGTAAAAAACTTTTGTCGTAGTTTGCCAAACTCTTGACCTTGTCGTAAATGCTTTTTGAAAGGGATATCGCCAAGTCTAATCTACCCATGTTAAAATGAAGCATCGAGAGATTATGTTGGGCAACAAGAACTTGTTTGTAAGATTTACCGAAAAGCTCCGTATATCCATCAATTTGCATTTCCATAGAAGGTCATTGCTTCACTCTAATTTCCAAAATCTTTTTGAAATTTGGCACAATGATGAGTAACATCGATTGTTTTTTTTAAATATTTTCTCGAGACCATTTTTTCGTTTTGATATTTTGTAGAATATCTAAAGATTCCCTAAACCTTCCCTGTCGTCTCAATATTCTGGCACTGTATTGTAAGCAAATATTAAAGTAAATAATAAGACACAATGTTATTATCAAAGACATCTAGCTTTAAACAGAAAGCTTTCTCTTACACAGTTTTAGCGTTTTTCCTATCAGTATTAGGGATCCCTCATGTCAGCGGAGAAAAAATCTTGTTCATCTTCCCTTTATCTTCGAAAAGTATGGCTAATATATTTGAGCCTCTGGTAAAAGGACTTGCTGAAAGAGGTCACGAGTTGAAAGTTGTCACTCCAGTCCACATTGACATTCCTAACAATGCCAATTATACTGAAATTAGACCAGTAACTCCGGAATTTTTCAGTCAAGACTATCCTGAACCTTTTGGAATCCGTCGGCAAAGCAAACTATTCAGTTTTCCTGTAAAACTCAATATAAAAGGTTGCCACAAGGTTTATGAAAATTCAGAGTTTAGAAATCTTGTAAATGAAAAGTTTGATTTGATTGTAATGAACATCCTTTTCCATGATTGTTTTGCTGGATTGGTGCATAAAATTGAGAGTCATGTAATTCTTTTGAGCACGCTGCCACTCACTACCGTATACACTCAGATGCTCGGAAATGAAATGCCGTCATCCTTTGTCCCAGTTATATTTTTGTCAGATGGCTCCGATAAAATGAATTTTATTCAGAAAACCAAGAATTTTCTATATAATTTATACATGATCCCGGTGGTGGATTTTTGGGGACGTCCTCCAATGGAAGAGGATTTGGGACAAGATTTACCATCCATAATGGAAATGTATTGGAAGCAGATGAGCATGATATTTATAAACTCTCATTATGCGGTGGCATCTCCAAGACCATTACTGCCCTCCGTTGCTGAAATTGATGGCATTCATTGTCAGCCAGCGAAACCATTACCAAAAGTATGTCTAAAAACTGTGCGTTCCTCTTCTTTTGCACAAAATTGTGTCAAGATGATGCTGATCAGAAAGTATATTGTCAGGATCTGTAGGCCTTTGTTGCGGGTGCAAAGGACGGTTTTGTGGTTTTCAGTATGGGTTCTATAATTTAGGCTAGTAACATGCCAGAATCTGTCCGACTAGCATTTGTGAGGACCTTTGCCAAATTGAAGCAAAGAGTGATTTGGAAATGGGACAAAGAGGAAGGAATGCCAGATTTGTCTGCTAATGTCAAGCTTGTGAAATGGTTACCTCAACAGGACGTTCTAGGTATTTATGAGATATTTGAGATATTGGGGTGAATTGATAAAACCAAGAATTGATTGTTGATATTGACTAAACTGAAACGTGTGTCATAAATGCAGGTCATCCAAATACACGTTTATTCATTACACACGGTGGATTGCTAAGTACTGGGGTAAAATCTAATTAAATTTAAATTTAAGTTTTTCAATAGGAATTTATGGAAGCCTTAAGTATTTACTGATTTGTGTATTTCTTGTTAATTCGAAGGAGGCAGTGTTTCACGTAGTATTATGTATGTCTGTAGCCGGGTTTTAAATCTTAACATATATGTTTGTCTTGTCGATCAGGATGCTACTATGCATCAGGCGGAAATGTTTGGACTTGGTATTAAAGGGGAAATCTTAGATTTAACTGAAGACAAACTGGAACCTCTAGTCCGAAAAATACTTGAAGATCCTCGGTATGTCATAATTTACTTTTCTAGTCATAATGAAAAGAAAATTCAACCAGACGTGTTTTTATAAAACATGATTTACTAACGTTCAATACATGTTTTTATTATTGCCGTTTCTGTCAGGTATATGAACAAAGCAAAGGAACTTTCACGAATATTTCGCGATTAGCCTCAAACATCTTTGGAGCTTGCGGTGTATTACACGGAGTATGTTATAAGGCACAAGGGTGCTTAGCGTTTAGCCTGCAATGATTGAAAAAATATTTTAAAAATTGCTCATCAAAGGTCGACAGTTTTATATATTGTTTGTGTCAACTTACGTCCATATCCACCGTATTTGTTATATCCTGGTTGTCCACCGTAATTGGTACCGCAATTAACTCATAATTATTTTACTTTATGACAAGTTGAGAGCCATCTCCAGCGTCATATAAGGAAGGATCACAAAATTATTGGCAAATTCAAGTGTACAAAGTGTACAGCTAATTACAGATCAAAGGGAGATTTGAACAGACATCTTAGAGATAAAGATCATGCAGAGAATTGATGATAGGACAATGTACATTTAATGTAATGATTCAATGTATTGTCTTACAGAAGGCTAAATTATAAATTTAATTAATTTGGTACAATATGAGATTTGTAATAAAAAAAATACTTTGGCAAGTCACTTTTTGATGTACATAGAAATTTTGCATATGATTACATTTACATGGGCATATAGTAATCAACCTTTGTGAATAATAGTAAATATTTCATAAAAAAGTATTGTCTTGCAGGGAGCTCAAATTAAAATTAAGTTACTTGGTAACAATATAACGAAGAGTATAACCAAAAATTAGTTTAGCAAGTCATTTATTATTCCTCATGGAAATTTTGCACATGATTTAACATGGGCATACATGCGTTGACTAAATGATAAAGATGGTAGAATTAAAAAATAATCAAATCTTGCACAAGGCTCAAATTAAAGTTTAGTTAATTTGGGACACTATTATGGTGGTTAGAACAGAAAAATTGTTTATGAAGTAACTGTTATGTTTATCTGGAAATTTGCTTTGGTAGTGCGTTTACATGTGCATACATGCGTTGACTCATTTTAATGATAGTAAATATTTCGTAAAAAAGTATTGTCTTGAAGATGGCTCAAATTAAAATTTAATTAATTTGAGACAATAGGATGAAGATAAGAATAAAAAATTATTTTAGCAAGCCATTTTTCATGTAACTTGAAGGCAAATCACAATGATTCCATGTAGATTTAAGCATCCTTAGTCATGCTGGTACATTACGTTACTTTTATGCCATAAGGTTTCATGGTGGGAATTTAAAAAATAAAGCATCAAGGTGTGATCTGCGAGCAAAGCCAATACATTGTATATATGAATACAAAACAAACCAAAGTACAGAATCTGCTGCATTGTATCTTGCATAATTTTATAGTTATTCAAGTCCGTTAATAATTGCAATAAATTAAAAAGTGTATCAAGCTGTCAAGATGAGACCAATCTATTCTCTTCATTCTAAATGTGGCTAAGAACAACAAAATATTGCTCCCCGAGCAAGTTTTCAAAATATTGCTCTCCGAGCCAGTTTTGAAATTCTAGCTCCTCAAGCAAGTTTCAAAATTCTAACTCCCCGAGCAAGTTTCGAAAATATTGGTCTCCGAGCCAGTTTTGAAATTCTAGCTCCTCAAGCAAGTTTCAAAATTCTAGCTACCCGAGCAAGTTCTGAAAATATAGCTCATAGAGCAAGTTCTACAGAACTCGCTCGGGGAGCTAGATTTGAATATCTAGATCTCTGAGCGATAACCACCAATTATGCTCTCAGAGCGATCATTTTAATTTCTGCTCAAAGAGACATCCTCGGAAACCGCGGGCAATATTTCCAACCTCGAAACCCACACAAATTACCCAAACCAAATGCAAAAACTTTTTTATTCTTTGGTAGACATATACCAAAGTAAAGTGGGTATTGTTTTGAGTATGTTAATTTCTTGTATAGTTGAGAGTGGGTATTGATTAGAGTATGTTAATTTCTTGTATAGTGGATATTGTTTTGAGGATGTTAATTTCTTGTATAGTTAAGAGTGGATATTGTTTTGAGGATGTTAATTTCTTGTATAGTTAAGAGTGGATATTGTTTTGAGGATGTTAATTTCTTGTATAGTTGAGAGTGTATATTAGTTGAGGAAGTTAATTTCTTGTATAGTTGATAGGGGATTTGGAGGAAGTTAATTTCTTCTATAGTTGAGAGTGGTTTTATGATGATGAATATTATTTGTGATTTTTGTATAACTGATAATAAAATATTTTTATAAATTAACATCCTCTAACCAATATACACTCTTATGTCTACCAAAGAATAAAAAAGTTTTTGCATTGCCTTGCTTCGCAAGGCAATGCAAAAATTTACCGTGAAAATTTAATTATACGACCGTGATTACCGGTGGGCTCCAAAAGTGTTTCATTGTGATGGGCTTGTTGTGCGGTGGTAATTGTTGCGAGGCACACAACAATCAACAATCCAATAGCTACTCCGAGTTTCATTTTGAATATACTTTGTTAAGTATGTGGTGGGTACAAAATGTAAAGATTGCAAAGTTCTTGAAAGTATGTGTAGACTCTGAGAGGGACTTCTGGACAGTGAGGTTTCATGGAATGATTTCGCCTCTTTTTATATTGCGCAAGAAAATTCGTCTTGGCTAATTTGCAACTTGGATGAACAATCACAATGTATACATACTCATTGTGTCAGGTACCTTTTCCAAGTCATTTCATTGACGCAGCAGCAGATGGATATTAATCACGATTTTAAACTGGAACTGCAAAAAATGCCTTTTCCCAGAATTAGCAGTAGTATGTACGGCACGTGCAGAAATTTCAAAGCTGAATACCATAGGGCATTTTAAGAGAATGAGAAAAAAAGATTTTTAAAAGCTGAGTATGCACGTACTTAAGTGTTATGAAATATTTCAGAATAAATCTGCATAGATGAGTAAACAACTTACAAGTTGTTGTAGTGTGAATATAGTATTAATATTTAGTTATTAACTAGCAATTTATTGCTAGTTTATAGCTTTGTCCAGTCGTTCCGTCGGTCCGTATGGGGGCACGATAACTCGAGAACGCTTTGACTTTTTTAATTCTGTTTTCGCCAATCGATAGCTTATGAAAAATGAGGAATCAAGTTCAATTATGGGCCAAATCGGAGTTACCCCTGGGGGGAAAGGTCATAACCCCTCATTTTTTCAAGCTGAACTTATCATGAGTAAACGCATCTTAGCTTTGCCAAACATAGATGAACTTATCATAAACACTCTTTATACGCATTTCAAATACACCATTTTAGCCAGATATTAGGGAAGACAAACAACCACGATGTGCACCCTTGTCTTCGATGTTATCTTTAGGGTAAAATGCCATCAGTTGTCTTTTTTAACCCTAAATTGCTAGTTCGTTACACTCCTGTGTTACCAGGTTTATTATTTGATAGTTTTTATTTATGCTACAAAATAGATATCTGTTTTTGCAACGTCTTGTACTTTAGGCATTATGCTGGAATTCCGGATGACGCATACATATCTGGAACAAGGCAATGAACGCCTTGTCTGGACTCGGATTCAGGCTTATAAATTCTCATTATTTTAATTTTTTCCACTTGTTTTTTGTTTAAGTAAAATTAGCTGTCAGCCATTTATCTGGATTGGAATGCTTTTTCTCAGTAAATTGCAACAGTCATCCCATCATCAGCATGCACTGTATATATTTATTAAAGAGAGTGATTGAACGTTATCACAGCAAGTGTCCTTTGTTTTGTCTCATATGACCACGAAGGAATGACGTAGCAAAAATATCCACCTTTGTAAAAAAAAAAATTTTTTATTTCAAAGATTAAAATGAACAAAAATGTACATCGTATATGTAAGTATAATCTAATGTAATAAATATCCGAACGGAGAATAAAGTTACCTATTGAAAAGGCATTGCGTAATACTTCTCTATAATTGATCGGATTTTTCTGAGATTTGAACAGCCCTACTTATTGCGTTAGTTATTGTATAGAGAGGGTTGTGGTGATGTGATGTCTGATGTACAATTACATTTTTTATACGTAAGCAATGTAGTATGTAGTCATTACAGATTGCAGCAGTTTCGTATCGAGCGTAGTGGAAAAAATCAGCGTGATTGTTATGTAATACTGGCAAATGACATGGTACGTGATTTTACAATTTCTTTTTACATTAACAGCTTTTACAATAAAGCTCGTGTTGGTGAGTAATAAAGAAGTCATCCTGATGAAAACTAATAACAAACCCCCTTTTTGGATTAGTAATATTTTTTTATAAAAAAATGCAGCTATCCGTCCCACCAAGTAAAGTACCAAATAATATGGTTTAAAAAATTTAAACTAAAAACCACATCTTCAGCTGAGATTTAAGACTGATATGAAGAACCCCATAAAAAGGTAATAATTAATTTACATATACTATATGGTCTAAAAATTCATTAAAACAAAGAAATGTAATAGATTGTGATTGTGTAAAGAAATGTGAGTTAAAGTAACCGTTGAATACATAACCGAAGTAAAAAAAATGAGGCTGGAACAAATGCGATTCGTTTCTACATTCCAACCACAATAGCACCACGATATGTTTCTCCTTCTGAAATGGATGAAAATGCGGAGGATATCCGGAACATGGTGTTTTCGGAATTTTCCCCGGCTCCACTTTCCCTCCGTGTTGAAATCAACTTACAGGACGAAATCAAATGCGTTAAAAGTCCTACACATGCAATTAGTGTTGGAAACATTGTACCCATTCCAGGGAAAACGTGTTGGAAAAAAAGTGTGGTGGAATTGAAAGCATCTACTACTGATATGGATAGGGATTTTGTGCTGAATATTGAGCTTGAAACACCTCATAAACCTAGATTGTACTCCGAGGTACGTAGATTAACAGTAAATCATGTAAAACATTATAAAATAATGTGGAATTTAAAAATATTTATTCTGTAGAAAATGGCAGATGGCTCGACAGCCATGATGATTCATTGGATCCCCAGTTTCAAAGTAGATGAAATAAAATCGGAACTGATATTTGTGCTGGATCGCTCCGGCTCAATGAGTGGAAAAAGTATTGAGCTGGCCAAGAAAACATTATTGGTAAGCATGTGCAGGATTTGTAAAAAATACTCAACTTAAAGATTATCATGAATTACTACCAACATTTATTTTTGTTTATCGCCAGAAATTCTTACATTCAATCCCAGCAGACTGTTATTTCAATATCGTTGGGTTCGGATCTGATTATAAATTTCTGTTTCCCAACAGTGTTAAATATGTTGATGACACGTTAAAGCAGTCCGTTAAGCATACCAAAAGTGTGTGATGACTTTTTTGTAAAAAAAATTGATCCATAACATGTTAATTTGTATTCACAAGCTGCAATATTTATTTTTAATACAAGTATTTTTATTATAAAGTTTAAGCATATATCTGTGTACTAAATTTTCTGCTGAATTTGTAATTGTTATCTGCTCTCTAGAATTAGAAGCCAATTTGGGTGGAACAGAGCTTCTGGAACCTTTGAATGCAATTTATCAGACAGGATTTGTTGAGGGATATATGCGCCAAATTTTTGTGATTACTGACGGACATGTACGGTAAATTTGTGCTCTGCGTTTGTATCTACATCTACCATAAATTGTCACTTTAGTGGTTGGCAAATTGGAACTCGTTTGTTTCCATATCATAGGTTTGCGACACGGATGCTGTCATTGGGACTGTGAAAAATAATGCGAGTACAACCCGTGTTTTTGCATTGGGAATTGGAGCCAGAGCATCTCATCATCTCGTTGAAGGAATTGCAAAAGCCGGGGATGGAACCTCTGCCTTTGTCTCGTACAATGAACGGTTTGATAAGAAAGTTCTTAATCAACTAAAAGATGCTCTGCAACCGGCACTCACACGTAATGCTTCTAATGCGACAAATAATTATTTTTTATGTTTGTAATTTAATACTGACGATGAGTGCAAACATGTCCTGTTGTTGTTGTTGTTGTTGCTGCTAGAATTGGAATTAAAATGGGAAGGGTTGAAAGTCCCTCCAGTTACGGAGCACATGGATGTGACTGAAAATAAATTGTCTGGGTGCAGCAGATTTTTCAGTAGCTTTATAAGTTACAACAATACAAGATCAGTGCCAACTAATGCACAATCACCCAAATCTATCTCTTCAGTTTTCAATGGAACGCAGCTACTTGTGTTTGGAATGTTTTCTAAAGAGTGTCCTTCTGCAGTAACTCTTACTGCGCTTTCTCCTGATGGACCGGTCACTATCAGCATTGAGGTTTCTTCCTATCGTAATAGTTAGTACAAAAAAGACACATTTCTTTCCATTTAAAATTCCAGTTTTTACCGTTTTTACAGCATTCAAATACGAATGAGGTTGGATCAAGTGGAGTGCTTCATCGACTGGCAGGCTTGAAATTGGTTCGTGAGCTGGAGATTGAAGTTGCAGTTTTATATGCAACATCAATGAAACGTCATATAGGAAGACGAAAGGAAAAACTTCTGAAAACCCAAATACTCAAGATTGCACTTAAAAACAGTATGAATGACTTTATTTTATTTGCACATTTGTTAAGCTCCGTTGTGAGAGTGGCGAATGATAAAAAACTATTACATTTTGATGAAATTAGGATTGAGCTCCAGATACACCTCCTTCGTGGCAATTGACAAGAGTATTTTAAAAAACTGCTGTCCTAAAAAACGAACGATGGAGACAAGAATTATCGAGTTACAAGTTGACGATGAATGGTATGGAGGAAGAGGAATAATAGAAGAGTTTCGTTGCAACCTAAACCTGAAATCAATGGAGAGAGTTACGTTTAGAAGCTTTGGGTCCCGAAGCCAAAGGCCAATTCAGAGCAATCGCGGTCTGGCGTTTAAGGAATTTAAGCATATGAGATCCCGGGTACAATTGCCCCATCCCGGGATGATGATGATGATGATTTGGCCCTACTGAAAAAAATGAGGCAGTCTTTCTCAAACCTGACCATTGTTTTGCAAAAAATTAATAACAAATTTTTATGTGCTATATTAAAAGAACTTGCAAAAATATTAGATGCGTACTTTTTTTCTAGTCGGGGTGTGTTGAGACAACTGAGCTTGGGCTATCTGAAGTTCGAACACCATAAATCGATTTACTCCTACATACTTTGACCGATTGACCTGAAATTTGGTATGGAGCATATTGACTACATTCCCCATAGGGTGTTTTTCTTAGATTTTTAAAATTTAAGAAAAGAAGAAAATTTAAAATCTAATGATCATCGTGATCATTAGATAAGCTCATAAGTTTACAGTCGTTTGATGGCTCATTTGCGTTGTCCACAGGATTGAGTGATGTTATTGGAGTTCCGCTGGAAACATTGAGAACCTGTAATTACACCCTTTTTGAATTTGTTAAAAAACATAAAGTATGGGGACACTGCAAGGAATCAATAATTAAATGCAAAGGTTTGTAAATTTTAGGTGCATTGTCAAGGGGCTTGCCAGAGAAAGTTCTTGCTACAACAGTAGCTGTCTGTTTCTTTGAGTCGAAACTTGAATCTGAAGCTGATGTGTGGGCTTTGGTAGTGAAGAAAGCCAAGGGTTGGTTAACGAATAATTTTGACAACCCACAACAGATTGAGGAACTCATAGCTGGGGCTTTGTCATTCTAAGAAACAACCAGTGCGAATAATCAGCAAATCTAAAATTTTGCATCAACAGGTTGCATTAAATATATGTGTTTCTAAAAGATGCAGGGAAAGAGAAAGGAGCGATTACCTTCCATCAATCTATTTTTTTCACAAGTTCCTACATATCATTTTAATTTTTGCAATTACCTCGAATCTACTGATGACGCTTCAATGCATTAACCCGACAAAATTGTGGGCACATTTCACTTATTGGACCGTGTTATTAACTACTCTCATTATTACTATCATGGGGAAACCATTTGCAAATCACCTCCATGGAGTAAACATCGTCCAAATTCTAAAAAGGATAAGACTGGAGAAGCTTTATACACTGTTGGAGCTTCCAAATTACGCACTAGGTTTTAGACGAAGCAGGAGGAAGTCCGTAAAACGTTAACTCATAAAGGTCAAATACTTCTAAAAGCAATTTTTTTTAAAGAATAAGATTCATAAAATATTTTTATGTTAATTATAGAAATTGGAAACTTCAGGTTTATTGGTTATCACACAGTTACTTTAATGAAATTAAAAGTACACAATATTTATATGATGTATCACACTCTTCTTCAGTATGTGGCTAGGAATTCTTTGGCTTCCCCTTAAAATGGTACCACAATTCTATCTAGACACTTAACATTTCTTAAAGCTTGCACATTAGAAACAAAATTAGAAACACCCTGTTGTTAATGAATGAATCTGTTAAAGATGTACTAGCCAAATTGCTTGTGAAATAAATGGTAATGTAGTGTGTAATTTAATTAAGCGTAAGTTCATGAAAATATTTTATGAAAAACATCCGTCATCTTTAATAATTATTTTAAAAAAATAGAGAAAGTGAGTTCCATACAGCCTTTTTTACACTTTGAATGACAAGCAAGCATGGTGATGGCTAAAGACACAAAGATGAGCTAGGCTGAGAGTAATCCGCTGTTTGCGCTGTACATTTCCCTTGCATGCCTCAACCGTTAAGTTTTACTTTGCGGACAGTCTAGGGCTCTAGAGCTTTGGTCTAGAGCAATAAGAATTTCCAGAGTAAGAGCAAGTAGTAGTGGCTTGCGCTGTGTGGTATCATTAGTTCGACCTTTTCTACTATTAGTTAAACCTGGTAACACAGGAGTGTAAGGAACTAGCAATTTAGGGGTTATAAAAGAAAACTGGTGGCATTGGGCATTTAAGATAACATCCAAGATAAGCGCACATGTCATGGTTGTTGGTCGGCGTATCTGAAATGCATTGCAAGAGATTTCCTAGCTAAAGTGCATACGTAAGGAAAGATATCCAGGACATTTGACCCTGAAGATGACATAAGCGGATGGAGATAAGCGTGCATGGTACCATTGATCTTCTCTACTAGTCTCTCATACTACTGTTGATAGCATGAACTTTTGTCAAAAAAACTACCCTAATCAGGGTCTAGATTTTAATTTCTACATCAAGCAGTAAATACGATGCCTATGACAGGCCGAGTGCACACATAAAACTTGTTAGCCATGCCATTACGTTTTCTTGGAAAAGTGGCAGCTTGCCAATCAATTGTATGGTTCCTGGAACCAAAGTTTATGTGCAGTTGGAGCTACGCTACGTGTCACTTACGCTCAAGGTCTGAAGTGACTGAACTCAGTAGCGACACTTCAACAGACTTGGTTGTGAATAAGATATTCGGATATTTCATACCGGCTTGTTACAAAATAATATTACTTACCGTTTTCATAGATAAGGTTCATTTTTGGATTTAAAACGTTGTTGCAAGTACTTTCAAAAGTGTTTTCAGGTCGCACCTGCTTGCAAAAGTGCTAGGTTGACTCTTTGAAGCAATTATATAGCAAGTCCTAATTAATTAGAATTTGAGCAGTTGTTTTTGAAGCAAGAAGTTGACAATTCCAGATTTTCATTGACGTGTCGTAATAGAGCCAAAGTTTCGTTTGATTCCGCCTTTAACCAGACGGGAGAAAGTAGTTTATACAGCGTACTCATTATTGAAGACAAGGGCGTACGTGGCACTATTTCACCCTGATAGTTCACAGCCCTGTAGATTTTTAGCATAAAAAATCAAAATGAACAGGGACACAAAATTGTACTCAATTATCGCATTAGGGTTGCTTTTCGTGTCCATTCCGTATAGTGAAGAGAATCTTGCGTTAGAGAATATTAAAGAGGACGTGAAACTAGTGCACAAGCTACTTCATCCCTTCTTCTACGACCAATCAATCAGAGGGCTTGCCGATTTGGTTAATACTAGGCTCAAAGTGGATCGTTCAGCAATTTGTGCACAATATAAAATCACTTATGGGGTGTTATCTTGTTGCCACCGAAATCCACTGACGAGAATACCCTGAACGATGTAACATGAACCAATTTTACACCATGATAAAAATATTATTCATAGTAATGCTTAAAGATTTCTGAAACAAAATAATTTATTCCCCATGTCCTCCATTTTTCTTCTTTGTTGTCTCGAGTACACAGAAGTAGCAGTTAGCCAAATAGTTGATGAATATTCAAGACTTTATAAATCATCCATGAAAGAAGATGTTATTAAAGATGTGAACAGTGATTATTACTACATTAGAATGCTGACAGGTCTCATAGATGTAAATAAATATCTCTTACGATTTCTTGTACTATACCATTTAGTATTCAGCATTAATACCTATTTTTATTCACAGAATAATAGAGAGACAGCTCCATACGTCGGTGATTATATCCATGCTGGATATAATTATTATGAAGACAGTACGTAAAACAAGTCATACACACAAACATTTTTATATTCTTGAGCCATTATGATTGTGCAAATTTCAATCTACATTATGTTTTCCAAGCCAGTACAAAATCAAAACTTTCTAAAGATGGATGGTGAGTAGGTCTATGATAAATTCTTTGCTATTAGTTCTTTTTTGACAATCTATCGGACCAACCAACACTTTACTTTTCTTACGGGTGGCAGTACCACATTCATCGAATATTTAGAAAAAGTCACCAAAACCTACTGGTGGCCGATGAACTATAAAAATTTCCAAGAATTGGTGTTGGATATAGGTGAGTTGATAGTTTCGTGATCATGCTTCTTTCAACACTGCAATCGCGTGGCCTATACCCAACACCAATTCTTGGAAATTTTTATAGTTCATCGGCCACCAGTAGGTTTTGGTGACTTTTTCTAAATATTCGATGAATGTGGTACTGCCACCCGTAAGAAAATTAAAGTGTTGGTTGGTCCGATAGATTGTCAAAAAAGAACTAATAGCAAAGAATTTATCATAGGCCTACTCACCATCCATCTTTAGAAAGTTTTGATTTTGTACTGGCTTGGAAAACATAATGTAGATTGAAATTTGCACAATCATAATGGCTCAAGAATATAAAAATGTTTGTGTGTATGACTTGTTTTACGTACTGTCTTCATAATAATTATATCCAGCATGGATATAATCACCGACGTATGGAGCTGTCTCTCTATTATTCTGTGAATAAAAATAGGTATTAATGCTGAATAGTAAATGGTATAGTACAAGAAAACGAAAGAGGTATTTATTTACATCTATGAGACCTGTCAGCATTCTAGTGTAGTAATAATCACTGTTCACATCTTTAATAACATCTTCTTTCATGGATGATTTATAAAGTCTTGAATATTCATCAACTATTTGGCTAACTGCTACTTCTTTGTACTCGAGATAACAAAGAAGACAAATGGAGGACATGGGGAATAAATTATTTTGTTTCAGAAATCTTTAAGCATTACTATGAATAATAATTTATCATGGTGTAAAATTGGTTTATGTTACGTCGTTCAGGGTATTCTCGTCAGTGGATTTCAGTGGCAACAGGATAACACCCCATAAGTGATTTTATATTGTGCACAAATTGCTGAACGATCCACTTTGAGCCTATCGTTAACCAAATCGGCAAGCCGTCTGATTGATTGGTCGTAGAAGAAGGGATGAAGTAGCTTGTGCACTAATTTCACGTCCTCTTTAATATTCTCTAACGCAAGATTCTCTTCACTATACGGAATGTACACGAAAAGCAACCCTAATGCGATAATTGAGTACAATTTTGTGTCCCTGTTCATTTTGATTTTTTATGCTAAAAATCTACAGGGCTGTGAACTATCAGGGTGAAATAGCAGCAGAAGAGTGCCACGTACGCCCTTGTCTTCAATAATGAGTACGCTGTATAAACTACTTTCTCTCGTCTGGTTAAAGGCGGAATCAAACGAAACTTTGGCTCTATTACGACACGTCAATGAAAATCTGGAATTGTCGACTTCTTGCTTCAAAAACAACTTCTCAAATTCTAATTAATTAGGACTTGCTATATAATTGCTTCAAAGAGTCAACCTAGCACTTTTGCAAGCAGGTGCGACCTGAAAACACTTTTGAAAGTACTTGCAACAACGTTTTAAATTCAAAAATGAACCTTATATATGAAAACGTTAAGTAATATTGTTTTGTAACAAGCCAGTATGAAATATCCGGATATCTTATTCACAACCAAGTCTGTTGAAGTGTCGCTATACTGAGTTCAGTCACTTCAGACCTTGAGCGTAAGTGGCACGCTCTATCTGCACCTAAGCTTTGGTTCCAGGAACAATACAATTGATTGGCAAGCTGCCACTTTTCCAAGAAAACGTAATGGCATGGCTAACAAGTTCTTGAACCGCAAGCTTGCGTAGAGAGACAGAAAATGTATAAAAACTCACATATATAATAAGAACGTTGAGTGTGCCTAATGAGCTTTGCTGCTCTAAGTAGGTCATTCACGTCCGTGAATTCGCTTAAAAATATGACAGTGAGCATGAAGTTTTGTAACACAATATATAAGCTGCTTAAGACAGCACATAAAGTTGAGCAATGTACTCCTATGTGTGCTTTATTGGTGCTTTGATTTATCTCATCATCATCACATTCTTACTTGACAATGAGAACTTTGCTAGCCACTGGTTGAAGTGGCATCTTAAATATATACTTAAGGCAATGTACTGGGCAAACAAAATGTTCCATGAGGATGTTGAGATGAGGAGCAAGCATAGCTAGCAAAAGCTGAAACGAGAAGCAAATTCACTCTCCTGCAATGCTTCACTTTTGTAAACCATTGCTTTATTCACATGAAATGTACTGTGTCTGAACATGTATTATAACAACTTACGTTTGAAATTCCATTGGGCTTCCAGTTGCCTTTATCCCCTATCAGTCAAGCTTTGCTTTAAGGAATATGGATAATGCCACCACTGGTCCTCCAAATGTTCAAAAACCTTGGGAATGTGATGCTCTCCTTTTTTATTTGTAACTTTTGTCTCTTCACCTTCTCACAAAGTGTTGATGCTCCGTTTACCTTGGCAACCTTGAACTTATTTCCCCACTCGAAATATTTCCTGTGTTCCTCATCCTTTTCATTCAGCTCTTTCAGAAAATTCACCAGCTCTCTAGATGAACCAAAGCTCCCAACATCAATGAATGATTTTGGAGGGGCAATCTGTGAATAATTAGCTCCTCCATAAACCACAGGAACAATGCCGAGTTTCAATAGTTCTAAATAACTTTTCGGTGACGTAATCTAAACAAAATGAGTTTTCAAATGCGAGATAAAATTTATAGTCTGTTGCAAGGTTTAACCAAAAGTTACGCTCTCAACAATGTTGATCAGCTTGTCTTCCATGAGGGCAAATGGGAACTCCACATTTCTCAAAGATGTCAATCTGAAGCCCTTCTTTTTTATCTCCTCAATTAGCTGGTGTTCTTTTTTCCTTTTTGTTCCAATTAAAGATTACTTTCCTTAGTTTTCTCTTTCCAGATAATAACTCATCTAGCTTATCAATTTTTCGTCATAATTTTCGTTTGCAGCTTTATCAATAATTTTGCCGTATGGATGAAACACTTCAGAATCCCGTCTATATGTCATGGTCCAATAAAAAAATCCAGCAAAGGAGTCCAAATCCTTTCTCCCTTTCATTGAAGATTCTTGCTCGAGCAATGCCCAGAGTTGGGTTGCTGGAGGAATTTTTGGTACATCCGATCCATTTATGAACCAAAATTTAATAAATGTATTGGGAGAATTCATATTTTAAATTTTTTTCACCAACCTTTTGTAATCCAAGGCATGAAACACACCTCTTCTTCTACCCTTCCCCTATCAATCGTGATTTCGCTGTCGTTGAAGCAATCTTTTATATTTTTCGATTTATTGGGAGGAATCCTCTCCATGATTTCAAGTGGATCTCCACCTTCCTCCCAAAATAAGAAGTCCACATTAAAATCAGGGTATTATCCCGTAATTCCTGATTCCGAATAAGATTTTGGTAGCCAAAATAAGGCTTCAAACTGTAAAGAATGTAGAACCATCCTATTAAAAAGAAGCACAGGATAAGAATTACAAGAAGAATTTTAGAAAGTAATGCATTTTTATTTATCCTCAAATTTACACATTTAACACCAAAATAAATAATTTTTAAACTTATTTCTTGCATTCTTATTTAAAACTTTACTAATTACATCGTATGATTTATAGTATTCGTTTGATTGAAAATGATTTGATGTAGTTAGCCATAAAAACGCGTTTTGAGTGTTTACATTTCGTTTTATATTCACTTAAATCTACTTCAGTGTTGCACGATACTAATATGCTCACTCATATGCCATACCTTTGACATTTAACTTTTTTACAAACTATTCGTCAAGAAATTAAAATACACCCGGTAGCTGATCTTTTCTATACAAATTGATTCATCACAAAACGGATATTCATCGTGTTGCTGTTTCAAAGCAGATGGATAATTCGATCCCTAATTTATACCTCCAACTCTGTTACATTTTTTTACCACGACTGAATATTCACCAGCTTTCAAAATATTCTACTCACAATCAGTTGTTTTATTTAGACACTTGATATTTAGAATTCCAACATTGCCATACCTTTGGCAGCCTTGGTCAGTAACATATAAATATTTCTCTGTGTTATTCTTAGCCATTTTACCAAATTTGCTTTTCATAAAAAAAATTATCGAGGCATAAATGAAATTAATTTACGAACGTAACATTCTTAATTCTTAAGAACTGATAATAAATCGGACTCTTACACTCGGTCCCAACGTCTTCAAGAAACAAATTTCTTAGCATTTTAGCTTATCAGTTTTTCTTCGAATAACACAATATTTCAATATAGACCACTACTTTTCGTTATTCTTTATCCCCACATACATTTGTGGGGAGAACATTTTGTAAAACTAACAGAAATAAACTGTATAACTTGCATTGTGTTAATTAATATTGGAATACAAAATTCATAATCAAAAACACCCCCTCAACTATTAGAATTGTAAATAAATTACTACTCATTGTTGACTTTATCCTTTATGGGATAGTGCTTGATGTTTAAGTGCTACATATTAAGTTTCCTAGTTTCAAATGTTCCTAGTAAATGTAGTAAATGGATATTCACCCTGATTCTATTTTACAGCAGATGAGGAATTTGGTTGGTTAGGTTGGGA
Organism: Orchesella flavescens; assembly: GCA_964034955.1. NCBI lineage: Eukaryota > Metazoa > Arthropoda > Collembola > Entomobryomorpha > Orchesellidae > Orchesella > Orchesella flavescens. Next base: position 25,259,055 of record OZ035957.1, read on the forward strand.
ATCCATACCAATAATTATTACATTTAAATTACAAACGGCATTCATCAGTTACTAAAATATCTTACTCACTCAAGTTTTATAATTTACACACTTGTTATTTTGAATTCACCATCAATAACATAAGTGCTTTTTGTGTTGTTCCTATGCATCTTACTAACTTTGCTCTTCGTAAATCTACCTTTAGAAAAAAGGACCAACTTGGAACAACCAAGATCACTGTCACTACTCACCACCACAGTTACACCGTATTAATTAATTTTAAGAAGTAGCTGTAGGTGCTTAAAACCCACCCACGCTACAATATTCATACATAAACACAATAATATCGTTTTCGTTGCTTGCCAAATAAATTTGAGGCAAAAATAAAATTTGGCAATATATAAACATAAAGGTAAGATTAAAAGATATATAGCTAAATAACTTGTATTATGTTTATCCTTATTCAAATATAAGATTCATAAAAGTCATTGAGCCTCAAAAAACCTGCCTTGGTAAAATTGTCAATAAATTATTACGCTTTCGTTAGTAATACCCACTCACTGTTGACTACATAGCCTTTTTGGGATAGTGGTTGATGTCAAAGTGTTACTAAATAATTGCAATGTTTTAAAACAGGATTATATATCACTATTGATCCACCAAAATACTATCTCGATACATTTTCAACTGTTTGCTATTTAACTACATACTACTCTCTTTTTTGAACGATTGGAACGAACGATGACACACTTGTCTTTTAGAATTCAAACATTGCCATACCTTTAGCACTTGAATTTAATTCATGATCATTAGTAACATAATTTATCTAAGTTGTTCCTAGTCGCATTTGCTTTTCATATAAATATTTATCAACCCTAAAAATCTAACTTAAATGCTAGTTCCAGTATATGTGAGAAAAAGACACAAATTCTACATAAAACAGGTTTTCAGTAATTTTAACTTTTCGAAATCGAGCTTGTTAGGCCGATATATTGCGTTTTAAATGCATATGGAGGCTTCTGAATACCATAATATGGCCGGGTTTTTAACCTCAACCAACTTGCAAACAAGGGTTTCGGGCCTATAAATAAAGAAACCTACTATTTCAAAAAGAAGCACAATTTTCTGTTTTAAATTTCTGCCATATACATTTGCGGCAAAAACCTTTTGTAATATATTATGTAAAATTAACAAAAATAAAGCTTAATAACTTGTATTATGTTTTTCCTTATTGAAATACAAAATTCAAAACCTTGGGTATCACAAAAATGCCAAGCAAAAACGTGATTAATTTACACCCACTATTTTTTTCTGGCGTTAAAAATATCATAGTAATCACAATATTTACATTATGCATGTAATTACTACAGAACAATACCGCAGATTCAGGTTCATCTGAAAACTAATTTTGACATTAGTGTTTTCCTTTTAATTATCAGGACCGTGTACTGAATGTCTAATTCAAGGATATATAGGGACTCCTACGAGCGCATTTTTAAATGATTTGATTCTCATCAATCTCATCTCATTAAGGTCATCTCCATATTTTGAAGGAAAGAACCCACAATCAAAACATCTTATAATCACATTATAAACCTCTGGAGAAAACGTCCCGTTACAACATAAGCATATTAGAGCACAACTTCATTCTTTCAATTTCAACTGCTTCCTTTCTAACAATAAAATTGAGACTGTCATACAAATTTGGTTGCGTTAGCTCATTTTGATAATATTTGCAAAAAAAGTTTTCTCAACTGGTTATGGAATAGAAAATACATTTTTTCAAGTCCATTCATGGTCCTTAGAATAAAATTCCTTCAAATGTAATACATTTAACTATTTTAAGAACTTATTTTCAGACAAAAAACTGTCTACTCCATAAATATCATACGAATATAAACTTGTTTCTGTTGGCGTCAGCTTTTCATGAGCAAATTTACAGTTTTTTTCTGTCAATTACAATGTTACATTATATAATGTAATTACTATAAAGCAAATACAAAATTCTGGTTTGGAATAATGTCAAATGTGTCAACCTCGTAAGGTTGTTATTCTCGCAAATAATAACCCAATTAATCGCACAATTATTATTTCTAATAATAATATTTCTTTTGAGCTCATTTAGTTGATTTCTAGTAGTCATTCCTTAGAATAAAGTGGAGAGCGTCATTACCATAATATAATATTCATCTTGTCACATGAAGTACAGTTATTTCATAGAGATTATTAATTTACTTGGGTAGGTCATCACTGTAATTAAAACCATATATATTACAAATTCACTCACCACAGCTGCACAGTATGAATGTATAACAATTCATAGCTTTTTAAATACTCACCGAGTAGTAACTACATTGTTACTTGCTCCAAAATACATCCAACAAAATATCCGATCGTATTTATCTTCATTAATTTCGAAACCTTCTTCTTCCTTTCATTTTTGTAATCAGTAGTGACAACGGTTATGATACATCCATAGGCACCGTCATAATCTACTCCAGTTGGTTTTGGGATGTTTCTCATTCTTTCTGCAAAATTAATGTTAATCACTTTTAAAAATCTTGAATAAATCTCCCTTTTTGCTTGGCTCTGTTCTGCATTGAGACATTATGTTCAAGTGAAGAAGAATAATTGTGTGCTTGATTGCAATATTAAATAACTAATAAAAAAGTAAGTTTGTACCACTCGGTCTCGCTCATCGTCCAAGCCAACGCAGGAGTTCAAGTCCAGGCTCAATTGGGTTCCGTGTCCAATCCATTTCAAGGTCCAGTTACATTGCATTCCAACGACGAACCCGAAGTTGATTCCAAGATGAGTTTTTTAAAACTCCATTAAAATATGTCCTGAAAGCAGAATAAAATTATTGTTTAGAACTCACTAATTTATAAAAATTAAATTCATCACACAAATTACCTGCACATTTCATTACTTCAAACCTTCATGTGAAGCACTGTAAATTACATTTATTTCTTCAACTACAATCACTGAAAAAGTTAACTGTAACAGAGGAAGAACACAGTATCTCTCAACTCTCAATCCACCAAACCAAAAGCACAACTGACAACAAGAGAAGAGCTCTCAAAGAAAGAGAAAAACTAATGCATTGAAAGGATGGGTAATGAAACGCAGTGAAATATGTAAATCACCTGCGAAGAATCATTGCTTTGATGTGGAGCTATACTTTGAGTAGGTGACTAGGACAGTTCAATATATCCTTATAAATGATATATGCATTTGTCTGAAATATGTAATAGTATATTGGTTGAAAATGAGTAAAGTAGGCACGCACGTACGCAATGCGATGTGATGGGCCAACATAATATTCCATAAAGATGCTGAGGAGCAAGCAATGCTAGCAAAGAAAAAACGAGAACCTATCTATGCAGGAATTCTTCACTTGTAACAAAATATTATCGCTTTATTCTTACACATTGATGCATGGGCTTCTACACGCTTTATCTTTTCTTTTCGTCGGGAAAGCTTTCATTAATAGAATATCGGTAAGGCTCGCACCAGTCCTTCAAATGTTCATATTATTTGGGAATATGATGCTCTCTTTTTTTCTTCACCTTCTTACAAAGGATACATGCACATCTTTCGTCTCCCTTGCATTTATTCTTGAATTTGCAACCTTGAATTTATCCACTCAAAATATTTCCTGTATTCTTCATCCTTTTCATCCAGCTCACTGGAAGAACCAACGCTCTCAACATTGAATGAATTTCCAGGTGCAATGAGGAAATGATTACCCGTTTCATTAGCCACAGAAAATGCCAGGTTTAAATGAACTAATTTGTTATCTTCCCACAAAACTTCCAGAGGTTCATGTGGAGTTTTTCATATGTATGTCTGTATGTGCCTGCAACTACGTTTAAAAGTAGAAAATGTATTTTACTTTGACCAAGCTGTAAATTAAATTTATCTAGTAATTTTTTAACCATCAACACAATTGATATGTATACCTACACTTAGCTGTACAAATAATCGTGTTAATAAATTGAAACTACAACCCATTTGGGAACAGCCTTCCGGAACATTTCCAAAAATTGTATGAAAAGAGAAAGTGAAAGCAAAACCAAATGAAACTAGGACATAAAGGCTGTACAGTACCTTTGTAAAACAAAGGCTTTCCCCCTTACACCTACATTTATTTTATCTGTTACCGTATCATTCCAACTTTTAACTCCAGTTTTCCAATTACTCCGAAACTCTATAATTTCAGTAAATAAAATTACAGAGAATATACAAACTGTAGGATGGATTTTATAATACTTGTAAATTTCGAAAACAAATGGGTTTGCAAAAGGATTGCCTCACTTGCTTGTACATTCTAAAATTATTGAAGGATTATCGCATGCAAACGTCTTTCAAATGAGAACGTGAATAAAGTTTATGAAAATGATAAGTTTATACAAATGAACATTTGTAATGCAAAAATTATAGACTATAAAGAACTAAATCTTCATAAAATTGAATCATGAATACTTTCACTGTCGTAAAGGAACCCGAGTTTTAAGAAAGCAGGTATTTATGTCCATGGGTAATATGAGTTGGTGTGCTACAATTCTAATTGTAGGATTGTTTTTAGTTTGATTATTTTCACCTAGCGAATAATTGTTATCATTTGAATATTTTTTTATGTTAGAGAAAGTTCGCATTTACTCTAGTTGTTAACATAAACATAAAATAAAAACATTACATAAAAAGTGAAATGAATTAGTACGTCAAGTGAGTTGAGATTTAGGATGATGAAGAGGGATGAAATCGAACAGTAGGATGGAGAATGCAGGGGTTTATGTGACGATGTGAACCAAAATGACGCTTTGCAATTTCATATGTGACGAACAGTAACATTGTAACATGCTCTGAGTTGAGCTCACTTTTCCGTGAGTTTACTAAGGAATTTCTTGAGCATCAAGCAGTTTTTTTGCTGCTCAAGTTCGTGCGTTTTCATGTATAGTTATATGCCTGGAATGAAAGAAAAATCAACAACTCTATATTCAATCCATTCTTTTACAGACTATACTTCCCTTTGTGACTGATATTTCCAAAATGGGTCCAGTTGTGTTTGAGTTTTATGTAGGAAACAAATTTCAAGCATTTCCATAAACCCTACACAAGAAAATGATTTTTCCTTTATTTGAGTTATTAGGTGGATTTAAAATTTATGATTTTTAAAGTCTGAAAAATATCCTCTTACATTTTCATATTGTTTCCCATTTGAAAATGAGGGAACCCTGGCCACAAAATATGTTTTTATATTTGGGAAACTCTTACGACAGTCCGACTTGAGGATTCGGGTTTTCCTCATCAGTTGCATGATACTGGGTTTCGAATGCGGAAAATATTTTATATGCGAACCTTTTATGACATGACATGGTGATTTAACGACTATTTCATGGGTTTCCTCCAAATATGCAAATTTACAAACCATGGTTTATAAAATATGCAGAAAATGTAGCGATAATGGAATGAGTACAACAAACTGTCCTGAAAGTTGGTTTCGAGTTAGGCTACAACTGGCAATTACAATACAGACTATTTATTTATTTTCATCAGTGATTTGCATTTTTACAAAATAAATGAAGAATATGAATATTATTGTACGTTCACATACATCAGCCTTGTTCTTCATTAGATGTTCTTGTTCCTCTTTTGGTCACTAAATTTTGTAGCAGATTATGATTGAGATTTTGTGATTAGAGCTATGATCTATTTAATATAATTACACCTCATTCTCTTATTGAAAGTTCAATGTAAAGTAATGCCACAATTTATCCCCATTAGTAATTTTATAAATGTTCAGATAAAATGGCAATGTTGTGATGCAATTTTTATTTATTTTTGCAACTAAATTTCTAAACCCCAGCTAGGTGATTGCACAAGTCATTTCCTGAGGTAAATCAAGTGGAGCACAAAATGCATGAATATAGCTTCTCCATAATGGTATGGCTTCTCAAATTGTTCTTGAAATCAATCATACGTATTAGTACAGAAAGGGCAAGCGAATTTTCAATCTCCCTTAGAGGCATGTGTTTTCAGGAAATGTGCGTCTCGATGACTCTTGTCAACAAAGGAGCGTGAACACTTGGAACACTTGACATCTCTTTTGTTATCATGAAAAGCTTTCAGGTGGTAGATCACGCCGCTTTGTTGAGCAAATCTCTTTGGGCATTTTGGACAAAGGAATGGCTTCTCGTTGAGATGGGTTTTGAGGTGGCCGTCTCGTGCTCCTTTTTTAAAATATGTCTTTCCACATATTTCACATGGGAACGGACGCCTCTTCTCATGAACGTTGCGAATGTGAGAATTCAGGCTACTTTTATATCGGAAGATTTTTGAACACTTTGCACAATTAAATGGTCTACTTTCTGAGTGAACTGCAGAGTGGCTCACAAGTGAATGTTTATGGGCAAAGGATTTCCCACATACTGAACAACAATATGGTTTTTCTCCCGTGTGTACTTCAAGCTTGTAGTGTGTGGGAAACATTTTGGGACACACTTCGCATTTCTTTCCATTACTGGAATCGTGGTTTCTAAAAACATGAGCGGCTAAGGCACTAATGTTGGTATCAGAGTAGGGACACTGTTTGCAAAAATATGGCTTCTCCTTCGTGTGAATTCTTAGATGGGTCATGAGCACACTATTTTGTTTAAAAGATTTGTCACAAAAAATGCAGGAAAATGGTCTCTTGTCACTATGAACTACGGAATGTTTGGTCACATCCCTATTAGTTTTAAACTTTTTGTTACAAACGGTGCAGGAAAAAGGCTTTTCATTTGTGTGCGCTCGACGAATGTGGGGCTGAACCAAGTAGGAACTTTTAAAAGTTTTGTGACACACTGGACACTCTTTAACTTTCAATTTCTCTTCGGCCACTCGTAGTTTCTGTTGAATGGAAGTTTTAGAAGGATTCCGCTCATGCTTATGCAACTTCAAAGCAGTTAATGTGGAGGAGCGTGGACACTCTTTGCAGAAAAAGGGCTTCTCCTTCGTGTGAATTCTTAGATGGGCCGTGAGTCTACCATAGACTTCGAAGGACTTGTCACACCAAATGCATGAGAAGGGACGGTTGTCAGTGTGAACCGTTGATGAGTGTTTAATGAGGTTCGATTGGGATTTGAATTTTTTGTTGCAAAAACTGCAACCAAATGGTCTCTCTCCTGTATGCGTTCGAACTTCCAGCTCGTTGTTAAATTTACACAGTTTATTACAAACGGGACATCGTATCTCCCTCTTGGTGAAATTCTTTTTGGGCTGAAGTAGTGTAATTGAATTTGAATTAACTTTTGATTGAGATGAACAAATTGTCTTCAGTCTAACCAAACAAACAAAACATGGTTTCACGATGGACTCCATTTTTTAATAGAAATATGTAACTGCTACATTTTGTGACACTCAACTTTCAAATTTAAAATTATGATATTTATAGGTAGCTATTTGAACCCTTATCTATTTTTCCTACCATGTATATGTAGAGTTTACAGCAACGATAGTCTACCTCAAGTGAATCATGAGTTGAGAATGAGAGGAATGGAACTGAAATACCGAGTATCATGTATATAACCTGGAATTAGGCGTAACGTGCTTCCCTATAATCATAGCATAATAATATGATTCTCAATGCATTTCCAAGGCCATATGGTTAAGGGTTTGAGTTTAGGAAGAGTACCTACAAGGTCAATGTGTTACCTTTCCCCTATGTATATTGTGTTCTGGCTGATCTGGAGAATCTGGTTTCATTTAGGGAGCCTTTTATAATGAGTTACAACTAGAGCAGGAAACCGTGGATCACACCTTTGTTTCTTTGTGTTTATTTCCTTTTTTCTCTTTGTAATATCAAGTTGTGTAGCATGTGAGATGATTAATATAAATTGCTTCTCTCTTGCATTCCTTCTTGTAAAGTTTCTCTTGCAAGCAAGGTTTACTACTAGCCGGAGCTAAATTTTTACTGGGATAAAATCATATCAGTAGCATTGATGAGAGAGAGGATAGAATTAATAATTAAGGGAAGTATGGAAAGGACGACTTTCATATCTTTTATCACCTGTATGATAGTGAATGCCCGCTGCAGAAAATTATGTATATGGTAAGCTATGTGACATTTGATAAGCCTCAAACTTTTGTTTTTAATCATGTTTTTTTTTTTGAAAAACTTAATTATGCTATTACATTTTGTAACTCATGTACATCCAGATGAATTTCTCACAAGGAATATAACCACAACCTAAAAACAAAAGAGAAGGGTGCGAGGGGGCGATTAAGAACTGTGATATAACTAAGCATTTGAATTGGCATTGCGTGCATTATCAGACATGGTATAAATGTAGTTTGATGGCCAATGCCATTCTCACAACAAGCGGGTTTTTGATATGTACAAATAATATCAGACAAGCAAACAGGAAAACAAAAATAAGTTATCATTTTTAATTAACGTACAGTATAAAGCTAGATTTGTAAAAGGGGACCATTGATCCAACCACGGATATTATTTTATTTTAAATTTTATGATCTTCTCAATTTTGAGTAGACGTACGAAAGTATGAGCAAAAAGCATTCCCTTGATACTCATTATCATCATCATTTTCTATGCATGCAATACATAATTTTTCCGGGTAAGTAAATACAACGGCTTTTGGATACTAAAGGAAGATATTGTTAAACGTTACTTTTTTACAGCCTTCTCTAAACCCTACAAAACAAAATAGAGTAATAAAATAATAAAGTTTTCTTCACACTTTCAAAAACAAACAACTTCTCTGTGAGTAAGGCTTATGAACGGAAATAATCTGATTTTGAAGAACGGCTTTAATAGCTCACAATCACAAGGGAAAGCAGTTTTAAAAAGCGTTCCAAGAAATACAGCTTATCCTTTTTCATGAATGAATGTAATGCTCTCTAGAAAGCAAATCCTCCGAAGAAACCTGAGAAAGTTCGAAAATATGCAAAAGTTTCCACCATGAGGGTCTCTGCCCGTGCTTCCTTTGTAAATGTAAAGAGCTATTTTCTGGTCATAAAGGCTTGCGTTAGGCTGTTATTACACTGGATCCAAGATCACTAAATTTTAATCCACAAATTGTGGATTAAAATTAATTGGTTAATTAGTGATCTTGACTGACTTGATAATGTTATCGATAGATCATAGATCGTACACAATTATTGTTATCAACGTGTTATTTTTATTATCAATTATTTACTATATTTACGACTTATATAATCAAAATTCAATGTTTTTGTACTTTGTCTGTACTGTAGTATAATTAAATATTTAACTTTTACAAAATTTACTTCAATTTCATTAGCCCAGCCAAACATTCATTTTTATCATAGCGGAACCCACCCCAATATAAAAGCCTAGAGAATGGCTGATTTGAGTGCGTAAAATAATATAAATGCGTTTTATTTTAAGTAAAAGCAGTTACAACAAAATCAATTACAGCAGTTTTGTAGCCAATTTAATAAGCTACAAAACTTAGGAAAGAGCGAAGAATTTGGACCAATCTTGACCTCGGGGCTTATCTTTTTCTTCAAGCGTTTCATGAGGTTCACGCCGGAAGACTTCGCAACTTCCGAAGTCGGTTTCCCCTAGAGATTATGGAATTGGCGAAGGGTCGTGGGCATTTCAGATAGGATACGGTAGTGGCTTTTCCACAGTGCCCGAAATTTTTCTATGGGACGCAGTTGGGGTGCGTGGGGTGGGTTCTCGTGTTTCCCTACCCAAGCCACATTTTCTCGAAAAAATATCAAAACGTCCTTTTGATTATAAATCGAAGCCAAATCCTACCAGAAGACGACTTTGGTCACTGAACAGTGCTCCTGGATGTAGAGAATCAGAATATTCTTGAAGCACTACCCTAAGTACATTTTTGACGTCATGGTGCCCCGAGATATGAAGGTCTTCGAAAATGTTCCAAATTGGTCCATAGCCTGCCAAACTAGGTTTAGCTTCGAAAATTTGGACGAGTATTCTATTTTTTGAGGTGTGGCAACAAGTTTAGAGTCTGTGCAATTAAAATATTGCCGAGCTGGAGTCTGGGAATTGTCCTGGATGACATATTTTTCATCGTCCATAATGACAATTTTTTTGGGAAAATTTTTGCACAGCAATGGTTCACATTTCTTAAATGTCGCCCTCTGCAAACTGATTTGCAAAGATGTACTCTTTTTTCTGCTGAAACTGATCCTTAGTTTCCGAACTTTAATATGCTGTAAAGTTTCCTCATTAACTTTTAATTTCTTGGCCGCTAGCCCTCCTGAAGTTGAGGGGTGTCGCTGATACAGGCGTTTCACAGCAACGACCTACTTCGGCGTCATTATCTTAGGGGCCCATTCTCTCTGGACCTTAAAATTATGTACATAGGATTCTCTAGGCTTTTTTACCCATGTTTTGATTGTATCCTCTTTGAAATCCTCCATTTTGAAGAAAATCCATATCGTCTTTTTGCCAAATTTAAACTCTTTTTTGGACTTCTGTGCGACGCGGGCGGTGAGCTCCACACTTGTCAATTTTTTTAAAGGGCACCCGAACCATCTTTGAAACTTAAAACTTGCACACCTTGTTCACAAAGAAAAGCTCTATTGACTACGTGTTAAAAAAGCTTAAATGCACGCATCAGCTGATAAGCACAAGCAAAGGAAAATACATACGCACTCAAATCAGCCCTTCTCTATGCTTTGTTGGAAATGCAATTTTTTATGCATTACAACTTTGTCATAGAGTAAAATCTTCAAACGGGAATCTAGTGACAACCAAAATGCATAGTAAAAGATATACAGGATATACATTGCATTGCTAAGCGTAAAAGGAAACAAAATATTTAATTTTTCTTTTCATATTGATTGGCTTAACTTTGATTAATACACTGGCTTTTAGCAATAGTTATCGATCACTGATAATTGACAAATATCTACAATGGTTCAGCGAAAAAATTGTATGTGCTAATGCACTGGTGACTGGATGTTGACTGAGTGTTTTGTATTTAAATTTTGAAGTTATAAATAATTATGGCTTGCATAGCACCTCCGGAAGTTATTGTGAAAGTGGAACCTCAAAATAGTGACTTTGAGGATGAAGACTCTCAGAATAGTATGGGAACTTCCGTTGAAAGTGGAGGAGAGAGGATTGCGGTTGTGGTTAAAGAGGAAGTAGAGGATAGGTTATCATCAAATGATGATGATGATGATGAGGATGAAGATGATAATAGCAAACAACAGCCTTCATCTGCTGCTGAAGAGGAGAATAATGAGGATGATTCTGACGGGGACTGGAAGCCGGAGAAGAAGCCAGTTATTACTAAAGCGAGTAAAAGTCGTCGACGTGTAGGTAGACCGAAGACTAGACCCCCGAAACCTGAGAAAGCTCGAAAATATGCACCAGCATCAAGCAACAAGGGGCTCACAACAGAGGAATTGCGTGCTAAAAGGGCTGAAATGCAGCGTCGCCGGAGAAAAGAAAAGAAGGAAAAGATGTCAGTGGAAGAGTGGGAGGAGATGAGGGAAAAGGAAAGGGTGAATGAGAGGAGAAGGAAAAAAAAGTATTTGGAAGGGAATTCCAACAATAATGGCCTTACTCCGGAACAAATTAGGGCTAAGAAGGCTGAACAACAGAGGCTTCGAAGACAACAGTTGACGGGGGAAGAGCTGGAGGAGAGGAAGAAAAGGGATCGAGAAAGAAAAAGAATGTTACGGATGGAAAGATCAGGCTTGAAGATTGAGCTTAAAGACGAAGATGGTGATGAACAGTCACAGTCCATGTCCGACTTGTTAACTGATGAGGACGACTTTGATGATGAAAGTCAAAGTGGAGATGAGAGTTTTTTGAAAAATGAACCGGTTGATGATAACCATGAGGACGGGGAAAAAGCTCCAAAGCAACCAAGGAAACGTAAAAGCTCAGGCAAAAGGTCAACGGGGGGCCTATCTGTTGAAGAACTAAGGGAAAAGTGGAGAGAGGAAACACGTGCCCGAAGACAGCGTCAAAGAGAGGCGATGACCCCCGAACAACGGGCAGAAGCCCTTAGAAAGGAGAGGGATCGGAAGCGTGTACTTCGTGGCAGTTTTGGGATGGGTGGTGCAACTACTGCTGACGGTATCAAGAGAGAACGAAGTGGTAGTGGAATTGACCCAGCGGAAAGGCGACGAAGGGAAGCGGAAGCTCGGCGATTGAAAAGAGCAGCAATGACACCTGAAGAAAAAGCAGAGGCAAAGCAAAAGAACCAAATCTGTCGGTTAATGCGCATGGCTAAGTTAACTGCGGAGGAAAAGGAGCAGAGAAGAATGAGAGACTATATGACCAGAACGGCAAAAATTAGCTCCATGAGTAAGGAAGACTTGGAAACGGAGCGGAAAAAAAAAGCGGAGCGTGCCAGATTAAAGAGGTCCAAAATGAAAAAGGAGGAAAGACGAGTCTTGTATGAGAGAAGCAAGAGGTTACTAGATTTTTATTGCAATAATTGTTAACGAATTCGGTTTTCTTATATTTGATAATGGAAATTTATCCTTGGAATTACCTTAAACGATTTTCGTTGGCAAACTTGGTCATTGAGCCATGCTTTGTTCGTATGTTAGAGTATGAAAACCAGACGTTGTAAAATGACTGATACTCAGAAACAATAAAGTCTATTCTATTCTATTCTAGGTGGAGACAAAATCTTCAGGGAGAAAAGCTGGAGAGAAACAAGGAGCAGTTGAAACAAGCTTATTATAGGAAAATGGAGAGGGCCAAACAGGACCCGGAACTAATGGAAAAAATAAAGAGGGAATGGAAACAAGGTTATGAGCGACAGAAAGATCCCAATAGAAAGAAAAGGTTGAAGCCGGGTGAAACGGAGGAGATGAGATTAGAGAGGAGGAGAGAGACGAAGAGACGGGCAATGAAAAAGTTCAATTTGAAGAGGAGACTGAAAAGACAAGAGTTGTTGGAGAGCGGGGTGCCTATTGAACAGGTAAAAGTTTGTTGAAAAATAATTTAAATTAAATTAGTTACACACTTGCACTTGGTTTTATTTGTACTGTTTGTTTCTGTTACTGTTACAGGTAAGAAATCAAGAAACGCCAGAACAGAGGGAGAAAAGACTTTTACGACACCGGAAAAATAGGGCCAAGCAAACGCTAAAGCACCAGTTGACAAAACAAGGCCTGCCAGAGGAAGAGGTACGCAGTTGTTTATGCATACGAAAATCATTTTAATATTTTTAATATCTCCTTCCGCTAATGAATGATATTTGTTGTTGTTTTATTTTCATAGATTCAACAAAGATTGGCAAGGTTTCTTCAAGAGTGGACTCCATCCCGTACTGAATTCCGACCATACAAACCCAAAGGTATAAAGCCGTTGGATCCAGAAGAGTTGAAACTTTTATCAGAGCCGCCTAAAATAAAGAAAAAGACAGCGGATTCTACTATAACATCATCATCATCATTTCAACCTGAGATCAAACCATCACTACCAAGTCACTTAACCCCCTTTACTACCCCATCCGTGGTTGCCCCAGTGCCATTATCATCTTCCATTCAGGTAGCGTCCACATCAACTTTATCCTCCTCCGTTGGACCAGAATCATCTCTCACTTACCAGCATAACCAGCCATTCCAATCTTCCTATAATAATTATCCATTCTTTCTACATACTGCTACTTCAGCAGCAGCCGCAACCTCATCAAAATCATTGTCCATTCCTAATCCAAATCAATCTAGCTCAAATTTTTATCAATCAAATCCTCAGCAGCCACCATACTTCTCAGCGGGGATGGACTACCAAAACCAAAGCCAATCTTACTGCTCATCAATTCAAGACGATTGCTCATCAGTATCTATGGCTGTTGACGAAGATTATCATGATGATAATGATTATTATACACCAGAGCCAACCCCTCCACCACCACCACAACCACTATCACTACTTCCACCACCAAGTTTACTACAGAATCACCATCATCATCAACTCTTCAGGCCACCTTCACCACCAGCCCAACCAACTGTTTTTCGTCAGTTAGATTCCTACTTTGGATTTGACCGGCCTTCAACTTCTGCTGCCGCCCAGTCCTTATCCACCTTCGGTGTTGGAACCGACACCACCAAGCCGAAAAGCAATCGAGGTCGTCCCCGGAAGCATCCTGTCATCCCATCAGGGACTCCAAAACCACAAAAATTCCGTGGGGGAAAGCATGCCAACGCCGTTCGGGATAAAATTTGTGAGATATGTGGCTACATGTACAGCGCCAACTACATCTTTGATCACAAGGTTACCAAACACAACCCAAATTATGTGGATGGAAAATGTGCACTTTGTGGTGAAGCATTCACCTCCGGTCGCAAGTTTTATTATGATCACTGGATAAGGGTTCACAAACACAAGGAGATAGATAAAAACGAGGATGGGACTCCGAAGGAGATGTACATGTGTGATATTTGCGGAGCAGGGCCCTTTTACAAAAGAGGAACATTTTACAGTCACAAGAGCTACCTTCACGGGAACCACGCGGTGGATATGCCTTGTGAACACTGTCAAAAAATATTTAAAACGGTGAGAAGCCTTAAGACTCACATCAGAAAGTATCATAAAGATGCCAAAAAGTCTGTGGCTTTTTGGGACTGTCTCAAATGTGAGAAGGCATTCAGCTGTCAACCGGATTTGAAGGAACATGTCAAAACCAAGCATCCCGACTTTTTTTGGACATGCCCTGACTGCGATGTATTTAAGTATACCGAGGCAAATAGGAACTTCCACTGGAGCAAGTGCTCCAAACAGGATAAATCAAAGTGGAAGGAAAAAGTGAAAGATGAGCCGTCCATTGAAAGGATCCTGGTGCCTTGTGAAATTTGTAATATCGAAGTACGACTCTCCTCCCTCTCGAGGCATTACAAGGACATTCATGGGATAATTGACGAGCTTTTTAAGTGCTTAAAGTGCCCAAAAACGTTTAAAAGGAGAGAGTTTTGGGTTGCTCATTTGGAGATGCTTCATTCCCTGAGTATTGATGACATCAAGGAGGAAATCAGCAAGTACAATGTGAGTGACAGGAGTAAAATACAGATCAGGAATGTAGAAGGAGGACACAAAGGGCTGCCTGCACATTTATGGGCTGATGGAGAATGGTTGAAAAAACGGGGAACGAAATCAAAGAGAGGAGAAAGGGCTATGAAGAGGGGAAGACCTACTGTTGCTCGGGGTGGTGGTCGCGGCGGTGGTGGAAGAGGACGAGGTCGAGGTGGGAAAAGGGGAACCACAAAAAATTATTCTAGTGATGAAGCTGAAGAAGACGAGGAAGAGGAGAGTGAAAAAGAAGACGAGGAGTCTTGGAATGAAAATTCCGATTCTGATCAAGATTTTGTTAAAGAAACAAAAACAAGGAAGCCAACATGCAAAACGAGACTTCGAGGCCGAGGAAATGACAGAGCTGCAAACTTTTATGATCGTGATATAGAGGTGGACAAGCGCCTTATTATTTCCATTAAGGCTCTGACTGAGCAAGAAATCTGTAGATACGTTGGCGTTGGGTTCAAGGCTGATTCTGAAAAATCTAGGCTAGATAATAAAGTTAATGATGATGATGTTGATAGTGGCCCTGGTTCTGATGAGAAGAAGCCGGAAATTGGTGTTCGTGATGATGGGGCTACAAAAGTGGAAGTTGACGAAATTTTAGCAGCAGCATCATTAGATTTGCAGTCGGCAGAAGCACCCATTCCTAATTTAGTTAATTTCGAATGTTAATTAAGTCAAGTGCATAATATTTAATGTTGATTGTGGATTTATTATCATATATTATTATGTCTGTTG
Source organism: Orchesella flavescens (assembly GCA_964034955.1). Classification (NCBI taxonomy): domain Eukaryota; kingdom Metazoa; phylum Arthropoda; class Collembola; order Entomobryomorpha; family Orchesellidae; genus Orchesella; species Orchesella flavescens. The sequence goes on from OZ035957.1 coordinate 25,274,815, forward strand.
AATCCAAATTTAAAATTAACCAGCAACCAAATTTTAAATTTTTCCAGGAAAAAATGTTTTTGTATATCAATATAATCAATGTTATTTTACTAAAATAATTGTGGTAATTTTTATTTTTCAGTTAAGGTGCTATAAAATATAAATATGTTATCTTGAGTGACAAATTTCATCTTAACTCTAAATTGCTAGTTCGTTCCACTCCTGTGTTACCAGGTTTATTTCATATTTAAAGAACAAAAATATTATATACCACTGTATCCTACATAATTACATCCATCCCATTGCAATATTCAAGCCGTATCTTATCTACAAATTTGTATCAATTACACATATCTTAAGCTAAAATCGTGTTGCCTACAAATTCATTTTGGCAACAACACATAATGAAACACTCCATTCACATAGACTAATAAAATCAATTTTCTCTCTTGCTTTCTCCATCCCCATGATCTAAACGATTCGGATCAAGTTCTTCTTCGTCCATTGGTTCGCGTGCTTGTTGACTTGTTGGTGAGGTGATCCTGCTGCCGGATGGAATTTCCTGCCCCAAAATACGTTGGTACGCTGAAACCGAAAAAAATATCGTTAATTGAAATATAATACACTACAACAAATAGATTTCTACACATTTGATTAATTGAGTGAGTGAACCTAAATACCTTCTGTAATAGCATGAAACGTCGAAGACAATTCTCTCACATCTGATCGGATGAAGCCACGTCTTGCGGCAAGTAAATAGGGTATTGTAGCGTTGGTCTTCATTCTGCGGAAATTTTCGCGTTGGAGCTTCCGGAAGCGTTCTATCTTTGTTTCGCATTGAGCACACAACGGAAACTCCCGTCGGGAACATTCAGATGGCAGCTCAACTGTAGACTTCCTTAAGTGTTGACAATAGTTAACCAGCATCTTTTTTCTTTCCTCTTGATCAACAAAACGCTCTTCCTCCTGCAAATCGGCTTCATCCACAAAGAATATGTAGGAGCAAAGACAACATTTCAATTCTCGTTGAGGAAGGTCCTTCTCTTCATTTTCCGACAAATTTTCTTCGGAATCGACTGGTGACGGGTTGTCATCTTGATGCTCGTTGTCACTCATTGCGTCGCCCCTTCCTCTTGATTTGGCGGACTCCTGAAATATCAAGCAAAATCTATTATTAATATTTATTATTTTTCGAAGCAACAAAACTTTGTAAGGATGTTTTAACACAGAATTTTCAGCACTCACAGTAAATTCCTGTTTAGAATGTTTTCAAGAAATAATTGATGATTTCTAAAAGAAAAATTAACTCTTTGCAGAACGTTTGCTGAAGATAAGACAAGAAACTTAATACAAACGAGGCACTTAATTGACAATAGTTGTTGTCAGGCTGTAGTCTCCCATTCAAGTCAATGGAGTGGGGTTAATTGAAACTCTAGCAGAAAAGACTGTTAAATCCACCAACACCAGTCGTATACAGGAGTATTCACTGAATTTTAAGGATCCTCAAACCAGGTCGTAGTTATCTCTCCAATTTGCATTGTCTGGTTGAAGAAGCAGTCGTTCCATAATCGTCGCTCTTTATAACAATTTTCTCACTCCTAAATTTGTCGGATGCCAAAAAATTTATGACGTCGCGTCGACATAAACCAAGTAAATAATATAATATTATACCAATCGTAAGAACGATTGTATTTGTATTGAACTACTATTTCGTAATTACTCAAGTACATTCGAGAACATTTCATATTGTTTTCCGTATCACAATCATGCACAAGTTTGGTCCTGTCTCAACTTCTGATTTACGTATGCAGAACGTTGCATTGGTACAAGCATCTCTACACTCTACCTACTATGTACTACCAAAATTACCCAAAGGCTAAAAGCACAAAATATTTTTTGTACGTATCACAAGTCACGGTGTGGTCTGGTTCTGTCATGTCAATTGAATTATGATTGTAGACTATGACAAGTGTTTTTTCTCCACCCTTTCCGTGAAATTACGTGAAAGAGAGATCCATTTAATCCCAGTTGTTTCAAAACCGTTTTAATTATTGTTTTTAGTTATCTGACCTGATCTATACTTTATGCCTTTTATATGTTACGTTCAATCAATAGTTTTCTTCAGTTTCGTGAGTAAATATTAACCGACAGCTGACGACGCCAAGAAGTACAAGACATCTTGATTGATGAGACTGACTAGATCAACAATGAAAAGGGTCAGACAAAATTCGAAACAAGTAGAAAAAGAAGAGTTCGAAAGCAGTCGGTAAGTGCCAAATGTTGACTGATCTTCATTATTCATTTTTGAGCATATTTAATTAATTTGAATAGAAGATCGGTTTCTAACAATTGGCAAATGATGCTCTCGTTTTTTAATATATATTAATGTCTATTTTGTAAAGAAAGTGCGACGAGGAAACTGAAGATGTCAAAGTATTCCAGGGTGGCTCGTCGTCGTCATCTTCAGTCGCAGTACCAACAGCTGGAAGGATTGAAAATGAAGAGGGAGATGGCTTGAACGATAGTCCTCAAGTGGTGGTGGCACCAGTGTTTCCAGTGGACACGTTGCTAGAAGAGGTTAACATTTCACTATATTGCTTCATTTATTATTTATCCTTGAGGAAAAATCATTGTGGATGGTGCTGTTGTTGTGTCAAAAGTATGATGTATGAAGTAAGTTGGTGTTGGTGCTAATATTTTTTTTACTTTCTTTATGTTTAGATTGGGCTAAAAATATTTGGAATGTTGAGCGACGAAGACGTGGCCAGCTGCTTTAGAGCGTATCCCAAATGGCAACAATGGTTAATGAATCAACGGACTCGGTTTCTTTTTCCAGAGGTAATTAGAACAATAAACTCTAACTAAATAAGAAATCAAATATATTGTATTAAACTTAACAAATAATGAAATATTATATGTATGCTGCATCACAGGTCGCCCCATTCCTTCTCCAGTGGCTTCCAAAAAGCGCATTGTTGGAGTGCCGTAAAGTATGCAAAACGTGGAAAGAAGGTCTGGATAATGCATACATTTCACATCCGGAACGCTTACAAATTGCTTTGCAAAGCCCAGCTCCACGAGTGCCAGAGCTTATTAACAGGTTCCGATTTGCCAGAGAGATCCGGAGTTTTCTGGATATGATGGAGTTTCACCCTGGAAATCCGTTCGTAGGCAGAACTATAAAGATAAACTGGACCCTATTTTGGACACGTGAACGCTTGGATCAGATCGGCGAGGAGGACGACGAGGGAAATGTTATTAGGAACAACATGAACCAACTTTTAGATAGATTTGGTCAACATGTTTTATTTCTCGAAATTGGTCTCATGGAAACTGGTGTCAATCCAGTTGCACAAATCCTTCGAGAGTGTTTGCTGCGTTTGCCTAATTTAAAAAGGTTGGAAATCCATGCAGACGAAGTAACTTGTTCGGACCGTACTCAAGAGTATTACAGAGTGCATCCATTGCCGCAACTTCTTCATTTGCAGACATTGGTGCTATATGCACCAGATGATATAATTAATGCTGTGTTGGATGGATGCTGCGTATCCCATAATATTAAACAACTTTGCGTCGGTGGCAATAACTTTGAAAACGCTTATGAATTTTACGAAGCGGTGTATAATTTCAAGAATCTCGAGGTTTTGGATGCAATGAAGAGACTGCGAGTCGACGAGTTTGAGCGACTTATGCAAATTCCACCTCCTTTGAAGAATGTGCGGCTATATGTTCATAACATTGAGGGCAACACCGTTGACTTTCAACGCTTCTGTACAACTTTGGAGGTATTAGCGGACTCTCTAGAGTTCGCCAGAGTCCAATCCAAGTCCATGGAGACTGTATTTCACATGGGTGTTGTCAACGATTTCAGAATCAATTTGCCTAAATTGAAACACCTTCAAATAAGCGGTTATGAGGGATCCTTTGACCCATTTCTTCAGCTAAAGTCTTTGAACTATCTAGAAATTGATTTTGTTGACATGTGGGAAGAAAAGAAAGACAGCGGCGTTCAAGTATACGGATTTGGGGGTCGAATGGAATTATCAAATATTTGGACTTTGTTACCCACTCTAAAGACATTGGTCATTACAGGCGATGACTTTAGAGGAGGATGTTTTAAAAGAAATTACAAGCGCATTAGTTCCGGGCAAATTACTAGTCAGTTTTTTCGGCGAAGGAGGATTGGAGATGACGCGATCAAAAGTTGGATTGAATGTGAAGAAGATGATGAAGAAGTTGATGAAATGGAAAGTGACGATGAAGAAGTTGATGAAATGGAAAGTGAGGATGAAGAAGTTGATGAAATGGAAAGTGACGATGAAGAAGTTGATGAAATGGAAAGTGAGGATGAAGAATTTGATGGAAATGAAATTGAGGATGAAGACGGGGAAGAAGAAATCATGGTGTTGTCATGATGGGAGCTGAAAGTGGACATGAGATGTTAAAAACGTGAATGAGATGTAAATTGGTTTTGTTGGATGTAGGTTAGAAGCTATGACGATTACTGATTTTATATTGTTGGAATGTATGTATGCATTTTTGTATATGTGTTTACTTATAATTTATACGTTAAGATAAAGTATACTTTATCTTAACGTATAATAGACTAGAATCACAACATATATGTTTTAATTTTGTTAGTTTTCACGTTCCTAAATAATGAGGTGGAAGAATCCAGTTTGAATATTTGTATTCTGGCTATAAACTGATAAGTAAATTGAAGTCACAAAATTTTCAATTTTAGCTGTTTTAATTAAAAAATAAGTGCTTTTTGTTGAACTTTCAACGTAATATATACAATTGAACATATATGAAAACGATAAAATGCGAAATATTTTAAGAACATTTATAATTGAAAGACTTCTTCCATGGGAATGGGTGAAGGGAGGGTTCCCATCACGCTGGCCGCATTCCCACGTTGAATAGCTAAAATATTGCTTTTTTAATCGATTCATAAGTATCGTCGTAAATCATAATCGTATTCATTCCACCAAAAAAGCTTCGGATTGCTGTTTTAAATCTCCAGCAACAGCACAAGCTCAAGGAAGTTGCAAGAAGTTTCGGCTACTCTGCAGATCAACTGTCTCCTCATTGTTTTCCAATGGAAGCAGATTCAATGAGAAAATGCATGGAGCATAGTGGGCTATTCACAAAGACATTCCTTGGAATATGTTTTCCACCACCTCCTGCCAAAGAACCACCTAGGAACCCACTTTCAAAGTGGGAGTAGCTTCCATTTCCTCTAAATAGGGATGAACCACTTGTGCTATTCATTTTACGAGATTTAGTAAGCACTCGAACAAAGAGAGAACAAATATAACTGCAGCGTTGACTGGACAGAGATTTTTTGTAAAAAAATTCAAACTACTTGTTTGCCTCTCGATCAGGAAATAGAAACGATGAAAACCTTTTTTGTGAGTTGATTCAGAGTAGATGATAGAGCTCAAAATCAGGTTGATATTTAATGTACATAAGACACTGCGTAAAAAGCGTTTATTATTTTGTGGTTAGAAAGAAATTCAGAATAGTTATATAAACTTTCTTAAGGAATCCCTTTCCAAATATTGTGACAATAGAAAATGTACAGCACAGCAGCATCCATCGCATCGCATTTGATTATCAACTATAGCATTCAGGCATGACTTCATCATTTCATGTAAGGAAATAGCTTTGGTGTTTTTAAATGTGCATTTAAAAAGTCAAACTCTCTTTACTCAAGCCTAAAAATACCTCAATTATGCATATTATTGAAAGAGAAGCAGCAGCTACATAATATGAGCTTTCGTACTTCATTTGTGAAAAGTTAATTATACAAATTTCCATTTGCCACAACCTTTTTGCATCTTTTAGTTACATTGTACAAGCAGGGATATCTATTTTACTATGATAATGATGATGATTTGATGATGATTTGATGATGAGTACATGAGTAAAAGAGCGTACGTATATTTTTCAATCCCAAGTCTAACCAAAATACCTGAATCTATGCACATATTATCCCTGGAGTGAAACAGCAGAAAGGTGAGGGAAGCATATAATAAAGCAAAGGACAGTCAATCGTCATCATCATCACAACATTCATCCGCATCCACAAGTTTCATTCCGTCTTATGATGATTTTGAGAAGCGAGAGTGGAGTGATAAGGCATTAGCGAGTGATAAGGCATAAGCGAGAGTGTATATTTAAAGGCATATATTTTATTGTATCCCTAATTTTTTCCGAATTTATTGCACTGGCCGCAAATTAGCATTATTCATTGTCTGGTATTGAACATTATCTGCCCATTATAAAGCATCAACACGCTGATGACGTAGTAGCCAAAGCTTAATGGCTTCACTTGAAGATGTAAGGAATTACGGGACAACCTGATAAAGCTAATCATTATCTCATGCTGACTGAAAAACGAGACTACATTCTACGTTTCGCAACGACTAACATTCATAAACATTTGTTGTCATTTCTTGCTGATACCAAGTGTCAAACCCAAACCATTAGGTAAAGCGAGTCATCATCTAACACAACAAAATCCACTTGTGATATTACGATAAGAAATTGGAGTCAGGCTAAGAAGTATTTGACATACACTCCTCCGCTGGGGCATACATTTTGTTTGATAAATTTTCATGAAACTGCATGAGCACTTAATTTTTATGACACCAATTCTTGGATAATGTAATAAGAACATGAGCATTGACGTATAATATATAGATATATATATACACATATATATATGTATTTCTTTTCTGTTGGTGTGGGATCAGAAAGTGGCCGTCAAAATAATTACTGCTTCGTCACACACGTATCAATAGTTTGTTTTCTGTTTTATATCCTTGAACTGAACTAGTTCTGACTCCACTCCAGAAAATCCTTGATCCCTTGAAAATTTTGGGGGAAGGAACATGCACAAACTCTAGTTCTTCATGAAATGAAATGGTCGTTGAGAAAAATACGAACGGACGAAAGAGGAGCGGATACCCATAAGAAAAATGTTAGCAGCTTACACTATAACAGCAATTAATATTGAACATAGATTGCATATGTATATATCCTCATATATCCTAATAACATTGTCAACTGCTGGACTGCAGTTTAGGAAAAACATCAAGTTCTAATATTATTTATTTGTTATAGGTTGTTCCTGCTCTTGCCTTATTTTCCTTTTTGCAGCACCCCTCATTTTTCTTTTAAACTTGACCCATTTCTGATGCACAAGACATTTGACTGGCGTGAAACAAAGAAGCATTCATTCTTGCACAACCAAAATCAAGTAAGAACGAGCTGTTGCTTGTATTTCTCATCAGAATATTGCCCACTTGCTTCCTTACAGCTTATGGAAAATGTTCATGAACAGAAAAGATTGAAAAAGAAGTATAAACAAAGGATGATTTGTCCAAAACCGAAATATAAAGAGGGAAGTTCTATACACGTAAAAATAAACTTTGAATGCATAAGAAATGCTGTCAAAGGTCCTCCAGATTTCAGACCTATATCACATAACTAGAAAATACCTGTGTTTTGGGGAACACATTTTCCTTTCCTAAACATTTATTTGTAACTAATCCGGATGAAACCCATTTTCCTCATGAAAACTGAGAAGGCTGAAAAAATACTCTGAGGTAGTCAGAAAATTATCATGATAAGCTGATGATGGTAAAAAGTTTATATTAATTCATTATTGACTTCGGAATCAAATGCAAACTTTTCGCTTCAACTTTCAGCATGTAGTTGATTAGGTATAAGCGTATGTAAGTGCCTTGAATAATATAGATTTGGAAGGAAAGGAGAAGGAGCAACATTTCCATCATATTTTATTCTACTAGGATTTTGTATGTATTTACTCCATTCCTTGTATGTGGTGGTGTATTAGCAAAAGGTTGATGCTGCTTTCTGTTCTGGAACCCTCAGCTCACCACCAACAAGCAGTACATGAAATACACAGTCTGATCTGAGTGTGGAGCAGTGGAATGAGCAACTCTCAGTTACTTACGAACCGTCAGACCAAGTTGAACTCCTTGTGGTAGCTCCTCTCTCTTCTCTCCCTTTCTACATGGGACAGAGGGGAGCTACCACACAACTCCAACTCGTCGTCCCGTTGTGGTCGTTGTGGGTGCTGCTATAATAATTGCGCTAGTGCTCACATTATGAACCCAATAATACATCGAAGTGAATATCAGTGAATGTGATCAACAATCTACCAATGAAGTTATTCACGTTAGCATGTTTTTCATGCAATCAAATAAATGACTTCAACACTAAAATTCTACTTCAAAAATTGTTTGTTGTTCTGTGAAATTTGGTGAAAAAGATTTTGCCAGCAATTCAAGATTGCAAAAATGATAAATTGAAACAAACATTAACGTAACCTATCCCAACCAGTAGCAATGGTTGTATCTGAAAATATAAAATAATGATTTGAAACATTACTCAAGTGAGTACCGGTTTCGATAAAAATACTGTTTTCAAGTTCTGTAGTTCTCAAGTACTGTACAAGTTCCATTCAAAAGTGTAATCAAGGTTCTCGCCAGCAAAATTAACACTACGGATGACGCCGAGGAACAGGTATAAATCCAACATTTTGAACGTGTTTTGTGTACTTTTTGTATTGCATGGAAATATATATGTTTCAGATCATATAAAGTAGGAGTGAATTAGGTATTCATACATATATCATCCCATGTTCCTCATGGATGTTCTTATAGTTTATACATATCAAAATTATGACGGTTTAGTCGCTGGTGCGAGTCATCCTGGACGAATATTGTTATCAGACGAAACATATTTTTTTACACTAAATGTAACAACGTCATGTCATATGCACATTCTTTTCATGTTCGTGATTGCTAAGTAAATACAAAAGAATTCATTGAATGAACGATTAATGATTTTCAATATTCCCAATATTCACCCTATCCTATCTACATTTTGACAAGTTACTTAATTTTTTTTATTAGTAACATCATAATATGCATAAATATGCATAATAATATGAGCATGAACATAAATATAAAACCCCCAGCTAAATTTATAAATATAAGGGTTGAGCATTTATTATGGAAAGCTTACTTACATAAACTTGACACAACTACAGCCCCCACTTTTCATGTGACTAGTGTGGCTTCATGAGCCATAAAGTAGATTTAAAATTTAAATAGTTATCACACCAACATTTCCTTCAGTTTACGTCTTATGTCAACGTTGTGCTCCTCAGCACTAATAATCTGCTCTGAGCCGTTTTTAGTTTGCTGATGGTGTATTTGCTATTTATACACCCAAAATTAAATCTGCATTGTAACAAATATTTTTTCATGCAATGTAGCCTATTTAACCTTTGAAAATATTTTTCACAAGACCCAATAAATTGTTAATTGGTTTGTTTTTCGCCTTTGAGTACAAGTGAAGTTATGAATTGGCAAGAAATTTCAGAATTGTGATTGAGCTGAGAAAATCACATTACCGATGCAGGTTTGTCACACATAAACGCTACGGTAGTTTGGTTTGAATATAACAATAAAATGAAAGCATGCGTCTAACCCACTTAACTCAAAATCCATATAGCTTCGCATAATATGTATATTTCGCGTAATATTTACAAGTCAATCTGCCATCATATCATATTTTCATCATACGAATTCGTGTTATTTCTTGTTCGTTTTCGTTGTATTGCATTATACACACACAAATACTATTTAACAAGTGCAAAGTAAGACGTAAGTCAAATGATAATCTTTTACGGAAGCACTTTTGAGATGCATCATGAAGGACTAACTGAATTCCAGTGTGAAACAGAGGGGAATGAGAAATATAATAAATATTTATCCAACAATTGACGACAATAATAAACTTATTTTAGTACTCGTAACGAACCACTGACTAATAAGGGAAAAAGTGTCGTAATCTAGCAAAAGAAATTATGAAAATAATTGAGTGTGGAGAAGAAAATGAGTCGCATCAATGTAATTAATTCGTGAAATCAAGGGACAAGGACACACATAAAAGTTTGCATGGGGGTTGGGGTTGACAATAAAGAGCTTGATTTCATGAAAGTTCATGAGCCATGAGCGTTTAATTTTTATAGCAATAGGCAATAACATGAAAAATGAACTAGGAAAAATATGGCTTTTTCCATAGACTAGAAACACTAGAACTGTTGGTTGGAAGGAGGATTCTGATTAGGATAACATATCATTTTGCAACCCCATTGCTTTTGAACATCGTGAATGGGGCAGAATAAGAACACAGATATAAATATGAGATATATTATACTGTTAAAGTAATCTGAAACATACAATAGGTTCTGTGCCAGTAAACTTAGGAAGGATAGGTGTTGAGTATTTATTATGGAGAGCTTACGTAAGTAAAAGCCGTCCTCCAGTAAAGCACCCGCTCTTCAAATTGCAAGTGGGGCTCCATGCGCCACTAAACTGAAGTCAACTCACTTGAACTCACCTAAAATTTCCGTCATTTCATGTCAACTTTTTCTTACTCAGCATTAACAATCTGGTCATGAAAGCGTTTTGTACCCTGCGTCTGAAATTAGATCTGCATTTTTTAAAATTTATGTGGGTTTATACTATTTCTCCTAATTGTATGGCCATTCATTTGCTCTCTTATCACTTTTTTACAAATTGAAAATGTAGGTAGAATCTGTAAATGTTTCTAACGGCTTTCAAATTATTATAACATATATGTTCGGGGTTATTATGAATCTTTCTCAATTTATTATTTGTTTATTATTTGCAGGCACATCAAAAAGACATGAGCATCCAACTACATCTCGTTTTCAATGAACTGAGCCTTATGCATTCACATCAGAGGTAAATTTACAATGCATTCGTTTTTCTTCACACATTAGGGTAATGGCGAGGAATTAAAAAATTACATTTTGGCTAATTTAATTTTCTCCCAGATTACACTGTTCCGGCAATCTTATCAACAGCATGAGAGAAACGGTCTACGTCATCAGTCATTCTAACGAGGAACTGTCCAATCAATCCGCATCTTCATCGCCGCAATTAAGGTGAGATTCAAACATTTTACAATTCACTAGAGCCACAAAATACTTATAATTAGTTATTAAATAAGAATTTAGATTAAGCTTGTAGAGATTTAAGACTAGTTTAGGTAGGGAATTAGTGTTTAGACAATAAGTATGGAAATTGTTTTTTTTAAAAATATTCATCAATAGAGACATACAACATATAGAGTAACTACGCCTGATTTTTTACCAAAATACTGTTCCTTTTGAGGATTTTAGTTTGAAGGAAATTTATATCCTCGACGACGAAAATAGCACTAAATGCATATAAATTGTATAATGATTCAACTGACCCATACTGCCAATGAATGGAAAGCTGTGTGGATACTGTGAAAAAGTTGAAGGTTTGAGGTTTATTTTGGGCGTATTTGATGTGATTCAGTTAGTCTTACCTATTTTACTATATTACTGGCATGCATTAACAATTAGCCTGTAACCTTGCATAATGTGAAGTCGCGATGTCCCTGCCTGCCAGTGTGTTTTTTTAGTTTTTGTTAGGCTAAAGTTTAAAAAATATCGTCGGGGATACAATCTTCCTTCAAATTTCTTTCGGGAAAAGGAACACTCAAAATTTCCACTTTAACACAGCGTAAATGGGAACGTAATTACTCTATGTGTTATATACCTCTATTTATTCATCATTGTCATCATCATCATCATAAATCTGTTATTTAGTAACTCAGTTGCTACTCGTTCTGCACTACATATGATTTCATCAACTTTTCTTTGTATTTTTTATTGAAAACTTGGATTCAGGTAAATGAAAAATTCGATTGAACAGCAAGTTGTTTCCAAGCAATTATTTCAGTGCCGTTTTACTTCTGAGGACTTTAGACTTACATGTAAGTAGTAAAAACCACACGGAGGCTGTATGCACGTATTGTTTGGGAAGAAAGAATGCGACATTAATTCTATGTTAACCATCGTTGCTTGTACATTTATGGCGAATGGCAAACTATAAAAAAAGGATTTTGGAGCAATGAGTCAGAGTTCAGCCAGGCCAGTAAATACTCAGAAATCATATTTATACTGGGTGCAAGCTTGTTCTCTCTTTGTATCTGCATAAATTTCAGTACATGAACTTGTGATTCCAACTCATGGCCACATCCATGATTACACAAAAGTATAGCATACTTACGCGGCCCTGCTCTTTTGATTTTATGTCATCATCATCACCGCGACTTTTTATGGTATAAAGAGCTGATGTTACTTGCATGGGGAATAAATTGAAGACGCTGATTGCGTCGGTGGTGGTGGAGCAGTTTCCATTGTCCAACAAGCTGCTTTCCTCACACCTTCCTTCGCTTTCTCAACAATCAATCTATTGAGGAGGCCTCTACTCTCATCTCTATTTAATCTGAATAAGACACTGCGCAAGACGTAAAAAGCCTTATTTTGTGGGTAGAAGGTAGTTCAGAATAGGTGTATAAACTTTTTTTTATAGGAATCCCTTTCCAAATATTGTGACAACAGAGAATGTACAGCACAGCATCCATCGCATCCGTCACTCGACTTTGACTATCAGCTACAGCAATCAGTCATGCATTTCATGTAAAGATATAGTATTTTTGAATATGCATTTGATACTCTGTTTACTCAAGCCAAAGGCCTGCAACGCAAAAGTAACTCAATTATGCATATTATTGAGAGCGAAGCAGGAGTTAATGTAAATGGCAGATATGAGATTTTGTACTTCATTTGTGATAAGCTAATTATGCAAATTACCATCTGCCTTTTTGCATCTTAGATACATTGTACATGGAGGGATTCCTATTTTACTATGATGATGATTTGATGATGAATGTATGGTTGTATGTATGTATGAAGCATATTAAAAACCAAAAGACAGTCAACCCTCATCATCATAACAACAGTCATCACATCCACAAGTTTCATCCCGTCTTATATGTGTATTTGATTCTGGGAAGCGACAGTGGAGTGATAAGAGATATTTACTTATATGCGGATATTTTATTGCATCTCTAATTTTTCCCGAACGCATCGAATTATATAGGAAAATATGTGCGTCCGTGATAGAATGTCGACTTAACGAGACACAATGAGTTTTATCATGCATGATGCATCATATGATGCATGATAAAACTGAACTACCTAGGTTCCTAGCCATATCCACATACTGATATTTACTCATTGTGATGTGATAAGTTTTATAATAATTTTTGCTTTTAAAATTTCAAATGCCCATTCGTTCTAAGCATCATTATAAAAGTAAGACAGTCATAATGGAGCAGATAATAAGTGATAAAATTTGAAACAAGAGCATTTTTATAGGTTTGTTTCGTCTAAGAGAACCAAAGCTGTGGTGGTTACGACATCAGTGGAGACACAAAGTCGCAACCATGTGTAATACTTTTATCTGGAACAATAAGCCTACAATAGAATATGGAATCATGCTCAGACATATTCACTCCATGCATATGTACTGGCTGTAATTGTAATTTGAAGCCAAATGTCAACAGTTCCTGTTCTCACGCTCACACATTACCCATTAAAATTTATTACAGTGTAGGGGATGGATGGCATAAAAATATCTGAAGGTTGATAACATTGAGTACGAGTACTCTTCTCTTCATGAATTCCTATTGTACATTTCCTAGCTGGCTGGAAATCGTAAAAAAGCAAAAAGAGTTTCTATACCATAAGTTTTATAGTCAGTATAACGTTATAAATATGAAATATTAATGCGTCAGCATCCCACATTTACTTTGCTGGTGTACTTAAGTATATTATAAACAAAAATGTTAATGTGATGCCTGATTGCTGACTCACATGCATATTATTCCTTCCCTTCTTTCATTTTACTGCATCCCAGGACGAATGTATTTTATATGCACACGTTTTGTAAACCAAAAGTAAAGCAGTTGAGTTATGTATGTCTACGAAAAGTTTTCCAATTTTTGACTGCTTGGATTTTGTTATTTTTGATTTTGTCATTATAAAATTGGGAAATGATGCTCATATCCACCGATGTAGTCGAGCTATATGTGTAATATATGTCATTTGAAGGGATATTTCATGGAGAACAAGTGACATGAAGATGTTGGTTAGGACAACTATTCCTTTTTGAGATATTACCCAATCCGGTTCTGAGAAATTCTATTGTTAATTGTTACTCCATTCGCACTACATGAATTTTGCAGTAATATATTTATGATAGCTAGTCCCTTGCGTACAAAACCCTACTGTATAAAATTCAAAGCGTCTACCTACTATATTATTGAAGAAATAGTAATTAATATGGTGTTACTAGGGGAAAGTACCATATTATACCACTAGGGTTGTATGAGGTCATTTCTCAAAATTAAATAGTTGGCGGAACCAAGTTTTCTATTTCACCTGTTCTCTGTAAGATTCCTTTCGAATGACGTATCACACATAGCGCAACTCAAACGGCTACATTCGTTGTAATAATGAAAGAAGAAGAGCTTTATTCTTATAATGCATGTACATGTGCATATAAATGAATATTAAATAAAAATACGAAACAATTGACAAAGTCTAAAACAAAGTAAGTAGAGGAGAGTCCTGCAATGTAGAGCTGGGCCCGCATGTGTATTTCAATCCAGTGAAAGAGGTGTGTAAGCAGAGTACTGATTCCAGCAGTATGAATTTTGTAGTAATGTTTCTCATAAAACAGAGAATTCAGAATATAAAAGTTATTTAAAAAGAACAAGGCATTTTCGGGTTCCTTTCCAAGGAATTTTGATGATACGAGGATGAAGCGAGTTTACATGTAGGGTGCTCGTTTTAATCGATTAAAAACTTTCTCCCATCTTTTATTTTGCATTTCTTATAATGACATCATATCAGGATTGAACTGGTACAACGGAATTTGGGATTTGGAGTAGATCAATGCAAAAATTCTCAAGATATCGTTGGTTAGGCATAAGACATCCCGTCTCAACTTTGTGCTGTAGTTACAAGAAACGAAGCAACTACTTGTAGTAAAGTAGAATTCTGTTCCTTGAGGGTTTTCAACAACAAAAATACGTACATGGGATGCAACAAGTTAAAACCTACATGCTCAAATAGATGGATGCATATAGAAAGGAAAAAGACGGAATAGGCATGGAGTTTTTGGTACTCCTGAAGCAGCTTCAGTATCGTTCCTGCTTCTGCAGTAGCAGCAGTTGTCGTAGCACAGCGTCAACACCGTCTTCTCTCCTTTTCACAGTTGTTGTTGTTCCGCACTCCATTCTTTGTACTTGCTTCCCATCATTCTCCGTCTCCCGAGTTCACTCTCTGTTTCTGCTCTGCTACAAAAAATATCTCAGAGAGAAAGAGAAGAAGGAAGCCTCTCTTGACAATATCCTACTCTAACTCGTCGTTCACCACCTTCCGTAGTTACGATAGCCTTTTGGTTTTTTCGTCAGTTCAAAAACAACAGCTCCCTTTTAAGCAATTTTGACAACAGTGCGTGTGCTTGTGTAGTTGCTTGTGCTCCGTCGTCTGTCACTTGCTCAAAATAAAAAAGTTGTTTGGTTTTGCCATCCTGTCATTTATATTCCCAGGTGGAGGTGTTCCCACTTCCTCCACCTGAAGACACGCTCCTCAACATCATGGAACTCAATAGGTGAATAGATTTTCATTTTTTTGGCTTCAAAGAATCATTATCCTAATGGTTTAATTAAGTAGCATGTTGCCCCTGGTTTCTTAAAATTTTTCCACATTTAAAGTCACGTTGAATAATCTTTAATCATGATTTTGCCAGTTGAACATGTCATGAAAACCCAAAGTAATTAAACGGTTGTAATAGCATATATATATAAAAATTGCATATAATTACACGCATACAATAAGTACGGCATTCACGCACGTCTCGCCTCTTTCTTATGCCTTTTCCGAGTTTTCCAAAACGGATCCCAAAATCATCAGTCAATTACAGCTCACAT
This sequence comes from Orchesella flavescens, assembly GCA_964034955.1. Classification (NCBI taxonomy): domain Eukaryota; kingdom Metazoa; phylum Arthropoda; class Collembola; order Entomobryomorpha; family Orchesellidae; genus Orchesella; species Orchesella flavescens. Next base: position 25,290,742 of record OZ035957.1, read on the forward strand.
GTATGGATCCTTGACTGCATAGTTAGTCCTTACTATAGATTATTACTTTAATGTACTATATGATACATATGAATGATTTTAAACGTTTTATAGACAATCTTGAGCTGTAGATGGCATGATATAAATAATATAGTGCGATATTAATTGATAAGACACGTCATACAGTTGTATTTTTCATACTTTTTCTTCGTTCTTCTGGCATCTTGATATTATTATATTTTTTCCATTCATGAAAATATCAGCCTCATAATTATACTGGAGGCTAAGATTGGCGATTTAGATTGTAGATTCCCCCAACTTGCATCTCTGATGGTTATCCTCATGAATGTTGTTGACTGTTGACACTGATCTATGTCGTATTTGTGTTTAACATTAGGACATCCCTCTGCATCATTACGAGTGCCCTGTATTGCAACCTCGCCGTGATTGTTTGTTTGGCATTCCTTCTCTCGCAAGTGATTACTCTCAACGTTCCCCTCTACTTCTTTGAGGTAAGTTTTGACATGTACAATTAGTTACATCGACTAGAAGGTCTCCACAACCTTATAACATTACAGAGCTGTGTTGTGGATCTTGCGCTACACTAACCTTTTGCATAAGCGTATTAAGTCAAGTGATCCCGCTTTTATCAGCTTGACTTTTAAACTAAATTTTCGACAGCTTTCACATCTTCCAAATTTTGTATTTTTAACATTTGACGTAACAAAGCCACATGTCGTTATAGCAGCCAAAGATAAAAAAAACTTCTTATCTTATCAGGTAAAGCCCCTTCAAAAGAATAAAAATAACAGGGACCAAATATCTGGCCAAGTTGTTCCAAGAAACGTTAATCATCCTTTTATTCGACCAAACAATGAGTTGATTAGCAACAGCAAGGACCTGTCAGGGCCCACACTATGTTGTGATAAGAATATATATTGTGGCTACAACCATTTTTATTTTATATCAAGCTTCCTTGGATTTATTCACAGACGACACGGTATATGCCAGAAGCAAATGAGAAAGCTAGATAGAACAGTTGCTCACAAGCCTGTAATTCAAACTAAACAAGTTGTGTGAGTTGTAGCAGTATGTTAGTAAGCGTAAGCTCCACAATACAATGTAAAAATCTTTTTCTCCCTGATTCTAATTCCATTCTTGTTTTCTCCCAATTTTTTTCGTAGATTCCCCCACCATATCAATATTTTCTCTTGGAGAAAATTTGCTCTCTGGATGGATGGACGGTGTGCTGGGAACACAACTTCATTGCCGTTCAAGGAAAAAAATGACAAGGAAGCCAAAAAAGGACGAGCAAGTCGCTTCGGATGCTGCTGCCAGCAAGTCGGATGAAAGAATACAGTCCTTCCTTCAAGTAAGTTCTTGAGTTTTTTTTCGCAAATCATTTTCATCGTCCCCTTTCTTAATCGCTCTTCCCCTTCATCGTCCCCTTCATCCCACTCCACTCTCCTTACTTTCTTTTGAGCTTGTATGATCATGCGAAACTCAAACTCCAAGTTGCAATCATAATAGGAGATGGGATGGAAGAACGATAAAAATGGTTTTTTCAAAATAGACCTCTTCTCATTGTATTTGTATGGAGTCATAATAACCACTATTGCGTACGAAACAGGAACGGAATACGAATTGCGAACACGAGCCAAGTAGTACAAAAACAAGAGTAATCGTAAACGTAGTAAATGATAATTTCAGACTTCCCTTGACATGCATGTAGTTTGCACACATGGCAAGCTACCCATCATGTGACACGAACATTCACCCTATTTTTCCCTTGAGAGATTCATCATGTATATATTTCATATTGTATTTCTCATAAACCCGACATTGTAGCCGCATGTATTAAAATACAAACAATCATGGTAGGAAGAACGGTTATTAGAGAGAACAAAATGAGCCACATCAGAACATAATATATTTATCACTTTGCGACCCCGTGCAGTTAAGCACCTTAAATGGACAGAATGAGAGCATAAATATATGGGAAATATTGTTTTATAGTCGATAGCTTATAGAAACAAGCCATACAATATTTCTTGTGCCAGTACCTTCATAAAGATGTGTGTTGGATATTTAGTATGGAGAGCGCTTACGCACATAAAGCAGACTTGACTACAGCACCCGATTTTCAAATGAGTAGTGTGAACTGGAGTCAAATTGTTATTACCTAACATTTCCATCATTTTATGCCCCACGTCACCTTTGACCCACTCGGCATTAACAAGCCGCTGTTGGTGACATTTTGTGCACCTGAAATTAAATTTGCATTTTAAGTTTATGTTTATAAATACTTTATTTCGCAAGTAGTCTTTGAAAATATTTTTAGACTTTATGTTGGTTTATACCAATTTCTCCCAATTGTATGGCTACTCACTTGCTCTTATCACTTTGTAAAAAACATGTAGGTAGAATCTATAACGGCTTTCGCATTAATATAACATGCTTGGGTATATCATGAACTAAATCACAATCATACATCAAAGGTACATTGCATTCATATATTCATTTATAGTAATGTCGAGGAATAACAAAATTACACTTTGGCTAATTTAATTTTTTCCACATTCCACAGTTCCGGCAGTTCTATACAAGGAAAATGGTCTACGTCATTGGAAGGACTGTCCACTTATCCACATCTTCATCACCGCAAGGTTTGAGATTCAATCTTTCTTCTTCTTGAATTCAAAAATTCACTGATGCCACAAAATACTTATAATTAGTAATTAAATAAACTTAGATTAAGATTGTAGCGTCTTATGATTAGTTTAGATAATAAGTAAGTAAATTAGTTTTAAAAATTTCATACTCATACATCATTGTCATCATCATCATCATCTATATCTGTTAATTAGTAGCTCACTTGCTAATCATTCTGCATTACATATGATTTCATCAAGCTAAACATCATGCTAAACTTCAGTACTTTTTAATATATGTGAAAGCCAGCTTTCAAAACTTTCAGAATGTGATTAGGACTTGATAAACTAACTAGTTTTCAGTAAATTCACTCGTACGTTGAGCATGACCATGTTGATTAATGAGCAGTGATTAAGATTAAAGATGATATCACTCCAAAGTTCCATGTCTTCCATAGATTACTTGGAAAGTGTACTTGCTAACTAAAATAGTCTGAGCTAACACTAATTCTTTAGTTTTATAAATTTTTCTAACAAAGAAACGTATACGACGATTACTACTGACTTATCTTCAATATATTTATGAATAGAACAAGACAACAATGAATAGTTTACAAGAGAGAAAGTGAAAGCACTCTTTTCTACATTTCGTTGCATGGTGTGACGGGATGATGCTGATGATAGAAGTGTGTGACCCAGTGAATAGAAGAGGAGTTGTTTCTTATCTTGCTGTTCAGTACTCACTGCTCTAATATTTCAACTGATACATTGATAGACTTGCAGAAGCCCGACTCAATTCTTGCATTTATAGTTAAAAGTTCTACGCTTAAAAACCGATTTGCTAGAAAATGAATTCGGAAACTTAAAGTAGAGTTGCCGTTTTCGGTTGCTGATCGCGTTTTGTGGCTGAAACCGAACAGGAATCGGTTTGAAGTGAAAACCGATTTCTTTATTTATTCCTATACCTTCGATATACAGAATGAAACATATAATATATAACAGTGTGGAATAAGGCTAAGAACTGGTGCAATAGCTATTTAGCTTTTCGATGCACGATCAGCAAAATAAATCCCTGTTCCTGTGGCTGCCCCCTGTTTTCCAGAATCTGCTTATCAAAAAAAAATAGTAATAGTATGGCGATAGTAAACCTTCTTATCTTTGAAGCATGCACTTCTTCATGCATTTAAAACAAAGTTGATATGAATGAAATTGATAGTCTTGTGGAACGTTCAACAATGCTTATCAAGGTGATAAAGCTGTTAAAAGCCCACATGGCACTTTTCCCAATTGTTCAGTTCCCTCAGTTCAGTTTTATCATGAATCATATCGACGGCTTCACGTCAAAACCTCTTATGTCAAATTCGGGGCAATGCAGAATCCACGTATCTCACTTTCAGTATAAAATCAAAACCTCGCCCAACCCGTTCATTTCTACGAGACATACGAGGTTTTGATTTTATACTGAAAGTGAGATACGAGGATTCTGCTTTGCCCCGAATTTGACATAAGAGGTTTTGACGTGAAGCCGTCGATATGATGCATGATCAAACTCAATGTGTCTCGTTAATTCGACATTCTATCACGTACGCACATATTTTCCTATATAATTCGATGCTCATGTAATGCACATCTTAGCTCATTCAGAAGCAATAAGCAATAAGCATGTAGGATTTATTTTTTCAACAAAGGATTACGGTTCCTAGTGTATTCAATCAGCGCTATAGTTAAATTCAGGGTTTTACTGGATTATTATGACCTTTATTCCCAGGGGGTATGTAGCGTGCCGGAATCCACTTGGGGTGAGAAATTTACATCATGCATTTGTGGTGGAAGTGAAGGAATTAATAAATCAGCGAAAGCGTTTTCAACCGCTTTATTTTCTCCCATAGAGAGCGGGACGAGGCGTTGAATGTCTCCGTTTTCATCCAAGTATGTTTCTAAAGCAGAGTCGTCATTAGGGGTCGACTGCCCTCCCAATTTGTTAAAGCATTAGGGATTTGATTTGAAAAAACACTAATGTATTGTGTTCATCAACTTAAAGATCTTAGAAGAAATTTGGTATTAGAGGATTTACCCCTAACTTTAGGATGGAGCTTATCGATTGTGGAAAACACTTATACAAATGTATGTATTTGTATACACCAGGTCATTATTTGTTCTATATAAGAATTTAATTATTCTATTCAACCGTTCCACCACAAATGATTGTAACTCTACGAAACTTTTTAATAAATTCTATCGTGTGTTCTGAAATGTCATCCATCGTTAAACGGATTCGTTGCTCACAAAGCTCCTTAATTTTTCCCAGTGCAGCATCATAATTCAAACCCACCTCAGCTGCAGAGAAAAAAAGAAATTTTATAATCAAAACGATACTGATACCAAAATTTAAAATGAAATAACGTATAAATATAGCCTCACTTTTCCTTCGTTGGAGAACCAAGTCTACAAGTCCAAGTCAAGAATTTTGAACTTGCACGCACTTCTCTTTCACAATAAAAAGGGCAGCAAGCCCAGTTCTGGTTAGCCTAACAGAAGCTAGATGCGACCAATATGAATCCAATGCTTATAAATGGTCGTAGTGGTCACAAAACTTCAAATTATACTTTATAAAGCTTAGCCCCAAGATTTGGTATTTATTACTAACGCATTACCTATGCATTGCATGCATCTGTAGTTTACACGTGCACGTGCAATACACGTGCAGGAACTTAATGATAAATGTTGGTGGCTTGCAAGTTCTACATGTCATTAACACAACCTGGGATACTCAACAATTGCACAAGCTTGCTTGCTTAAAGTCTGAAACTTGAATCTGAAAGAATTTTAAGTGCGGAATCATGAGCATTTCATCTCTTGGAATTTTGGGATGTTTGTATCCAATTCAAAGCAGATTTGGGTTTATGGAAATTTGGTATGTTTGCAAAAATTTGGGATGTTTGACTTTTATTTGGGTTTTTGGTGTTTTGGGATTGTGACTGGACACCGATAAATTAGTTTTCGTAGGGTGATGGCTGACATGCTGAATGTAAACTCCAGTGTAGTCGTGTTTACATTCTCAAATGGATTCGTCCACAGCCAACTTTTATTTGGGTTTTTGGTGTTTTGGGATTGTGACTGGACACCGATAAATCAGTTTTCGTAGGGTGATGGCTGACATGCTGAATGTAAACTCCAGTGTAGTCGTGTTTACATTCTCAAATGGATTCGTCCACAGCCAACTTTTCTTAGTAGTGAGCGGTGATAATGGTGATGAAAGGCTGCTTTGCTTTCACCATTTTGGGCACTTGTTTCGCATTTTTGAGTGGGAGATGTTTTGGTGTTTTGTTGGAGATCGGGAAATACTCGAATGCAAATGTAAGCATTTGTATTTTCTGGCATATTGCGTTGAAGCTCTAGTTTCTACCAACGAACACGGCAAATGCAAGCTTGTCTTCCACAGTAATAAACTGGAGATAGACTTAATGAGCAAACGAGATGTGTAAATCGACTATTATATTATCATTACTCAAGCATATGTCAACTGCTGCGGCGGTGAGTACACGTATACAGTTATTCCAGCAGGTAACCGGTTTAATTATAATGATTGGCGAAATTACTGAAATGTAGTAGAGATTGAAGATTGTTTATGCATTTCGATAAAATGCCGTCCATATCAGCACATCATCGTGGATAACTAACGCATCTTACAAGGTCAACCTGTAGGTTACCTGTTCGGAGTTCCAGCTGTAAGTTTTTTGAGAGATGGGATCAACCACCAAATATTTGAGTCTTGCATACGATCCTCATACCCAAGAAAATCCACTCTATTTGCACCCACCCTATTTAACTTGGGTTTATAAAAATAAATGATTAAGTCAGTAAGTGAAGTTAGCTGTCTCTAGCATTCTTTCGACAATCAGCACGCAAGATGATTTCATGCCCTGTCTCACAGCATGTTTCACACATCCTTTGTAAATGATGGAGAATCGTGAACGCAACCGCAAATCCACAATTTAGGGAGATGAGAAATGTCCCAGTCATAAGACTAACAACCAATTACATGTTTAATATTATATTCTTCAAAGCTAAAATAGAACTGATGTTAAATTCAGAGCTGGGGGACCGCGGTGCTTTTTTATCAAAACATGATGTAATGTCTATAATAAGGCAGAAAACCGTTTACGACAAATAAAGTCCATACCCCATCCAAAAGAGATTTTTTTTCGATTAAAAAAAGCAAGCTTAAGGGCGAACCTTGCTTGGACGCCATGCAATTTGAACATTTGAATGAGTTTTGTAATGTATTTAAATGATTTAAATGGATGTCGAAGTGTTTTGTTGTTTGTTTATGTATGTGAGTATTATGCATGTTTCAATAAAAAAAAGTCAGGGTCTTAAATATTAATAACACATATAAAGGTCAATGCAAACTCCTTTTTTCCTGGGTAAAATTAATTTTAAAAATGCATGAAATCAAAAATGGTACTGATGATGATGATGATGATTTAATGATTGATGATGTGTAACAAATTTACGACATGCGTTAGTTAGGGACTCAGATTTAGTTTTAAGTTCAAAATATATATAGTTATTATCGTTATTTTAAGAAATATCAAAATATTCAACTTTTAACTTACTATACTTTCATGCGTTTATGTTTATAACATATGAGCAAAGGTCAATGATGTTTTATGAAAATAAATTTGTAATTTTATTAAAAAAATACTTTTTTTACTCGTCATATATATCTACTTATTTCATTCATTCATCTAAAAAATTAGAATAAGCAAACTTGAAATTCCAGAGGAGGATGACACAACGCCAAATACATTGATTTTTCAGGAAATATATACATATAGTACATATGAATATCATATATCAGCATTACAACTCATAACATCAATTTTGCTATCAGAAAAAATATACCTACACAAAATGAAAATATGCATTGTCGTTCATATCAACCAAACAAATTTGTGGATGAAGTACAAGGCAAAAAGTAAGGAACAGGGAATGATGCAATGCAACGTCAATAAATACTACTCAATTTATTGAAAAATACGGAGAAGAAGTTAGTACACTCTTCTTGTCACATGCATTTCTTGGAACCATACTTTAGGAGCATGATGAATCCAAGCACGGCAGCATTCAACTAGAAATATGTATCATATCCCCGAACATTATTATTACTTCGTAATTTTAGGATTAACAAAATCAAGCTTTGATGGCATATTACATTTATGTGTTGCGCGAATTCATAAACTATATTCTATAAGCTTAAAAAAAATCTGTACGACTCAGCTTTCGTTCCAGGCAGGCAAAGGATTTTATTATATTACATACAAAAGTATTCATGTAGCACGCCAAGCAAGAAATGGCATTAATAGCAGAATATATATAATATGTATACAATGGGAGTGTTTGCTACTACACGCGACTGAATGACTAGCATGAAAATGTAAGCAAAATAACTACTTTACTGCCACTATTCCATCTTCATTTAATCCTTTCCTTGTCCTTGTTTTACCAACCTGTCATTGCTTGTGATATTCTCGTCGGTAAATACAAAATTCAAGTCAGAAGCAAATTCAATTACACGTGATTTCTACGAATCATTAATCATTCTGCTGTCGAAGAAGAAGATACCACTACTCACCATCATAATATATAATTTCCGTGCATAGGTATAAGCACACACTTGGCAATTTTTATCTGTGTCTTCATATAAATCAACCAGGCATATTAACCCAAAAAAATAGGCCAAATTAATACCAAGACCAAGTTCTGGGTCAGTCAACTACACAAATTAGTGAAATCCTTATCGCTGATGTCATATAGCTAAGTAATTGTTATGAGCGTTGTATCAATGCCAGAATAAAACCAACGTGCAAACATTTTTCGTTTTTCTCACAGCATATCTTGTTACAAGCACATAATAATATGTATATATGTACTCTCTCAGCCACGAGTACCCACAAATTTTTCTTCCATCGTAATGGTTGTCGTATATTTTTCTGCAATGACTTCAAAATCCTGTGTACTCTTTCGTTTGGTAGTAAACCCTAAAACTGTCCTTTATCATAATTTTTTTTTGTACTTCATGTCTGAGTATTTAATATCATAAAAAGGTTTTAGATAAATGAGCGTCACCTCTTTGTTAATGATAATGTTCATGCTTTTTCGACACTAAGTAGAGAAAGACAGTTTCGTAATACATTTGACAAAAGTTGAACGTATTTAATACCTAAAGTTAAAAGGAGGAATGTGGATGCTGCGACATAAAAATCGTAAGCCCTGGCTCCTGGAAACGGCAAGTCGCAAAAGAATGTCGATGCGTATCATAATAATATTCATAGTCGTTACCTAATGTCAAAGTAAAGATTAGTTCAGCTAAAATAAAACAAGAAGCTGTGAATTTCTTTCCGTTATCTTGTTTTTCTAATGTGGGGGTTACAAAATTAATACATGATCATGCATTAATCAAATAATGACTGATGTCCATGCACAATGACTTCATGCTTCACTGTTTTTATATTATCACTTGAAAAGTTGTATGCCATTTACAGTATTTTATGTTTATATACTTCATTGAAACATTTTTGTGACCTTTTAAGATTTGGACCTTTTCAAAATAAATTATAAAAATTGTGTACGCATAAAAATGAAATGATGAATGTTTCCAGAAAGCTAAGCAGATGTGTGTAGTGTGAAAGGAAGAGTAAATGGATGTAGCTTTTGTTCTGCATTTCAAATCGAGTAGAATTGTTGATTTTTTAAATATTCCAGGCTATCCATAGGATAAACCATAATAAATCAATTACTGCAAAATTACCTACTTACGTAGCATCATAAAAATATTGATAATAATGCAGTGGTCTGTAGTTTGTAGCCTACATTCAATAGCTAACGAAATACTTTTACAAAAAATCATAACTTAACACAAGGACGAGCGATGAATATCAAAAGACATTTATGACTCACCCAAAATGATGATGTGTAAATAGGTCTGCTACAGATAATTCTCTTCTTTCCTTTCTTATTTTTACGATCGCATTTTTAACTGCTCATGAACATTCATGAAATTCTAGTCGAATGTCCCCCCTTTGTATTTTACCAACTTCGATCCATGGACCGAAATAAGTTGAAGCTTACAAGCTGTAGCTAAAAAGTAGACCTTATAAGGATGTAAGAAGTAATATAAAAATATCAACAGCATCTTTCTTTTAAGATTCCGAAAAACATTATTGATTTTGATGGCACCATGGGAAATTTTTCCTACCAATTTGTAATGCAATGAATTCAAAACTTAGATTGAAATTTACAGTTATGGAACTGCACTATTAGTATGCAAAAAAAATCAGTTTTCTAAAAACTTTATCGTGTTCAAATTTAACGTCGAAAAGTGTTCATGCAAGTAAACGTGAATTTCCCATGCTTGAAGATATGAGTGACATGTTTGTGCATGATGTAATGAAGGTCATGATCATGATCTCATAGTATTTGCCTTTCTCTCCTCTGCTATGTTCTCATTAATGCATACTAACTGAGATTGAGTAACATATTATATTGTCACCCTATTTTATGAGTTTCTGCTACTACATATGAAGAAAGACTCAGAAACTTTTCTACTCTAAAACAAACTCACTCGAAGATGATATTCCTTTTCTCAGACAGTTACTACCTTCTTTATTGATCAGCCATCAGGTGAGTTGACTTTACTTAAGCAGATATCTTAAGTGTCCCCAATAATACTATTAAACTGTGTAAGCTCAGAAGGAGATGTGTGTGACTTTGAAAGCTTCAGTATGGTCTATGACCATTTAAAATTCTTCAGAATTAGTGGGAAAAAATACTGTCATCTATAGGTTTGTCAGATTGGAAACAAGCTTTAGAATAATTAGACTAATAATAACTTACAGTTGCAGAGCACAAAAATCACGAACGTATTAGTAACAGTTTTTAATTATCAACTTCCAGCAATCAATAAAACCTTATGAACCCAACATCCATATCATGAGGTCTTTTAGTGGTACCAATAACGGTTACTCGTTCTGTTCCCCCCAGGCCGTCCATAACAGATAAAACGTGGGTTTTATTCTTTCCATTACCTCTTTCTCGTCGGATGTACGCTTTGTTGTCAGTGAGTCAATCTGCAAAACAAAATATCATAAATATAAATTATAAATGGCAAAATCAATTTTTACTTGATTCAAACCACAATATACCTAATTTTACGGATATAAAAAAGTTTTTACTTGACAGTATTCTGTAGCCATAGCGTAGTAGAAATATTTTCCTTTCGTGTCACGTGTATCATAATGCTTGAAAGTTCTAGGTAGGAAATGGACCACTTTCAGCGGAACCATGATTTAGTTATTACATGTATATGTGCATATAAAGTAGTTTCAAGTACAAAGTGTCTTCTGGAGATTCAAATAGATGCATAACAATGTAGTTGGTGTCGTTAAACGGGCTCAAAAGTCCGTTCGCAATCTCCAGAAAATAGTTTATATTATATAATATTTGTGTTCATTATTTTTAGCAAACGTACATCTCTGAATTTCTGAATGTTTTGTTTGAGGTATGTTTTTATTAATTAGGTGAATAAGGACATGACGTAATGATGATATTATTTTGGTGGATGCTATAAACGATCATAACTAAAATAGAAAAAACAATGATAATGATGATGATGTGATGATGAAAAGCGTGATACTGGGTAAAACTTAATATTTATTATTAAATACTTATAAGTATGGAAATGTTTAGGATATATATTGTAAAATAAAGTGTTAGATGATGTCACATAATTTTTAGTTTGCTTATAAAACTTATTTAGTATTTATCATTATTTTAGAATAAAATATTTGACTTCGTTTAAAACTATAAATATTTAATTTTTCTTTGTTTCTTTCTTTTGTATTTGCAAATCGTATAGTTTGCATCCACATACTTGGATAACATATTTTTGTGTAAGTTGCCGCAGTTTAGCATGTTGAAAAATATCAAGTTTTTTCACAATACTCATACAAGCATATTACCCAGTTTTCAGAATATTATACAAGCGTGTGGAACTCATAACATATAATATTGACGATCCACTCACGATGGGGACTCAACACATCCGCAATGGAGAGCGAATTCAAAAGGGTAAGAGCATTCAGGGTCAAATTACTTCACTTGTGAAATATACGAGCATGGTAAACTGCAAGTATGCATGTTTACACAAGCACAAATCTACAGAATAATAACCCTTTCCGTAATAAAACCATAACAGCTGCATCTCCAATACCATACATTATTTTACTTCTGAATTTTCTTGCAACGGATCATCTTCAGAGGAAATTTTTTTGGTATTGGCACAAAGGCTTCATTAATTAGCTGTTGCTGAATCTGATTGACACGTCTACGCGTAATAATTTACATGACAAATATCGAAATATCTTATCGTCACGTTAGTTGTTCTCCACTTAGATAAATATGATTTTATTGCTGTTTTATCGCAAATGTATTGACGAAAAATTTTTGCAAACAAATTTAGATGTTGGGGCGCCAAATTGATGGCTCCTTTATTTGCGTCCTGCCATCTTTAAAAGTTGTTTTGGCTATGAAAGGCGAAGCCAAAAAAACTCCATATATTACATTTCATACTTACATTACACAATAAAACCCTGTCTTGTAGTATAACTAGCTCATCATCCAAAAAATTGCTCTCGTTAATGTTCATCGTAAGAGATGCACACTCGTTCACTAATTTTAAGAAGCATTACTTTATTTTCTTCTCAACCAAAAAGTACCTCTGATTTTCCAATGACCACGTTCATCTTCATACGTCTTCGTATACGCTCATACATACATACATTGCAAGTAACGTTATGTGAATATAATAATATGTATTCATTCATGTGAATTCTTCACTTTTTGTACGGCTCGCAAAAAAATATATGGATAGATATGGAAGCAAGCACATTTGCGAAGCTTAGGTTTTATAGCTTTTTTTATCCACTGCCTGTGTATTTACAAATGTTCACCAACGATAAAAATATAATCTTTATTCCAGCCATTACAACATGCACTGAAATTCTTGGCCACATTAGCTCTTTGGCATTTCCGTTGATTTATTGCTATGCTATGAACGGCGAGACGAAATCCATTATAATAATGTAAAGGATTATAACTATGCATAACGCATGTTCGTTGCAGATCACTCACTCATAAAAACTTTAAAAAATAACAGAGCATTTTCCTTCTTGCATTTTTTCTGTACCTTTTACTTTGATTCCTTTTATGAATGAATTTTGTGTGCTTAGTTAGATCCTGTGCTGTTGAGATGATGATGACAGCGATCTTAACCTTTATAAACAATCTATGCTCATAATGTCAATAGTCCTCATGATTTACATTTCCTAACAAAAAATGAAAACTGAACAAGCTATTACAGCTATTTATAACACCTACACACATACATAGTTAGACCTGCTCTACTCTCGACGTCTAAAGTAATTATTTTCAAAAAATTAGCTGCGTTGACCGAGAATTGAACTCGGATCTAGTGCTTGGAAGGCACCAATGCTAACCATTACACCATCAACGCTTCGATAAACACCAGAGTTTCAAAAGTATAATTTTAATGCTTAAACAACTCATTAAAAGGTAAATTCAGCAGTTACTAAAGGAAGGAAACATTGGATTTGAAATGTAGGCTTAGGCAGTAGACACTACTGCTGCATTTTCCGCATGAATGCATTTTCAATTCTGTCTCGAAAAGAAGAAATGAAGTGAACAATGAACAAACTGCATCAAGTAATTTATGTTGTAGCATAAAGTGCAGATTGATATGCCTCAAAGCAACTGCCTGCTTTGCGTTATCAAACAATAAGGTAGAAACTTGAGCATGAACCCATTTTATTTTTGCACTCAAATAAGTTTTTTACATGTTGCTTTTATCTGTTCAATTTTAAGTAGGCTTTATTTGAGCATGATTTCTGATAATATACAAAAACGTATATTAGGTTACAATATGTGCATTTTTAGGCCAAATTGGTTTGGTCTGATAAATAAGTTAGTTAGAAGTAGTTCCAAAAACGCGAATGTAAGTTATGTAAACACAAACAATTCACTTGTGTTTCCTGTGGTTGAATTTATCTTTGTCTTTTATTATATTGATGCAGAGTACTAACGGTTTAAAAGTGCAAATCACGCAGCATGCATTGCTATTGCTTTGTCCAATACCGTTTGCTCGCTTTTGACGATAATACGTCATACAGACGATAGACACAAACATGAAAAAAGAGAGTTAAAGCCAGCATGTAATCTTTCCATTTTTGCGTTTAAATCTTCAGATTTCCTATCTATTTTCCAAAAAAACATTATTACAAGCGTGGTTTTGTTGACAGTAGAAATACATAAATGCTTAAAACGAATCGAAGGCCCACATGCATTCTTTTTGTTGAGCAATAGACAAATTGTACATTTCCCTCAGAAAAAAATGCAACACAAACAATAGAGAACTTGCAAATCTTTACTTCTAATGATTTCCAGATCATGATCATCATTCTTTGTGTGGATATGTATATATTCAGCTTGCTATGCCGCATATTACTATTTGTGTATGATTCATGCTGTGAATTCTTCAGATTTTGACTAGTCCGGACGGTCGTATTGACAAATTAGCTATTTTAAATAAAGTGCCAAACTTTAGAGAGATTATGATTAAAATCGCAGGTTTGACAAAGGCCGAGTTTTTTATGCAATCAAATTCAATTATAATTTTCCCAAATCAAGTCATGTTACGTAACAATGGTAAATGTTAACAAAACGTGTAATTTAATATGAACTTGGAACACGTGAGGTCTTCAAAGCATAAATATGTTTTCGTGAGAAAGCTTGGTTCATTGAGTACAAAATTTAAGCAGAAATCATTCACACCACAAGCTCCTAATCAGATTTACAGAAGCATCATTCATTGTCTCATTCATTTCATTGAATCTTCATTGAAGATCTGTTTAAACGTGGTTAACTAGAACTAGCATTGCACCGTTTATTACGATGATGCTCAAACATTAATATCTTCAAGCAGCGTCATTGTTTTCAAACCGGCTTACGAAATTTGTTTCTAAATGATTGTTGCTGCCTGCTGATACAATTAGTATGCAGTTGACTTTTATAATGTTATTCAATTGCACTTTGTACTGGGACAAAGTAGCACATAATATTACAATTCTAGATCGGCTTGGTCGACATTCCAGTTTTAATGGAAAGAAAGAATGCGACTGTTATTTCTATGTTTACCACCGCTGGTGGTACATAATAATAATCGTTTATTGTCAATTAGATCCCCCAAAGGGTAGTTACACTAATGTGACATGTCATCATATACGAAGAACAGAAATACATAGGATTTGAAGTCAGAAATTGGAGCATTACATACATTGTCAAAAATTTCATATAGTACATACGTAATGGTTATTCATGATTAACTGTAAAGTTGTATAAGAATTACAATTCACGTTTAATGTTATTTACAATTATATTTGATAGTCAAGTTACAAGGTATTATTATGTTTATTGATCACCGTTTCAAAGATTTCTGTGAAATCACACATATATTCACTTAGGTCAATTATACGTTCATAATTTTGTAAGGTAAGGAGATGGGACATTATTGCCCTTTTAAACTTATGTATACTGTAGATTTTGTTTGTTCTAATGTCATTTGGAAGCTCAAACCAAAATAATATAGCTTTATACTTAAAACTACGTTCACCCCAGTACGATTTACATTTAATGGTTGGTCTGTAGTAGGAAGTTTGTCTAGTTTGTATAAGTGTGGTGTTGGAAAAATCCAGGTAGTTTTGGAAGTAGCCAGAGTATATATCAAAACTAGTAATATACGCCATCACTAGGCACTCATACTTAAATTTATGTTTAGGAAACAACCATTCTACGTCTTTACATATATTCATAGTAATACTGTCGTATTTTCGCTTGTTGAAAATGAAACGTGCTGCTGTTTTCATAACCTTTTCAAGCATCAGTGTACATTCTTTGCTGAGGTTATTCATCCATATTATGGATGCATAGCTAAGTACACTAAGGACATGTGCATTTATTAGTATTGATTTATTTTCTAAGGATAATGTATGTCTTAGAGGGTATAACATGGATATGTTTTTATAGCATTTCTTAACTACGTATTTACAGTGATCCTTAAAAGTTAAATTTGAGTCAATGTAGACACCGAGTATTTTTATCATATCGACCTGTTGAATTTTAATACCATTTATGAGTATATTTAGACTGTTCACTTTTTGTTTATTTTTCGGTTGACAGATAACCATAAGCTGGGTTTTATTAATATTGAGGTTGACCTGGTTTGATTGAAGCCAGGTGTTAACATTTATGAGATCCTTTTCAATATCACTAATCATAAGTTGTAAATCATTCGGGTCACAAGAGTTAGCTAGGCTAGTATCATCGGCAAATAGAAAGCTCTTACAGGTTCGAATATAATTTGGCATATCATTGATATAGATACTAAAGTATAGACTACTTGTAGCAGCACCTTGTTGAATGCCTTTGGTAGTGAATTTTCTTTGTGACTTGATATTATTTAGTTCAACATATTGAGATCTATCATGAATAAGCGAATTAATTAAGTCGTCACTTATACCATACCAAGACATTTTTTCAATTAATATATCCCTGTTAACGCTGTCAAAAGCCTTTTGTAGGTCAAGAGCAATTACAGTACAAATTTTATTTTGATCAAGGTTTTCGTAGAGGTAGTCAGTTAGCGCTATTAGTGCATGGTTGGTTGTAAGCTTACGCCTGAACCCAAATTGGTGATCAGAGAAAAAGTTATTATGTTCAAAGTAGTCATTGACTTGTTTAAAAATGCATTTGTCAATAAGTTTAGTGAAGACTGATTGTATACTGATGGGTCGTGTTTCATTTGGAGATGTTGGATTTTTTCCTTTAGGAACAGGCACTATTCTTGCTATTTTTAAACATTCAGGTACCACTCCGTGGGTTTTAAAGGTATTGAAGATTCTAGTGATTGTTCTTAAAAAATTCATGGAGTTCATAGCACCGTCAATGATTTTGTTATTGAAACCAAGTGGGTCAAGAGATTTGGAATTATGGTTTTTTGTTTGTTTCCATGCATTTATTATATCCCTAGTTGTGAACGGCAACAAAGAGAATTTTAAGTCTTTTGGGTTTATATCACTAGGTTTTTTAGGCATTGGTATGTTGCTGTCAATGTCTAACGTGGATATATTTACATAAAAATCATTGATGCAGTCAGGATTCATGTTTTCAAGAGTATTTGCCTGAGGTTTGAGTGGAAGACAGTCATTAATACCATGCCATAGACCTTTTTCCTTTATCTTTGTGTTGAGTTCTGAACGTGTGTCATCCAAAATACTTTGGTGGAGCTTTTTCTTAAGAACGTGGAGTGTCTGTTTATTTAATGTGGATGGAAATCGTTTGTTGACAAGGTAAAGTTTATTTCTTTGTCGTAGGATACGTTTAGTGGCTTTGGATACGTGTTTTTTCTTAGTCATAACTTTGCGTGTTTTTGTAAGTAATGGGATACATGTATTGAGTGCAGTATAGAAAATATCAAGAAAATCGTCAAAATTACTAAGAGTTTCAATACATGTCCGTTCTAGGCACTTCGTAAATCTGTCTAAATTTTCATTTGAGAATATTCTAAAAGAGACCTTTTTTTCACATGATTTTAAGTGCTTATATTTGTAGGTACATTGAGTTAAAAGATGATCTGCTAGCGATGCATCATATATTTTTGTATTGAGTACGTTGGATTCGTGTTTTACAAAAATGAGATCAAGTATTTTATTTAGTCGTGTAGGCTTATTTACAATTTGTTTTATATTCATGGAGTCACAGTGTAGTAGAAGAGGATTAACGGAGTTATCTTTTAGGTTAAAATCTC
The DNA here is from genome assembly GCA_964034955.1 of Orchesella flavescens. Lineage (NCBI taxonomy): Eukaryota > Metazoa > Arthropoda > Collembola > Entomobryomorpha > Orchesellidae > Orchesella > Orchesella flavescens. Next base: position 25,308,313 of record OZ035957.1, read on the forward strand.
CAAGTACGAGAAAGTCATTCCCTTCATTATTTAAGTTTGTAAATGTGTCAGATAACATGTCAATGTCATCATTTAGAAAATTATTAGTGTATTTTGGATGGCGGTACACACAAGCTATTGAGATACTTTTAAAGAATTGATACTGAACTTTAATTATGGCTAGCTCCGTATTGACGGATGTGAAAAGAGTATTAATTTCCCAATATTTCAGATGATTAGAGATAAGAATTGCAATGCCACGTTGATTTGAGCTTGTCAGATCTTTTCTAAAAGTTTGATAACCTCTAAAATTAATTAGATTATGTTCGGGCTTTAAAAAGGTTTCAGATAAACATAGTACATCGAATTTTTCCCTATCAAGAAGAGTTTGTAGTACATGATATTTGTTTTTAATCGATTGAATGTTTACGTGTCCAATTTTCAAACCTTTAATTAATTTTTCTGGCCCTCCTGATGATTTGGGTTTCGATCTGCATACTTCTCGTTCGTTGCTTGGTTTTGATGATTTCTGTAAGTTGTTTGAGGATGTAGGTGGGTTGAGTTGTGGTTGGTTGGTAGGCTGGTTTTGTCTAAAAAAGTTGAAGTTGAAGTTTGTTCATGTCTGGTTTTCTTAAAGGGATTTTTACAGTATGATTTAACTAATGGTTCATCATGTCCTCTTTTGTTACTTTGGGTTGTGTGGTCACGATTTTGGAAAGGGCCAGGAGCAGGGTTGGAGTATGTAAAAACATGGTCTGCAGCTTTCAGGTTTCGATTAATGACCCCGTCAGTCACTGTATATTTCGTTCCATCTGTTGTATTTAGGGATCTTGTTTTGTAGTCAATCTCAGCTTTAGTCCCCTGGTCATTCAGCTTGCGTTGTTTGTCTCTGAGAGCACTGAAGTCACGCCTGATTGAGTAAGGGAGGTCGGCGTTGATGTAGATTGGCTTAACTACTTCACTTCTGCAATTGAATACATCGTCTCTATCACGTATACTGAGAAATTTTATACGAATAGGTCGTGGTTTATCAGATGAGAACTTTCCAATTCTGAAGATAATGTCAGGTTTTATATGGTTAGTTTCAGTAATGTCATTGATCATGTGGCACACTTTGTCGAAAAGTGACTTTTCAGATTCAAATTCGGAGTCAACAAGACCGTTGATGATTAAGTTTTTTTCTCTCACTTCTTTGCACAAACTTTCATTGTCACGTTTTAATTGCTGAACTTCTTTTCGCAGATATAGATTATCACTTTCAACAATGTCGAGGCGTTTGTTTGTTTGTTCGTGATATCCAAGAAGCAGGGTTTCGATTCTGTCTAGTTTGTCGAGCTTTTTCAGTTCAGTACGGATGCTTTGAAGTGAATCTTTGTCGAAAGGAACTGCGCCAACTAAATGGTCAGGTTTACCCGATTCACTTTCAGAAACTTCCATACCTATTGAGTGATTTCTTGGAGGGGAATGTCCGAGTGGCATTGTTCTGGATGAGATGCTTAGGTTGTATGTTCAGATATTTAAGAAGCAGAAGTTTGTGTGTATTTATGGTAATGAGTATGTATATCAAGATATATATATTTTTAGCAGCAATGGTAAAACACGTCCGTTCTCCTTGAGAGTAGAAGTGCAAGTGATACATATATGGAAAACTATAAAAAAGAAGTAAATGCGTCAGGGTGCAGTGATGCCAGCAAATGCTCAGAAAATATATTTTTGCTAAGTGGAATGTTGGTCTCTCTTTGCATCTGCATCAACTTCAGTACATGAGCTTTTGACTCCAACTCATAGCCACATCCATGCTTACACAAAAGTACAGCAACCTTATGCAGCCCTCGCTCTTATGATTTTTGGTCATCATCATCACCCAGATTTTTATATTATGAAGAGCTGATGATATTTTCTAGCTGAGGAAACCACGGCGTCCATATTCCTTTCAATGAAAATATGAACATTAGCTTACAGTTTGAAATTTATTTTTATTGATGACTGATTAGCAAAGTTATTCCGAAACAATATCCTTCTACAGTTTCATTTTATGTTCTTACCTTTCTTTTTCTTATCGCAATTTCTTCTCTTACTCATTTCGTACAACCATATCAGGTTGAACGATATTACTTACGCATATTTTTACTCTTGGAGGCTTTTTGCCAAAGGAAAGGATGGAAAAGTAAAGGGTGTATGGATGCTCATGCTTTCAAGATACCAAGATAGAAAATGTCGCCATCGGCATATTGTATCAGATTTTAGAAGATCAAGTTGCACTCTAATAGTAAGCTATTCAATATAAATTCAACTTCCTTTTTAACTATATGATGCATGTGTACAGTATTTGTAGTTGCGATGACTCATTAATCGCTCCAGTAAATATTTTCCTCACAAATGAATATGATAAAACTAGGTCTCGTCATCGTCGTCTCTTCGTTTCTTACTAGAGAATAGCTTTCGACTTTCCATAATAATAATGAGATAAATCGTAGTAGTTGAGAACCGTGAAGTTGAAGATAATGCTAAAATTTCATTTTTTGCTACCTTGAATTCACTATCATTAAATACCCAATGAAACAAAATGATTGTCATTCCAATTTAAACAGTTCTTTCGAGCATGCAAACGCAAATGCATAAACGTTATAAACTTCCACGAATAAACGGTACATTATTAAAGCAGCGAGAGCTGTTTGAGAGGGCTACATATAAAAATACTTATGTTATACAGGCTTATTATGGACCTTTAGGTCCATATTAAGATCACTCTGTCGTCTGTCGTGCGTCGTGCGTCGTCTGTCCGCGGGCAGCATAACTTTTGAACGGGTTAACTTTTTGGAATTCTGATTTCAGTAATCGATACCTTAGGTCAAAGTAAACTTTAAGTTCTAAGATGAGCATAATCGGTTATCGGGAACCAGGTCAAAGGTCAAGGTCAAATATATTTTCAAATAGCAAGGGATGGGTTGTGTGTTGTGATATATCAAAATGAAGCTACTGCTGAGAGTAGATCAGTGATACTATTTTCGAACATTTTTGATAACCCCAGCGTTACCTGTGACCCTGATAAGATTAAAATATAGAAAGGTACGGGTTGTGATATATCAAAATGAAGCTACTGCTGATGGTGGATCATTGATACTATTTTCAACATGTTTTGATAATCTCGGCGTGACCCCTGACAGACATACGATTTCAGATAAGCATAAAGGTCCATTATTACATCTTGAATTGTCGAGTTTATTTATGTACATGACGCATGGTGGAAAAAAAACACGCAAAGAAGTACCAAACCCGAAACCAAAGCAAAAGGTAGTAACTGAGTTTGTGTGTGAGAATATCAGATATAATGCCAGAATCATATCTTTGGCTGCTCGGTTCTTTGGCCCAAACTCAGAGTTGGCCGAATCCATTAAATGTAAACCAAAAATGCTTCGATGTGTTATGAAATGGAATTAAATAACGCGCAGTTTATTAAAATATATGTAGGCAAAATATTTTTAGTACTTGGATTTAGATACTCCTCTTTCAAATCTCTTATGCTTCTGTAGTTGCAGTATTTATGTATGTATGTATGTGAAACTTTCATATTTCCTTATAGTATTCCATCTTGATCCTACTATACAGAAGCCAATTTTGTTCTCTGCATTTTCAGATGCACCGAACTAAATGATATTATCAACGTTATCTACATACTAAATATGTAAGGTGATGTTGTCGTTCCAGTCATATCTAGCTTAAGATTATTATAATTTCATTTGATAAAATGAACTTTATTGTCGTTTTAGTTGCGCAGTCTAAATGATTTAGACGTTTTTCCTCATCATTTGGATACATAACATAATATATATTGTGCCACCTTGCAGCAAAAAATAATAACGCAGTAGGCTAAAAATTTATGTATAAAGGATACAGAGAAGCCAACTGAGTAGCTTAAGTGAGTTCCAACAGGGTGCTAGCATGCGTAAAATCATAATTCGGGTTGCCAACATTTAACCATACACAATGTTATTCCTTATTCATCTTGTTTCTGTATCTTCCATTTGATATATACAGAAAGCCGAAGTAATCAAGATAGTTTGGCTATATCGTACACTTAAAATTCACATAATACGTATCTTTTGCTAAATAATATTATGTTCTTGCTCCATCCCACACTGCGCTATCATTCTTTTAATGAACAGGAATGATATGGCTATAAACGTTGACAATCACTCAATGCAAATACTTCCATAAAGCATAACGCTACTGTGCAATTATCTTTACCTGTACCACCCACCTCGAATCTATATCCACATAACATGTTACAATTACTACACATATTTTATGCATACTTTAAATATGTTAGCGAGAGAGTACCACCACATTCATTCAATGTTAATGCTAGTTCCCTGAGACATTAAATACTGCATGTTATACTAGTTATGCTTCTAAGGGTTAGTTTCTATAGGTATTGTAAAAAGCGATATGAAATATAATGAACATTACAGCAAGTAGAAAATCGCGTCATCATTAAGAACGGTAAGTAGTAGTACAGAAAGCTGTAGAAGGTTCAAGATTGTTCTAGAACATTTTTTCAAATGAGAACCTTCCTTTAGAAAGCTTGTCAGCTCCTCTGTGTATTTGAAAGACATTGACGCCGTGACGACGGTGGTGTATCTTTAAACAATATTTATATGAAAATGGAGCATTTCTATATGTACTATAGAATTAACACGACACACCTTGATTTATGGACTTGCTGTCATATGCTACTCGGTTTGATATAAAAACTTTCAAAAATTTACATTAAACGCAACTTTTCTCTGTTTTTAATTTTTAATGTAATGTATTTTGCTAATGCTACCTTGCTACCTGTACATTCAATAATAATGGTTATTTTAATTTAGAAACCAACGCATACGTTAAATGAGACATAACTCAAGTATTAGATTAATATTGAAGCTAACAAACACTTTTTTTTAAATATAAGGAAAACAAGTGTCATTACACAAACAATAATTTTGAAATGCACAAATTAATTCGGAAATCACCTACGCCCCGTCAAACTTTCCAACATTATTGATCTTCATTTATTATTGTTACTTATAAATATATAAAAATAATATCAGTCCTATTTTGAAATATTATCCTAGTAACATTAATTAAGAAAACACATTATTATTAGTTACACAATAATTCTAGTTGGATTAACGTGTAAGTATTTTCCATTAACTCATAAATCATTCCAATTAATTTTTCTCACTTTTGTGTTACTTTCTTCTGTACGTACAAAGACAGTTTTTAGACATTTAAGTAGCCGCATAATTTGTAGTTGGGTTTGATGTTACAAGAGGTATGCTTAAGCATTGAGCTAATGTTGATTCAAAGGAAAAAAATTTGAAAACCAAGAATTACAAATAATTCTAAAACGGGGATTTACGAAACAAATACAAAATTAAGAATATTTAAAATAATTAAATTCGTGAATTAATGAATTAAATGTTCATTATATTAAATAAAATAAAAAAATTCAATTCAATGTAAGTTCAATTTTGTATCCACTAGAACCAAGAAAATTCAACTGGTAAGCATATAGAGCCATTTATTGGTATGTACCAAACTACTGCTCCACCGCCAACTCGGGCCATACATCAATATTCTTTACCATTAACATTTCGTTGGCATTTTTCTTGTGTTTTGGGTTACTCGCAAGCACCTACTCTCAATATAAATGATTTATAGTGCCATACGTATGTATATAACTTTAACCATATAAATAGCTACTGTCTTTAATTGGTTGCATTTAAAATAAGCTGATCGATTCAAAGAAAAGTAGGTACGTCAGAGACAGACAATACACTCAACGCTAATTTCAGTACCTACTTCTGGGTATAAAAGGGGTACCAAAACCTCAGTTTGGTATCAGCATTTGCTTTCATCTCCTCCTAGCAACAACCAAAAAGAATAACTTCCAAACCATAAACTCAACCGAGTTCCCAAAACCATCAACATGAAGATTTTCCAAATCATCACCCTCGTCGCCGTTGCAATGGCCGTAAGTTTCCTAAAAATATTACAAAATTTCTGTAAAGACTAGTTTTCCCAATGTTCCCGGAAACATTCTAACATTTCGTGTCTTTTTGTTCTTGTTTTTTTACAGGGTCAAGCTCCATTTGAGCAAGGCGTAAGTTTTTGACAGGATTTCTACGTTCCTTCGAAAATCATCGCATAGTTTCCAAATTTTCAATTAATGTTGTTTTGTTCTTTTCTTGGTTTTGCAGAAGGGAAAGGACTGCGCTGAGGCTTGTGCCGCTGGATGCTGCCCCATATAAATTCGGAAATACTTCTGAAAGAATGAAAAGACTCGGGGCATCGAACCGACATTGGATTCTACATCTACGTGAATAGTGATTCTGCTCCAGTGGTTTAGCATTTAAGTAGCAAGAGAAGGTTAGAAAATGTTAAGTTATTCAAGTTGACTACGTTTTACGTCATCCGCACAAGCATGTTAGGGTTTGCAGGTTGCAATTTTAGTTCTTGATAACTACATTTGTCGATAGTCATCAACAGTAAGGATCAATAGCATATTATAATCTTGTAGTAAAATATATAAGTAATATGCATACGTTTAAGCTAAAACACAACCTATCGTATGTTTAATGTAGAAACATTAGAGAAGTCTTGAAAACGTTTCGGAGAAATGTGGTAGTGGAATTAAACAGGAGCCTCCAGCGTTAAAAGATGTTGGTTTTAATGACCAATAATTGCTTTCCCCCACGTCTCGTCTGCAGATGACGAAGTGGAAGGTAAAGTCATGAAATACAGGATACCGTTCCATCCATCCAAGTAATTTGAAGTATTTTCAGACTATTTACTTCACTGGAACTAGAAGTACTTCATTCGTAGAGGCAGGAAATTAGAATTATATGTATATCATATTCAGTTAAGATTACAAATGTAGACAGGCACTCCTAATGTTGAAGGTAAAAACATAGGAGTATATGAAAAAAGAAAAAATAACAATTTCCCAGAGAGGTGGGTGAAAATGTAAGGGGTTTTAATATGAACTTTGAAGTGGTCTACTATTTTCGATCGTTTGAACTCTAAAATTGTTTTCTCGTTGTAAAAAAGCTTTAAATGCTTTAGATTTCACTTCAAAAATCCGGCACAATGTATTTATGAAATCTTCCGTTATTAGATTGGAATATTTTTTGTTTTTACAGTAAATGTACTGTAACTATTTAAGCATTCCAAAAAGGGAAAAGGAAAACATAGCAAAATGATTTGGAATAATGCAATGCAACGTAATGTAAACCAGTCTTGTGTACATTGTAAGTCGTAAGTACTAATGGTGTGTGCTCTAAAGTTTGTAGCAACGGTGTCATCCACAGGTTCTCACTTTACTACTCCGGGTTCACAGTACTCTATACAATAATGGCTGCTCCACGCCGTTCTAATGCTGATGCAACTTTATGAGAAATGAAGAGACAAGAAAGAAGCAAGACAAGTTTCCTTCTCAGTGGTGGCCAAGACACTGAACTGTATTTCATTTATTTGCTTTGACTAGGTTGAGATTTTAGGTACACAATATACATGGTGTAGTCTTAACCTAGTAGGAAATATCCCAAATATGAAGAAGAAGAGGCGGTACACACTTCACAGAGTGGTGTATTGCATGTATTCATGCGCCTCAAACCCAATCACCACTACATATTCCCCTCCAACTTTAATTATTTTCTGGCCTTACATTACAATTATAATTGAATTACACATCCATATTCCTTCCCACGCGCACAGACGGGCTAAGTAGACGAGAAGTACTTCCATTTCTTGACGATTTTTCCACCTCGACGAAAATTGATAGGGGGAAGTCCATTGCGTTTCCTTTCCTCTTGAATCCAAGAATGACGCAGCTTGCGGCGCTTAGAACGTAGATAATTTTGGAGATATTTCGGCATTTTAGATTTACGAATAACATTCCACTCATTTAACAATTCATTTTCAGTAATCGAATCAACATTAACAGAATCCACACGATCGTAGTCGGTAGGAATATTCTTACAGTATTTCACAATCTGAATCTCATCATTCATAACAATTTCATTCATATCAACCAATGGTACATCAATAGAATTAACATTTGGAATTTCAACCACAATATCATCATTATCTTTCATTTCAACAGAACGAATTACAGAAGTAGAATCATTCACAATTATTTCATTTTCATCATGTACAGAATTATTTGGACTGTGTAAGTCGCAAGTACTTGTACTTTTACCATTCAAAGGAACATACTCAATAATCATTTCATCATCATTATCCCAATCTGAATCAATGTCAAAACAGGGTATTTTCTTACTAGAACGTTTGTGTGATCCAATAACATCAATAAGTTTCATTTTGTCATAATTATTCCATATTTTTATACGTGGAAACAATTTTTCTAAATCACCAATCGTATTAATCTCTTCAGTGCACATTTTAGCAATCATGTCATGGGTAAGCACCTTTTGACGTGGCTTATCGCGATTTTTAGCAAATTCATCTCTCAAATTGAACAATTCTTCAAACAAAACAAAATTCTCAAGTGAACCTAACTCAGGATTAGAATTAACAAGCTTATCATACTCAGTACTAGAATTGGATTTTACTTTTGGAAAGCAATATGGCTTCAAAACAATGGAATGTGAATGGGAAATATTATACGAATTCAACAAAAAGTCTTTGTACTCTACTTTAATAGATTGCCAAGCTAGAAAAAGAAATTCTGAATCATTTTTAGCATATTCAATAGCTTCATTTGGTAATTCACGAAGAAACCATGGAAATTTTTGAAATCTTTTATCAAGTTGAACTTTGCATGTCTCACGTACGACCGTAGAAAACGAAGAAAACTGTGTATTACCCGTAGCAGAATCGAATACATTTTGTACATCAATTACGGAGCAAAAATACAAATCATAGTCACGTTGGAACCAAGGTAAATCAACAGAACCAAAAAATATTTTAACAATCGTATCATCCAAGAAAATAGGTTCAAAGAACTCCTTAACATACGAATATAATTTTAACAAATCAACAATGAAAACGTGTGTGTCTACAGAAATTTGCATTAAACATGTTATAATGTGGAATGTGAAACGATAATCTCCTTCAATATCAATACATATTTCATGCTTTTTACGCAAAACAGATGTAGCATGTCGAAGATGCTCGAGTGTATTAACATACAAATATTCTTTATTCGGAATCGGTTGAGCTTGTCGTAAATGATGAGGCAGGATTTTGAAGTTGCGGACAGTTTCCAGACGTGGATGTCGGCTTTCGAAAATCGATTGTTGGTTCAGCTTGACTCTGTATTGCTGTGCAGATTCTGGGAGTGGTAACGCTCTCAAGCCTTGTGTAAACCAGTACGTCGGTTCGGAAATTCGCTGAGGATTCATTTTACTGCAACGCACATCAAATAAATCGAATTATAAACATACAAATATTACATAAATAATACCAAAAAAATCATTTTTTCAAATTTTGAAAAGGTTTAAAGCCTGCAGCGAGTCTATAGTCAATCGGTTGTCTTATTCTCAGCTGTCGGCGGACTGGCACTTGGGACTACAAACCCAAAATGATTTTTCGTAACGGAACTGGTGGAGGGTTGTTTCCTATCCTTTTGATGTATGGTTTAAGGTCAGCAACATGTCGTTTTGGGCAGAATCTCTTGGGCATGTCCAGAACGTACGTCAAATTGTCTTTCGTCAGGATTTTGAACGGACCCATCCATTTTGGAAGAAACTTCTTGGAAACACCAGCAGAGGCATCAGAAAGTTGATGGTTTCGAACCAAAACATATTCACCTATCTCAAACTCAAAATATCGTCGTTTTTGATCATAGTTTACCTTATTTTTCTTGTGAGCTTCAACTATGTTATCCCTAACGTATTGAATCAATCTAGTCATGTGAACTGGTAACTGACGTGCTATCTCTTCAGCGTCTGAATTGTAATCAGGACTAATGTCAGGATATAAAGCTCTATCTATTGGCAACATAATATTATGTCCAAACATAATTTCAGCAGGAGAAACTTTCCTAGTCTCATTCAAATGATGTCGCAAAGCTAACGCGAAATAACTTAAATAACAATCCCATAAATTTTGCTGTGCAGAAAAATAAGAAGCTATCATACGAACCAAATCCTTATTAGTACGCTCACGTCTATTAACTTGGGGATGGTAGGCACTCGAAGTACGCAATTTTATACCCCATTCTTTACAAAATCTTTTCATGGCTCTACTTACAAAATATGATGCATTATCAACAAGAATTACTTTTGGGAAACCAAATCTACAAAATGTATCCTCAATAAAGTCAATTACTCTTTTGCTCGTACTACACGGCATAGCTTTTAATTCTACCCAACTTGTAAGCTGATCAACAAGAACTAAACAAAATTTATTACGACCTCTTTTACTCGCTTGTAATGGACCTATAAAATCCAAGTAAACAGTTTCAAATACTCTTTTTGCAAGTGGAACCTCACCTAATAAACCTTTCTTTCTTTGATTTTCAGACTTGAATTTTTGACAAGTGTCACAACTTCTAACATAATTAGGAATGTCTTGATACATAGTTTTCCAGTAAAAACGTTTTTCAATGGCTACTTTTGTCTTTTGAACACCAAAATGACCTGACTCAGGGTTGTCATGAAAATAACTCATTATTTCTGTCTTTAAAGAATCTGGAATGACTGGAAGAGTCTGACTTGAAAATTGCACACCAATGCAAGGTGGAACGGAGGAATTTTCACTATCATTATCTCTGTGTGGAGAAGACTTTCTAAAATACAAAATATCGTTTTTAAGCAAGTAATTTTGAAGAGAAGAGTCACGCGTTAACCCTAACCTCAATTTACTTACGATTTCTTGAATATTGACATCATTCATCTGCTCGTCACGAATTCGTTGAAGAATGTTACTAACAAAAGTTAAAGCAAAAATAGGCATATACCTTTCCTCAGATCCGACAAGATGATCAGGCTCGTCAGCTGAAGTAAGTACAGGCGCTCTTGATAAACAGTCTGCTACTTTGTTTTCCTTACCAGGAATGAAGTTAATATCGCATCCCCATCCTTCTATTTCATGTGACCAATTGGCTAAATTGCGTGATTTGTCAGGCATAGTTTTTAATGAAGTTAAAGCCTTATTATCATTTTCAACAGTGAATTTTTGTCCCCATAAAAATGTTTTGAATTTCTTAATAGCGAATAAAATGGCATAACACTCTTTTTCACAAATGTTATATTTTCGTTCGGCAGTAGAAAGAGTTTTGCTAGCATACGAAACTATTCTATCTTGACCATTTATTTTCTGAAATAAGCAAGCACCAATACCAACTTCACTTGCATCTGTTCTAATAAAAATTGGAAAATTGTAATCAAGTCCCTGTAAAACTATATCTTCAGACAAAATCTGTTTCAATCTTTCAAAAGCTAGTTTCTGTTCTCTTCCCCAAATAAATTGTGCTTTTTTATTTAAAAGTCTACTCAAAGGTTCAAACAAAGTTGAGAAATTAGGAATAAAAGTAATTAACCAAGCACACATCCCTTGAAGTCTCTTTATACCGTGTTTGTCCGTTGGTGGTGGCATCTGTATAATCGCACGCATTCTTGCAGGATTTTTACGTACACCATCCGAAGAAATTACATGTCCTAAGTACTCAAGCTGCCGTTGTGCAAACGAGCTTTTCTTGAGGTTAATGGATAAATTAGCTTCCCGAAGACGCTCAAATATTAACCGAAGATGAACTAAATGTTCCTCAAAATTACGTGAATAAACTATCACATCATCCATGTAGATAAAACAAAATTTCATAACGTAATCCCGTAAAACAAAATTCATTAAAGTAACAAATGTAGCTGGAGCTCCTTTCAAACCAAAAGGCATAACTAACCATTCATATAATACGCCGTTAGCATAGAATGCAGTCATTTCAACACAATCAGGATGCAAGCGAATTTGCCAAAAACCAGAAGCAAGGTCTATAGAAGAATACACTCCACCTGAAGGAAGAAGGCGTAGAATAACGTTGGAATTATGCATAGGAGTAGCATTGTCCTTTGTGAAACTATTAAGTCTCTTGTAGTTTATGGTCATTCGTATCCCACCATCTTTTTTATCATCCAACACGATACCAAAACGAAAAGGAGATTTTGACCTACGAATTAGACCATGTTTAAGCAAATCCTTAATCTGCCGGTCAATTTCAGAAGATAAGTTTGGAGGAAAATAAGTCACTGACTCTTTAATCGGTTTGAATGGCTTGGAAGTATCAATGTCTATTTTATGCAAAAGAATGTCTGTTTGTCCAATCGTACCATCATTTCTACAAACAGTTGGAAAAGAATGAAGAAGCTTCTCAAGTCTACTCTCATGTGATATTGGAGCGTGAATATCTAATTTTCTCTCTTGAATTACAAAAGTAAGCTTTTGTGAAGCGTCACCCAATTTGTATTTTTTCCAAGGAGTATCATCAAAGTAAAATATTTTGCTCTTTTGGTTCATGACTAAGCCATATTTAGTCAAAATATCATTCCCAATAATACAAGGTACAACCAATTTGTTGAGAATATGAAACGTATGTGCAATCTCCTTGTGCCCAATTTGAAGTAAAAGAAAAGCAGTACCTATAGTTTGTAATTGCATACTATTTGCGCATCTCAAACTTATAGTGTCATTGTACCTGATTTGCAACTTGAGAACATTTGCAAGTTTCTCAGTAAGCAAAGAAAAAGAAGAACCTGTATCCATTATGGCAGAGAAGTTCATGAAATTACTATAGAATTCGAGAGTTGGAATGCTCGTGATTTGTGTTAGAACTGGGAGACACCTTGGGATTAAGGCATTATTTACCAATGTCTCCCTCTCGAGTTTAAAGAATTTGAATGAGCAGGATCCCTATTATCTGAATGAGGTTGTCTAGCTTCAACTCGTGTATTATAATTACGACTTAATCCTCTTCTATGTCCTCCTCTAATACTATGAGAAGCAGCAGCAATCATGGCTGTTCCATTAGTCTGTGTACGAGGGCAATCTCTAGAAAAATGACCTTTTTCATGACAATTGTAGCAACTAATTCTATTCAAATCAAGTGGTCTAGCAAACCTAGGTTGTTGTGCTTGAACCGAAGAAGACGAATTCTCAGAAGATTGAACAAAATTACCATTTGGAACATGGGTAAAGTTTTGTGGAACATCAAACGGAGGTGGTGCATAATGTGAACCATGAGAATAATGTTGTCTCCGAGGATTATGATAAGCTATGCGTCCCCTTCCACGAAAATATCTACCACGTTGTGGTTCATGCTGAGGTTGAGGTGTAGGTTTTTGAGGATTATCTCGCTTGAAACCATTTAATGAAGGCAAAACAGTACGTCTGTTAGTCAACCTATCTCTAGCATTTATAGCATCAATGGCATCAGCAGCACTCTCCAATAAGCTATTAATAGTCAACTGAGCCGGATCACCAATTTGAATAACGAGTCTCAACTCAGGAAATAAAGCATTCTTTGCCCTAAGAACTGAAACATGTTCTGCTTCTGCTGCATTTACTTGTCTAGCTAAATTTACCATCTCATGAACAAACTGCTCAACTGACTCACTCGGTTGTTGCTCCCTACTCCATAATAATTTTCTTCTCCTCTCCTGAACTATGATACCATCAAATCTTTGAGTAAATGCCGTTTTGAAATTATCCCAATTCGCAATTGTATGAGCAATGCTATCGTACCAAGCTTTTTTATCAAGTCGGAGAATAGAAGGTAAAAGTTCATGGTACTGATCAGGTAAAAATCCCTGGCTTTTGAAATAGTTTTCACATTGAACAAAATATGAGGCAGATGTAATGCGCTCAGGATCATATTCGGGAATAGCAACCCTTGTATTAATGCCAGCAACTCTAACTGTACTTGAGGCTAAAACTACCTGGTCAGCTAAATATTTATTTAAAACTGCTTGCTGAGCAACATCTATACCAGCTAGTATACGTGGATCAAAAGTATGGCTCGGTCCTGCCATTTTAAAATCAAAAGTTTCAAAAAGTTTTCTACGATTTATCCTTTTCCTTTTAGGTACAAAATTTGGATCATAAGTAATTTTCCTTTTTCTCAAATTTCTAGCGGTTAAGTTATCTTCATTCATCTATACTTATGTCTCAAGTAAAAATAAAATTCTCATATCTACCCGTAATATTTCAATTCATAAAAACTGTTTAAACTTGGAAATTACAATGGAATTACTGTTAAAAGTACATCATCAACAAAAATCATTACTTCAATAATGCAAATCGGAAGGTAATGTGAGTTTACAGCTTGAAAAACTAGGTAACGGACTTGTGTCATCTTTAACAAACTCGAAATCTAAGAACCTGAACAATTCTGTATTAAAATTATGACCTGGAGCTATGTTTGAATTATGTAGGCAATATCTAATCTCTCTCTCGAACAATATAATTATGAAACCCAACTTAGTCAGTTTTTTGTGGAGGTATGTTTCGTCAAAATATGCAGAGAGCAGAAAAGAAGGAGAATAATACCAAGGAATAACTCTTACGTACTCTGAAGTTCCACCACTAATTAAGCAGGTAATAAGGACAGGTAAGAACAGGTAAGTATATCAGGAGACCAGTACCACCTCAGACAACCACCTCGGGAATTTTGGAAGGACAGGAACCAAGGTTTCTCTCAAATTAGTGCTGTTGTAAAGCGACTTTTAGGCAACATCAACTAAAATGGGTAGCAATCAGGATAGAAATTAGTATTTATCAAAGCAAATATCAAAACCAAATCCAATCAACACAAATTATATCAAACCAATGCCATCATTCCAACATTTTTCACATGTTTTCACAAATAATACCAATAATTTTTTTTATAATTTTGACAATACCGATAACCTCTAATATTTAACACAAATTACTGATGAACCGGAAGTGGAAAAAGTGACCAAAGTTCAATCGCCAGGTGTAGCAACGGTGTCATCCACAGGTTCTCACTTTACTACTCCGGGTTCACAGTACTCTATACAATAATGGCTGCTCCACGCCGTTCTAATGCTGATGCAACTTTATGAGAAATGAAGAGACAAGAAAGAAGCAAGACAAGTTTCCTTCTCAGTGGTGGCCAAGACACTGAACTGTATTTCATTTATTTGCTTTGACTAGGTTGAGATTTTAGGTACACAATATACATGGTGTAGTCTTAACCTAGTAGGAAATATCCCAAATATGAAGAAGAAGAGGCGGTACACACTTCACAGAGTGGTGTATTGCATGTATTCATGCGCCTCAAACCCAATCACCACTACAAGTTGTAGTAGAGTGTCATCATATTTAAAGGCAGGAATTAAAAAAGATAGGGTGAAACCTAAATATCTGCTAATGTAAACGGATATTTTTCTTAAGCTAAATGTGTATTAAAATCACCAATAAGAAGTGTTTATTATTGGTTCGTATTGAATATTTTATTCAGCAGACAACATTAGTCAATTAGATTTAGTATTTCGTATCCACTTTTGTTTAACCTGGTTTCTTGGAAAAATTTCTGGCTTGAAAGAAAACATGCATTCACTTTTGCTCAGGCGTTTTAGTAGAAAGTCATGTATGCAATCATGCAATATCGTAGCTATAGCTGCTAATACTTGATAGGTGATCAAGTTAAGCAGGAACCCCATTAGATTTAGGTGATTCATGAGCCAGTGCTACATGATGATGATGATATCTGCCCTGGTCGAAGCAGTAAATAGTAAATCCAGAAGTAAGCATCAAAGTAACAAGATAACCATAGCAAATGTTTAGCGAATCAATTTGACTATGCTATACGCGATCCACACCAGGTTATTGGGATTTGCAAATTGTAATTTTCTAGTTGTTGATAATTTTAACTACATTTGCCGAGACTAATTTCAAATAGGGAACGGAAATGCTCTTTAGCCATGTAGTAAAATACATAAGTTAAAATTAAAACTCAACCTCTTATGTTTAATGTAAAAACATATAGGAGGACTCTAAAAACATTTATATGATATTTCCTGAGAAATTGAGGGGAAGAATTAAACTGGAGTCGACGGCTCCAATTGATTTTTCATACTAATTGTGTGCCATTTTCTAATGATCTCCGAACGCCTCGTCTAAAAATGTTAATAAAGAAGTGAGAGGTAGATTAAAAAATAGGATATTATTTTTTTAATCGTTCTTATGTCTAATTATGGATTATTTCATTGAATGCCAGATCAACATTTGATTTGATAATTCATCTATGCCAATGACTGGAATTTTATCAGAAATAAAAGTACTAAATTCGTGGGCAGGAAATTATGATTTTATCACATTCAGTTAAGATTACGTAATTAAGTTTCCCGAGAAATTTAAACAAGAGGTCCAGGTCCCAATTGATGGTTGACTTTTTTGAACATTAAATATCTCGTATATTTTTAGTTTAATAATTGTCAGGATCAGTAGTAAAGTTATCAGCATTATTTGTTAATATATAGATTGAAGAAAACACGCAAGTACACCTAATGTTTAAGGTACAAACATAGGGGTATATGAAGAAAGAGAAAATAACAATTTCCCAGAGGGGTGGGTTAGTGTGAGGTGACCCGAGGAAAAGTGCAAAATCAACGGGTGCCTATTATGAATTTTGTACTGTTCTATGATTTCAATTCTTTGTACTCTAAAATTGTTTCCTGATGTAACAAAACTTTAAATGTTTTAGATTTCACTTAAAAATTTTCAGGCGTAAAATTTTTATGAAATCTTTCGTCATTAGATTGGATATTTTGTTATTTTTACAGCAAATGTACTGTAACTTCAAGCATTCCAATAAGGGAAAGTGAAAGCATAGCAAAATTATTTGCAATAATGTATGTAACGTATTGTAAGGGAAACTCTTGTACACTACAAGAACTTATGTAAGTGTTCTAAAGCAATGTTGAATGTAGTAGTAGAGTGCCATCATCATCATCATCATATTTAATTGCAGGACTTAAAAAACTAAACTGAAGCCTAAATGTCTGCTAATGTAAACTTTTTTCTCAAACTAAATGTGTCTATTAAATCCAGTGTATAGAAGAGTTTTTGACGTCCACCGTAGGCATCATAAGATTATCAGCTTTCAAATGCAATTTTTCACCTGGTTTCCTGATAATTTTTGGTGGGAAAGAAATCACCCCTATTACGTTTGCCCAGGCGTTTCACAGGTTATGTTTGTGATCAAGTGATAATCGCTGTGGCTGTTAATACTTGAAAGGTGATCAAGTTAAGCAGGAACCCCATTAGATTTACGTGAATCCTGAGCCACTGATACATAATGATGAATGCTATAGTCAAATCAGTAAGTAATAAATCCAACGAATTTTAATTACCGTTAGCCATATCTGGCGTAAAGAATAAACAATGTATCGTAATATTCCTGTGAGCTCAATAGACAAAAATATAAGTTAGTACTACTCAATGACGCTATTATTTATCTCTGTTTTAATTTAACAATTAGTGAGTTAAATTTTTACTAATAAACCTTTATTATTATAAATGTGTATTAATTGTAGCCTTATTTGTTATATTCACTTTTTTTCATTCATCAACTTTCACTTTAACATCCGATTTCTCGCTCATAAAATTAATCTCATAAGCATTTGTGGCTGCCGTACAATACATAAATACTTTCATTATATCAACAAGCAATGTTTACATTTCTTTTCCTTGCATTTAAATATTAATGGTGGACTAGTTCGTCACATCACATACCGCATGTGTTGTAAACCACAGCAAGAAAGGCAAATTAGATTCATTTGCCACTTTATTTATTTGTTAACGTAAATACCATCAATGTAGCCTCTCCTGCATATTTTACACCCGATATAACCGTGATACAAATAAAGGTTAGGTTAGGTTGGTTAGCAGCAGTTGGTTGGTTAGTAGCTTTAGCAGCTACTTAGCTGCTCCTCTCTAACTCTTCGTTGATGTTAGTGTAACTATAACTACATACTTTTAAGGTTGTACAACAGTTCCTTCCTTTGAATTCATTTATTTTGAGAATAGCACCTTACACTCATGGCGAGAGAGAGGCTTCATATTAGAGGATGGCCAAAAGATACATGGAAATGAATAATATCAGCCCACAGCTGCTCACTCTTTCTTTGGGTATGTGGGATGCTGACCATGGTGATAAAATATCAACTATTTAAACATAGCTTTCCCCCAGCTTAATTTTATATTTATTCATATGATTGCAATCTGAATTGGTAACACAGTAGTGTAACGAACCATTTGAACCATGACATTTGAACCTTGAGATAACAAGATAAGCGCGCATATCATGGATGATGTTCTCGCATGATATGCTACACGGTTTACCTGACGATTGAAAAAGAAAAGGTCATGACTCATGATGACACTTGAAAATATGAAAAACATTGAGGAAGAAATTCATGACGAGAAGCATGCAAAAATAATTTCCGTCAACAACAACATTTAGTAATCTTTTATTTAAGAATTTATTAAATAAAAGTCAATGAAATTATATGTAGAAGTGATAAAAAATACAATGAAATCGAAAGAACATTAACATGAGCTAGATGATAATGCTGTGCATTGAGAAAGTTCAGATGGTATTGCAATCATCACATTTAAATTCTCTTTGAATATCAGGAAGGCCATTCAATATATATTCTTCCACCTTCTGCAATACAGATTTCCATTCCAAAACATTAACTTTTTCAATCGTTGGTAACATGCTTTGAATGTTGCTTATGCTGGAATCTCCAAACAGGTGGTCTGGCACATGAACAATGTCCCTTCCTTCCAACATGATATTGAGACTTGGAAGTTTGAGAGTGACGCCTGAAACATCATCCGGCAAGGTAGTGTTCACCTCATCATCTTCATAAAATTCTTTGATGAAAATAATAGTTATCTCAAAGTGCCCCGCATGCTCATCCGCCTTGTCACTTTCCACTTCATAAATAATATTCGTCACGTACAAATCCAATCCATTTTGGGCACACTTGAACGTAGCATTGATTAAACTGGCTTCATTTTCCACAATGAAAATCTCGTGGTTATCTTCAACATCCTCTTTTGCAATTGTGTAAATTGTTCATTCAGGTACTAGAATCGGTGTTAGACCAATCCTCCATCTATTTGTGTTAGGTGCGTGCACCAAATCCATTGTGGAATGACCATCTAGCAGCTGCATTCTATTGGCAACGTGATCCTCCGCACCCGCAACAATGTAAAGTTTTCCTGGGTTCTCCGCTTCAAATCCTTCCATCACAATAATTCGGTCTTTTTCTTGTACCAAATCTGTTGGCAAATACTTGTGGTCAGAAGCCTTTCTTATTTGGAATACAATATCAGTCAAATCCAAAATCTGCTTTGATTAATTATTATTGTCCGTTTGGTTTGAGGACAAGTCAAAGCCAGGGTACACAAAAATGTCTTTGTTGAGCCTCGTTATATCATAGATTGTGTCCAGCACCTCCCAAATAACGCACAGAATAATCCACATTTTGAAGCACATTCCCACTTTCTCCTTCCAATTTCCCATGACCCACATAGAAAAATTGGGTTTTGGTTTTCAAAACGAATGATACACCAAGTCTCTTTGCTGTTGAATGGAATGTGTCCATAATGATGGCAGTGCTCATGGTCCTTTCTTCAGTGGGAAAGCTGGAACTGGTTCCCATTGTCAATAAAATACTTGCATCTCTTCCAATCTGGATCTTGAAATTGTCGTTTGTAATTATTGAAGGTTGGCTGTAAAATGGATCCTTGTAGCTCGCTCCCAAAATCATGGAATGTTGATATTCCGTTCCGGCAATTGAATAGTTGAGTTTTTGTTCATTCAAATCAAATCTAATGGATTGCAAGTTATCAACTGTAAAAGGTAGGTAATAATTGTGGATGAATTTCAGGCGTCACTCTCAAACTTCCAAGTCTCAATATCATGTTGGAAGGAAGGGACATTGTTCATGTGCCAGACCACCTGTTTGGAGATTCCAGCATAAGCAACATTCAAAGCATGTTACCAACGATTGAAAAAGTTAATGTTTTGGAATGGAAATCTGTATTGCAGAAGGTGGAAGAATATATATTGAATGGCCTTCCTGATATTCAAAGAGAATTTAAATGTGATGATTGCAATACCATCTGAACTTTCTCAATGCACAGCATTATCATCTAGCTCATGTTAATGTTCTTTCGATTTCATTGTATTTTTTATCACTTCTACATATAATTTCATTGGCTTTTATTTAATAAATTCTTAAATAAAAGATTACTAAATGTTGTTGTTGACGGAAATTATTTTTGCATGCTTCTCGTCATGAATTTCTTCCTCAATGTTTTTCATATTTTCAAGTGTCATCATGAGTCATGACCTTTTCTTTTTCAATCGTCAGGTAAACCGTGTAGCATATCATGCGAGAACATCATCCATGATATGCGCGCTTATTTTGTTATCTCAAGGTTCAAATGTCATGGTTCAAATGGTTCGTTACACTACTGTGTTACCAATTCAGATTGCAATCATATGAATAAATATAAAATTAAGCTGGGAGAAAGCTATGTTTAAATAGTTGATATTTTATCACCATGGTCAGCATCCCACATACCCAAAGAAAGAGTGAGCAGCTGTGGGCTGATATTATTCATTTCCGTGTATCTGTTGGCCATCCTCTAATATGAAGCCTCTCTCTCGCCATGAGTGTAAGGTGCTATTCTCAAAATAAATGAATTCAAAGGAAGGAACTGTTGTACAACCTTAAAAGTATGTAGTTACAGTTACACTAACATCAACGAAGAGTTAGAGAGGAGCAGCTAAGTAGCTGCTAAAGCTACTAACCAACCAACTGCTGCTAACCAACCTAGCCTAACCTTTATTTGTATCACGGTTATATCGGGTGTAAAATATGCAGGAGAGGCTACATTGATGGTATTTACGTTAACAAATAAATAAAGTGGCAAATGAATCTAATTTGCCTTTCTTGCTGTGGTTTACAACACAGCCGGTATGTGATGTGACGAACTAGTCCACCATTAATATTTAAATGCAAGGAAAAGAAATGTAAACATTGCTTGTTGATATAATGAAAGTATTTATGTATTGTACGGCAGCCACAAATGCTTATGAGATTAATTTTATGAGCGAGAAATCGGATGTTAAAGTGAAAGTTGATGAATGAAAAAAAGTGAATATAACAAATAAGGCTACAATTAATACACATTTATAATAATAAAGGTTTATTAGTAAAAATTTAACTCACTAATTGTTAAATTAAAACAGAGATAAATAATAGCGTCATTGAGTAGTACTAACTTATATTTTTGTCTATTGAGCTCACAGGAATATTACGATACATTGTTTATTCTTTACGCCAGATATGGCTAACGGTAATTAAAATTCGTTGGATTTATTACTTACTGATTTGACTATAGCATTCATCATTATGCATCAGTGGCTCAGGATTCACGTAAATCTAATGTGGTTCCTGCTTAACTTGATCACCTTTCAAGTATTATCAGCCACAGCGATTATCACATGATCACAAACATAACCTAAACCTAATAGGGGTGATTTCTTTCCCACAAAAAATTATCAGGAAACCAAGTGAAAAATTGCATTTGAAAGCTGATAATCTTATGATGCCTACGGTGGACGTCAAAAACTCTTCTATACACTGGATTTAATAGACACATTTAGTTTGAGAAAAAATATCCGTTTACATTAGCAGACATTTAGGCTTCAGTTTAGTTTTTTAAGTCCTGCAATTAAATATGATAATGATGATGATGATGGCACTCTACTACTACATTCAACATTGCTTTAGAACACTTACATAAGTTCTTGTAGTGTACAAGAGTTTGCCTTACAATACGTTACATACATTATTGCAAATAATTTTGCTATGCTTTCACTTTCCCTTATTGGAATGCTTGAAGTTACAGTACATTTGCTGTAAAAATAACAAAATATCCAATCTAATGACGAAAGATTTCATAAAAATTTTACGCCTGAAATTTTTAAGTGAAACCTAAAACATTTAAAGCTTTTTTACAACGAGAAAACAATTTTAGAGTTCAAACGATCGAAAATAGTAGACCGCTTCAAAGTTCATATTAAAACCCCTTACATTTTCACCCACCTCTCTGGGAAATTGTTATTTTTTCTTTTTTCATATACTCCTATGTATTTACCTTAAACATTAGGAATGCCTATCTACATCTGTAATCTTAACTGAATATGTTATACATATAATTCCAATTTCCTGCCTATACGAATGAAGTACTTCTAGTTCCAGTGAAGTAGTCTGCAAATACTTCCAATTACTTGGATGGATGGAACGGTATCCTGTATTTCATGACTTTACCTTCCACTTCATCATCTGCAGACGAGACGTGGGGGAAAGCAATTATTGGTCATTAAAACCAAAATCTTTTAACGCTGGAGGCTCCTGTTTAATTCCACTACCACATTTCTCCGAAACGTTTTTAAGACTTCTCTAATGTTTCTACATTAAACATACGATAGGTTGTGTTTTAGTTTAAACGTATGCATATTACTTATATATTTTACTACAAGATTATAAAATGTTATTGATCCTTACTGTTGATGACTATCGACAATTGTAGTTATCAAGAACTAAAATTGCAACCTGCAGACCCTAACATGCTTGTGCGGATGACGTAAAACGTAGTCAACTTGAATAACTAAACATTTTCTAACCTTCTCTTGCTACTTAAATGCTAAACCACTGGAGCAGAATCACTATTCACGTAGATGTAGAATCCAATGTCGGTTCGATGCCCCGAGTCTTTTCATTCTTTCAGAAGTATTTCCGAATTTATATGGGGCAGCATCCAGCGGCACAAGCCTCAGCGCAGTCCTTTCCCTTCTGCAAAACCAAGAAAAGAACAAAAAACATTAATTGAAAATTTGGAAACTATGCGATGATTTTCGAAGGAACGTAGAAATCCTCTCAAAAACTTACGCCTTGCTCAAATGGAGCTTGACCCTGTAGGAAAACAAGAACAAAAAGACACGAAATGTTATAATGTTTCCGGGAACATTGGGAAAACTAGTCTTTACAGAAATTTTGTAATATTTTTAGGACACTTACGGCCATTGCGACGGGAATGATTTAGAAAATCTTCATGTTGATGGTTTTGGGAACTCGGTTGAGTTTCTGGTTGGGAAGTTATTCTTTTTGGTTGTTGCTAGGAGGAGATGAAAGCAAATGCTGATACCAAACTGTGGTTTTGGCACCTCTTTTATACCCAGAAGTAGGTACTGAAATTAGCGTTGAGTGTATTGCCTGTCTCTGACGTACCTACTTTTCTTTGAATCGATCAGCTTATTTTAAATGCAACCAATTAAAGACAGTATTTATATGGTTAAAGTTATATACATACGTATGGCACTATAAATCATTTATATTGAGAGTAGGTGCTTGCGAGTAACCCAAAACACAAGAAAAATGCCAACGAAATGTTAATGGTAAAGAATATAGTTATGTATGGCCCGGGTTGGCGGTGGAGCATACCAATAAATGGCCCTATATGCTTACCAGTTGAATTTTCTTGGTTCTAGTGGATACAAAATTGAACTTACATTGAATTGAATTTATTTATTTTTATTTAATATAATGAACAATTTAATTCATTAATTTACCAATTTAATTATCTTAAATATTCTTAATTTTGTATTTGTTTCGTAAATCCCCGTTTTAGAATTATTTCCTTTGAATCAACATTAGCTCAATGCTTAAATATACTTCTTGTAACCTCAAACCCAACTAAAATTTATGCGGCTACTTAAAATGTCTAAAAATTGTCTTTGTACGCACAGAAGAATGTAACACAAAAGTGAGAAAAATTAATTCTAATGATTTATGAGTTAATGGAAAATAAGTTATACGTTAATCCAACTAGAATTATTGTATAACTAATGATAATGTTTTTTCTTAATTAATGTTACTAGAATAATATTTCAAAATAGGACTGATTTTGGGGCATATTATTTTTATATACTTATAGGTAACAATAATAAATTAAGATCAATAACGTTGTGAAGTTTGACTGGGCGTAGGTGATTTCCGAATTAATTTGTGTATTTCAAAATTATTGTTTGTGTAATGACAGTTGTTTTCCTTTTATTTAAAAAAAAGTGTTTGTTAGCTTCAATATTAATCTAATACTTGAGTTATGTCTCATTTAACGTATGCGTTGGTTTCTAAATTAAAGTAACCATTACTATTGAATGTATAGGTAGCATTAGCAAAATACATTACATTAAAAATTAAAAACAGAGAAAAGTTGCGTTTAATGTAAATTTTTGAAAGTTTTTATATCAAACCGAGTAGCATAAAGGATGGCCAATAAGTTAGCGAACTAGCGTATTTTGGTCGTATTTTCCACAAATGTGGATTTTTTACTTCATTTTTTCAGCATAATGTAGTGAATCTTAATAGCTACATAATGATATCCTGGAGAGCCTTCTGAAGCCCTTTGGTAGCTGTGGAGCGAACCATTTGTGCAGCATGCTCCAAAAGGGCTTTTCCGGGCATTTTCAAACTTCCTTTGGAATTTTTGTCCAAATCTGCTGGAATCCCGGAAGGCTTTTGTGTCTATCCTATCGCTGCAAGTACCTGCTCTTGCAAATAAGCCAAAAAATTTCAGTTTAATCGACCTGGAGAAATTTTGGGGGGTTCTTGCCTTTGGGTACAAATTCGATGTTTTTGGCTTTCTGGTACTCCTGAGTCTTTTTCGCATAATGCGAAGAAACCAAGTCCGGCCAGAAATTTTTGTCTTCGAATTCATGATGAGCATTGATAAAGGGAAGCAGGCGCGCTGGAGACATTCCTGAATGTAGACGTCCGCCGTCATAATTCCCACTGAAAAGTAGGGTTGCGAAGCGTTTCCAAATTTGACCATCGCTTGCCATATCAAGATTTTTTGGGGGAACTTAGTCCGGGACCCATACTTTTGAGCACTGGCCACTTCTGCAGGGTCTACACTGCGGTAAAACCTTCGTTCCGGCAATGGGGAAGGCTCCAGGTGGACGTACGTCTCGTCGTCAATAACCCCAATTTTGTCAGTATTTTTCTCCCTAAAACCTTTGACTCCTCTTGTACTAAATTGTTCGCTCCACAGCTACCAAATGGGTTCAGAAGGCTCTTCATGATATCAATATGTAGCTATTAAGATTCTTTACATTATGCTGAAAAAATGAAGTAAAAAACTCCACATTTGTAGAAAATACAACCAAAATACGTTAGTTCGCTAACTTATTGGCCATCCTTTATGACAGCAAGTCCATAAATCAAGGTGTGTCGTGTTAATTCTATAGTACATATAGAAATGCTCCATTTTCATATAAATATTGTTTAAAGATCCACCACTGTCGTAACGGCGTCAATGTCTTCAAATACATAGAGGAGCTGATAAGCTTTCTAAAGGAAGGTTCTCATTTGAAAAAATGTTCTAGAACAATCTTGAACCCTCTACAGCTTTCTGTACTACTACTTACCGTTCTTAATGATGACGCGATTTTCCTTACTTGCTGTAATGTTCATTATATTTCACAAGTGTATCTGAGCCTGCATAGCATAGTATACAATATTCAAACTGTTTATTGAATTTGAAATCACCTCAGTGAAATCCACTTCTCCCTACCTACCACAAACAGGTTGGAGATTTTTAGGTATATTTTCTTCATGGGTGGTCTCTTTCAATTTCAAATTCGAAATCCCCATGCAATTTGAAACCCCTTCAGAGAAATCCCCATTTCTCAACACCTTCCACAACAATTTTGAGATTTTTAGGTATATTTACTACATGGGTGGTCTCTATCAAGTTTAAATTCGAAATCCCCATGCAATTTGAAACCCCTTCAGAGAAATCCCCACTTCTCAACACCTTCCACAACAATTTTGAGATTTTTAGGCATATTTACTACATGGGTGGTCTCTGTAAAGTTTAAATTCGAAATCCCCATGCCATTTGAAACCCCTTCAGAGAAATCCCCACTTCTTAACACCTTCCACAACAATTTTGAGATTTTTAGGTATATTTTCTTCATGGGTGGTCTCTGTAAAGTTTAAATTCGAAATCCCCATGCCATATGAAACCCCTTATAAGAGAAATCCCCACTTCTTAACACCTTCCACAACAATTGAGATTTTTAGGTATATTTTCTTCATGGGTGGTCTCTGTAAAGTTTAAATTCGAAATTCCCATGCCATTTGAAACCCCTTCAGAGAAATCCCCACTTCTTAACACCTTTCACAACAATTTTGAGATTTTTAGGTATATTTTCTTCATGGGTGGTCTATGTCAAGTTCACATTCGAAATCTCCATGAGATTTGAAATCCCTTCAGAGAAACTCTCACTTCTGCCTACGTTCCACAACAATTTTGAGATCCTTAGGTACAATTTCTTCTTGGGTGGTCTCTGTCAAGTTTAAATTCGAAATCTCCATGGAATTTGAATCCCTACAGAGAAACTCCCTCATCGCGATACCTTCCACAACAAATTTGAGATTTTACTCAAAATATGCATAAGATAAGAAAACGGAACACGTTCCATAATTGCCCAGTGAGTTGGCGTGGCCTTCAAAGAACTAAATAAAATTAATTGCCCTTTAAAGTTAAAAATAAATAAAGTTGATGTGAGTGGTGGCTCCTTCACACTCACTGGGGGCGCGTATATTTATTCATAAAATACAATTACAAATGAAATTTTCATCTTAAATCTTTAAAACCTCAAGACGGATGCTATAAAGCACGTTCATGCAACACTAATTAACTGCGCGCCCCAGTGAGTGTGAAGGAGCCACCACTCACATCAACTTTATTTATTTTTAACTTTAAAGGGCAATTAATTTTATTTAGTTCTTTGAAGGCCACGCCAACTCACTGGGCAATTATGGAACGTGTTCCGTTTTCTTATTTTAATCTTTCAAGAGTTACATTATTATCATTTGGATTGGATTGTGCCCATTTTACAAAAATTGCCATTTTCATGCGGCTGTGTATTTAACATCAAACGTATTAGTATTAAGTTAATGAAATATTATGAAACACCAACTCTTTGTGATTCGAATGATGTACAATGTGACCACCCGACTTAAACAACGAAGTCAGTAGGGCCACCGACACCAATTCATTTTTTGTCGCTAAGGATTTTATTTATATAGATATAAATATAAGTGTATAGAATATATATAACTCTATAGATATAATATATATATATATATACATATAGGTATATAGTGTGCATATTATATATAAGTATAGTATATATATTATGGATATATATAAAATATATATAAGTTTAGTTCCCATGCATTCCTTATGCCCGCCACTAAAATGGCTCTATCACCGAAATTAGTGATCCGATTTCGATTTTCAAATTAAACCCCGGATGCTTGCGCCATCGGTCGCAGATTATTATAAAGACCCGATTGCGTAGGACGAAGTCTTAGACCAGTTATGCCTCATCAAAGCTTTTTAGGTGTGAGACGTTTCCATATCCTACGTTCGTAGGATGCATGTACATTTTGCATTTGTTAAGTTACCCATACAAAATGTACATTAAGCATCTTTTAACTCACTGGGCAAAAAAGCAACAATAGCAGTGGATCAAGAGCAAAGAAAAGTCTGTACATATCTCTTATGTATGTCAGGATAAGAACTTCGTCGATGAATCCACATAAGCATCATGTGCAAGCAGATAGTATAGGCATGCAAGCACCAAAGCAATGCAAGTCACTGCTTTTAAAATCTTTGCAAAAAAATATTGCCCAAAGGAAGATTTGAACCCCTGGCCCTATTGCAAAAGACTCATACATAGCGCGTTGCGCCATTGCGTTCAATCAGTGAAACTGTATGAACAAAACCTTACTTGGCCCAGCTTGTATTTTGCTTGGATTTCTACAACAGGGAAATCCTCGGGCGGCTGTGTCCCGTTGGAGAAACTTGTGTTCTACGTTATAAATATGATATCGCTTTTTACAATACCTATAGAAACTAACCCTTAGAAGCATAACTAGTATAACATGCAGTATTTAATGTCTCAGGGAACTAGCATTAACATTGAATGAATGTGGTGGTACTCTCTCGCTAACATATTTAAAGTATGCATAAAATATGTGTAGTAATTGTAACATGTTATGTGGATATAGATTCGAGGTGGGTGGTACAGGTAAAGATAATTGCACAGTAGCGTTATGCTTTATGGAAGTATTTGCATTGAGTGATTGTCAACGTTTATAGCCATATCATTCCTGTTCATTAAAAGAATGATAGCGCAGTGTGGGATGGAGCAAGAACATAATATTATTTAGCAAAAGATACGTATTATATGAATGTTAAGTGTACGATATAGCCAAACTATCTTGATTACTTCGGCTTTCTGTATATATCAAATGGAAGATACAGAAACAAGATGAATAAGGAATAACATTGTGTATGGTTAAATGTTGGCAACCCGAATTATGATTTTACGCATGCTAGCACCCTGTTGGAACTCACTTAAGCTACTCAGTTGGCTTCTCTGTATCCTTTATGCATAAATTTTTGGCCTACTGCGTTATTATTTTTGCTGCAAGGTGGCACGATATATATTATGTTATGTATCCAAATGATGAGGAAAAACGTCTAAATCATTTAGACTGCGCAACTAAAACGACAATAAAGTTCATTTTATCAAATGAAATTATAATAATCTTAAGCTAGATATGACTGGAACGACAACATCACCTTACATATTTAGTATGTAGATAACGTTGATAATATCATTTAGTTCGGTGCATCTGAAAATGCAGAGAACAAAATTGGCTTCTGTATAGTAGGATCAAGATGGAATACTATAAGGAAATATGAAAGTTTCACATACATACATACATAAATACTGCAACTACAGAAGCATAAGAGATTTGAAAGAGGAGTATCTAAATCCAAGTACTAAAAATATTTTGCCTACATATATTTTAATAAACTGCGCGTTATTTAATTCCATTTCATAACACATCGAAGCATTTTTGGTTTACATTTAATGGATTCGGCCAACTCTGAGTTTGGGCCAAAGAACCGAGCAGCCAAAGATATGATTCTGGCATTATATCTGATATTCTCACACACAAACTCAGTTACTACCTTTTGCTTTGGTTTCGGGTTTGGTACTTCTTTGCGTGTTTTTTTTCCACCATGCGTCATGTACATAAATAAACTCGACAATTCAAGATGTAATAATGGACCTTTATGCTTATCTGAAATCGTATGTCTGTCAGGGGTCACGCCGAGATTATCAAAACATGTTGAAAATAGTATCAATGATCCACCATCAGCAGTAGCTTCATTTTGATATATCACAACCCGTACCTTGCTATATTTTAATCTTATCAGAGTCACGGGTAACGCTGGGGTTATCAAAAATGTTCGAAAATAGTATCACTGATCTACTCTCAGCAGTAGCTTCATTTTGATATATCACAACACACAACCCATCCTTTGCTATTTGAAAATATATTTGACCTTGACCTTTGACCTGGTTCCCGATAACCGATTATGCTCATCTTAGAACTTAAAGTTTACTTTGACCTAAGGTATCGATTACTGAAATCAGAATTCCAAAAAGTTAACCCGTTCAAAAGTTATGCTGCCCGCGGACAGACGACGCACGACAGACGACAGAGTGATCTTAATATGGACCTAAAGGTCCATAATAAGCCTGTATAACATAAGTATTTTTATATGTAGCCCTCTCAAACAGCTCTCGCTGCTTTAATAATGTACCGTTT
This sequence comes from Orchesella flavescens, assembly GCA_964034955.1. Classification (NCBI taxonomy): domain Eukaryota; kingdom Metazoa; phylum Arthropoda; class Collembola; order Entomobryomorpha; family Orchesellidae; genus Orchesella; species Orchesella flavescens. The sequence goes on from OZ035957.1 coordinate 25,338,105, forward strand.
ATTCGTGGAAGTTTATAACGTTTATGCATTTGCGTTTGCATGCTCGAAAGAACTGTTTAAATTGGAATGACAATCATTTTGTTTCATTGGGTATTTAATGATAGTGAATTCAAGGTAGCAAAAAATGAAATTTTAGCATTATCTTCAACTTCACGGTTCTCAACTACTACGATTTATCTCATTATTATTATGGAAAGTCGAAAGCTATTCTCTAGTAAGAAACGAAGAGACGACGATGACGAGACCTAGTTTTATCATATTCATTTGTGAGGAAAATATTTACTGGAGCGATTAATGAGTCATCGCAACTACAAATACTGTACACATGCATCATATAGTTAAAAAGGAAGTTGAATTTATATTGAATAGCTTACCATTAGAGTGCAACTTGATCTTCTAAAATCTTATACAATATGACGATGGCCACATTTTCTATCTTGGTATCTTGAAAGCATGAGCATCCATACACCCTTTACTTTTCCATCCTTTCCTTTGGTAAAAAGCCTCCAAGAGTAAAAATATGCGTAAGCGATATCGTTCAACCTGATATGGTTGTACGAAATGAGTAAGAGAAGAAATTGCGATAAGAAAAAGAAAGGTAAGAACATAAAATGAAACTGTAGAAGGATATTGTTTCGGAATAACTTTGCTAATCAGTCATCAATAAAAATAAATTTCAAACTGTAAGCTAACGTTCATATTTTCATTGAAAGGAATATGGACGCTGTGGTTTCCTCAGCTAGAAAATATCATCAGCTCTTCATAATATAAAAATCTGGGTGATGATGATGACCAAAAATCATAAGAGCAGGGCTGCATAAGGTTGCTGTACTTTTGTGTAAGCATGGATGTGGCTATGAGTTGGAGTCAAAAGCTCATGTACTGAAGTTGATGCAGATGCAAAGAGAGACCAAGCTTCCACTTAGGATAAATATATTTTCTGAGGCCGGCTGCACTCTGACGTATTTGCTCCTTTTTTATAGTTTGCTTTTTTGTCATATATGTGCAACCAGCGGTGGTAAACATAGAAATAAGAGTCGCATTCTTTCTTTCCATTAAAACTGGAATGTCGACCAAGCCGATTTAGAATTGTAATATTATGTGCTACTTTGTCCCAGTACAAAGTGCAATTGAATAACATTATAAAAGTCAACTGCATACTAATTGTATCAGCAGGCAGCAACAATCATTTAGAAACAAATTTCGTAAGCCGGTTTGAAAACAATGACGCTGCTTGAAGATATTAATGTTTGAGCATCATCGTAATAAACGGTGCAATGCTAGTTCTAGTTAACCACGTTTAAACAGTCGTATTTTGGATACCAGATCTTCAATGAAGATTCAATGAAATGAATGAGACACTGAATGATGCTTCTGTAAATCTGATTAGGAGCTTGTGGTGTGAATGATTTCTGCTTAAATTTTGTACTCAATGAACCAAGCTTTCTCACCAAAACATATTTATGCTTGAAGACCTCACTCATGTGTTCCAAGTTCATATTAAATTACACGTTTTGTTAACATTTACCATTGTTACGTAACATGACTTGATATGGGAAAATTATAATTGATTTTGATTGCATAAAAAAAGTCGGCCTTTGTCAAGCCTGCGATTTTAATCATAATCTCTCTAAAGTTTAGCACTTTATTTAAAATAGCTAATTGTCAATACTACCGTCCAGACTAGTCAAAATCTGAAGAATTCACAGCATCAATCATACACAAATAGTAATATACGGCATAGCAAGCTGAATATACATATCCACACAAAGAATGATGATCATGATCTGGAAATCATTAGAAGTAAAGATTTGCAAGTTCTCTATTGTTTGTGTTGCATTTTTTTGTGAGGGAAATGTACAATTTGTCTATTGCTCAACAAAAAGAATGCATGTGGGCCTTCGATTCGTTTTAAGCATTTATGTATTTCTACTGTCAACAAAACCACGCTTGTAATAATGTTTTTTTGGAAAATAGATAGTTATAATCCTTTACATTATTATAATGGATTTCGTCTCGCCGTTCATGGCATAGCAATAAATCAACGGAAATGCCAAAGAGCTAATGTCGCCAAGAATTTCAGTGCATGTTGTAATGGCTGGAATAAAGATTATATTTTTATCGTTGATGAACATTTGTAAATGCACAGGCAGTGGATAAAAAAGCTATAAAACCTAAGCTTCGCAAAATGTGCTTGCTTCCATATCTATCCATATCTTTTTTTGCGAGCCGTACAAAAAGTGAAGAATTCACATGGATGAATACATATTATTATATTCACATAACGTTACTTGCAATGTATGTATGTATGAACGTATACGAAGACGTATGAAGATGAACGTGGTCATTGGAAAATCAGAGGTACTTTTTGGTTGGGAAGAAGATAAAGTAATGCTTCTTAAAATTAGTGAATGAGTGTGCATCTCTTACGATGAACATTAACGAGAGCAATTTTTTGGATGATGAGCTAGTTATACTACAAGACAGGGTTTTATTGTGTAATGTAAGTATGAAATGTAATATATGGAGTTTTTTTGGCTTCGCCTTTCATAGCCAAAACAACTTTTAAAGATGGCAGGACGCAAATAAAGGAGCCATCAATTTGGCGCCCCAACATCTAAATGTGTTTGCAAAAATTTCTCGTCAATATATTTGCGATAAAACAGCAATAAAATCATATTTATCTAAGTGGAGAACAGCTAACTTGACGATAAGATATTTCGATATTTGTCATGTAAATTATTACGCGTAGACGTGTCAATCAGATTCAGCAACAGCTAATTAATGAAGCCTTTGTGCCAATACCAAAAAATGTTCCTCTGAAGATGATCCGTTGCAAGAAAATTCAGAAGTAAAATAATGTATGGTATTGGAGATGCAGCTGCTATGGTTTTATTACGGAAAGGGTTATTATTCTGTAGATTTGTGCTTGTGTAAACATGCATACTTGCAGTTTACCATGCCCGTATATGTCACAAGTGAAGTAATTTGACCCTGAATGCTCTTACCCTTTTGAATTCGCTCTCCATTGCGGATGTGATTGTAGGCTTTTTCATCGTATGAATTTACATCGTCGTGCTATTTCGTAGTCTTATACGCCATCGTACGGTCACCTCATCGTAGCCCTATTATAACAATTATCCGTTTCATCGTATTCATTTTTTGGAAGTTAGCCGTAGTGGTTTTGGAAGTGTATTGAAATTCTATTTTCGTTTTTTAGAACCAATCAAGTCATAGCAAATAGCGTAGTTAACACTCATTCTAGTTTCTTTCGGATTTTATGGGTACTGGGTACCCTGTAACTTGTGTATTAATATATGACATTCAGAGCGAAAGAGGACTTGCAATTCACACAAACGTAATGACTTTCTATGTATTTACTTTTGTTTTCGTCATGTTTTTACACACCAAGACATCAACATAACAAATATCAACGGTTTAAAAGATGACTGAAGAGAAAAAAACACAAGTCATACCAACGTTTTGCAAGCGCTGTAAAATATTTGAACTATAGCTTTTTTAAATTTTAACGCTATCAAATTTTTAGAATTTTTAAACACTTGCTGATATTGCTCAGACATGGGCTCGGTTAAAACCCCGGGCTTTAACGCTAGAACCCACTGGGTACGGGTTTTGTGAGGTATAATGGGTTAAAACGGGGAGTATTAATTTTCCGTGCATTTAGCATGGTCAATGGTAATTCATTTCATTTCATGTATTATGCATTAACTTAAGCTCATAAACAAAGAATTAAAATACAGTGTGACTATAACTGTAAATTTAATCAAAAATTGTCAGATTATCAAGAAATCATTCAGTTGTTAAATTTAATTTTGGCTGATGGCTGAGGATAAAGGATGATCAACATACATATTGTACATAAGTTACATATTGAACCATCACCACCAACAATGTACTAATAGTTAAAAATTCAGATTTAACATTGATTTTTCCCCATAAAACCACGAAATTGTAGGTCTAGGTAATGGTACAACGTTTTTGTTTATTTTTAAGACATAAAGGTATGGTTGTATAAACATCAAAGTGTCATATAATCGCAAAAACTTTTAAAATCTGCAGTTAATTGTGCTGGACCTGAGCATGATTCCTTAAGTATGCTAAACCTTTTTCACAACTATTCCTGGCAAAAACTATGTATGAGTATGTACCTTAAAAAATAAGTGAAATTCGTTTTGCAAATTAAGATTTTTTACAGATTTTGTGTGAAATGAAAATAATGGTTTGCATTGGGAAAAGTGTCAAGTAGTGCAACAATTGCCGCGTTCTCAAAATTCATTAGTACTATCTCAGGATTCAAATGCAAAGCTAATTTACTTGCGGTAACATTGAAACATTTCTCTAACACACAGCCTAACGCAATGACAATACCATCCATCTTCTTGAGGTCAATGAATAGTAAAGGTATATGTGTTAAGTTTTGGTAGTTTATCACAAAGCCATGTTTTACACAGTGGAAGATGTACACAGAGTAAAAACCATGAAGAAACCATTTGTAAAAATAGATGTGAACTGCAAGTCCTCTTTCGCTCTGAATGTTATATATTAATACACAAGTTACAGGGTACCCAGTACCCTTAACACCCGAAAGAAACAAGAATGAATGTTGACTATTTGCTATGGCTTGGTTGGTTCTAAAAAACGAAAATGGAATTTCAATACACTTATTGATTTTTGTACCTTTCATCGTATCCATACGATGAAAAGGATATCTTTTGAAATTAGGATACGATGAAACGGCTTACTTCCAAAAAATGAATACGATGAAACGGATAATTGTCATAATAGGGCTACGATGAGGTGACCGTACGATGGCGTATAAGACTATGAAATAGCACGACGATGTAAATTCTTACGATGAAATAACCGGTAACGGCGGATGTGTTGAGTCCCCATCGTGAGTGGATCGTCAATGCTATATGTTATGAGTTCCACGCGCTTGTATAATATCTATTCTGAAAACTGGGCAATATGCTTGCATGAGTATTGTGAAAAAATTTGATATTGTTCAACATGTTAAACTGCTGCAACTTACACAAAAATATGTTATCCAAGTATGTGGATGCAAACTATATACGATTTGCTAATACAAACGAAAGAAACAAAGAAAAATTGAGTATTTATAGTTTTAAACGAAGTCAAATATTTTATTCTAAAATAATGATAAATACTAAATAAGTTTTATAAGCAAACTAAAAATTATGTGACATCATCTAACACTTTATTTTACAATATATATCCTAAACATTTCCATACTTATAAGTATTTAATAATATTAAGTTTTACCCAGTATCACGCTTTTCATCATCACATCATCATCATCATCATTGTTTTTTCTATTTTAGTTATGATCGTTTATAGCATCCACCAAAATAATATCATCATTACGTCATGTCCTTATTCACCTAATTAATAAAAACATACCTCAAACAAAACATTCAGAAATTCAGAGATGTACGTTTGCTAAAAATAATGAACACAAATATTATATAATATAAACTATTTTCTGTAGATTGCGAACGGAGTTTTGAGCCCGTTTAACGACACCAACTACATTGTTATGCATCTATTTGAATCTCCAGAAGACATTTTGTACTTGAAACTACTTTATATGCACATATACATGTAATAACTAAATCATGGTTCCGCTGAAAGTGGTCCATTTATTACCTAGAACTTTCAAGCATTATGATACACGTGACACGAAAGGAAAATATTTCTGCTACGCTATGGCTACAGAATACTGTCAAGTAAAAACATTTTAAATATATCCGTAAAATTAGGTATATTGTGGTTTGAATCAAGTAAAAATTGATTTTGCCATTTATAATTTATATTTATGATATTTTATTTTGCAGATTGACTCACTGACATCAAAGCGTACATCCGACGAGAAAGAGGTAATGGAAGGAATAAAACCCACGTTTTATCTCTTATGGACGGCCTGGGGGGAACAGAACGAGTAACCGTTATTGGTACCACTAAAAGACCTCATGATATGGATGTTGGGTTCATAAGGTTTTATTGATTGCTGGAAGTTGATAATTAAAAACTGGTACTAATACGTTCGTGATTATTACGCCACGACGTGCTTGCTCCGTGATCTGTAACTGTAAGTTATTATTAGTCTAATTATTCTAAAGCTTGTTTCCAATCTGATAAACCTATAGATAATTTATAATTTTATGATAAACCTTTTTATAATTCTCGATAATTTATGAAATTCGATAAGCTTGTTAAAATCATATTTTTCTCATTTGTCCTGATGATGAAGAAAGCTATAATCTTCGAAAGCTAGGCATTGATAATAAAATTGAAAATGACATCATCCACTGTAACCCAGAACCTTCAAACCTATAGATGACAGTATTTTGTTCCTTTAATTCTGAAGAATTTTAAATGGTCATAGACCATACTGAGGCTTTCAAAGTCACACACATCTCCTACTGAGCTTACACAGTTTAATAGTATTATTGGGGCAACTTAAGATATCTGCTTAAGTAAAGCCTGATGGCTGATCAATAAAGAAGGAAGTAACTGTCTGAGAAAAGGAATATCATCTTCGAGTGAGTTTGTTTTAGAGTAGAAATGTTTCTGAGTCTTTCTTCATATGTAGTAGAGAAACTCATAAAATAGGGTGACAATATAATATGTTACTCAATCTCAGTTAGTAAGCAATAATGAGAAGATAGCAGAGGAGAGAAAGGCAAATACTATGAGATCATGACCTTCATTACATCATGCACAAACATGTCATTCATATAAATTTTTTTGCATACTAATAGTGCAGTTCTATAACTGTAAATTTCAATTTAAGTTTTGAATTCATTGCATTACAAATTGGTAGGAAAAATTTCACATGGTGCCATCAAAATCAATAATGTTTTTCGGAATCTTAAAAGAAAGATGCTGTTGATATTTTTATATTACTTCTTACATCGTATGAGGTCTACTTTTTAGCTACAGCTTGTAAGCTTCAACTTATTTCGGTCCATGGATCGAAGTTTGTGAAATACAAAGGGGGACATTCCACTAGAATTTCATGAATGTTCATGAGCAGTTAAAAATGCGATCGTAAAAAGAAGAAAGGAAAGAAGAGAATTATACGTAGCAGACCTATTTACACATCATCAGTTTGGGTGAGTCATAAATGTCTTTTGATATTTATCGCTCATCCTTGTGTTAAGTTATGATTTTTGTGAAAGTATTTCGTTAGCTATTGGATGTAGGCTACAAACTACAGACCACTGCATTATTATCAATATTTTTATGATGCTACGTAAGTAGGTAATTTTGCAGTAATTGATTTATTATGGTTTATCCTATGGATAGCCTGGAATATTTAAAATTAAATGGAAAGATTAAATAGGTTGATATGTACTGACGTTTCTGGATGTTGCTAATAAGATTCCTCTGACTATTTTTATGTGCGTTTTCTATAACTTAAATTAGGATTAAAGCATGGGTACAAGGATCCAAATCTTAAACGTTCACAAAAAATGTTTCAATGAAGTATATAAACATAAAACACTGTGAATTGCATACAACTTTTCAACTGATAATATAAAAACATGAAACATGAAGTCATTGTGCATGGACATGAACACCACCAGTCATTATTTGATTTATGCATGATGCATGTATTAATTTTGTAACCCCCACATTAGAAAAACAAGATAACGGAAAGAAATTCACAGCTTCTTGTTTTATTTTAGCTGAACTAATCTTTACTTTGCCATTAGGTAACGACTATGAATATTATTATGATACGCATCGACATTCTTTTGCGACTTGCCGTTTCCAGGAGCCAGGGTTTACGATTTTTATGTCGCAGCATCCACATTCCTCCTTTTAACTTTAGGTATTAAATACGTTCAACTTTTGTCAAATGTATTACGAAACTGTCTTTCTCTACTTAGTGTCAAAAAAGCATGAACATTATCATTAACAAAGAGGTGACGCTCATTTATCTAAAACCTTTTTATGATATTAAATACTCAGACATGAAGTACAAAAAAAATTATGATAAAGTACAGTTTTAGGGTTTACTACCAAACGAAAGAATACACAGGATGTTGAAGTCATTGCAGAAAAATATACGACAACCATTACCATTACGATGGAAGAAAAATTTGTGGGTACTCGTGGCTGAGAGAGTACATATATACATATTATTATGTGCTTGTAACAAGATATGCTGTGAGAAAAACGAAAAATGTTTGCACGTTGGTTTTATTCTGGCATAGATACAACGCTCATAACAATTACTTAGCTATATGACATCAGCGATAAGGATTTCACTAATTTGTGTAGTTGACTGACCCAGAACTTGGTCTTGGTATTAATTTGGCCTATTTTTTGGGTTAATATGCCTGGTTGATTTATATGAAGACACAGATAAAAATTGCCAAGTGTGTGCTTATACCTATGCACGGAAATTATATATTTTGACGGTGAGTAGTGGTATCTTCTTCTTCGACAGTAAAATGATTAATGATTCGTAGAAATCACGTGTAATTGAATTTGCTTCTGACTTGAATTTTGTATTTACCGACGAGAATATCACAAGCAATGACAGGTTGGTAAAACAAGGACAAGGAAAGGATTAAATGAAGATGGAATAGTGGCAGTAAAGTAGTTATTTTGCTTACATTTTCATGCTAGTCATTCAGTCGCGTGTAGTAGCAAACAATCATATTGTATACATATTATATACGCTTTATATTCCGCTATTAATGCCATTTCTTGCTTGGCGTGCTACATGAATACTTTTGTATGTAATATAATAAAATCCTTTGCCTGCCTGGAACGAAAGCTGAGTCGTACAGAATTTTTTTAAGCTTATAGAATATCCTAAAATTACGAAGTAATAATAATTTTCGGGGATATGATACATATTTCTAGTTGAATTCTGCTGTGCTTGGATTCATCATGCTCCTGAAGTATGGTTCCAAGAAATGCATGTGACAAGAAGAGTGTACTAACTCCTTCTCCGTATTTTTCAATAAATTGAGTAGTATTTATTGACGTTGCATTGCATCATTCCCTGTTCCTTACTTTTTGCCTTGTACTTCATCCACAAATTTGTTTGGTTGATATGAACGACAATGCATATTTTCCTTTTCATTTTGTGTAGGTATATTTTTTCTGATAGCAAAATGAATTCTATGAGTTGTAATGCTGATATATGATATTCATATGTACTATATGTATATATTTCCTGAAAAACCAATGTATTTGGCGTTGTGTGTCATCCTCCTCTGGAATTTCAAGTTTGCTTATTCTAATTTTTTAGATGAATGAATGAAATAAGTAGATATATATGACGAGTAAAAAAAGTATTTTTTTAATAAAATTACAAATTTATTTTCATAAAACATCATTGGCCTTTGCTCAAATGTTATCAACATAAACGCATGAAAGTATAGTAAGTTAAAAGTTGAATATTTTGACATTTCTTAAAATAACGATAATAACTATATATATTTTGAACTTAAAACTAAATCTGAGTCCCTAACTAACGCATGTCGTAAATTTGTTACACATCATCAATCATTAAATCATCATCATCATCATCAGTACCATTTTTGATTTCATGCATTTTTAAAATTAATTTTACCCAGGAAAAAAGGAGTTTGCATTGACCTTTATGTGTTATTAATATTTAAGACACTGATTTTTTTTTATTGAAACATGCATTATACTCACATACATAATCAAACCACAAAACACTTCTACATCCATTTAAATCATTTAAATACATTACAAAACTCATTCAAATGTTCAAATTGCATGGCGTCCAAGCAAGGTTCGCCCTTAAGCTTGCTTTTTTTAATCGAAAAAAAATCTCTTTTGGATGGGGTATGGACTTTATTTGTCGTAAACGGTTTTCTGCCTTATTATAGACATTACATCATGTTTTTATAAAAAAGCACCGCCGTCCCCCAGCTCTGAATTTAACATCAGTTCTATTTTAGCTTTGAAGAATATAATATTAAACATGTAATTGGTTGTTAGTCTTATGACTGGGACATTTCTCATCTCCCTAAATTGTGGATTTGCGGTTGCGTTCACGATTCTCCATCATTTACAAAGGATGTGTGAAACATGCTGTGAGACAGGGCATGAAATCATCTTGCGTGCTGATTGTCGAAAGAATGCTAGAGACAGCTAACTTCACTTACTGACTTAATCATTTATTTTTATAAACCCAAGTTAAATAGGGTGGGTGCAAATAGAGTGGATTTTCTTGGGTATGAGGATCGTATGCAAGACTCAAATATTTGGTGGTTGATCCCATCTCTCAAAAAACTTACAGCTGGAACTCCGAACGGGCACGGGCGTGTCAACATAAAAAAGCACTTCTTGAAATCGGAGTATTTACATTTTTACTCAATGATTACAAGCATACAGCACTTTCTCTTTATAATTTTTGACGGGCTCGCAGTTTATTTTTACATTAGTTTTTCTCACACAAACAGAAACACAGTTGTTCTCAAACTTTTCCGGTTTTCCCCGAAACATGCTCCCACTCAAAACATAAAATATCGTCAATAGTTCTGAAATTCCCGTTAAGTGAAATTAAACATTATAAAATGTCATAAAAAGTTGTTACGTGATGTGCTACATTCATTTGATGTGCCCGATTATTATCGTGTTGTAATAACCACTTTAAAAATTAGTTCTACAAAAAAAACTATTAAGTTAGATAAGTTGTAGTTCCGATTGAACTTTTACATAGAATTGAGTGTGGTGGAACGTAGTTATCTGTTGGCATAGTATCCGTTTTCTTTTATCAAAAATTGACTCAAGTAAGTGGGTAGTTCGGCAAACAGTGACACTGCAGTACAGATAATTTACTAGCTAGGTTATAAGATAACAATATTATTTGTCTTTGTCTCGCATTACAAGCTGATGTGTTGCATGAAAATCAAGGATTTTTCCAAATGGAGACTGTTTCGAAAATTGGCAAAGAGCATGAGGTGAAATGCGCAAGCCTAAAAACTAGGATGAGTAACGCCATGGAGGACGCCAACAGAGCTGAACCTAAAGCCCAATCAGTTAGGGCTGCAAAACGACAAAAGACTGATAACTAAGATAATGTTAAGCATCAGACAAAGTCGGCTCCGTCCACTCCAAAACAGGATTTTGGAATCAAATCAAGATCTTACAAAAATAGCTACAATGACGATACCAACTTTAATACCACTGGCGCTGCTCCAAACAAGCTCAGCCGTTCCTACTCGCCAGTGCCAGATTTTCAAAAAAGACGTTTGGATAAATAGACAGGGGAGGAAGACGAAACACGTTCCACCTGCGCCAGCCACGTCTCTCACCGTCCAACAAGAAGTGTATCCATTAGTTTCTAAGCTGCTTCTCCCAAAATACTCTCCTTTGAAGGATCAACCTACAGGTTACAGGTTGAATTTAACATCAGTTCTATTTTAGCTTTGAAGAATATAATATTAAACATGTAATTGGTTGTTAGTCTTATGACTGGGACATTTCTCATCTCCCTAAATTGTGGATTTGCGGTTGCGTTCACGATTCTCCATCATTTACAAAGGATGTGTGAAACATGCTGTGAGACAGGGCATGAAATCATCTTGCGTGCTGATTGTCGAAAGAATGCTAGAGACAGCTAACTTCACTTACTGACTTAATCATTTATTTTTATAAACCCAAGTTAAATAGGGTGGGTGCAAATAGAGTGGATTTTCTTGGGTATGAGGATCGTATGCAAGACTCAAATATTTGGTGGTTGATCCCATCTCTCAAAAAACTTACAGCTGGAACTCCGAACAGGTAACCTACAGGTTGACCTTGTAAGATGCGTTAGTTATCCACGATGATGGTGCTGATATGGACGGCATTTTATCGAAATGCATAAACAATCTTCAATCTCTACTACATTTCAGTAATTTCGCCAATCATTATAATTAAACCGGTTACCTGCTGGAATAACTGTATACGTGTACTCACCGCCGCAGCAGTTGCCATATGCTTGAGTAATGATAATATAATAGTCGATTTACACATCTCGTTTGCTCATTAAGTCTATCTCCAGTTTATTACTGTGGAAGACAAGCTTGCATTTGCCGTGTTCGTTGGTAGAAACTAGAGCTTCGACGCAATATGCCAGAAAATACAAATGCTTACATTTGCATTCGAGTATTTCCCGATCTCCAACAAAACATCTCCCACTCAAAAATGTGAAAGCTAAGCAGCCTTTCATCACCATTATCACCGCTCACTACTGAGAAAAGTTGGCTGTGGACGAATCCATTTGAGAATGTGAAACGCAACTACATTGGCGTTTACATTCAGCATGTCCGCCATCACCCTACGAAATTTGATTGACCCTAAAAAGAGGGTCAAGCACCCAAATGATCGGAGCAGAGCTATAAGCACGGACGGACGAAGCAGAGCTCCAAGCAAAGACCCTAAAAACTGTGAAAAGTGAAACTGTGTGATGTTGCCCTAAAAACTGTGAAAAGTTCCTTCCCGGCCCACGAATGTTTTCTTGCTGGTCAGGAGGCTCATATTGTTAAGAATTGTTATTTAGCACAATACAAAATTACTTTGCATTGAAGAAAATGTGTTGATCAGAACCAGAGCTGAAATGTGGGTTTGAGGGTTGCAATCAAATTTACACAAAAAGTCTCAGCTAAGACTCCACATGAGGAGACACACCTGGGCAAACCCTTTTCAATGCAGTTGGGAAGGATGCACTTGGAGATTTGCGAGAAGAGATGAGCTCACCAGGCACTTAAGAACTCAAAATCGCTACAAATACTTGGAAATGTTTCTAAACCGAAGCAACCGTCGTCATTAAATTTAACATTATAATTAGAGAACAATAATTCTAATTCAGCTAGGTTTTAAGCAGAAGTTTTGTAGAGAATCGAGAAGGATTTTGATATTTTTCTACGTTTCTTAGATAACATGAATTACTCTCACCTTTACCTGAGTGATTTGCAATTCAAGAGAAACGAGTGACAAAATCATATAAAACGACTTTATTGAGGAGTACGTCACAAAGTACATCCACTTGCCATTGGTCAGCTTAAAAGAAAGGAGCTTGGTTCATGTTGGATTTGTTTGTGACTCGGATTGTTTATATGGAAGTCAAATTATTATGGAAAGTTTCTAAATTCAATGCAGTGATGTGATGCAATAATTGTATTCTGTTATGTGTTGAAAATAGTTAATTAATCAACTCAGCAGTGATATCTGTATGGTGTTAGGGCATGAAAAGCAAGTACTTATGTATCTGATGTCTGTCAACACTTGAATAAAAGCATATTATTATTATTATTATTATTGGAATGGTGAGAAGATGATACAACATATACTATTTAATAGTATAAATGCAACTGATTATAAACCCCTGTTCAATGCGATTGTTTTTAATTTTTTTTTGCTATAGGCAAAATTCCTTGTACTAAAAGTGCCACATGGATTCCAGCAACATTTGGTAGACATTATGAAAATGCTAAATTTAAACTCTGTGTTGCTTGAATACACCAGGAAAGGTAATCCTTTGTTGAAAAAATAAACCCTACATTGGATCAATATTCATTCTACATTTGGTGTAAACTACAGATACATGCAATGCATAGGTTATGCGTTAGTAATAAATACCAAATCTTGGGGCTAAACTTTATAAAGTATCATTTGATGTGTTGTGACCACTACGACCATTTATAAGCATTGGATTCATATTGGTCGTACCTAGCTTCTGTTAGGCTAACCAGAACTGGGCTTGCTGCCCTTTTTATTGTGAAAGAGAAGTGCGTGCAAGTTCAAAATTCTTGACTTGAACTTCTAGACTTGGTTCTCCTACGAAGGAAAAGTGAGGCTATATTTATACGTTATTTCATTTTAAATTTTGGTATCAGTATCGTTTTGATTTTAAAATTTCTTTTTTCTCTGCAGCTGAGGTGGGTTTGAATTATCATGCTGCACTGGGAAAAATTAAGGAGCTTTATGAGCAACGAATCCGTTTAGCGATGGGTGACATTTCAGAACACACGATAGAATTTATTAAAAAGTTTCGTAGAGTTGGTACAATCGTTTGTGGTGGAACGACTGAATAGAAAAATTAAATTCTTATATAGAACTAATAATGACCTGGTGTATACAAATACACGCATTTGTATAAATATTTTCCACAATCGATAAGCTCCATCCTAAAGTTGGGGTAAATCCTCTAGTACCAAATTTCTTCTAAGATCTTTGAGTTGATGAACACATTACATTAGTGTTTGTTCAAATCAAATCTCTAATGCTTTGACAAATTGGCACATACGAGTCGACCCCTAATGACGACTCTGCTTTAGAAACATACTTGGATGAAAACGGAGACATTCAACGCCTCGTACCGCTCTCTATGGGAGAAAATAAAGCGGTTGAAAACGCTTTCGCTGATTTATTAATTCCTCCACTTCCACCACAAATGCATGATGTAAATTTCTCACCCCAAGTGGATTCCGGCACGCTACATACCCCCTGGGAATAAAGGTCATAATAATCCAGTAAAACCCTGAATTTAACTATAGCGCTGATTGAATACACTAGGAACCGTAATCCTTTGTTGAAAAAATAAATCCTACATGCTTATTGCTTCTGAATGAGCTAAGATGTGCATTACATGAGCATCGAATTATATAGGAAAATATGTGCGTACGTGATAGAATGTCGAATTAACGAGACACATTGAGTTTGATCATGCATCATATCGACGGCTTCACGTCAAAACCTCTTATGTCAAATTCGGGGCAATGCAGAATCCTCGTATCTCACTTTCAGTATAAAATCAAAACCTCGTATGTCTCGTAGAAATGAACGGGTTGGGCGAGGTTTTGATTTTATACTGAAAGTGAGATACGTGGATTCTGCATTGCCCCGAATTTGACATAAGAGGTTTTGACGTGAAGCCGTCGATATGATTCATGATAAAACTGAACTGAGGGAACTGAACAATTGGGAAAAGTGCCATGTGGGCTTTTAACAGCTTTATCACCTTGATAAGCATTGTTGAACGTTCCACAAGACTATCAATTTCATTCATATCAACTTTGTTTTAAATGCATGAAGAAGTGCATGCTTCAAAGATAAGAAGGTTTACTATCGCCATACTATTACTATTTTTTTTTGATAAGCAGATTCTGGAAAACAGGGGGCAGCCACAGGAACAGGGATTTATTTTGCTGATCGTGCATCGAAAAGCTAAATAGCTATTGCACCAGTTCTTAGCCTTATTCCACACTGTTATATATTATATGTTTCATTCTGTATATCGAAGGTATAGGAATAAATAAAGAAATCGGTTTTCACTTCAAACCGATTCCTGTTCGGTTTCAGCCACAAAACGCGATCAGCAACCGAAAACGGCAGCTCCACTTTAAGTTTCCGAATTCATTTTCTAGCAAATCGGTTTTTAAGCGTAGAACTTTTAACTATAAATGCAGGAATTGAGTTGGGCTTCTTCAAGTCTATCAGAGCAGTGAGTACTGAACATCAAGCTAAGAAACAACTCCTCTTCTATTCACTGGATCACTGCTTCTATCATCAGCATCATCCCGTCACACCATGCAACGAAATGTAGAAAAGAGTGCTTTCACTTTCTCTCTTGTAAACTATTCATTGTTGTCTTGTTCTATTCATAAATATATTTAAGATAAGTCAGTAGTAATCGTCGTATACGTTTCTTTGTTAGAAAAATTTATAAAACTAAAGAATTAGTGTTAGCTCAGACTATTTTAGTTAGCAAGTACACTTTCCAAGTAATCTATGGAAGACATGGAACTTTGGAGTGATATCATCTTTAATCTTAATCACTGCTCATTAATCAACATGGTCATGCTCAACGTACGAGTGAATTTACTGAAAACTAGTTAGTTTATCAAGTCCTAATCACATTCTGAAAGGTTTGAAAGCTGGCTTTCACATATATTAAAAAGTACTGAAGTTTAGCATGATGTTTAGCTTGATGAAATCATATGTAATGCAGAATGATTAGCAAGTGAGCTACTAATTAACAGATATAGATGATGATGATGATGACAATGATGTATGAGTATGAAATTTTTAAAACTAATTTACTTACTTATTATCTAAACTAATCATAAGACGCTACAATCTTAATCTAAGTTTATTTAATTACTAATTATAAGTATTTTGTGGCATCAGTGAATTTTTGAATTCAAGAAGAAGAAAGATTGAATCTCAAACCTTGCGGTGATGAAGATGTGGATAAGTGGACAGTCCTTCCGATGACGTAGACCATTTTCCTTGTATAGAACTGCCGGAACTGTGGAATGTGGAAAAAATTAAATTAGCCAAAGTGTAATTTTGTTATTCCTCGACATTACTATAAATGAATATATGAATGCAATGTACCTTTGATGTATGATTGTGATTTAGTTCATGATATACCCAAGCATGTTATATTAATGCGAAAGCCGTTATAGATTCTACCTACATGTTTTTTACAAAGTGATAAGAGCAAGTGAGTAGCCATACAATTGGGAGAAATTGGTATAAACCAACATAAAGTCTAAAAATATTTTCAAAGACTACTTGCAAAATAAAGTATTTATAAACATAAACTTAAAATGCAAATTTAATTTCAGGTGCACAAAATGTCACCAACAGCGGCTTGTTAATGCCGACTGGGTCAAAGGTGACGTGGGGCATAAAATGATGGAAATGTTAGGTAATAACAATTTGACTCCAGTTCACACTACTCATTTGAAAATCGGGTGCTGTAGTCAAGTCTGCTTTATGTGCGTAAGCGCTCACCATACTAAATATCCAACACACATCTTTATGAAGGTACTGGCACAAGAAATATTGTATGGCTTGTTTCTATAAGCTATCGACTATAAAACAATATTTCCCATATATTTTTGCTCTCATTCTGTCCATTTAAGGTGCTTAACTGCACGGGGTCGCAAAGTGATAAATATATTATGTTCTGATGTGGCTCATTTTGTTCTCTCTAATAACCGTTCTTCCTACCATGATTGTTTGTATTTTAATACATGCGGCTACAATGTCGGGTTTATGAGAAATACAATATGAAATATATACATGATGAATCTCTCAAGGGAAAAATAGGGTGAATGTTCGTGTCACATGATGGGTAGCTTGCCATGTGTGCAAACTACATGCATGTCAAGGGAAGTCTGAAATTATCATTTACTACGTTTACGATTACTCTTGTTTTTGTACTACTTGGCTCGTGTTCGCAATTCGTATTCCGTTCCTGTTTCGTACGCAATAGTGGTTATTATGACTCCATACAAATACAATGAGAAGAGGTCTATTTTGAAAAAACCATTTTTATCGTTCTTCCATCCCATCTCCTATTATGATTGCAACTTGGAGTTTGAGTTTCGCATGATCATACAAGCTCAAAAGAAAGTAAGGAGAGTGGAGTGGGATGAAGGGGACGATGAAGGGGAAGAGCGATTAAGAAAGGGGACGATGAAAATGATTTGCGAAAAAAAACTCAAGAACTTACTTGAAGGAAGGACTGTATTCTTTCATCCGACTTGCTGGCAGCAGCATCCGAAGCGACTTGCTCGTCCTTTTTTGGCTTCCTTGTCATTTTTTTCCTTGAACGGCAATGAAGTTGTGTTCCCAGCACACCGTCCATCCATCCAGAGAGCAAATTTTCTCCAAGAGAAAATATTGATATGGTGGGGGAATCTACGAAAAAAATTGGGAGAAAACAAGAATGGAATTAGAATCAGGGAGAAAAAGATTTTTACATTGTATTGTGGAGCTTACGCTTACTAACATACTGCTACAACTCACACAACTTGTTTAGTTTGAATTACAGGCTTGTGAGCAACTGTTCTATCTAGCTTTCTCATTTGCTTCTGGCATATACCGTGTCGTCTGTGAATAAATCCAAGGAAGCTTGATATAAAATAAAAATGGTTGTAGCCACAATATATATTCTTATCACAACATAGTGTGGGCCCTGACAGGTCCTTGCTGTTGCTAATCAACTCATTGTTTGGTCGAATAAAAGGATGATTAACGTTTCTTGGAACAACTTGGCCAGATATTTGGTCCCTGTTATTTTTATTCTTTTGAAGGGGCTTTACCTGATAAGATAAGAAGTTTTTTTTATCTTTGGCTGCTATAACGACATGTGGCTTTGTTACGTCAAATGTTAAAAATACAAAATTTGGAAGATGTGAAAGCTGTCGAAAATTTAGTTTAAAAGTCAAGCTGATAAAAGCGGGATCACTTGACTTAATACGCTTATGCAAAAGGTTAGTGTAGCGCAAGATCCACAACACAGCTCTGTAATGTTATAAGGTTGTGGAGACCTTCTAGTCGATGTAACTAATTGTACATGTCAAAACTTACCTCAAAGAAGTAGAGGGGAACGTTGAGAGTAATCACTTGCGAGAGAAGGAATGCCAAACAAACAATCACGGCGAGGTTGCAATACAGGGCACTCGTAATGATGCAGAGGGATGTCCTAATGTTAAACACAAATACGACATAGATCAGTGTCAACAGTCAACAACATTCATGAGGATAACCATCAGAGATGCAAGTTGGGGGAATCTACAATCTAAATCGCCAATCTTAGCCTCCAGTATAATTATGAGGCTGATATTTTCATGAATGGAAAAAATATAATAATATCAAGATGCCAGAAAAACGAAGAAAAAGTATGAAAAATACAACTGTATGACGTGTCTTATCAATTAATATCGCACTATATTATTTATATCATGCCATCTACAGCTCAAGATTGTCTATAAAACGTTTAAAATCATTCATATGTATCATATAGTACATTAAAGTAATAATCTATAGTAAGGACTAACTATGCAGTCAAGGATCCATACATGTGAGCTGTAATTGACTGATGATTTTGGGATCCGTTTTGGAAAACTCGGAAAAGGCATAAGAAAGAGGCGAGACGTGCGTGAATGCCGTACTTATTGTATGCGTGTAATTATATGCAATTTTTATATATATATGCTATTACAACCGTTTAATTACTTTGGGTTTTCATGACATGTTCAACTGGCAAAATCATGATTAAAGATTATTCAACGTGACTTTAAATGTGGAAAAATTTTAAGAAACCAGGGGCAACATGCTACTTAATTAAACCATTAGGATAATGATTCTTTGAAGCCAAAAAAATGAAAATCTATTCACCTATTGAGTTCCATGATGTTGAGGAGCGTGTCTTCAGGTGGAGGAAGTGGGAACACCTCCACCTGGGAATATAAATGACAGGATGGCAAAACCAAACAACTTTTTTATTTTGAGCAAGTGACAGACGACGGAGCACAAGCAACTACACAAGCACACGCACTGTTGTCAAAATTGCTTAAAAGGGAGCTGTTGTTTTTGAACTGACGAAAAAACCAAAAGGCTATCGTAACTACGGAAGGTGGTGAACGACGAGTTAGAGTAGGATATTGTCAAGAGAGGCTTCCTTCTTCTCTTTCTCTCTGAGATATTTTTTGTAGCAGAGCAGAAACAGAGAGTGAACTCGGGAGACGGAGAATGATGGGAAGCAAGTACAAAGAATGGAGTGCGGAACAACAACAACTGTGAAAAGGAGAGAAGACGGTGTTGACGCTGTGCTACGACAACTGCTGCTACTGCAGAAGCAGGAACGATACTGAAGCTGCTTCAGGAGTACCAAAAACTCCATGCCTATTCCGTCTTTTTCCTTTCTATATGCATCCATCTATTTGAGCATGTAGGTTTTAACTTGTTGCATCCCATGTACGTATTTTTGTTGTTGAAAACCCTCAAGGAACAGAATTCTACTTTACTACAAGTAGTTGCTTCGTTTCTTGTAACTACAGCACAAAGTTGAGACGGGATGTCTTATGCCTAACCAACGATATCTTGAGAATTTTTGCATTGATCTACTCCAAATCCCAAATTCCGTTGTACCAGTTCAATCCTGATATGATGTCATTATAAGAAATGCAAAATAAAAGATGGGAGAAAGTTTTTAATCGATTAAAACGAGCACCCTACATGTAAACTCGCTTCATCCTCGTATCATCAAAATTCCTTGGAAAGGAACCCGAAAATGCCTTGTTCTTTTTAAATAACTTTTATATTCTGAATTCTCTGTTTTATGAGAAACATTACTACAAAATTCATACTGCTGGAATCAGTACTCTGCTTACACACCTCTTTCACTGGATTGAAATACACATGCGGGCCCAGCTCTACATTGCAGGACTCTCCTCTACTTACTTTGTTTTAGACTTTGTCAATTGTTTCGTATTTTTATTTAATATTCATTTATATGCACATGTACATGCATTATAAGAATAAAGCTCTTCTTCTTTCATTATTACAACGAATGTAGCCGTTTGAGTTGCGCTATGTGTGATACGTCATTCGAAAGGAATCTTACAGAGAACAGGTGAAATAGAAAACTTGGTTCCGCCAACTATTTAATTTTGAGAAATGACCTCATACAACCCTAGTGGTATAATATGGTACTTTCCCCTAGTAACACCATATTAATTACTATTTCTTCAATAATATAGTAGGTAGACGCTTTGAATTTTATACAGTAGGGTTTTGTACGCAAGGGACTAGCTATCATAAATATATTACTGCAAAATTCATGTAGTGCGAATGGAGTAACAATTAACAATAGAATTTCTCAGAACCGGATTGGGTAATATCTCAAAAAGGAATAGTTGTCCTAACCAACATCTTCATGTCACTTGTTCTCCATGAAATATCCCTTCAAATGACATATATTACACATATAGCTCGACTACATCGGTGGATATGAGCATCATTTCCCAATTTTATAATGACAAAATCAAAAATAACAAAATCCAAGCAGTCAAAAATTGGAAAACTTTTCGTAGACATACATAACTCAACTGCTTTACTTTTGGTTTACAAAACGTGTGCATATAAAATACATTCGTCCTGGGATGCAGTAAAATGAAAGAAGGGAAGGAATAATATGCATGTGAGTCAGCAATCAGGCATCACATTAACATTTTTGTTTATAATATACTTAAGTACACCAGCAAAGTAAATGTGGGATGCTGACGCATTAATATTTCATATTTATAACGTTATACTGACTATAAAACTTATGGTATAGAAACTCTTTTTGCTTTTTTACGATTTCCAGCCAGCTAGGAAATGTACAATAGGAATTCATGAAGAGAAGAGTACTCGTACTCAATGTTATCAACCTTCAGATATTTTTATGCCATCCATCCCCTACACTGTAATAAATTTTAATGGGTAATGTGTGAGCGTGAGAACAGGAACTGTTGACATTTGGCTTCAAATTACAATTACAGCCAGTACATATGCATGGAGTGAATATGTCTGAGCATGATTCCATATTCTATTGTAGGCTTATTGTTCCAGATAAAAGTATTACACATGGTTGCGACTTTGTGTCTCCACTGATGTCGTAACCACCACAGCTTTGGTTCTCTTAGACGAAACAAACCTATAAAAATGCTCTTGTTTCAAATTTTATCACTTATTATCTGCTCCATTATGACTGTCTTACTTTTATAATGATGCTTAGAACGAATGGGCATTTGAAATTTTAAAAGCAAAAATTATTATAAAACTTATCACATCACAATGAGTAAATATCAGTATGTGGATATGGCTAGGAACCTAGGTAGTTCAGTTTTATCATGCATCATATGATGCATCATGCATGATAAAACTCATTGTGTCTCGTTAAGTCGACATTCTATCACGGACGCACATATTTTCCTATATAATTCGATGCGTTCGGGAAAAATTAGAGATGCAATAAAATATCCGCATATAAGTAAATATCTCTTATCACTCCACTGTCGCTTCCCAGAATCAAATACACATATAAGACGGGATGAAACTTGTGGATGTGATGACTGTTGTTATGATGATGAGGGTTGACTGTCTTTTGGTTTTTAGTATGCTTCATACATACATACAACCATACATTCATCATCAAATCATCATCATAGTAAAATAGGAATCCCTCCATATACAATGTATCTAAGATGCAAAAAGGCAGATGGTAATTTGCATAATTAGCTTATCACAAATGAAGTACAAAATCTCATATCTGCCATTTACATTAACTCCTGCTTCGCTCTCAATAATATGCATAATTGAGTTACTTTTGCGTTGCAGGCCTTTGGCTTGAGTAAACAGAGTATCAAATGCATATTCAAAAATACTAAATCTTTACATGAAATGCATGACTGATTGCTGTAGCTGATAGTCAAAGTCAAGTGACGGATGCGATGGATGCTGTGCTGTACATTCTCTGTTGTCACAATATTTGGAAAGGGATTCCTATAAAAAAAGTTTATACACCTATTCTGAACTACCTTCTACCCACAAAATAAGGCTTTTTACGTCTTGCGCAGTGTCTTATTCAGATTAAATAGAGATGAGAGTAGAGGCCTCCTCAATAGATTGATTGTTGAGAAAGCGAAGGAAGGTGTGAGGAAAGCAGCTTGTTGGACAATGGAAACTGCTCCACCACCACCGACGCAATCAGCGTCTTCAATTTATTCCCCATGCAAGTAACATCAGCTCTTTATACCATAGGTGATGATGATGACATAAAATCAAAAGAGCAGGTCCGCGGAAGTATGCTATACTTTTGTGTAAGCATGGATGTGGCCATGAGTTGGAATTAAAAGTTCATGTACTGAAATTTATGCAGATGCAAAGAGAGAACAAGCTTGCACCCAGCATAAATATGATTTATGAGTATTTACTGGCCTGGCTGAACTCTGACTCATTGCTCCAAAGCCCTTTTTTTATAGTTTGCCATTTGCCATAAATGTACAAGCAACGATGGTTAACATAGAGTTAATGTCACATTCTTTCTTCCCAAACAATACGTGCATGCAGCCTCCGTGTGGTTTTTACTACTTACATGTAAGTCTCAAGTCCTCAGAAGTAAAACGGCACTGAAATAATTGCTTGGAAACAACTTGCTGTTCAATCGAATTTTTCATTTACTTGAATCCAAATTTTCCAACAAAAAAATAACAAGAAAAGTAGATGAAATCATATGTGCAGAACGAGTAGCAGCTGAGTTACTAAATAACAGATTTATGATGATGATGATGACAATGATGAATAAATAGAGGCATATAACACATAGAGTAATTACGTTCCCATTTACGCTGTGTTAAAGTGGAAATTTTGAGTGTTCCTTTTCCCGAAAGAAATTTGAAGGAAGATTGTATCCCCGACGATATTTTTTAAAGTTTAGCCTAACCAAAACTAAAAAAACACACTGGCAGGTAGGGACATCGCGACTTCACATTATGCAAGGTTACAGGCTAATTGTTAATGCATGCCAGTGATATAGTAAAATAGGTAAGACTAACTGAATCACATCAAATACGCCCAAAATAAACCTCAAACCTTTAACTTTTTCACAGTATCCACACAGCTTTCCATTCATTGACAGTATGGGTCAGTTGAATCATTATACAATTTATATGCATTTAGTGCTATTTTCGTCGTCGAGGATATAAATTTCCTTCAAACTAAAATCCTCAAAAGGAACAGTATTTTGGTAAAAAATCAGGCGTAGTTACTCTACATGTTGTATATCTCCATTGATGAATATTTTTAAAAAACCAATTTCCATACTTATTGTCTAAACACTAATTCCCTACCTAAACTAGCCTTAAATCTCTACAATCTTAATCTAAATTCTTATTTAATAACTAATTATAAGTATTTTGTGGCTCTAGTGAATTGTAAAATGTTTGAATCTCACCTTAATTGCGGCGATGAAGATGCGGATTGATTGGACAGTTCCTCGTTAGAATGACTGATGACGTAGACCGTTTCTCTCATGCTGTTGATAAGATTGCCGGAACAGTGTAATCTGGGGGAAAATTAAATTAGCCAAAATGTATTTTTTTAATTCCTCGCCATTACCCTAATGTGTGAAGAAAAACGAATGCATTGTAAATTTACCTCTGATGTGAATGCATAAGGCTCAGTTCATTGAAAACGAGATGTAGTTGGATGCTCATGTCCTTTTGATGTGCCTGCAAATAATAAACAAATAATAAATTGAGAAAGATTCATAATAACCCCGAACATATATGTTATAATAATTTGAAAGCCGTTAGAAACATTTACAGATTCTACCTACATTTTCAATTTGTAAAAAAGTGATAAGAGAGCAAATGAATGGCCATACAATTAGGAGAAATAGTATAAACCCACATAAATTTTAAAAAATGCAGATCTAATTTCAGACGCAGGGTACAAAACGCTTTCATGACCAGATTGTTAATGCTGAGTAAGAAAAAGTTGACATGAAATGACGGAAATTTTAGGTGAGTTCAAGTGAGTTGACTTCAGTTTAGTGGCGCATGGAGCCCCACTTGCAATTTGAAGAGCGGGTGCTTTACTGGAGGACGGCTTTTACTTACGTAAGCTCTCCATAATAAATACTCAACACCTATCCTTCCTAAGTTTACTGGCACAGAACCTATTGTATGTTTCAGATTACTTTAACAGTATAATATATCTCATATTTATATCTGTGTTCTTATTCTGCCCCATTCACGATGTTCAAAAGCAATGGGGTTGCAAAATGATATGTTATCCTAATCAGAATCCTCCTTCCAACCAACAGTTCTAGTGTTTCTAGTCTATGGAAAAAGCCATAATTTTCCTAGTTCATTTTTCATGTTATTGCCTATTGCTATAAAAATTAAACGCTCATGGCTCATGAACTTTCATGAAATCAAGCTCTTTATTGTCAACCCCAACCCCCATGCAAACTTTTATGTGTGTCCTTGTCCCTTGATTTCACGAATTAATTACATTGATGCGACTCATTTTCTTCTCCACACTCAATTATTTTCATAATTTCTTTTGCTAGATTACGACACTTTTTCCCTTATTAGTCAGTGGTTCGTTACGAGTACTAAAATAAGTTTATTATTGTCGTCAATTGTTGGATAAATATTTATTATATTTCTCATTCCCCTCTGTTTCACACTGGAATTCAGTTAGTCCTTCATGATGCATCTCAAAAGTGCTTCCGTAAAAGATTATCATTTGACTTACGTCTTACTTTGCACTTGTTAAATAGTATTTGTGTGTGTATAATGCAATACAACGAAAACGAAGAAGAAATAACACGAATTCGTATGATGAAAATATGATATGATGGCAGATTGACTTGTAAATATTACGCGAAATATACATATTATGCGAAGCTATATGGATTTTGAGTTAAGTGGGTTAGACGCATGCTTTCATTTTATTGTTATATTCAAACCAAACTACCGTAGCGTTTATGTGTGACAAACCTGCATCGGTAATGTGATTTTCTCAGCTCAATCACAATTCTGAAATTTCTTGCCAATTCATAACTTCACTTGTACTCAAAGGCGAAAAACAAACCAATTAACAATTTATTGGGTCTTGTGAAAAATATTTTCAAAGGTTAAATAGGCTACATTGCATGAAAAAATATTTGTTACAATGCAGATTTAATTTTGGGTGTATAAATAGCAAATACACCATCAGCAAACTAAAAACGGCTCAGAGCAGATTATTAGAACTGAGGAGCACAACGTTGACATAAGACGTAAACTGAAGGAAATGTTGGTGTGATAACTATTTAAATTTTAAATCTACTTTATGGCTCATGAAGCCACACTAGTCACATGAAAAGTGGGGGCTGTAGTTGTGTCAAGTTTATGTAAGTAAGCTTTCCATAATAAATGCTCAACCCTTATATTTATAAATTTAGCTGGGGGTTTTATATTTATGTTCATGCTCATATTATTATGCATATTTATGCATATTATGATGTTACTAATAAAAAAAATTAAGTAACTTGTCAAAATGTAGATAGGATAGGGTGAATATTGGGAATATTGAAAATCATTAATCGTTCATTCAATGAATTCTTTTGTATTTACTTAGCAATCACGAACATGAAAAGAATGTGCATATGACATGACGTTGTTACATTTAGTGTAAAAAAATATGTTTCGTCTGATAACAATATTCGTCCAGGATGACTCGCACCAGCGACTAAACCGTCATAATTTTGATATGTATAAACTATAAGAACATCCATGAGGAACATGGGATGATATATGTATGAATACCTAATTCACTCCTACTTTATATGATCTGAAACATATATATTTCCATGCAATACAAAAAGTACACAAAACACGTTCAAAATGTTGGATTTATACCTGTTCCTCGGCGTCATCCGTAGTGTTAATTTTGCTGGCGAGAACCTTGATTACACTTTTGAATGGAACTTGTACAGTACTTGAGAACTACAGAAGTTGAAAACAGTACTACTTGACTGGCTACTCACTTGAGTAAAGTTTCAAATCATTATTTTATTTTTTCAGATACAACCATTGCTACTAGTTGGGATTAGGTTTACGTTAGTTTTTGTTTAAATTGTTGATTTTTGTAATTTCGAATCGCTGGCAAAATCTTTTTCACCAAATTTCACAGAACAAAAAACAATTTTTTAAATAGAATTTTAGTGCTGAAGTTATTTATTTGATTGCATGAAAAACATGCTAACGTGAATAACTTCATTGGTAGATTGTTGATCACATTCACTGCTATTCACTTGGATGTATTCTTGGGTTCATAACGTGAGTACTAGCGCAATTATTATAGCAGCAGCCACAAAGACCACAACGTGACGACGAGTTGACGTTGAACTACAAGGACGAGGAGTTGTGTGGTAGCTCCCCTCTGGCCCATGTAGAAAGGGAGAGAAGAGAGAGGAGCTACCACAAGGTGTTCAACTTGGTCTGACGGTTCGTAAGTAACTGAGAGTTGCTCACTCCACTGCTCCACACTCCACACTCAGCTCAGACTGTGTATTTCATGTACTGCTTTGTTGGTGGTGAGCTGAGGGTTCCAGAACAGAAAGCAGCATCAACCTTTTGCTAATACACCACCATATACAAGGAATGGAGTACGTACATAGAAAATCCTAGTAGAATAAAATATGATGGAAATGTTGCTCCTTCTCCTTTCCTTCCAATTCTATATTATTCAAGGCACTTACGTACGCTTATACCTAATCAACTACATGCAGAAAGTTGAAGCGAAAAATTTGCATTTGATTCCGAATTCAATAATGAATTAATATAAACTTTTTACCATCATCAGCTTATCATGATAATTTTCTGACTACCTCAGAGTATTTTTTCCTCAGTTTTCATGAGGAAAATGGGTTTCATCCGGATTAGTTACAAATAAATATTTAGGACAGGAAACTGTGTTCCCCGAAACACAGGCATTTTCTAGTCATGGGGTATAGGTCTGGAATCTGGAGTACCTTTGACTGTATTTCTTATGCAAAGTTTATTTTTTAAATGTGTAGAGCATCTATTTTTGTATTTCGGTTTTGCACAAGTCATCCTTTGTTTATACTTATTTTTCAATCTTTCCTGTTCATGAACTTTTTCCATAAACTCTAAGGAAGCAAGTGGGGAAGTTTCTGATGAGAAAGACAAGCAAGAACGAGTTCTAGCTTTTATTTGGTTGTGCAAAAATGAATGTTTTCTTTGTTTCATGTCAGTAAAATGTCTTTTACGCTGGAAATGGGTCAAGTTTAAAAAGGAACGGTGCTGCAACCGCTGCATAAAGGAAAATAAGGCAACAGCAAGAACAACCTTCAATGAATGAGATGAGAAATGGTTGTTTCTCCTAAACTGCAGTCTGGTAGTTTGTTGTAAAAGGATACATTATGAGTGTTGCAATGTATGTTCACTATTAATTGCCCTATCGTTGTAAACTGTAAACAGTTTTCTTATGGGTATCCGCTCCTCTTTCGTCCGTTCGTATTTTTCTCAACGACCATTTCATTTCATGAAGAATCAGAGTTGTGCATGTTCGTTCCCCTAAATTTTCAAGGGATCAAGGATTTTCTGGAGCGGAGTAAGAGCTAGCTCAGTTCAAGGATATAAAACAGAAAACAAAGTATTGATATGTGTGTCACGAAGCAGTAATTATTTTGACGGCCACTTTCTGATCCCACACCAACAAAAAAGAAATACATATACATGCATATATTATACATCAATGCTCATGTTCGTATTACATTATCCAAGAATTGGTGTCATAAAAATTAAGTGCTCATGCAGTTTCATGAAAATTTATCAAACAAAATGTATGCCCCAGCGGAGGAGTGTATGTCAAATACTTCTCAGCCTGACTCCAATTTCTTATCGTAATATCACAAGTGGATTTTGTTCTCTTAGATGATGACTCGCTTTACCTAATGGTTTGGGTTTAGTATCAACATCGCCAAGGAATGTTCATGAATGTTAGTCGTTGCGAAACGTAGAATGTAGTCTCATTTTTCAGTCAGCATGAGATAATGATTAGCTTTATCAGGTTGTCCCGTAATTCCTTACATCTTCAAGTGAAGCCATTAAGCTTTGGCTACTACGTCATCAGCGTGTTGATGCTTTATAATGGGCAGATAATGTTCAATACCAGACAATGAATAATGCTAATTTGCGGCCAGTGCAATAAATTCGGAAAAAATTAGGGATACAATAAAATATATGCCTTTAAATATACACTCTCGCTTATGCCTTATCACTCGCTAATGCCTTATCACTCCACTCTCGCTTCTCAAAATCATCATAAGACGGAATGAAACTTGTGGATGCGGATGAATGTTGTGATGATGATGACGATTGACTGTCCTTTGCTTTATTATATGCTTCCCTCACCTTTCTGCTGTTTCACTCCAGGGATAATATGTGCATAGATTCAGGTATTTTGGTTAGACTTGGGATTGAAAAATATACGTACGCTCTTTTACTCATGTACTCATCATCAAATCATCATCAAATCATCATCATTATCATAGTAAAATAGATATCCCTGCTTGTACAATGTAACTAAAAGATGCAAAAAGGTTGTGGCAAATGGAAATTTGTATAATTAACTTTTCACAAATGAAGTACGAAAGCTCATATTATGTAGCTGCTGCTTCTCTTTCAATAATATGCATAATTGAGGTATTTTTAGGCTTGAGTAAAGAGAGTTTGACTTTTTAAATGCACATTTAAAAACACCAAAGCTATTTCCTTACATGAAATGATGAAGTCATGCCTGAATGCTATAGTTGATAATCAAATGCGATGCGATGGATGCTGCTGTGCTGTACATTTTCTATTGTCACAATATTTGGAAAGGGATTCCTTAAGAAAGTTTATATAACTATTCTGAATTTCTTTCTAACCACAAAATAATAAACGCTTTTTACGCAGTGTCTTATGTACATTAAATATCAACCTGATTTTGAGCTCTATCATCTACTCTGAATCAACTCACAAAAAAGGTTTTCATCGTTTCTATTTCCTGATCGAGAGGCAAACAAGTAGTTTGAATTTTTTTACAAAAAATCTCTGTCCAGTCAACGCTGCAGTTATATTTGTTCTCTCTTTGTTCGAGTGCTTACTAAATCTCGTAAAATGAATAGCACAAGTGGTTCATCCCTATTTAGAGGAAATGGAAGCTACTCCCACTTTGAAAGTGGGTTCCTAGGTGGTTCTTTGGCAGGAGGTGGTGGAAAACATATTCCAAGGAATGTCTTTGTGAATAGCCCACTATGCTCCATGCATTTTCTCATTGAATCTGCTTCCATTGGAAAACAATGAGGAGACAGTTGATCTGCAGAGTAGCCGAAACTTCTTGCAACTTCCTTGAGCTTGTGCTGTTGCTGGAGATTTAAAACAGCAATCCGAAGCTTTTTTGGTGGAATGAATACGATTATGATTTACGACGATACTTATGAATCGATTAAAAAAGCAATATTTTAGCTATTCAACGTGGGAATGCGGCCAGCGTGATGGGAACCCTCCCTTCACCCATTCCCATGGAAGAAGTCTTTCAATTATAAATGTTCTTAAAATATTTCGCATTTTATCGTTTTCATATATGTTCAATTGTATATATTACGTTGAAAGTTCAACAAAAAGCACTTATTTTTTAATTAAAACAGCTAAAATTGAAAATTTTGTGACTTCAATTTACTTATCAGTTTATAGCCAGAATACAAATATTCAAACTGGATTCTTCCACCTCATTATTTAGGAACGTGAAAACTAACAAAATTAAAACATATATGTTGTGATTCTAGTCTATTATACGTTAAGATAAAGTATACTTTATCTTAACGTATAAATTATAAGTAAACACATATACAAAAATGCATACATACATTCCAACAATATAAAATCAGTAATCGTCATAGCTTCTAACCTACATCCAACAAAACCAATTTACATCTCATTCACGTTTTTAACATCTCATGTCCACTTTCAGCTCCCATCATGACAACACCATGATTTCTTCTTCCCCGTCTTCATCCTCAATTTCATTTCCATCAAATTCTTCATCCTCACTTTCCATTTCATCAACTTCTTCATCGTCACTTTCCATTTCATCAACTTCTTCATCCTCACTTTCCATTTCATCAACTTCTTCATCGTCACTTTCCATTTCATCAACTTCTTCATCATCTTCTTCACATTCAATCCAACTTTTGATCGCGTCATCTCCAATCCTCCTTCGCCGAAAAAACTGACTAGTAATTTGCCCGGAACTAATGCGCTTGTAATTTCTTTTAAAACATCCTCCTCTAAAGTCATCGCCTGTAATGACCAATGTCTTTAGAGTGGGTAACAAAGTCCAAATATTTGATAATTCCATTCGACCCCCAAATCCGTATACTTGAACGCCGCTGTCTTTCTTTTCTTCCCACATGTCAACAAAATCAATTTCTAGATAGTTCAAAGACTTTAGCTGAAGAAATGGGTCAAAGGATCCCTCATAACCGCTTATTTGAAGGTGTTTCAATTTAGGCAAATTGATTCTGAAATCGTTGACAACACCCATGTGAAATACAGTCTCCATGGACTTGGATTGGACTCTGGCGAACTCTAGAGAGTCCGCTAATACCTCCAAAGTTGTACAGAAGCGTTGAAAGTCAACGGTGTTGCCCTCAATGTTATGAACATATAGCCGCACATTCTTCAAAGGAGGTGGAATTTGCATAAGTCGCTCAAACTCGTCGACTCGCAGTCTCTTCATTGCATCCAAAACCTCGAGATTCTTGAAATTATACACCGCTTCGTAAAATTCATAAGCGTTTTCAAAGTTATTGCCACCGACGCAAAGTTGTTTAATATTATGGGATACGCAGCATCCATCCAACACAGCATTAATTATATCATCTGGTGCATATAGCACCAATGTCTGCAAATGAAGAAGTTGCGGCAATGGATGCACTCTGTAATACTCTTGAGTACGGTCCGAACAAGTTACTTCGTCTGCATGGATTTCCAACCTTTTTAAATTAGGCAAACGCAGCAAACACTCTCGAAGGATTTGTGCAACTGGATTGACACCAGTTTCCATGAGACCAATTTCGAGAAATAAAACATGTTGACCAAATCTATCTAAAAGTTGGTTCATGTTGTTCCTAATAACATTTCCCTCGTCGTCCTCCTCGCCGATCTGATCCAAGCGTTCACGTGTCCAAAATAGGGTCCAGTTTATCTTTATAGTTCTGCCTACGAACGGATTTCCAGGGTGAAACTCCATCATATCCAGAAAACTCCGGATCTCTCTGGCAAATCGGAACCTGTTAATAAGCTCTGGCACTCGTGGAGCTGGGCTTTGCAAAGCAATTTGTAAGCGTTCCGGATGTGAAATGTATGCATTATCCAGACCTTCTTTCCACGTTTTGCATACTTTACGGCACTCCAACAATGCGCTTTTTGGAAGCCACTGGAGAAGGAATGGGGCGACCTGTGATGCAGCATACATATAATATTTCATTATTTGTTAAGTTTAATACAATATATTTGATTTCTTATTTAGTTAGAGTTTATTGTTCTAATTACCTCTGGAAAAAGAAACCGAGTCCGTTGATTCATTAACCATTGTTGCCATTTGGGATACGCTCTAAAGCAGCTGGCCACGTCTTCGTCGCTCAACATTCCAAATATTTTTAGCCCAATCTAAACATAAAGAAAGTAAAAAAAATATTAGCACCAACACCAACTTACTTCATACATCATACTTTTGACACAACAACAGCACCATCCACAATGATTTTTCCTCAAGGATAAATAATAAATGAAGCAATATAGTGAAATGTTAACCTCTTCTAGCAACGTGTCCACTGGAAACACTGGTGCCACCACCACTTGAGGACTATCGTTCAAGCCATCTCCCTCTTCATTTTCAATCCTTCCAGCTGTTGGTACTGCGACTGAAGATGACGACGACGAGCCACCCTGGAATACTTTGACATCTTCAGTTTCCTCGTCGCACTTTCTTTACAAAATAGACATTAATATATATTAAAAAACGAGAGCATCATTTGCCAATTGTTAGAAACCGATCTTCTATTCAAATTAATTAAATATGCTCAAAAATGAATAATGAAGATCAGTCAACATTTGGCACTTACCGACTGCTTTCGAACTCTTCTTTTTCTACTTGTTTCGAATTTTGTCTGACCCTTTTCATTGTTGATCTAGTCAGTCTCATCAATCAAGATGTCTTGTACTTCTTGGCGTCGTCAGCTGTCGGTTAATATTTACTCACGAAACTGAAGAAAACTATTGATTGAACGTAACATATAAAAGGCATAAAGTATAGATCAGGTCAGATAACTAAAAACAATAATTAAAACGGTTTTGAAACAACTGGGATTAAATGGATCTCTCTTTCACGTAATTTCACGGAAAGGGTGGAGAAAAAACACTTGTCATAGTCTACAATCATAATTCAATTGACATGACAGAACCAGACCACACCGTGACTTGTGATACGTACAAAAAATATTTTGTGCTTTTAGCCTTTGGGTAATTTTGGTAGTACATAGTAGGTAGAGTGTAGAGATGCTTGTACCAATGCAACGTTCTGCATACGTAAATCAGAAGTTGAGACAGGACCAAACTTGTGCATGATTGTGATACGGAAAACAATATGAAATGTTCTCGAATGTACTTGAGTAATTACGAAATAGTAGTTCAATACAAATACAATCGTTCTTACGATTGGTATAATATTATATTATTTACTTGGTTTATGTCGACGCGACGTCATAAATTTTTTGGCATCCGACAAATTTAGGAGTGAGAAAATTGTTATAAAGAGCGACGATTATGGAACGACTGCTTCTTCAACCAGACAATGCAAATTGGAGAGATAACTACGACCTGGTTTGAGGATCCTTAAAATTCAGTGAATACTCCTGTATACGACTGGTGTTGGTGGATTTAACAGTCTTTTCTGCTAGAGTTTCAATTAACCCCACTCCATTGACTTGAATGGGAGACTACAGCCTGACAACAACTATTGTCAATTAAGTGCCTCGTTTGTATTAAGTTTCTTGTCTTATCTTCAGCAAACGTTCTGCAAAGAGTTAATTTTTCTTTTAGAAATCATCAATTATTTCTTGAAAACATTCTAAACAGGAATTTACTGTGAGTGCTGAAAATTCTGTGTTAAAACATCCTTACAAAGTTTTGTTGCTTCGAAAAATAATAAATATTAATAATAGATTTTGCTTGATATTTCAGGAGTCCGCCAAATCAAGAGGAAGGGGCGACGCAATGAGTGACAACGAGCATCAAGATGACAACCCGTCACCAGTCGATTCCGAAGAAAATTTGTCGGAAAATGAAGAGAAGGACCTTCCTCAACGAGAATTGAAATGTTGTCTTTGCTCCTACATATTCTTTGTGGATGAAGCCGATTTGCAGGAGGAAG
Organism: Orchesella flavescens; assembly: GCA_964034955.1. Classification (NCBI taxonomy): domain Eukaryota; kingdom Metazoa; phylum Arthropoda; class Collembola; order Entomobryomorpha; family Orchesellidae; genus Orchesella; species Orchesella flavescens. The sequence goes on from OZ035957.1 coordinate 25,371,963, forward strand.
AGCGTTTTGTTGATCAAGAGGAAAGAAAAAAGATGCTGGTTAACTATTGTCAACACTTAAGGAAGTCTACAGTTGAGCTGCCATCTGAATGTTCCCGACGGGAGTTTCCGTTGTGTGCTCAATGCGAAACAAAGATAGAACGCTTCCGGAAGCTCCAACGCGAAAATTTCCGCAGAATGAAGACCAACGCTACAATACCCTATTTACTTGCCGCAAGACGTGGCTTCATCCGATCAGATGTGAGAGAATTGTCTTCGACGTTTCATGCTATTACAGAAGGTATTTAGGTTCACATTTCACTTACTCAAATAATAAAATGTGTAGAAATCTATTTGTTGTAGTGTATTATATTTGAATTAACGATATTTTTTCGGTTTCAGCGTACCAACGTATTTTGGGGCAGGAAATTCCATCCGGCAGCAGGATCACCTCACCAACAAGTCAACAAGCACGCGAACCAATGGACGAAGAAGAACTTGATCCGAATCGTTTAGATCATGGTGAAGGGGATGGAGAAAGCAAGAGAGAAAATTGATTTTATTAGTCTATATGAATGGAGTGTTTCATTATGTGTTGTTGCCAAAATGAATTTGTAGGCAACACGATTTTAGCTTAAGATATGTGTAATTGATACAAATTTGTAGATAAGATACGGCTTGAATATTGCAATGGGATGGATGTAATTATGTAGGATACAGTGGTATATAATATTTTTGTTCTTTAAATATGAAATAAACCTGGTAACACAGGAGTGGAACGAACTAGCAATTTAGAGTTAAGATGAAATTTGTCACTCAAGATAACATATTTATATTTTATAGCACCTTAACTGAAAAATAAAAATTACCACAATTATTTTAGTAAAATAACATTGATTATATTGATATACAAAAACAATTTTTCTTGGAAAAATTTAAAATTTGGTTGCTGGTTAATTTTTAAGTTGGATTCAACAGACATAATAATATATGATAATAAATCCACAATCAACATTAAATATTATGCACTTGACTTAATTAACATTCGAAATTAACTAAATTAGGAATGGGTGCTTCTACCAACTGCAAATCTAATGATGCTGCTGCTAAAATTTCGCCAACTTCCACTTTTGTAGCCCCATCATCACGAACACCAATTTCCGGCTTCTTCTCATCAGAACCAGGGCCACTATCAACATCATCATCATTAGCTTTATTATCTAGCCTAGATTTTTCAGAATCAGCCTTGAACCCAACGCCAACGTATCTACAGATTTCTTGCTCAGTCAGAGCCTTAATGGAAATAATAAGGCGCTTGTCCACCTCTATATCACGATCATAAAAGTTTGCAGCTCTGTCATTTCCTCGGCCTCGAAGTCTCGTTTTGCATGTTGGCTTCCTTGTTTTTGTTTCTTTAACAAAATCTTGATCAGAATCGGAATTTTCATTCCAAGACTCCTCGTCTTCTTTTTCACTCTCCTCTTCCTCGTCTTCTTCAGCTTCATCACTAGAATAATTTTTTCTGGTTCCCCTTTTCCCACCTCGACCTCGTCCTCTTCCACCACCGCCGCGACCACCACCCCGAGCAACAGTAGGTCTTCCCCTCTTCATAGCCCTTTCTCCTCTCTTTGATTTCGTTCCCCGTTTTTTCAACCATTCTCCATCAGCCCACAAATGTGCAGGCAGCCCTTTGTGTCCTCCTTCTACATTCCTGATCTGTATTTTACTCCTGTCACTCACATTGTACTTGCTGATTTCCTCCTTGATGTCATCAATACTCAGGGAATGAAGCATCTCCAAATGAGCAACCCAAAACTCTCTCCTTTTAAACGTTTTTGGGCACTTTAAGCACTTAAAAAGCTCGTCAATTATCCCATGAATGTCCTTGTAATGCCTCGAGAGGGAGGAGAGTCGTACTTCGATATTACAAATTTCACAAGGCACCAGGATCCTTTCAATGGACGGCTCATCTTTCACTTTTTCCTTCCACTTTGATTTATCCTGTTTGGAGCACTTGCTCCAGTGGAAGTTCCTATTTGCCTCGGTATACTTAAATACATCGCAGTCAGGGCATGTCCAAAAAAAGTCGGGATGCTTGGTTTTGACATGTTCCTTCAAATCCGGTTGACAGCTGAATGCCTTCTCACATTTGAGACAGTCCCAAAAAGCCACAGACTTTTTGGCATCTTTATGATACTTTCTGATGTGAGTCTTAAGGCTTCTCACCGTTTTAAATATTTTTTGACAGTGTTCACAAGGCATATCCACCGCGTGGTTCCCGTGAAGGTAGCTCTTGTGACTGTAAAATGTTCCTCTTTTGTAAAAGGGCCCTGCTCCGCAAATATCACACATGTACATCTCCTTCGGAGTCCCATCCTCGTTTTTATCTATCTCCTTGTGTTTGTGAACCCTTATCCAGTGATCATAATAAAACTTGCGACCGGAGGTGAATGCTTCACCACAAAGTGCACATTTTCCATCCACATAATTTGGGTTGTGTTTGGTAACCTTGTGATCAAAGATGTAGTTGGCGCTGTACATGTAGCCACATATCTCACAAATTTTATCCCGAACGGCGTTGGCATGCTTTCCCCCACGGAATTTTTGTGGTTTTGGAGTCCCTGATGGGATGACAGGATGCTTCCGGGGACGACCTCGATTGCTTTTCGGCTTGGTGGTGTCGGTTCCAACACCGAAGGTGGATAAGGACTGGGCGGCAGCAGAAGTTGAAGGCCGGTCAAATCCAAAGTAGGAATCTAACTGACGAAAAACAGTTGGTTGGGCTGGTGGTGAAGGTGGCCTGAAGAGTTGATGATGATGGTGATTCTGTAGTAAACTTGGTGGTGGAAGTAGTGATAGTGGTTGTGGTGGTGGTGGAGGGGTTGGCTCTGGTGTATAATAATCATTATCATCATGATAATCTTCGTCAACAGCCATAGATACTGATGAGCAATCGTCTTGAATTGATGAGCAGTAAGATTGGCTTTGGTTTTGGTAGTCCATCCCCGCTGAGAAGTATGGTGGCTGCTGAGGATTTGATTGATAAAAATTTGAGCTAGATTGATTTGGATTAGGAATGGACAATGATTTTGATGAGGTTGCGGCTGCTGCTGAAGTAGCAGTATGTAGAAAGAATGGATAATTATTATAGGAAGATTGGAATGGCTGGTTATGCTGGTAAGTGAGAGATGATTCTGGTCCAACGGAGGAGGATAAAGTTGATGTGGACGCTACCTGAATGGAAGATGATAATGGCACTGGGGCAACCACGGATGGGGTAGTAAAGGGGGTTAAGTGACTTGGTAGTGATGGTTTGATCTCAGGTTGAAATGATGATGATGATGTTATAGTAGAATCCGCTGTCTTTTTCTTTATTTTAGGCGGCTCTGATAAAAGTTTCAACTCTTCTGGATCCAACGGCTTTATACCTTTGGGTTTGTATGGTCGGAATTCAGTACGGGATGGAGTCCACTCTTGAAGAAACCTTGCCAATCTTTGTTGAATCTATGAAAATAAAACAACAACAAATATCATTCATTAGCGGAAGGAGATATTAAAAATATTAAAATGATTTTCGTATGCATAAACAACTGCGTACCTCTTCCTCTGGCAGGCCTTGTTTTGTCAACTGGTGCTTTAGCGTTTGCTTGGCCCTATTTTTCCGGTGTCGTAAAAGTCTTTTCTCCCTCTGTTCTGGCGTTTCTTGATTTCTTACCTGTAACAGTAACAGAAACAAACAGTACAAATAAAACCAAGTGCAAGTGTGTAACTAATTTAATTTAAATTATTTTTCAACAAACTTTTACCTGTTCAATAGGCACCCCGCTCTCCAACAACTCTTGTCTTTTCAGTCTCCTCTTCAAATTGAACTTTTTCATTGCCCGTCTCTTCGTCTCTCTCCTCCTCTCTAATCTCATCTCCTCCGTTTCACCCGGCTTCAACCTTTTCTTTCTATTGGGATCTTTCTGTCGCTCATAACCTTGTTTCCATTCCCTCTTTATTTTTTCCATTAGTTCCGGGTCCTGTTTGGCCCTCTCCATTTTCCTATAATAAGCTTGTTTCAACTGCTCCTTGTTTCTCTCCAGCTTTTCTCCCTGAAGATTTTGTCTCCACCTAGAATAGAATAGAATAGACTTTATTGTTTCTGAGTATCAGTCATTTTACAACGCCTGGTTGTCATACTCTAACATACGAACAAAGCATGGCTCAATGACCAAGTTTGCGAACGAAAATCGTTTAAGGTAATTCCAAGGGTACATTTCCATTATCAAATATAAGCAAACCGAATTCGTTAACAATCATTGCAATAAAAATCTAGTAACCTCTTGCTTCTCTCATACAAGACTCGTCTTTCCTCCTTTTTCATTTTGGACCTCTTTAATCTCGCTCGTTCCGCTTTTTTCTTCCTTTCATTTTCCAACTCTTCCTTACTCATAATGCTAATTTTTGCCGTTCTGGTCATATAGTCTCTCATTCTTCTCTGCTCCTTTTCCTCCTCAGTTAACTTAGCCATGCGCATTAACCGTCGGATTTGGTTCTTTTGTTTTGCCTCAGCTTTTTCTTCAGGTGTCATTGCTGCTCTTTTCAATCGCCGAGCTTCCGCTTCCCTTCGTCGCCTTTCCGCTGGGTCAATTCCACTACCACTTCGTTCTCTCTTGATACCGTCAGTAGTAGTTGCACCACCCATCCCAAAACTGCCACGAAGTACACGCTTCCGATCCCTCTCCTTTCTCAGGGCTTCTGCCCGTTGTTCGGGGGTCATTGCCTCTCTTTGACGCTGTCTTCGGGCACGTGTTTCCTCTCTCCACTTTTCCCTTAGTTCTTCAACAGATAGGCCCCCCGTTGACCTTTTGCCTGAGCTTTTACGTTTCCTTGGTTGCTTTGGAGCTTTTTCCCCGTCCTCATGGTTATTATCAACCGGTTCATTTTTCAAAAAACTCTCATCTCCACTTTGACTTTCATCACCAAAGTCGTCCTCACCAGTTAACAAGTCGGACATGGACTGTGACTGTTCATCACCATCTTCGTCTTTAAGCTCAATCTTCAAGCCTGATCTTTCCATCCGTAACATTCTTTTTCTTTCTCGATCCCTTTTCTTCCTCTCCTCCTGCTCTTCCCCCGTCAACTGTTGTCTTCGAAGCCTCTGTTGTTTAGCCTTTTTAGCCTTTAATTGTAGATGTAAAAATTACTTCAAAATTTGAAGGCCTTACGAAGAACAATTAAAAAAACTAATGATAAATTTACGAAAAACTCACCCTAATCTGTTCCGGAGTAAGGCCATTAGTGTTTGAATTCCCTTCCAAATACTTCTTTTTCCTTCTCCTCTCATTAACCCTCTCCTTTTCCCTCATCTCCTCCCACTCTTTCTTTGACATCTGTTCCTTCTTTTCTTTTCTCCGGCGACGCTGCATCTCAGCTCTTTTAGCACGCAACTCCTCCGTGCTGAGTCCCTTGTTGCTTGATGCTGGTGCATATTTTCGAGCTTTTTCAGGTTTAGGGGGTCTCGTCTTCGGTCTACCTACACGTCGACGACTTGTACTCGCTTTAGTAATTACTGGCTTCTTCTCCGGCTTCCAGTCCCCGTCAGAATCATCCTCATTATTCTCCACCTCTTCAGCGGATGAAGGCTGTTGTTTGCCATTATTATCATCATCATCATCATCTGATGATGATGATAACCTATCCTCTACTTCCTCTTTAACCACAACCCCAATCCTCTCTCCTCCACTTTCAACGGAAGTTCCCATACTATTCTGAGAGTCTTCATCCTCAAAGTCACTATTTTGAGGCTCCACTTTCACAATAACTTCCGGAGGTGCTGTGCAAGCCATAATTATTTATAACTTCAAAATTTAAACCCCAAACACTCAGTCAACTATCCAGTCACCAGTGCATTAGCACATAATTTTTTTCCTTAAACCATTGTAGATATTTATCAATTATCAGTCATCGATAACTATTGCTAAAAGCCAGTGTATTAATCAAAGTTAAGCCAATCAATGAAAAGAAAAATTAAATATTTTGTTTACTTTTACGCTTAGCAATGCAATGTATATTATCCTGTATATCTTTGACTATGAGGAACTATTCGGGATTTAAGTATGAAATCACCGACACCTTTTTTTGACCCCACGATGTATGCACCATCGGATAGTACATAAAAAGTTATGCTGAAGCACGGGGTTTTAGGTTGCCCCAGTTCACTCCTCTTTGTGTTATGGGGCAAAAGGCGACCAAAACAGGGTTTACTGGTCCGTATTTTCTGTGAAAATGGTTTAATGTATTGACTTGATTCTTTTTGTGTTTTGTAGGCAAACGCATTTGGCAATAGGGACTTCTTTTAGATTTTTGAAATATGACCTGTGCTGCCCCCAAACGGGGCCTCAATTTTGGTAACGCTAATTTATTTTTATAAACTGGCCAAATTGAGTTTTTCATACATTTAAGGCATGGCTAGGCTCAAATAAGAATTATTTGATGGTTATTAAGTATATAGGTGTAAGGAAAACAGTTTTTTATTTGTTTATTTTGGTGACCAAACTACCAAAAAAGTCGACCTGAAATTGAGGCCCCGTTTGAGGGCATCACAGGTCATATTTCAAAAATCTAAAAGGAGTCCCTATTGCCAAATGCGTTTGCCTAGAAAACACAAAAAGAATCAAGTCAATACATTAAACCATTTTCACAGAAAATACGGACCAGTAAACCCTGTTTTGGTCGCCTTTTGCCCCATAACACAAAGAGGAGTGAACTGGGGCAACCCAAAACCCCGTGTTTCAGCATAACTTTTTATGTACTATCCGATGGTGCATACATCGTGGGGTCAAAAAAAGGTGTCGGTGATTTCATACTTAAATCCCGAATAGTTCCTCTATTGTCATTTCTGCATAGGTGGAAAATATTAGTTATTTCATCATTGTCATTTGTCATCCCTAAAAAATCCCAGTTTACCCTCTGCCTCATCAAGTCTAATTATGTTGAATTGCTCCCAAGGATGAAAGCCAAATTTGATGAGGTGATTATTGGTCACGGAAGCATTCAACTTTATCTCACTGTTTTCAAGGGTTGACACTAAATACCGGAATTCACCGTGAGTTGCTGTGTTTACAAATTTTGTAAACTTTTCCACATGAATTTCACGTTCTGTTTTATAACTTTTTCCACCGCAATCTTTTCCAGAGATGAATATCATGTCTTCTGAACCAGCTTTTGTTCCTTCTCTTCCATTCACAGTTTTGGTTTTGCAGCAAACGTGGAAAATATCAGGAAGAGATGAGCGTCCAATAACGTGCTCACATTTTGTATGCTTCCCTTCTCGGAGGATTTTAGAAATCCGAGCTCTCTAGTTTCCAAATTGACTAGGTAAGTGTCAACTTTCTCTGTTGTTTGTGAAGAACTGGATTCAAGAATTAGCAAGTTGTCATATCCACCCCTCCCATTTAAAGTTTGTTTTTGCAACTGTGCAGCAGGAGATATAACAAATATATCGTTTTTGGCTCCACCATAAGCATTCCAGGAGCCAGTTGTGAGCTTGAAGATATTTGAAATAAAGTAAATACCTGAAACCACCTTTTGATTTTTTATGTCATTTTCCTCTGCCCGAAGCTCATAAATAATTTGCAATTGGGGTGATAATTATCCTCAGCTGAATTTTGACTTAGCCAAAGTCGACCGGATATGGATGGATGGTTCTTCTTTTTCTGTGGTTGGTTTTGAAATATCAACTTAATATGGCAATTCTACCATCCTATTTTCAGAATCTCTTGGAAAATTTAGGGCAATTATCTGATGTTTATTTGCCATGTGTTTTAGCTTCACATGAAACTTTTTATTCTGAGGCTGCCACTCCAACTCTGCATACCAATCCTCATGGGTCAACTTTATGAGGAGTATTAACACAGGCGCTACTTTCTTATTGTTCATATTCATTTCGAACTGAACTGGTGTTGATCTATTGTTGGAGGCTGGTATCATCACCGTGATGCTATCATGTTCCATTGCTCCCACCTCGCAATTAATATCCACCTTTCTATTTCCAATCGCCAAAATTTTTAGCTCCCTGTGCTCACATTTGTCTTCTGGAACCCGGATAATGTCTGGTTTGAATTGGGAGCCACCCATCAAAGCAACCGTTTTTTGTGGAACATTCAGTAATTACTAAGGCAGCCGGACCTGAATTCCCTTTACAATTTCGATGCTGTTAAACTGCTCACTTTTGGATAAATCTACGGTAATGTCTGATTTGATATCCTTGTGAAGCTGAAGGCTGTCTTGCCCACCACCTCCAACAATTTCTTTCACAAAAGGGCTATGCAAAATGAGCTCGTCATCTGAATTCCCACCACTTACAGTCCAGTTAGCTCCTGTAATTTCAAATAAGTTGGAGGAGTTGAAGCATCCTTTCCGCTCCGGATTAGATAACCCTTTTATTTCCGGGAGTGAATGATAAAAGATTGGAGAGTGACCTAATGACATCAAAAGTATGCTATCTGGAGTTGAGATGTTTGAATGCGTTTCTGTAAAATAGATAAGCTGCTCCGATTCTTTTGAATGAGCATTAACAATGAGATTCATCCAATCTAGTTCTCCCTTTCCTCTTTTCTTCAGAGTTATGGAATGGCTTGTCTCCTTTTATGCAGCTTGACAAAAATCCGTGAAACCGTAACATTTTTGGAAAAACTGTTTAAACAAGCATTTATATTTTCCTTACCAATTACGTTGAAATTTTAAGCAGAATTGAACAATTTAGCTTTTCTAGACGGAGCTATCATCATTTTAACTGAGGAGTTAGCAGCTACCCTTTCTCCTTTTAATAATTCAAACAGGAAAACTCGTGCATCTTATCAAGCAGCTAAATCTGGAAGTATGAGATGGCTGATAATTACATCCATTACAATATTACGTTAATCGGCACAGGTGCCAAGTGAAATTCGTTCTATTTTTAAGAATTGTTTAAGAAAGTATGTGGCTTCCAAATTTAAGTCATTTAAGTTTCGCAACAAAGAAGAATGGAGGCATTGTCACTTTCCTATTTATGTAGGAAATCAGCTTACGAGGGATCGCACATTGTATGTAGTCAATCTCTGATTCGAATGACTACATTTTGTCGCAAGACCTTTTTTAAATAGTGACGGACGGGCACAAAGTTATAAGTCATACTGGCAACCTATGTGTGTTTCAACAAATTTTTGAAAAGTAAACATTTATTGCAACGTCCTCTTTTTGAAGAAAGAAATGAGCCCACTGAAAACATCCCCCTTTTCCAACATATTAATGAGATCCTTCAACTTCACTGTGGAAATGCTGGTCTGATGCTGTCTGCTTTTTTTGTAAACATAATTTCAATTTGCAAAACTCTGCATAATAACGCCTACATATGACATATGAAAATATGAGAAAAACAACTTAAGGACGTTAATCTATCCCAAATATTCTAGTATTCCACCTCAAACCTCAAATTTTTGTCAGCGTCAAACAAGCTTTAGTACATAGTGATAGCCACTTCAATGGAATACCAACTAGCCAAATATTGATTTCCGTAAAATACAGGTATGGATTGAAACTGTTAGAAATACATACATCTACCAATATCGTGTTGGTAGATAACTTCCTTTGCTTTATAGCTATGCCATACAACGACATCATGAAGATGCTGGAGTACCAAATAGTTTCATTTTGTAACGATGAAAGCATTGATGGTCTCTAAATGTACATTTTACGGCCGTTAAAAACACATTATTCTACTGTACTACCAACTAGAAATCCTTAAAAAGTGATACATTCAATTTATCAGTATCTGATATAATTTTTTACCTTTGTATTTATGCATTGAGTGCAAAAATAACAAGATAAGTTCGTACGCCATGCACTCTTAACAATAAATAGCATCTATGTCGAAAAAGTAAACAAGTAAAAGTGTTTTTTCTTCTAAAAAGTTTTAGCTAGAACCTTGTGTTGCGTAAGTTTCTGCCACATGACGCTCCTTAGCTTTAGCTCTAAAATATATGCAGAAATGCTGGTAGTATTGAGTAAGCTGTTTGTTATTGATTTGTGCAAAACCGTTCGGGCAGTACAGCCTTGGATCCACCAAACTTTGATGTGATCTGTACCATAAATAAACTGGAAACATTTCTCCAAAACTATTGCTCAAACTATTTTTTTGTTTCAATATATGTTTTTTCGAGATGGAGCGTGCTACATGTTTATAATAACTATATTTTTGTATTTGAATTGAAAAATAAACAGTTGTTTTTTTTACTCACGTTAGTATATTTAATACAGAAATGCTTTGAGACCCGGAAGAAGTTTCTCTTTTTGCCCTGCAGCTAAAGCTATGCCCAATTCCGTGACATTGCCCAAGTACAGTTCCATGCATTCTCCTTGTCATAAACTATCAAAGAAAAATATTTACGCGCATTATATCATGTTTTTTAATAAGAAGCATAACTATCACTAATAGTACTAGAGGAAGTTACTTACTTAGATATAAGTAGTCAAGAGTCAAGCCTATTGATACTCTCGTCTGTCTCGTCTGATTATCAGTACAAGTATTCGTACTGTAAAACGTAGATATGATTGCGCATGGCATAGAAATTGCATGGTTCACGGCCCAATATAGCTTGCGTGCTCGTTTGAGCTGACTGAATTATAATGTTTGCAGAAGTATAAACATTGTATACAAATTTGAGTTTAGTTTTTTTGGTACTTCGTTTAGGTGTAGATATGATAAACGAAGAACTTGATTTTGTACAAGATAAAAAGAACTAGTAATCCAACATAAGAACCTATTATTTTTAACTATAGCGTACTTACTTACTAACCTATTAATGATAAGAATTGACCATATTTTCATACATAATTGTATGCAATTTATCAATCGTTATATGTACATACCCCAAATAAAATTTTATTGAGTTACACATTTAATTCATGATTGACCTATATAAGTGTATTAAGGGGTTTTGAAATTTATTGGAAATCAATTTAATTTATGAGTTGTAACAATAAGGTAGTTTTTCTTTGCCATCATTAAAAATTAGCAAATTAGGAATCCCAGCTTAGTATTTAGCAAACAACATACCACTTTTTACAAATGTAAATGAAAAAAACCAAGGCATGGCCGAGTTTTTGAATGAAAGAAATCAATGTCAATAAAATGAGACTTAAAAGCTTGTAAAGCTGGAGGAATATTTATGTATTTAAGTTGGTTTATTTATTCCAACCTGAAATGTATGCTTCATCGTTAAAAATTATTTATAATACATGACATTTAAAGATATCATCATTATGTGCACAGATATAGAAAGCAAAAGATCACAGGCAAAAGATATCAGGTGTAACTAGCTGAAATGAGCTGTCAACTAGTTTGTTGTTGAGTACAAGAAAATAGAAAATGCAACAAGTGAAGAGAAAAAAGAAGCGAAAGTGTGAGAGAAAAGAGAAGAAGAAGAATAAAGAAGGGAAGAAGAAGAGGAAAAGATTCTAAATAGGTAAGTAACTAGTTTGTTGGCATGGTTATCTTTGGAAATTATTGCTGGGTTTTTCTAAGTTTAACCGATGATTCCAGCACCTCCAAGACCTCCGAGTCCCAAACCGTTAACTCCCAAACCAACTCCTCCCAAACCTCCGACTCCAAGACCTCCGACTCCAAGACCTTTCAAATAAAAGAATTTCATCAATGAATTTCCATTAAAATTTCAAAATTTTGTGCCAACTGTTTTTGAATATTTTTTAAAATTTCATTACCTCCAATTCCTAATCCCAAACCTCCAACAACGGAACGGGCACCTCCAAGTCCTCCCAAACCGACTCCGACTCCTCCAAGACCAACTCCCTTTCCGACTCCATAGATGGCTGGGTGTCCAGCGACTCCCTTGTTGATGACTTGAGCTTGGAATCCACCATGGGGAGTAGAAATGTAGTTGACGGTACGGATGACACCATCAGGTTGGACGAGAGAGTAAGATCCCTTGGTCACTCCACCATCTCTGACTTCTTGGGCGGACTTTTGGTCTCCGGTGAGCTTGTCGGCAACTCCGTAGCTGTACTTGTAAGCTGGGTAGGCCTTGATACAAAATAAATAACGTTTAAAATTTGACTTGAGAATTGAAATTTATCAGAAATTCACAAAGAGTAATTATGAATTATTATCCTGCACAACTTACAACAATGTCGTGACCGATGCCAACAGCGCTGGCGGAAGCCACAACTGCGGCAAGAGCAAAGAAAACGGTAGCGGAATGCATGATTATTGGAGGTGTTGTTGGATGTGTTGTTGTAGAAGGGGGTAAATGAAGACTGAATATCTTTTCCAATACACGTTGCCATTTTTATACCAAATCACAAAGAGTGACTTAATAAATGCATAAAGCTAAATTTAATGTGGCATGCGTAAAACACGTGACATTAGGCTAGATGGCCAATAATAGCTACGTTCCAACAGCTTGAGATGATGATGATGATGATCAGTGATCTATAAATTGCAGACACGTCTTGCTACTAAAATGGCCCATTAAAGATGGTAGGTACAAACATGGCAAGAGAACCCCACTCGATTACTTATAAGCATTGACCTGCATGATGAACCAAAGTAAGTCTTCCCGGTTTTAGCAAGTTATGATCAATATTGCCCTTAAATTTCATCAGAAATTCATTCATTCATTCAGCATCATTTGTTTCACCTATCCCATCCCATTATATTATTTGATTTTATTACTAGTGAATTTAGCACATCACTTTTTCACGCAGTGCATTCACGTCTGCATTACTACTTTGCATTCATTGATTAAAAGTACACAAGTAGTAGTCAAGTAAAGTAGTGGCAAACCAGGCGAAGGAAGTTAGTGCCAAATTATCATGAATATGCATGATATTGAACAAAGCAGAAACTAGATTTTGATACTGCATTACATCAAGTAACTAATAAAGGCTACCATCTGTAACGAACGTAACGTACACATTCATTCATTCATACAGTGCCATTCATAGGAATGTAGATGGGCGGGCAGAAAGCATTTCAACACCTTCAGTTCAGATTGCATCATTAACAAGTAAACGTACAATTTATTGAATTGATTTAAATGAAAACAAATTAAACAATTTCCACAACTGTACTGCACTTTTTATACAATATGCATTACTTAATGAATGAACGAACATTAAATTCCAGAGGCATCAACTTGAGCAAGGACTTGCATTAATACTGCTATGCTCTTAGCTTAGCTTTATATTAGCTACAAGTTTCTCATCTCAAAAATAGTTGGAGAATTTCTAGGCAGTAGTGATCAGTAGTGGAAGTGCATTCACACAGTATAGCTTTAGCTTGCCTTGCTCTTGCTTTGCTGCTACTTTTGGTGAGCTGGTTGGTGAGCATTTTTGCTGTTTGCCGTGCATGGTAAGGAACCTGGAAGATTTTGGTCGAGTACCATCCCCGTTTTACTTGGTTGTGTTAAGTTGAGCCAAGGTTTGGTCTAACGCTGCTCACCAACCTTAAGCTTTGGTCTACTCGAACTCCAAACTTCAGACACACTCCACTACCCCTGTTTAAGCTTCAACTCTGCCTGCTGTGGTAGTGTGGTGTATAGATAAAAGAACTCTTGACTCAAAACAAGTCGACAAAATGTGTACGGCTGAGTTGAGCTCTGCTCACAGAACCCATCATCATCATCATCCCATCACTTGCGTTTTGCTGAGAAGCCATACAACCTACACAATACTAGGGAAAATGTTCTAAATGGGCTGCCAATGAGCCTGAGTTAACTAACATTTGAATTCATTTAGCCAAAATATTTTATATAGCTATGCTATGAGCATATAATTGTTATTTCTTTTTATTTTAGAATCTTTTCTTTATGGTTATACAATATGTAATTAAATGACAACTCTTTTCATACTCCACTCCACTCAGCTCATATAAAAACACAGAATTGAACAGCAGCTGGAAAATTGCTGTAAATATAAATCTGTATTGCTTTCAAAATTTCCAACTCAGTTTCTAGGTTTGCAACCAAAAGTTTGTGCAAATTGGTTAGAGAGCATGAGGGGCATTGTAGCTCTCGTGTTTCCGGAGCTGTGGTCACTAAGCAGATCACCGTATTTGTCTTGAACTTCCTTATCATCACACCACATCTGCGAAAAATACATACATACATTATTATTATCCAGTATAGGTTTTTATCCTAAATCACCAAATCAAATTTGTAAATTTTACACTAAAAAAACTAATTAAACTCACATTAACATATTTGATATAGAAAAGCTTTTGTGGCGCAAATGATTTGAGACCCGGAAGAACTTTCTCTTTTTGCCCTGCAGCTTCCAGCTGGCTTAAATACCCAAGATAAGATTGGTAGCCGATATGCACACCCAAAAAGTCGGCAATGTCTTCCCACAATGTTTGCTGAGAATTTACAGTTTGTGCTTCCGTCTCAGATATCTGATGTACTTCCTTTCCATAAGCCTCTGCCAGTTGATTAACCCACTTGTTGTACTCGGCTACACTTGCTGCGTCCCAGAATTCTCCCGCAGCTCCGTATTTATTGAATGTACGGCCTAATTTACATCAAACAAAATTAGTTGAAATATTTTACTATTTAGCCCATGCAAGTAATTTGATTTTTTTTTACCTTGTGTGTCAAAACTATGCCCAATTTCGTGGGCAGGTACAGTTCCAAGTCCACCAAAGTTCATAAATCTGCGCAATTTTATAGACAGATTTATTTTTCCGTATGCCTTTTAAACAATAATTTCCTAAACAATTACCCTGGTGCATCCGGGCTAAAAAGTGGCTTCTGAATTATTCCTCCTTCGATTCTGACTTCATTTGCCACTTTGTGAAAGGTGACTTGTGTCGATCCAAGGTATCTGTTCCATTGCATGTCGTAACTGATGTGGAACAAAACAAAGAAAACAAGAATGTTAAATGCATCTTTGTCAGCAATATGTAATATAATTTAAAAAGAGTTTGTTTTACATACATTTTAATATCTTTATTTTGAATAGTAGCTTTTAAGCGATCATGACCCCTCTTTTTGCTCAAATACCAAGTGTTAACCATCAAGAAGTTGATTGGATACGAACTGTTTTTATCAGTTGATGCGGCAAACTAACATTTAAAAAAATATCCTTTAGCACAATACAAATTTTTAGCAAATATTCAAGGTTGGATTATTCATAGAGAATTGTGTGTTTAATTATTATCCCTTTGTAAAATTTCTGAAGAGCGGTCGGATCTTCTCTCATAAAGTTAGGGAGCGCAACATTAGTTTTCATGCTTTGAATTTTGTCAATAAGAAAATTTTTGGTAGAGTCTGCCATCGAATTGTAACTTTTAACGACGTTGATGTATCCCAGCTGAATTTGGGACATGAGATTTTGGATCTGAAAACCAGAAAACCAACAAATACCAGGGTTATAAAAAATGGAAATAAAAGTATAAAATATTTTTTTTAAATAAAAAAATATGTTAAAAATTTACAATTGGGTTGAAACCGCGTCATCATAATTAACGTCAAGAAAAGTTTTTCCTAAAGAATATCCAAAAATGTCCATGGTCCTTGCCAGACAAATCGCTTCCCTTGAGCCTGGTTCTTCAGTACACTTGAAAGTATTCATATCATCTAGCAACGAAGTAGACTCTTGCAAAAGTAAACTGGCAAGTTGGAAATTTAAAGTGTTGGCCAACACTCTTTTGTCAATCTTTACCACCAAATTCAAAACGTTCATGACCATAACAAATGGCAAAGCAATTTGGGTTTCAGGAGTAACTACAATGCTACTGTTGGTAAAAACTGTTTTAAAAAACTTGAGCCAGTCGATAGTTGGTAGATTTTGGTTGGTAAAAAAATCATTGGATTTCAGTTGAAATTGTTTTAAACTAGCTTGATCCATTCCAGTTTAAATATATGAGTTTGATGCACAATCAATAATTTTAATTAAAATTCACTTTCAACTTTTGACTTGTATGAACTCAAATCCATAAATATTTATTGCGTACTACGCACAGTATTATTGTGATGTGTTAGTAAGTATTGAGTACTACGTTCGGTTAAAGTAAGGATAACCGTAACGCGCGTAGCGCGTTACGGGTGAGTGGATCAGGACCAGAATTTGATGGGGAGTGGATTGGTACCACTTTCAGCCACAGCATATTTATCGTTTTTGCCCAGTGAGTTAAAAGATGCTTAATGTACATTTTGTATGGGTAACTTAACAACACATGCAAAATGTACATGCATCCTACGAACGTAGGATATGGAAACGTCTCACACCTAAAAAGCTTTGATGAGGCATAACTGGTCTAAGACTTCGTCCTACGCAATCGGGTCTTTATAATAATCTGCGACCGATGGCGCAAGCATCCGGGCTTTAATTTGAAAATCGAAATCGGATCACTAATTTCGGTGATAGAGCCATTTTAGTGGCGGGCATAAGGAATGCATGGGAACTAAACTTAAATATATTTTATATATATGCATAATATATATACTATACTTATATATATAATATGTACACTATATACCTATATGTTTATATATATATATTATATCTATAGAGTTATATATATTCTATACACTTATATTTATATCTATATAAATAAAATCCTTAGCGACAAAAAATGAATTGGTGTCGGTGGTCCTACTGACTTCGTTGTTTAAGTCGGGTGGTCACATTGTACATCATTCGAATCACAAAGAGTTGGTGTTTCATAATATTTCATTAACTTAATACTAATACGTTTGATGTTAAATACACAGCCGCATGAAAATGGCAATTTTTGTAAAATGGGCACAATCCAATCCAAATGATAATAATGTAACTCTTGAAAGATTAAAATAAGAAAACGGAACACGTTCCATAATTGCCCAGTGAGTTGGCGTGGCCTTCAAAGAACTAAATAAAATTAATTGCCCTTTAAAGTTAAAAATAAATAAAGTTGATGTGAGTGGTGGCTCCTTCACACTCACTGGGGCGCGCAGTTAATTAGTGTTGCATGTGCTTTATAGCATCCGTCTTGAGGTTTTAAAGATTTAAGATGAAAATTTCATTTGTAATTGTATTTTATGAATAAATATACGCGCCCCCAGTGAGTGTGAAGGAGCCACCACTCACATCAACTTTATTTATTTTTAACTTTAAAGGGCAATTAATTTTATTTAGTTCTTTGAAGGCCACGCCAACTCACTGGGCAATTATGGAACGTGTTCCGTTTTCTTATTGAGATATGGGCCCATTTGTGTTTTTATACATATACATATATATGTGTATTTTTTTGACCCATCTCGATAAGTTCATCATTTCTCATATTGCCCCAATTTTGTCGACTTTTAAAAACCCCTTAGGCAACTTGGGACATCAATGGGCCACCCTAAAACACGATTTCGAAAACTTATAAACAACGATAAGCTAATAGCCGTGGCTCTATCTAATGGTACCTGAACGCATGGAATTTGTGTGCACGACTCTGGAAATTGCTAGATATGTGAGAATCAGTTAGCGCGTGTTAACCTAAAGCTTAGCTAACCTAACCTTGTTAACCTTGAATCCCTAAAAACTCAATTTATACCCTGTACACACTTTTCTAGCATTCAATAACCTGTAGACCTAACCTAACCTATTTTATTCAACCTCACTGTCAGGAAATACCCATAATCCCACAAATTCATTCAAAATCACCATTTTTTAAAAAAACATCAAAACCACAAAAAAGCAAATCTGAATGACTCAAAGGGTGTCACAAAGGCATCCCAAGTTGACCCTGAATTCGGGCAAAATGAAATGATGTACTTATCGAGATGGGTCCAAAAATACACATATATATGTATATGTATGAAAACACAAATGTACCCATATCTCAAAAACGATAAATATGCTGTGGCTGAAAGTGGTACCAATCGACTCCCCATAAAATCTTGATCCAGATCCACCCACCCGTAACGCGCTACGCGCGTTACGGTTATCTAGACCCGTTCAATGCACTTCATTTTTACATTTGACTTGACTTCAACATTAGAAGAAACTTCGTAGAATAAACTAGCCCAGTCATTCCTCCTCATTTTTTGACTTGTTTCCATATTTAACTCTGCTCAGATTTATCATATCCCTAGAGACTTGGTGTTGGTACTAGCTTAGAAACAGCAGCATAGCATTTTGGACCTATCTACAATACTTCCTTTCACTTCTTCTGTAGATGATTGGATTCGATGAGATTTCATTTGAATAAGCAAAAATTTAACTATTCTATCGACGGAGCGATAAAATTATCATCCATGAATTTAGTTGAGCGAGCTACAGAAAAACCCTTCATCATGATGAAAATAATAATATAATCTATGATATAACGAGCCTCTACAAATGATATAGACATCTATGTGTACTCTGGAATTAACTAATTATCAGTTTAAATAAATCACGGATGGAACAAAAGCAAAACAGACTTTAGACTTCGGCTTGACAGATATTATGGACAAAGCAATGATTTATGTATGTACATCAACAAATGTATGAACATTCATGATGTGCATAAATATTCTCATCATCAAACCGGCATCAAATCCTTTAGTCGAAAACATCATAAAAATATGCACACTAGGCATGCACTTAAACTTATGTTACGTACGCAACATAGACTTCCACTCTAAAACATCAAATTTTTCAATCGTTGGGACCATATTTTGAAGGTTGCTTATGCTGGAATCTCCAAACTTGTGTCTGGCAAATGAAAAATTCCTTTCCTTTCAACATGATATTGAGAGACGGAAGTTTGAGGGTGACACCAAGGTAATGTTCACCTAGTCATCTTCATAAAATTCTGTGATGAAAATAATAGTTATCTCAAAGTGCCCCGCATGCTCATCCGCCTTCTCACTTTCCACTTCATAAATGATATTCGTCCCGTACAAATCCAACGCATTTTGGGCACACGTAGCGTTTATTAAATTGGCTTCATTTTTAACAATGAAAATCTCGTGGGTATCTTCAACATCTTCTTTTGCAACAGTGTAGATTGTTCCTTCGGGTACTAGAATGGGTGGGGGGCCAATCCTCCATCTATTCGTGATAGGTACTTGCACCAAATCCATTGTGGAATGACCAAGTAGGAGCTGCATTCTATTGGCAACGTGATCCGTGCACCTCCAACAATGTTAAGTTTTCCTGGGTTCTCCGCTTCAAATCCTCCCATCACAATAATTAGGTATTTTTCTTGTACCAAATCTGTTGGCAAATACTTACGGTCATAAGCCTTTCTTATTGGGAATACAATATCAGTCAAATCCAAAATCTGCTTTGATTTAGACTCATTATTATTGTACCTTTGATTTGATTTGAAGCACATTCCCACTTTCTTCCAATTTTCCATGACCCACGTAGAAAAATTGGGTTTTGATCACAGATCTTTATAGATTGTAGGTCGAGGCGAAAAAGTGTGACGTAAAGAATTTCGGTCTGATAACTTTATATCCTTGACCACTATTAAAAGCATGGTTATTTTTCAAACTACATGCACCGTAGTCTCGGAAGCATGTCATACTGCTTCTGACACTGGATAAACTGGATGCCTTGGGCTTTGCTTACAAACAGTCTGATTTTCTTAAACTTAAGCAAACTTACTTATCGATTGAACCGTTTGTTTTAAGCATACAGGGTGGTTCTTAGAACTTAGAAAATGAATATTATGTGAGTTCAAATTCATACGATATTTACGAAACCCCCACGGGTCATCATATTTCAACCATCCGAAGCACAAATAAACGGTAGTCAGGAAACAAAGTTATCAGTCATAAATCGACTTCGTCACACGGATCTCCCCATCTCTTCAATGCTGACCTACCTTCTAGGTTATATGTATTTCTATGGTTTTGATTTGCAAAACGAATGATACACCCAGTCTCTTGGTAGCTGAATGGAATGTGTCCATAATGATGCCAGTGCTTATGATTCCCTCGTCAGTTGGAAAGCTGGAACCGGCCCATTGTAAAAAAAATGCTTCCATCTCTCTTCAAACTGGATTTTGAACTTCTCATTGGTAATTATTGAAGGTTAGCTGTAAAATGGATCCTTGTAGCTCGCTCCCAAAATCATGAAATGCTGGTATTCCTTTCCAGCAATTAAATTGTTGGGCTTTTTCTGATTCAAATCAAATCTTACTGCTATCAAGCAAGAAGACTACTTTCCATTCAAGTCAAAGGATCGGGTGAAGTGAAACTGTAGATGTTCCTCAAACCAGACGCTAGTATTCTCTCCTATTTCCATTGTTAGGTCGAAGTCATTTCCCTCGTCATGCTTTATAATTATTTCCTCCACTCAAGAAATTTGTTGGATATCACAGGAAGAAATTAGCACTTTGTCTTTGCCTCTTCCTCTCAGCTCGTGAATATTGAGCATATCCCTGATCACTAAGTCTCCTCCAGACTTCAGAGGCGTTATTTAGTTTTGTGGGCTAAATTCGTCATAAAATTTGCACTTACTTTGAAATTATAATAAAACGATAATTCTTACCACCAAAAAAACAACAACACTAAATCTTGGCATTTAAAGTAATATTAAATAATTGTCAGAAATTAAAATTTATTACAACACAAATAACCACTCGCTTCAAAGTGTGTATATATGCTGTAAGCTGTATGTTTTCTTAGGATGATAAAATTCCACGAGGGCTTTCTGAATTTTAGAGCTGTTCACAGTCTCTTCCTTTTGCAAAAATTTAAAGTTATCAATTCTACAGCACTTAAAAGATAATGGAGTAGTATTCGTGATGTGATCGTGTGATGAAATTTATCGTGCACACGCAATAAAGCCACTTTACAACATAATATTTTATATAATACACACTTTATTGTTTAGGTACACATTATAACACAGTAAAATGATTTTTTGCGTGTTTGTTTATGAATTGCACCGGTCAATTCTTGGGTGGTTATGAAATCTTGCAACATATCAACTCTGTAAAAAGGAAATGGAAAACTGTTGCTAGTAATAGCATTTCGCAAAGACGCCACGGAAGTATTTTATTCATTATCTTCCCCAACAAAACCCACATGCAATGGCCTCATGGCACAGTTTCCATATGCTAATTTTGTGGGTAAGATGTATCTTCTGAACAAAATTACTTGTGTGCGAATTATTTATATTATTATAAGTATTAATACTTTTAGTTTCCACTTTGCAACCATTTCTCCTAAAGGCATCACAACTAAGTAACCCTATTTACGGGATTGCTCCAAGCTAGGTTTTCCTTCTTATCACAAAATTTTGTGTCGAAATAAGTTTTAAAATGTAGATGGCAATTTAGAAAATGGATGAATGTGAAATTGTTACTTCATTTGGTAGTCATCAAATGATTTACGTCCAAAACCAAACTCAATCCATAGGTACATAATTACAATTATTTACCAATATACAACTTGGGCAAAATTCCTGTAAGAAATCTTAAAATTGAATTAAACTCAAACCTACTCTCAAAATGCACATAAACTTCTCCAACATCCACACAAATAAATGGAGAGAATCGAGCACATGCTACCGGAAAAATTTGCCAGATAGTAAATATAAAGACTTGCGTTATTTTAATCATTAATTTCAGTTGATGCATGTATTGATGGATTCCCAATGGGAATAACAAGTACTTCCACCAATTTTAACTTGGTTTATATTGATTGGTCTCCCGATCTTTTTTGTTTCTAACAAAGCCAGACTAGCCGAATTATCCATTTCTTCATTTCACATCAAATTTAAGCTATACTTAAAATAAATTCCAGGAAATAAAAATCATTACACTAGCCAGCCATGTAACGTACTTAGTTTTATTTCGTCATATATGCTTAGGTTGATGTCTAAATAGAAATACTTTGGGTGCATCAGGAAAAAAACCAGCAGTTTCAAAAAAGTTATCTCCCCGTTCCAGTGGTCTTTTCTGATATAAACCAAAAGTTAGCTCAAAATGCCCCTACTCATTCCAGATTTTAGAAAAGAGTTGGGTTACGGCAGTCCCGAAAGAAAAGAAATTTTTTACGATGGGTACTACTACGACGTAACAGATTTCATTAAAAGACATCCTGGAGGTGCAGCAATTATTATGTATTTCACACAACCTGGTGAGGATGCCACAATCCCGATCCAACAATTTCATGCGAGAAACATGGACAAAGTTCAAGGAATTATGAAGTCATTAAAGCATCGCCCAGCTATTGAAGTTACAGGTAAATTAAAAAATACTGATTTCTTGAAATAAACTACTTGAATAAATATAAATATAAATAATGACTAATTAAAAAATGTAATCATTTGCTTGTAGAATGTCCCGTTGATCCGGAAACGAGAGAGAAAAATCGTGCTTTAACGGAAGATTTTACAAAGCTTTATTTAGAACTAAAAGCGGAGGGATTATTCGACCCATCCTACTCTCATATAGCTTATCGATTAATTGAAATGAGCATACTTGTACTCACTGGCATTCACTTGATTATGCAATACACCTCCATTTGGATCAGGGGTTTGGGTTGTTTCATCCTCTTTTTAGGTCAAGGAAGAGCTGGCTGGATTACACATGAATCAGGTCATCTCTCATTTACTGGATCCCCAAAAATTGATCGACTTATACAAACCTATTTTGCTGGGATTTCAATGGGATGGAGTGCCATTTCTTGGAGGCGCTCTCATTCCCTACATCACGCGATGACTCAACGGCTTAAAAGGGATGTTGATTTGGAATTGACTCCCGTTTCACTCAACAACTTACAAGTGCTTAAGGATCCTGTCAAGGAGCAAAACTTCATTTTAAGAAATCAGGCTCAAGCCATACCAATTCTTTCCGTGGTTTTGCCATTTTTTGTACTTTTTCATCGAATGGGGGGAGCACTTGTGAAATACAGAGTTGTGTCAGAATTCATTGCAGTTGGAATCCACTATGCGATTGCGTATCAGTTGTTGGGATTTTGGCCTTGGGCATTTACATACTGGATGTTTTCAGCATATTTGTTCCTCAATCTTAATTTAACTCACACTCATCTTCCCGTGACGGATAAACCAACTCATTGGGTTGAACATGGGCTTGTACACACTTCGGATATTGAGCAACGACCTTGGTGTGATTGGTGGATGGGCTATTTAAATTATCAAATTGAGCATCATTTGTTCCCAACCATGCCCCAGTTTAAAAATAAATTGGTTGTTGAAAGGGTAAAAGCACTTGCTCAAAAACATGGGTTGCCCTATCATGTTTTTTCATATAAGGAAGCAGTGATTAAAACAGTAAGTAATTTGTATAATATTGGACAAAGTCTCAAAGCCATTGCAAAATCAAAATCCTTGTGGGAATAATTTTTTGTTGCCAATTTATCATGTGTAGGTAGCCCTTGATTTACGGGAAGAAAATATTTAGTATGATAAAATGTTTGCATAAACGTTCAATGTTTCTTTATTTCCTTCCCATCAGTTTTTGTCATCATTCATCGGTCGTAAGTTTTCAGTGGAGGGAAAAATCGACGGATGTTTTGTAAAGTGTTAATGTTATCTAAATCTATTTAAAGTAGTTATTAAATGTTTTTTTTTTAGAATAAATGTATCTAAATTTTAAAAAAACAAAATAATTTGATTGCGTTTATGGTACCAGATTGTTGAGTCCTGCCGTAACCACAAGTTGTGTTATTGCAAATTCAATTCGATTACGTAGACGAACCCAATAAACCCGACAATTCGAGGTGTAATGATGTACCTTTATGAATATGTATGTACTTTCAATGCATTGATACGTATTTACATGAATGTTTTAAAAACCCTCCCTGGAACCCCCTAAGAAATCGTCTTCAAACCCACCCTCTCAGACTGATTCTCTCCAACTGAGTAAATCTCCGTGAGTGATCCTCTCCAAACCCCGCGATTTCCTCCTGTAAAATTTTATTTTTTAATTTAATCCGGTCAAAGGTCACGCTGGGGTTATGTGAGAATTCGGGAGCACCATATATGAACTTTCCTGCATTTAGGAGTCACATTTGTAAATGTAAATAACATTTTTAGTATTGCTTATCATTTGTCTTTTTAGATTTTTATTGCAGGAAGAAGAGATTTCACGATAAATGATACATGAAATCTTACATGATAGAGTAGCTAAAACTGTTATAATTGCAGTACTGTTTACAACTATTTGTATAAATATATATATTGTAATTACTGTTGGAACCAAGTTTAAGTGCGTGTGAGCCAAATTCAAATTTGATTTTGAGTGCAGATTTGTGTTACATGCTTCCCGATTCAATAAATAAATACTGTAGCCCCTCATATGTATACATTATCTATTCTCCACATCCATATGATAAAATCAACCACATCACTCAAGGAAGGCAGCAGTCGTGAAACGAGGCTCACCTTGAGATAGCTGAGGAGCTCCAGCTATTCTCTATATATTACTTACATTACTTATATACACATTATTCGGCTCTACTTTGGGCTCTTTCAGTCTTCCCATTCATGTAGAAATTTACTCCTTAATAAAAAGTACTTTCCATGTACAATAGTTACATATAAAGTTGTCTCTCCCACAGTTATTACAATCAATATTATGAACATATTAATATTTTCATACCGAACATTACGCATGACAGCCTAAACTTCATTAAGTAACCTTTGGCCTGTCACAAAATGGTGCCGAAAGTGGTTTAAAACGTTAACGTTTTTCAGTGATTTGTTACTAGTGCGTTTTTTTTCGTACCTAAAGTTGCAGTCACTTTTCAACTACTGGTCGCGTACTTTGCTTTTCGGATACGTTCATATTTTGTGAAGAATACCAGTACTCATCCTATTGATGACGTGGAAATTCCTCACGGATTTACCAGTTGATTCGGATACTGCTGAACACCCTCATTGTCCCTCCAACTCAACAATGGAGCGAATATTGGGAGGTAACCGGCGCTTATCTGACATTGACATTCCCATGTGGGCAATTGCAATTTTTGTGGTGTTACTATTTGTGATTGGACATTATATTTACATTATGTGCACGCGAGCCTGGGCGTCAATTTGTTCTTTCTTTTTGTCCATGGCATCATCAACATCACCCCAGCATTCTACTGCAATTCCCAAACCAATCATCAATTCAACTTCACCCTTAACTTCTCCAACACGACCGATTAGTTCTCCGCGACCCAAAATTAGTTCTCCAATTATTCAACGCAAGAAGAAAACGGAGATTACCATTGCTTCCGAGTTCAAAGAAGAAATGGAAAAGGAAATTCAACATTTGTTTGACTCGCTTCAAATTCAAGTTTTTGAAGCTGAAAAAGATGCAAGAAAATTTGCAACTCATGTTCATACCACCCTTTCACAATCAGTGAAAGAGATAAAAGATAAGCTTGCCCATCTTGAACAAGAAATAGCAGGGCAGAAGACCTTCATCACAGCTCAAGATAAATACATGCAAGACAAATTTAAATCTATTGCGAAAGAGTTTCATGTTATTGATACTGCTTTTAATGATTACGATGATTACATCTCTGGGCAGAAAATTACAAGACCTTTCATAGAAGCCATAAAGAAGCAAGTGGAAGTTCATTCTCCACCACCTCCCGCTTTGCATACTCCACCAACGTCTCCAGCACGTTCTACCCATTCATCAGTGCATCAATCTCAATTTATTAGTACTCCTATGCCACGGTTTGATCCTAAATTGAACACCGCCGAGTTCTTTTTGGAGGAGCTCACCCAATGGTTTCAATCCCGTGGTGTTATTGAATCAGATCGCCTCTGCCACTTACCTCAGGTTTTTGCTAGAGAAAAGGAGATGAACCTGTGGTGGCAACGTACTAAATTACAAGTGCAGTTATGGAGTGAATTCTGTGAGCATTTCTTAAAAATGTATGCATCCCCGGACGATAAAAATTCAGCCCTTGAGAAACTATTATGCCGCCGACAAAACAAGAATGAGCCATTTCGTCAATTCGCAATGGAAATGGAGCTTCAGTATTTGAAACTTCATCGTGATCATGACCCCACCAATGTTAAAACTATCATCAATTTTATAGCTGAGCGTTCCTTGCCGAATTTACGCCCACATCTTTTGGGCTGTCAAGCTAGTGACATATATGAACTCATTCAATATGCCACGAAAATTGAACAACGCCCGTTGTTCTCAAGATCAAGTCAAGGACAAGAAGATTCTAAGGTCAACAGCACACACCAAAGTCACATTGAAAAACCTCCAATTTATGATAATAAGCACAGACAGTCCAATTTTCATAATTCTACCCGAAGTCATCAGGCTACAGCTCGTACACACAAGGCAAATCTCATCCTTCTCCTGATAGCAGCCGCCAATCTCATCATATCAAGTCTGCTACTTTATCCCAACCTTCTGATGATACCACATATACAACCGATATGCCTGCTTCTGATGATATACATAATGCCGAAATAGACGCTACTGCAGAAGTTGCTGCTGAAAATACATTCATGGGATCATTTTCCCTTTGCAATCTTACTAATCAAATTTCTCCTTCTAATTTACCAGTTATCCCTATACGGAACACCATACGCAAGGACGGAATGCGCCCTAAGATCGTGGAATTAGGCAAATGCCTCATTGACACGGGTGCCTCTGTGTCTGTCCTGAGCGAGAAATCCATGTACAAACAGCAGCAGATCAAGCCTTGGACTCGTGGCCCTATTAAAATGGTGGATGGATCAACAGCCATCCCACAAGGTCGTGCTCACATCAACTTTCAAGTTGGAGATCGCAAATTTCAGCATAGCTTTGTCATCATGCCTGAGTGTGACTTTTCAATGCTACTGGGAATGGATTTTTTGCGAAACAGTGGCATAATCATGGACTTGAAGCTAATGCAATTCTGGTTCTCTGATGCTCCATATCAGCGTTATGCTTTTGAGATCATGGACACTTCTCACTCCAACGTACGTGCTCTTCAACCCCTAGATGAATGGCAAGCAGCCCAGATTAAGAAGGTGCTCAAGAAATTCCCCACTGTCGTTGATGCCAAAATTCTTGGAAGGACAAATATTTTGGAGCATGAAGTGCACTTAGTCAACCATACACCCAAACTACAGCGCCCGTATCCTGTATCTGATGCTAAACATGCTATTATCGATGAAATTGTAAGTGACATGTTGAAAAAAGGATTAATTTCTGAATCAAATTCTCCTTATAGTGCCCCTGTTGTTATCACACCCAAACCTAATGGCGATTGGCGATTTGTTACTGACTTCCGGTACATCAACCAACACACAATAGCCGACAGTTTCCCCATGCGAAAAATATCGGATGCTCTCCGCCTGCTTTCACGAGCTACACATCTCACAACTATTGATTTGGAAAAAGGCTTTTGGCAGGTGCCGTTACGAGATTCTGATAAGCAGTACACCGCCTTTCGCACACGTCGTGGACTATACCACTACAACGTTATGCCACAAGGCATGAAGAATAGCCCAGCAACATTTCAACGACTGATGAATAAAGTTCTTCAGGGACTCGATGCCTTTTGTTTCGTATATCAAGATGACATCCTGATTTTTTCTACCTCCTTTGACGATCATGTCAACCACATACAGACCGTTTTACAAAGGCTTCGGGATGCCAATTTGACTGTACAATCATCCAAATGCCATTTTGGAAAGGACAAAGTCAAATTTCTTGGACACATCATCTCCACCAATGGAATTGAACGCAACCCAGAGAAAGTTGAAGCCATCATTAACTTCCCTACACCAAAGACTCGTAAACATATGCGCAGTTTCATGGGTGCCGTTAACTGGTTTCGTCACTTCACCAAAGATATTTCTGAAGTTGCGCAACCCCTGAATGATATCATGAGCACTCGCCGCAAATTTAAATGGTCGGAAGAGGCCAACAGTTCATTTCAGAATCTAAAAGCCATCATGGCTAAAGATGTGATACTACACCATCCCGACTTCAGTCAACCATTTCTTCTCCAAGTAGATGCTTCGGAAATTGGAGTTGGTGCAGTTTTGCTACAAGAACAAGATGGTCATTTTCGACCCATTTCATATGCCAGTAAATGTTTAAATCCAGCTCAACGTAACTACGCAGCAGTGGAACGTGAGTGTTATGCAGTTGTATATGCGCTTGAAAAATTTGCAGAATATTTGGATGGTGCCACATTCACCATTCAGACTGACAACACTGCCATTGCTTATTTACACACAATGAAGAATACTAATTCCCGACTAATGAGATGGGCATGGAAACTACAGGAGTGGAGCCCTTCTATTACTCATATCAAAGGCAGAGACAATGTTGTGGCGGACATGCTCTCTCGTTACCCCGTTTCTCCACCTGATGACAACAATTGTTCCGAGTCCATTAATGTTGCCCATACATTGACCTGTGATATCAATAAGGATGTCATAAAAGCTGAGCAGAAGAAGGACCCCTCTACACGTCTCGCCATGCTCCGCTCTCCAGATCAGTATTGCAATCTCCAGGGGATTATATACAAGAAAATTGGAAAACACCGCTTTGTTCCTCTCATCCCCAATTCCTTACGACAGACAGTTGTTCAAAATCTACATGATCACCCATCCGCCGGTCATCTTGGAGTTGACAAGACCCTCCACAAGTTACGCAACCACGCATATTTCAAAGGAATGAAACAGTACGTAACCCAATACGTTAAAACATGCGACGCCTGTCAACGGAACAAGTATCCCAACACCAAACCCATTGGACTCATGGGATCCAAACCTATTACTAGACCTTGGCATACCCTCTACATTGATCTAATGGGTCCATTTCCTCCAACGTCACCTCATCGATACACATATCTACTTGTGATTGTGGATGGATTTAGTAAATATACTGAATTACACCCAGTACGTGATGCCACCAGCCCGACTATTTCCCACATCATGGAAAAAGCTGTATTTAGCAGATATGGACTTCCCCACTGCATGGTGTCTGATAATGCCACAACATTCCGTTCCCATTATTTTAAACACTTGGCCAACGTTTGGAGCGTCAAACACAGCTTCTGTTCTCCATACCACCCCCAAACTAATTTGGCTGAACGTGTCAATCGAGTCATCAAACCCATGATACGCTCTTATCTTGACGGGAAGGTCCACAACAAGTGGGCAGAAAACATCCATTTATTTCAACTAGCCATCAATACTTCTCATCATGACAGCACTGGCTACTCCCCGGCAAAGCTTTTGTTTAACTATGAACCTCGCCTACCCCTTTCCAATCACATTCTTCCAGATGATGATGATGATCATGATGATGACACAAATTTACCTTATTCTGACTCTAATTCTTTTCTTTTGTCTCGCTTTTCTGATTTTCAGAATTTACTCACGAAGGTACAATCCAATTTGCGAGATGCCCAAGAAAGAAATAAACAGACTTATGATGCTACCCGATTAGACGATAAATTCTGTGTGGGTGACCTGGTGGTTGTTCGTGATACAACCCTTTCAGACAAATCTAAAGGGGTTGCAGCAGGACTTGCTCTCTACGCTGCCAATTATGCAACCGTTACTAAGGTCATCTCACCCCTTGCATATGAAATCACCTTCGAAAATGGTACGGTGAGAGGACCCATCTTTGCCGGACAGCTACGACGGTACCACCTACGCGAAGCGGAACCTACATCATCCACCACCACTAACGCTACACCACCCGTAGTTATCAATCCAGATGCCACTGTTCATGCTACAGCACCCGTGGTACCTAATGCAGATGCTACTGTTCATACGGATTTACCTCCTTCCGGGTCAACCGTATTAGCTTCAAACCCCAATCTACAACGTCAATTACGACCCCGTAACCCCAACATCAATTACCGGGACCTTCATCTGGGGCGTCGCAAATAATAATTCGCGGATGTTCTCTGAGTCGGCTACTCCACTGGCGAATAGTGCGGGCTGAGAACAGGCGAATTTTTTTTTCTTCTTCACTTCGACAACAGAAGTCGTTCCTCCCCTTTTTGTCGGCTTGGTAGGGGGATTTGTAGCCCCTCATATGTATACATTATCTATTCTCCACATCCATATGATAAAATCAACCACATCACTCAAGGAAGGCAGCAGTCGTGAAACGAGGCTCACCTTGAGATAGCTGAGGAGCTCCAGCTATTCTCTATATATTACTTACATTACTTATATACACATTATTCGGCTCTACTTTGGGCTCTTTCAGTCTTCCCATTCATGTAGAAATTTACTCCTTAATAAAAAGTACTTTCCATGTACAATAGTTACATATAAAGTTGTCTCTCCCACAGTTATTATAATCAATATTATGAACATATTAATATTTTCATACCGAACATTACGCATGACAGCCTAAACTTCATTAAGTAACCTTTGGCCTGTCACAATACTTAAATGAAACAGGAACTATTCTACCCTTTAATATGCATGAAACATTTTTGGACTTATCATTAGAAGCGATTTAAACTTACAGGGAAAATAATTTGCCCTGATCCAAATTCCCATAGCATTCAACCTTTTTCGGTTAACACCATGTACTCAGCATGACAAAACTGTTTGAAGAATTCTGTAAGTTGAGCAAACGTTGGTCGTTGATCCACATCCAAACTCCAGCATTCCAACATTTTTGAATAGCTACATAGTGACAACCAAATGTATATTAATCAAACCAAAAACAGTGTGAACTTTGAAATCTGTAGTTAGCATATATTGATTACATTTCTTCTGAAGCAAATTCAGGACGAGTAAGCCTTAACCCGTTTTTTAACTCGTCAGCGAATTCCATTGTCCAGTTCAAACCGCCATAAGGTGTACCTCCTAAAATTGAAAATGTGCGATATAGGTTTTATACTTAAACTAATATCATCCCCAATTTTCCAAATATTTTTTAATGAGAAATTACCCAGACTGTAAACTTCAAAAAGAGTCACTCCATAACTCCACACATCCGACGTCGAGGTAAATTCCATTTTCGTTAGGGACTCATACGCCATCCATTTCCAAGGCAGGGGTTCTTGTGACTTTTTCACGTATTTTTGATATTCATAAAGTTTTCGGGAAAGCCCAAAATCTCCAATTTTACAAATGTAATTTTCATCCAACAAAACATTTCTTGCGGATAAATCTCCATGAACAACATGTTTGCTTTCAATATAATCCATTCCGTTAGCAATATCCATAGAAAATCGGTGGAGCTCATGGTAGTAAACAAAATCCACTAACTGTGTGCTTTGGGCTTCATCCCGTGCAACAACCTGCTTCTTTTTTCTTAAATAACCCTCCAATGATCCGTTAGAGCATAATTCGGTGGCGACAAAGAGTATTCCTACAAAAACATTATTTAATTTAAAAAATGGAAATCAATTTGACTATCAATGTTTTATAGAACCTTTATTAATTTCTTTGGTGTAAGCTCCAAAAAATCCAACCACATTTTGATGCTCGCCGATGTAGCATAAAACCTTGATTTCTGTAAGAACACTTTTAAATGTTCCTTTTGGACAATCTTTGTTTGGTTTTTTTATCGCAGCGTCCTTCCCTTTGGCAACACCTTTATATACAGTTCCAAAGTTACCGGCTCCCAATATTTCATCAAGATCTTAAGAATTCAAATTACCGAAAATTACTTTTTACCAAAAAAAATAATAAAATTTGAATGTCTCATTAAAGGATATACCCACCTATAATTAGATCACACCTAGGAAGGTCGTACACCGACTTGAATTTCATGTACTCGGCAGCGCTAGCCAACTCAACTTCTTCATTTAAACCATATTTTTTAGGCCTTGGTTTTCCATTTAAAAACTCCTCGACTTCCTCATCCGACAAATATTTACTCAACTTTTTGTAGCGCATAAATGAAAACACGCTTATTGCCACTAATACAAAGGAGAGTACTGTGAAGACTGAAACTATAATGGCCATATTATTGGAATGTTCCGCCTCTATGGTTTTTACAGGAGCAGGAGGATACCACATTAGTTGACCAGATTGCACTGTATTTCAAAAGGGGGATAATTTTTCATGCCATAATGAATGGAATTTGAGTTATTTATGGAAAAACTTACCTGATTCCTTTTCCACGTAAGTTTTAGGGTTATCCAAATCAGTAAAATTTTGTATTTCCCACCATCCATTTTTTCTTGCGGTCGATTCTCCATCAAAAGCTTCAACAAGAAAGTTTTTGATGTCATATGCAGCACCAAACTTGTGAAAGTGGGAGATTGCCCTAATATATTTATTTATTGTTGCCGTATCCTTGTTTAAAGTCACAATTAATTTCACACGAAAAAACACACTTAAATGGGGTTGAAATTGATTAAATATACGTTTGAGGTACAATTGCGTATCAAATAAAGATCCATGAATTTGCGGACTTTCCTGTAAAACTACATCTAACTCACTTTTGCACACAATATAATTTAACTTTGGTAGTAAAACTAAAATCTTAGATTCTTTAGGTGGTTTCATGGTAGTTATAAGTCGAGCAATTTTCATACACGTTGATGAATTTATTAGAATTCCCACATTTATTTGCAAAGGCTTGGCTCGATCTAATTGCTTACTAATTGTTTCAAATGACCCCTTGATTACATTGTCCTCCTGCAGGTCTATATGAATTCCCTTAATTGCTGACAATCTGCTAGTTTCGAGTTGGTCCAACGATTTTTTGATGGAAGACTCCCATGCCTGATCTTCATAATTTTGAGTAGCATAACAAATGTAAATGCTATGATTCGAATTAAATGTACCCTTTGATTTCAATAGATTCAATGCGTTAATTATATCAATCCCATTATTTCCCACTGAAATTTCCACAGAACGAAATCGATACGAAACAAATTGTAACATGACTTGATATGCTGCTTCCAGTTGGTTTTCGGAGATTACTAAACCAATCGTATCGAAAGTTGCACCAATAAAAGGATTGTGAAAGAAATCCTCCACAATTTTAGGTGGATCTCGAGACCATTCTATGCAGGGATCTACTGTCCAGTTATTGATGCCTTCTGGATAGTTACGCAATACGAAAGATGGATTTAGTGCTGCTACCCTTGTCACTTTTTTCGCCTCATTTTTATCCTCATTTTCCGAAGAAGGTGATGCGTAATGTGAAGCTTCAACAGGTCTCAGGAAGGATAACCACCCTAAAAAAGATTTCCTTTCCAAATAATCAAACGCCGACTTGAAAATTAGTGGAAAGTTATTAAATCTTGCCCAGTTCGTAATTGCTTCAATGTACAGGTTTCCATCCAAAAATGCGGGATTACAAAATGCCGTTGTTTCATCTTTGTCTTTTCTACCAAAAATGCCCGTCCCTGCCCGGCTAATAATCACACCTACGTATACAGTTGAGTCAGGATGTCTTTCGAAAATTTGTTTTCGAAATCCATCCACATATTCCAACTCTTGCCTCACGTCATCTTCATAATGTAAATGATAGTTTTGGTTAGGTTAGGT
This sequence comes from Orchesella flavescens, assembly GCA_964034955.1. Lineage (NCBI taxonomy): Eukaryota > Metazoa > Arthropoda > Collembola > Entomobryomorpha > Orchesellidae > Orchesella > Orchesella flavescens. Next base: position 25,405,355 of record OZ035957.1, read on the forward strand.
TAGGTTACATATAGATCCATTTGGTGGTGTGCGGTCAGGCTTTTGTGGTGCTCTGCATTTTAATTTATTTTATTGTGTTGTCGTTATATTTTTAACCAGACTTTTACATCAATCGACGTGTTTTGAGGTGGAGAGTGCAATAAAATAAATTGTAGCTCAATAAATTACATATTTGAAGGTTTAAAGTTGGGTTAAAGGTTGCAGAATTTTTGGTGATTTTGGAGTTTGGAAAAAGAAGAGAGGGAAGATACCAGTAGCTGCTGATTATGCAGATAAGTTAAAATTTACTTGTATATGTATTACAAAGTACATTCCAAGCCTGTTTGAAGTAAATCCTCAAAGATACTGTCGCTCCCCTATATTGTTTTTTCTCAGAAGAGCTAGAAACATGTTCGGGGGACAGACTACACAGACGGATGCAGGTGGAAGGACTTTGGACGACCTATTTAATCAGATGCAGAGAAACCACAAAAGTACTACCGCTACACTACAGGAAAACAGCACACAACTAAATACCATCATAAACCGACTGGATGGATTGGAGAGAAAACTGCATGAGATGGAAGCAAGAGTAGATAGTCTGGAAGATGACTTGCAAAACTACGTAAAAAAGGACGAGATGCAGAAGGCAGTCACAGAACTAAAGGAGGAGATTTTGGAGGAGCGGCAAAGAATTTTAAAGAAAAATAATCTGGTGGTGTTTGGGATAGAAGAAAATGCAGCTGGTGAGGCACTGCTGGATCGTTTACTGGGAATACTGTTACCTGACGAGGGAGAAAACTTGGACAAAGAGAGGATTGGCGAGGAAGGTAAAACCAAAGGACCAAGGCCGATTAGACTGTTCCTCTCAAATCCAATAGTAAAAAGGAGAATGCTCAGCAGTTTAAAGAAATTGAAGGAAGAAGGAGACACATTCAAGGGTGTTTCAGTTACCCAAGACTTAACTAAACGACAACAGGAAATTAGAAGCAAATTAAATCCAAAGATGACAACAAGAAGCTCAGCCCGTAACGCTGGTAACGAAGCTCAACCCGTTGGTAACGTGGCAAAAAGATTAAGAGTTGATGACGGACCTCCTTCTCTTAATGCTCACATGGATACAAATTGACTAGACAAGAGACGGTTATAAAATGTACCGTAATGACAGAGTTGGACGAGGTGGGGGTGTTGCAATTTTGTGTAGAGATGATTTCAAGGTGCGACAGGTAAAGCTGGAGGGTTTAATTGATTGTACTCCTACTTCATTAGAGCCCGAAGGCAGAGAGTGGACGGCGGAGTTTTCAGTATAGAGTGGTTGCAGCATGGAATAGGCTTCCCATTGGTGTAAAAAATGCTACTTCATACAAAGATTTTAGATGTAAACTTAAAAAATTCCTGATTGAAAAATGTTTAAGTAATGTAAAATGATATGACAAATTGGTACTATTGATTAACTAATGTAAATTATTGTTTTGACTTAAATTATAAAATGTTTTCAAACCAAATTAATTGTATTAAGAAAATTGTTGATTGATGATTAATATGCTCGCTTAGCGAGGTGTCATCAGTTTGTTTACTATGGACTTGAACTATCAAATTCGAATAAAGTGGACCCCAATAATAATATTCCAACTCTTGCCTCACGTCATCTTCATAATGTAAATGATAGTTTTGGTGGAAATTCCAAGGCTTCAAGCCAACTTCAATCCAGAGAATGTAAAGGCTACCATTAATTTTCTTACAGGCTTCTACAACTTTTAAAACTGTTGATACATTCTGAAACCTAAATGATTCCATATAATATGCACACCCCAGTTTATATTTATCGGAAACTCTTTGTGCAAATTCAAGTGGGACATGAGCTCTCATTCGATTTTTTCCTTCATTTGAGATTTGGAAGATAAGTGTTGTAGGCATAATATTTATCAGGGGCTGGATGAAACGTTTCTTCAACTGTTCTTCAACCTTTTTCACCTCATACAAACAGGACTTATCAGTATAATCCAAAAATACATCAAGTCGTATGGTCTCATCATTCGGCATCTTAATTTTTCCATAAAGTATTTGAACTTCTTCCGAATGCAATTTTTCCCATTGACCTTTGGATATTCAAATACTTTAAAGATTCTCTACATATACAAATATTCCTAAGTAAAAACTGACATCTAAAATGATTTGAAGTGATTTTATACTAATTTACTTACTGTGTGTCAAAAGAACAGAGTTAAAGTATTTCGAAACTGTTGCCAAAGCTGAGGGTACATACCACATCAGATTCCCAATTTCTGGATGGTATCCAGTACACGTATTACTTTGGACATATGGTAGTATGAAAAAGTTTGTTGCAACTTCTGGTTCAAAATTAGGAGCCTGAATTATCATTCTTTTTTCACCAAAACCCAAGTCTCTGCATATTTCATTAGAAGACGACGATGACTTTCTTGCCCCACGCTGCTAGCACTTGGAAAATAAACAGGTTTAGGTGTTAAATGATGATTAAGGATGCTAGTTATAAACTGAAGGTTGTCTTTATGTAATGCATCCATGCGATCCTTAAACAAGCCGAATGATTCTGTGACACCAGTAGTGTTTCCGAAGCCCATGTTTAGAACTAGGAAGTCAGCCTTGTTCATTGGCCGCCTCCTGTCTATCTCATTGCAGTGGATGAGAGCTTCAGTGTAGCCAAATCCTACTTTTGTGTTGGGACGGAGGGATATCCATTTTACCGATGTTTTCGTTATCAATTTCACCCACGTCCAGTAATTAATAATTTTCAAATCCTCACACGTTGTATTCTCATGAAGGTTCATCAATATTTTAAGGGGTTGATCTGGCAATTGAATGCTTGTATTGTTATCTTCCTTACTGATCTGCATAACAGTTGGTACGTCAACCCTACAAATAGAAAACAGAAAGAACCCAGTCGTTTAATTTCACGATTTATTCATTTATAAGCTCCGTTTATATTTTTGCCTTACGTCAAACAAATTGTCAAATCAATATTTTTCATGATCCCTTCGAATGTTTCATTTAGTAGAAGAGTTACGCTACTAATTTGGTTTGAACATGTTTCAGGTTCCGAAATGTTGCAATCTATAAAGAATTCAATCCAAAAAATGATAAAATCGGATGCCTTAGAAATTTTAAGGATACCTGGTAAATTGAATTAATATTTGACGGCTCCTACCTGATGAATATAGTAATGACAATGACCGCGTCTGAATGTTTTCTCCGAAAGCTACATTGGAATTCACAGCTTCAATGAAGGCTTGTTTTGAAGTTTCACCTGACAAAACTGCATTGAGAGGCTTAGTCACGTCAAACGTTACGGCAGGTAATTCCGAATAATCATCGTCTAACGCGGCATGGTTTACTTGCAGATTCACTACTATGATGTAAAATATAATAAACAGTCGAACTCGGTGGGGTTTCGAAATTCGGAAAAGTGTTTTTAAAGCCATTCTTAAGTAGAATGACAACTGATTTTTGAAGCACAATCAACCAATTTTGCTTGATTTAGTTTTCAAATCATGGTTTATGGTACAACAACAATTTTACAATGATCAATAAAATAAATTTCCGATTAGTTTTTCCTCTTGCTTGTTTAACGCAGACCGCTGGTCTACAAACCCAGTTCTAAAAATAATATGGAAACCCCGATTTAAATAGTGTCGGTGGAGACAGGATGTGGTACGCACAAAATGAAGCAATAAATTCAGTAAGAACTCATTAATTTTATATTTATTGCGATTCCTTGAATAGTTTTTTCTCTCAAATTTTCCTTTTCATATTAGATTATTTGTACATATATGGTTAATCACTGCTGGAAAATTGTTTCTATCATTAATTTTTACTTGTTTATAAAAATTTACTTATTTCTATATTTGTGAAAAAAATTTTCAGTACGTTAACCTTCGGGAATATCCATGACGTGTGGTTGCGGTATGCAAAATTATATTGTATCTGGTCATCAAGCTATGAATGTTGAAACTTGTAAACATATGCAGTTTCTAATATTAAAATCTCATTTGAATTAATAATGTATTTTCCTTAATATTTGAATAAATCTTTTATTTTCCTTCAAGTTAAAATTTATCATGCAACTGATAGCTAATTTATTTGCTACAATCTATTTTAAGTGATTTGTATATATTTTTTTATAAACATTTTGTCTTATTCATAAAATGCATTTAATTGTGGTAATATTAATTTATCGTCGTTTTTATAATTTTTTTATCAAACTATAATGTGGTACTAAATCCAATCTAACTGCATAATTCTTGTGTATAGTCATTTCAAGAAAAATGGTAGTCTAGCTTACGGATTATTTCTTAGGATTTATAATATGCATTGGTTTACATTTGACGCTACCAACGAACTAATCGGATAGACTTAAATTTAGAGCCAAAATATTAATATGGTGCATGCAATTCGATTGGTGTCCTCAACGTGTAGTCTCCAAAACAGAATACTCGAATAGTAGAAGGGTTTGAAAAACTCAGCCATTTCCTTAAAAGTTGGTAGCTTTTCAGCGCGCTGCAGCGTTCAGATTTCAAGTATCAAGCGTTTTTGAGTAACTTCAAAAACACCCCAGCCAAATGATTTTTTTTATTTCTTCAGCTTTTTACAAGCATAATTCTGCTAACATTTAATCAGATGCAAACTTCGGAATTTAAAGTCTCAGACCATCTCGAAGGTTGTCTGCAAAGGCTTTGGTCCAGTTAAAGCCACCATATGACATATTTCCTATAAATACGAAAAACAATTTAGATTTTACGCAAATGAAAAATTATAATGTTTCAATCAAAGTTTTACCCAAGCTGCAAAGTTCCCACAGCAACACTGCATGTCTGATGTGGCAGTGAACTCCATTTTTGTCAGTGACTCATAAGCCATCCATTTCCAACTTCTTATGATTTGTTTGCATGTAAGTTACAAGCTATACAGCGAACTGATTATTTTGTAGTGATCAAATGTGTGTAAAAATAGTTAATATTTATAAATAAGTTAAGCTCAAAGTTACCAGCAGTATAAGTTACTAATTGCTTATACAAACTTAGGAATGAATTTATTTACTCGACTAATTATGGCTACAAAGGCGATAAGAATAATTGTTTACGCAAATGCAATTTAGCTAGCTAACTTTACAACACGCGAAGATAAAGTAAAGGATTCAGCCCATAAGGAATCTGTAAAAATTAAACGCTGAATATGTATGTCTCACGTCGGTACAGTGTAATACCAACCGACAGCCAGCTCACTTACTCATGCAAGACATTAATTTAGTGATCACCATAAAACTGAGAATGAGATTTACACGGTTCGTATTTTATCAACCCGTCAACCAGGTTCCTCTTATCACAATCACTAGATGCAGCTTTATTTGACATAATTCCTATATTTTAAACGAAAGTTTTGATTGAGAACTGTTTTCAGGCTAAAAATTTCGAAGGTAAAGAACCACGTTCATAACAAACTCAACTATTGATTCAATATATACAGCTTTGGCTTTATCATTGAGTTCCCTAAAAGCTCCAAAGTAAAAGGTAATTGGTCTCAAATTCCTGAATTGTAGTCTATCTCTATGGTAACCTGAACATCCAATTGTTGACTCAATTGCCCATTTTCGTATCAACTTTTGACTAAAACTTTGTACATAAGTGCCATATGGTAAACAAACAACTAACATAAAGACGCACACTACTGTGATAGTAGGGAAAGTCCAATAAAGCTGTATTGGTAGACTAGTAAAGCACACGAGGGTTACCGAGGCAGAAAGGCCCACAAGGCAGTAACCCACACCCATTGTCATAAAGACCAAGAATGACGTTGGCTTCCTGCCTACCGTTTGTAGCACCATCAGACATTTGTACTGCTTGATTGCAAACTTAAGCTCAGTATTTTTGGACACTGATATTATATTCATTATTATTAGCATCTTTGCTACACAGTAGGACCCAACTAATATACCAATTAAAACGTAAGAAAAACACCGACATATTTCCGATATGAGAAAAACATGTACTGTTGATATGAAGAACAAGTAAGTGTAAGAGCAATACAATGTGTCAATAGATTCAAATGAGAATATGTTTAGCAATGTTAAGTAAAATGGCTCAATTCTTATCTTTATCAAAGTAAGATATCCTACAGTAAAGATTCCATTGAGAAGCGCTCCCAAAGCTACAATGATTGTTAGCGTTATAAGGGCAATTTCAAAAGTTTTGGTTTGTTTATTTCCACTCTGATTCGATTTTACAGAGAGATGCTCAAACAAGCGGTAGACCGAATTCCAGTATAATAAATATTCTTTGTTTCTGCCTTGATTGGTGAAGTAAATATTGACTCCGACACAATAAATGGTTATCAGCAACAGAGTAATTGTAACGATCCAATTCAAGGGCAGGTTTGTGAGGGGATGGTGGAGACCGGATATTAAAAGATAAATGACACTGCTTAGAAGAACAAGTTGAGGCAGGAAACCTAGCAAATACCAGGGAAGAATACAAATCCAACTGGGCGATGCTTCAAACCTCTGTTGTTGAGGGTCCCATATTGAATAGAATTTGAAGTAGGGACCATTTTTCCAAATAAATTCATTTGACTCAAACGCTTTAAACATTTGATTTGTTGCCATCGTGACGTGCTATGTTTGTTTACGTTCAGAGTACTCAAACCAAGTGCCGACTACTTTCTGTATTACCCAACAACGCTTTGAGCTCACTTGCATGTCAAGCGTAATGAAAAAGTAAGAAAAAAAATTAGGAAAATTATTTTAAATGTGAACGTGTCCGTCAAATAAAAAATTATTACGAATGGTTACAAATAAAAGAATGATTACATAAATTTTTCTGACATTATTTTTGAGCGTTTTGCTTATTAAAATGGGTAATTGTTTTCGCCTGATCCAGAGCATTCATTTTTAGATATAGTTCCCGGCTTCTAGATGATGAATTTTGAGGAAAGTCTTTCAATGCTGGGTTGGTTTATTTTAGTCTCAAAATTTGTATCCATTAACATTCGGGAGTTTATTATGACGATAATTATGTACATGGTAACAAATTGAGTTTCTACCAAATTGACTAAAATTTGACCAATTTTATCGAATATTCATGTTGCACAATTTTAACTAATTTTGTTTGGATTGGCTATTTATTTAGGTAGTACACGCTCATTTCTGAAGAAGATTTGTTTGCTTTGAAGTTACCAAGTTTTGCAGTAATGAATTTGTATACAGATATGTCAAAATTATACAAATTTTGTTACGTACATGTACATAGATTATGTTCTTAAAACCTTGATTGCGTTATGTTAGAATTATTGTCGGACATTTTTAATTTAATGCGTAATTTGAAAATTACCTCGAAACTACTGGAAAGTTTTAGCCACCAATTTTTAAATAAATTGCATCGTTACACAATTACGCTGGTCAATCAAACGTTTTGTTCTATAAGATTTGTTTCAAATTGAAGTTAAACTTTATTTTAAAAAAGATTGGGATATTTAATGTGAATTTGACATTTTTAAACTAATGGATGAAGTACAAAGATACACATACACTGGGTAGCGAATTGCTCCTGTATTTAGCTAATTTTCATAGTTGAAAATGGTCCGTCTCCAAGAGTTAGAAACAATCATGCGGAACAATGTAAGCCCTAAACGAGTACTGGTTTACATTGTTCCCTGTTAAAATTTAATACCTTTTAGTTTTTAATACGTCCAAACGTAAACACTAGCATATACGAACATAACTTCGTAATCAATCGTTCCAATGTTTCATAATTTTATTACTAATAATCGTGAATAACCAGGTGTGTTGTGAGCAAAAACCTCGATACAAAATTCGATTCAAGTTACTACGTAAGTGATTTCGTTTTATAGAAAATTAATGTTTGTTTAATTAAAAGTTTTATTCATTGTCTATAGAAATCAATTTTGTAAAGATACAAACTTTTAATATTAGTAGTAGCCGAATATTTATATTTTAAAGTCATTAGTGATTTTAGTTTTTAGGATTCATTCGGAAAATCTGAAATAAAGTTTCCAATTCCTCCCCTATGGCTCCTAATTTAGTTATGTTTGTTTGTTTATAGCTTGTAAAAGATAAATAAACTGCTAGTAAGCAGGCCAGTGACGTAGCTGAAGAGGGCGTTGAGTGATCACCTCCAAACCCCCTCCTCCGTGAGCCGATATCGTGCTCACGGACAGACAGACAGACATCAAGAGTAAAAACAGAATCCAACCCATTTGGGTGCCAGTTAATAAAGCATCAAAACATACACACAAAAGAGATACTTTGTTGATTTTCTGTCAACACTGCTGGTCTCGTTAGTTAAGCCATACAAAAGATTTAGAAAACAGATTGTTCTGGTTATCAATACGGATTGTAAACGATAGTTGGTCCAATGTTTTAATAAAGTATTGAATTGAATCTTCACCAAAATTTCGAATTGGCATTGCGGACGTTTAAGAAGTGCGTTAGACTTTTTGAGTTTATTTGCTTGTTTTATTAGTTAGTTAGCGATATGTTTACTTTACGATCTCATTACTATACTGCCGCTTGGTGATTCCATGTTTACATTTAATTATTTCCACAACACTATAAGTATGCGGCAGTCGAACTTAATTCAAATAATTGTAATATTTTATCAAGTAATGGTTCGCTTTCCATATTCCTTCAAAGAGTTTCATACTTTCATAATGAGCCTACATTCGTTTTGATCGTTTAATATCAATATTTGAATTCGTTTTTCCCATTTCTTCATCAAAAGCTTTATGGCTTCTTATTCTTTACTTAATCTAATTCACAATGTATATAATTAAAAGTCATTTAGAAAGCGCTCAGCTTTCGCGTTCTTAATAAACCCGACAGATCGAGATGTAATGATGTACCTTTAAAATTTCCCAATTTCCCCTCCCCTTCTGAGTGATCCCCACCTCTAGAATTTATTTTATTATAATATAAAAAAAGATAAGAGTCTTTATTCAAGTGTCATTCCTGTTTCATGTAACATTAAATGCACATTGTTTTTCAAACAGTGACACCGTGGTAGTTAGATAATTTACTAGCTAGGTTATAACAATAATAAATATTTTTTTCGAAAACAATCAAATAATTAATCGATCACTAGGTCAAAATATTTTCACACATAAATTTTTCAAGAAATTCACTTAAACTTAATCTTTTTACGTGAAGATCTCTAGGTATTTTGTTCTACAATATCGCTCCCCTATGTTCGGGACTGTTTTTGAATAATACAGAGTTGAAATTTCTTAATTTTACAAGTGGTGTACATCTAGAAACTTGTCTATTTGAAAGATTTAAGTCCTTACTCACGATTTTATTATACATACCTTTAATTGTGACATAGTCTCTCCTCTGTGCAATCGTAAGAATACCGTATTTATTCCTAATTTTAGCGTAATTAATATCTTGTGGATATCTGCGTCTTCTATTACGCATCAGTGTAGGGTAGTCGAATTCATATAAAAAGTTGTCTATCATACCCTGCAAGATAAGGTCAAAGGTCACACTGGGGTTACCTAAGAATTTAGAAGAATGAGCCCAATTAATGAGCTGTTCTCTTTCAGTAGCTTCATTTTGATGCATCGTAATCCATACCTTGCTATGCAAAAAATATTTGACCTTATCATGGTCATAGGTCACGCTGGGGTTATCAAAAACTTTCAAAAATAGTATCACTGATCTAGTCTCACCAGTACCTTCATTTTCATGTATCACAACTTATATCTTACTATTCAAAAACATTGACCTGACCTATGACCCAGGAGTTCCCCGGAACCGATTTGACCCATCCCCGAACTCGATGTTACTTTTGACCTAGCATAGTGATTAGTGAAAACAGAATTAAAAAAAGTGAAACCGTTTTTGAGTTATCCTGCCCCCAGACAGACGGACGACATCCTGAGTCTTTTCAATATATACCTAAGGGTACATAATAACTACGCAGAGTTCTGGAGAGTGTTTGTCTTTCATTGCACTCCTGTGTTACCAGGCTTCCTGTAATCAGAATATGTTGTTCTATACTTGAAAATAAACGAAGACAATTTGAAATGTTCATAAATAATACACATGCTCAAATACAAAAACAGTAATATATTCTCCACTCCAAAATATGTGCAGAAGCAGAACATTTGACTAGTCAAAATGACGACATTTGGTTCAAAATAAAGTCAGTCTGTTCACTCCCTTCACCATTAAAACACATGCAAAAACATTTGGTCATGATTCCACTTTCCCCAACCTCGGAAATTCAAGCCGCTACAGCGTCTTATCTGAAACTTGCCAACCTGTTTCATTGCCTGCCTTTTAAATGGGATAAAAATGAAGCTCTTTTCATGGTAACCCCAACAACTTGGAAGCTACGGCAAGGATTCAAAAGCATTTTTTTTGCCTTTGTCATCCTTGGCATAATGATGCTAGTAACTGCATATGGCGAATCGGATTTCAATCATAGAGCGCAAATGTTTTTATTCGGATTTGGAATTTTGGTGGCCGGAATCATCTACCAGAAAACTTTGGAGGAACACAAGAATATCGCAAACACATGTAATGGCTTAATTAAGTTGGAAAGAGAGCTACAGCGGAATCACTTGTATAGATTGTCACCTGGGGCAACCTATTATGCGGGTCTCTTTGGTAAAATAACTGTGTTGGGATTGAAAGCCTCATGTTTGATGATTGGAGTAGCTGGATGGATAAAACCGGATTTCCCAGCAAATGCCTTTCTGCCACTTGAGCGTCTGCTACATACGGATATGATTTGGATAAAATGTATCTTTGGAATGGCTAACGTCCTTTTTTGGGGTAGCATCTACGCTTCGACCTGCTTCACCTATGTGGATTTGATTTTATCATTAACGGCGATAAGAGTAAACCTGCTAAGCTGTATTCGGGCAGTTCAAATTGAAAAGAGGTTGAAACCCCCGACCCACATAAGAAGTTTGTTTAAATTTCTGAAAATAAATATCTTGCTCGTGGAATCTTTCAATCGGAGCCACTCTGGAATTGTGATGGAACTATTGTTGGTACTATCAACAACTCAAGTAATGACAGCATTTGCTACCATCCGATTCTGTCAGAAAACTGACGAAGCAATATCTTTCGCTGTTGTCATGGCCACTGTCGTTATTCTTCTGGAGGCAGGATTCATCATTTTGGTAGCGCTTGGAACTGCAGGGGACGTTTATGCAACGAGCGTGAACCTAGCTAAGGAAATGAGGGGGTGTGATGACATTGTCAAGAATCCGATGTGGAGAAGAATGTCAAAAACTTTTCCTTTGATGAAAATTCAATTCGGAAGCTCAAACTTCGTAGATAAGTTTACACCTTTGGTACTTGTGAGCTTCAACATGGCAAGATCCATCGATTTGGTTTTGATTGACAAAATGATTCATTAACCACAGATTGGAGAAATATGTATTTTTTTAATTAACCGTATAAAAGGGTCATATTGTTACTTCACCTTTTATTTTAGCCGTTGGCCGTATTGGTTTTATTACCATAACGCCATGTTTCTCCTTAATATAATACATAATTATTTACGTAATATTCGATGATACAACTATCTTGCATGGGATAAAAAATCGTTGAAAATGACTTACACAAACCCTGAATAGTAATTAACTCCACGGTGAGTTTTTATTTTAATTGAGCACAATTAGTTGATGTTCGCATAAAATACAATTGCCTGTCAGAGTATCGAACTTTAGGATTTAACATAATGGGTAATCATTTTTGTTAATTATATGGGGTATATGTAAACTAAGGTAAATAAACGATATACGGAATATTCAAATTCAAGTTTAATTGTTCAATTAAAAATACCTTGTTTGTTTAAATATTTCTTATAATGTATACTAAGAATATGTTGGTATTATCTTAAATTTTGATGGTCGGAAAAACAATTGTTTGTCCAGCAAATATTGAATATTAAGGCTGAAACTTAATTACTATATGGTATTTTAACACAAAATACAAATTTAATGAAAGATTACCTATTTCTTGTAATTTTGCAACTTTCAATATAGGTCGTTACTTTGATAAGAAATTTGTGCTTCGGTTTAATTTATTTTCTTACTAAACCACTTCATAATTTACACATATCATGTCAATTAAAAGTACCTGTTAATCTACAGTAATATTACGTGAATTTTCGTCGTTTTTCATTTGAAATTAACTAATATTGTAAAATAAAAGGAATCTGTAATTAATGTGAAACATTGCCCATGTACTATGTAAATACAAAGCACTAAATTTAATAAGTATGTAATTTGGTATTCACAAATAAACATTAATTTGGAAATTACAGTCGCAGTAACCGATAAATATCTAATTTAAAACACAATATTTCTCTACGATGAAAGACCATTTTCGTATTACAGTTTCTCAATAGATTTTGTTCGAATTGGTTCAATAATATTCCTTAAGAATGGTTCCTCTATCCCCAACATCCGAAATACAAGCTGCTACTGCTTCTTATTTGAAGTTAGTAAACCCATTACATTTTCTCCCATTTGAATGGGTTGAAACAGAGGGAGAATTCAAGCTCATACAAAAAAGTATAAAATCCCAGATCCTTTCTATCCTTATAATTCCCATTACTTTAATCCTCGGCGTATTGATGTTCACCAATGCATATGGGGAACCAGTCTTGAATCGCAGAACCCAAATGTTTTTCATCGGGACTAGCATATGTGGAACTGGAATCGTCTACCAGCAAATTTTGCGGGAATATAAAAACATGATACAAATATGTAACGAGTTGATTCGATTAGAAAGGAAATTACAACGAAGTCGTTCCTTCAGATTAAATCCGGCTGCAATTCATTACGCCACATTGTTTGGTAAAATAACGATCAAAGGAATAAATGCAGTATGTTTTCTTTTAGGAATTTCCAGTATGATAAAACCGGATTTTCCCACAAATGTTTTTCTCCCGGTGGAAGAATGGATGGACCAAGATATGGTGATAATCAAGGCATTATTTAGAATGGTTAATTTATTCTTTTGGTACGTTGTGTGTGGTTCCGCATGCTTTATCAATGTGGATTTGATTTTGGCTCTTACGTCCATACGAGTAAACCTGTTGTGCTGTATTCAAGCAGTTCACAATAAATCAAGTTGGAGACCAGCTAACTATATTGGAGGATTGTTTCTATGCTTGAGAAGACTGCAGTTGCTAGTCAATTCCTTCAATCGAAGTCACTCTGGAATCTTGATGCTGTTCTTGGCAACCCTTTCAGTTTTTCAAATAATCACTTCATTTGCCACTATTCAGTTTTTTAGAAGAGTGGGAAACGGAGAGGGAATCACTGTGATGCTTGTAAATTCAGTAGTCTTCCTCGAAGCTAGTTCTATCATATTTGCAGCGTTCGGTACGGCTGGAGATGTACTAGCGACCAGTATCAAACTTGATAAAAAACTGAAAGGAAGGGATGATATAATGAAAAGCAAGAAATGGAAAAGGATTTGGAAGGCTATTCCACTAGCAAGAATTCAATTTGGAAGCTCCAATTTTGTAGAAAAAGTAACTCCACTTGTAGTTGTTAGTTTTAATATGGCAAGATGCATTGATTTGACCATGATTGATAAAATCATCACAAATTAGATTTGACAACTACACTAATCAGCAATGCAAACGAGTCCAATAAACTGATATAAGTAGGCTTAGACACTATAGTGTAAGCGTTAAATGATTTAAATTAAGAAATAGTTAAATTAGCATTTTCATTTAGTGTATCATTGAAAGTGTAAGAGGAAAGATTTTATTATATGTATGTATATTTAGGATTCCCTTAATTTAATCTAAAAAAAACCGAATGCTTATTAAACTTAAATTGACTTTTAAATAACTAAAATAAACTAGCACTTAGGGAACGACGGACGGAAATTACAAAGCTATTAACTAGCAAAAATAATTGCTATTTAATAAACCGTATTGTAACCTAGGGATGGGTTCCGCCGAATATTTTTTAAGGGAAAATTTGGATAAATAGCAAGTAATAAATCTGGCATAAATCAATAGATTTAACTTATCATGATATAAATAACTTTAAGAAATAGAGATAATTCAACGCCCAATGTTACACTGTAGTAGTCAATGTGCAACCAAATGTTTATTGTGTTACGGATTGAGTTTCGGAACGCAATTTAATTTTCATTTTATCTCTGTCGAATAAAATTATATTAAATTTTAGTGTACACGAGGCACATAAATTTATCATACTCGCCCTTTTCATATTTTTTTTATGTGTGCGTGTGCATTGAGAGTGTGAATATCATCTGCCTTCTTGTGACCCAAGAGAAAAATTGCGTGAAGAATCACATTAAAAAATCATGCAATTTCATTATGAACCTTAGCTGCTAGAGAAATATGCGCACATGTGAATCTTCTTATTATATCCGAAACTGCTACTCGGTTACACATCATTGTTGCCAGGATGAATTATGACACACACGCAGAAAGAAGTAGCGCAAATTTAATACGAAAATTGGAAGATGAAAACTGTTAAAAGGCCAAGTTAAATTATGTTTCGGTTATGCGTATGCATTGCAGTGGCAATTTAGATAAATATCAAGCAATGAAACGAAATAAATCAACCAATCTTACTAAAGGCAAGTGTGAAATAACTTTATTTATTAATTTTACTAGTGTCAATCCAAATTAAGCCATTTGTATTCAAACGTTTTTTATTTTAAATTTGACGAATCAAATGTGAAAAAATCTTTTCAACTTTGAATAAATCCCTTTTTCCACCTTTTTATCCATTTTGCCTCAGCCAAAGCAACAAATCTCTCTGCATGAATCAAGTAACGCTGAAAAGATACGGCAGCAGGAATTTTGCCATTTCTGTAGAACTCCCGAACCATTTCATCCCTCGCACGAATAGGGGTTGCCAACTGCCGAGCGTGTTCTACAGCATGTTCAAACGGCATCTGCAAAAGTTTTTCACCGTAGAAAGATGAATTCTCCACTTCCTTGAGAAACATTTCCAGATAAAATTGGCTCTCAGGAATCTTCTTTTGCTTCTCAAGGCTCGTAATATTCTTCAACTGAAGAAGAAGGCTAAAGTAGCGTTCGTACCATCCCATCTTCAATCCGTACTTGTTTATTGGCATAAGCAAATAAGTGATCACTAGTGTTTGCTTCCAACGAACAAAAAATGGGCAAGTGGTCGTAATGCCGATGTCTGTAATTCTTGCTTCGTAATATTTTCCAGCCATTCCCACTACTTTTACCATCTGCTTGATATATTCCCCGCTGAGCTTTTCGATTTCTTTTTGGTTGTAATCGAAATTTTTGCCAGCTAAATATTTTGCTTCTGTGTCAAAATATTCTTGCACCGATTTCATTTCTGAACGTTGCATTTTTACGTTGCTTTGATAAGAAATCTAGAAATTACAAATCAATTTTACAATTATCTGATTAAATAAATATCTGAGTGATAAGAAAATACTGTACTAAAAATTACTGTAATCATGTGATACCTCGGAATGATTATAGAAATAGAGACAGTTCCTTTTCCAGAGACAGTACTTAATCGTTGTCAAAAAGCGACTGCAAGTCTGTAGAGTCAATTGAGTTTCGCCAAGCTTTATCTTTATGTCATGGTAGCTTACTAATTGCTAACGCAATTTAGTTCATATGATGCTGTCATCAATTTTACCTCTGTTGAATAAAATTGTAAAACATATCTGTTTAGTAGATTTTAGTGAGCATGGTATGTATAAATTTACGATGCACGTGTTTTTCATATATACTTTATGTGTTTGTTTTTCTGTTTTCAATGCAAATTATCTACATATAGATTATATGAATGTGAATACGTAGTAAGTACGCCTATATATATATGCGTACTTGAACTTGACATTGAAGGGGAGTTGTGTTGTGCGAAATTATAAAAAAAAAAGTAAAACTCGGTTTCGTAAGCTATGCCATGTTTTTGCTTCGTTGAAGGTTAAATGACCGAAAGTAATACCCCCAAGAATTTATTTGTTAAAAATAACAGACTTTTTATGTTTTATAAGCCATTTGATCCAACATTTCTACATGTTTGCTTTGTACTAATTTAATTAAAAATCTTTTTATATGCGTTACACTTTTTACAGAAACTAGACGAAGAATTTATTATAAGTTTTATCCATACTACATATTGTAAAAGCTTACAAAAAAACCAGCCTATTTTAAAAAAACCTAACTGAAGCCAGGATCATAGTTGTTGCTTTGAGATGTAGGACTTATCTCAAGTGAAGGACTTTTTAGTGAAAACTAACCAATTTTTTGGATTAAAGTTTACATTATCTTTAAAAATGTTTAGTAAGTTTTATGCATTTCTAATCAATTCCCTTGTATTTTACTCAGCGCTACATATTGGTTAAGTATTCTCATGATTTTTACAGTACTTGATTATTTGAATATTTTTGTATAGTTTAATTCATTAGATGTATCAAATTAATTCAAAGCGCTACAATTTTCTCAATCAAGATTAAATCAAAGCATCTTTTCATGTTGAAGTTAAGTACAACCGGAGCTCAGAGCCAGCCGGGATATAAAGTTGATGGGCATTTAACGTTTAGAATCTCCTCTTACCTTACCCAGCTCCGTATAATCACTCGGACCGAGTAATGTGACAGGATTTGGGTAACTTATGACCTGTTAAAAGCCCGTAAACATTATTCTGGGCTAGCTCTGAAAGCTACTCTTTTAAAACATTCATTCCATTTACTTTGTTATGATTTTGTCTATCAAGATCAACTCAATACATTTGGCCACATTAAAACTAACGACTACCAGTGGTGTAACTTTTTCTACAAAGTTGGAACTTCCAAAGTGAATTTTAGCTAGCGGAATGGCCATCCAAATCCTTTTCCACTTCTTATTTTTCATGATATCATCGCTACCCTTCAGTTCAGTTTCTTATCAAGCTTGATACTTGTTGCCAATACTTCACCTGCCGTTCCGAACGCTGCCACAATGATACAACTTGCTTCCAGACAAACCCCTGAGTTTACCAAAATCCCAGTAATTCCCCCTTCGTCACCCATTCTTCGACAAAACTGGATAGTCGCAAAGGAAGGGATTATTTGGCAAATGGAAAGGGCTGCCAAGAACAGCATCAAGATTCCAGAGTGGCTCCGATTAAAGGAGTTGACTAGCAACTGGATTCTTCTCAAACATACAAACCATCTTTCAATACAGTTAGTCGGTTTCCATGTGGACCTGTGTTGGACTGCTTGGATGCAGCACAACAGGTTTACTCGTATAGACGTAAGGGCCAAAATCAAATCAACGGTGATGAAATTTGAGGCTCCACAGACAAAGTACCAAAAGAATAAATTAGCCGTTCGGAAAAATACTGTAGTTACCACCAAATCTACGCCCATCCACTGTTCCAACGGGAGAAAAATATTTGTGGGAAAATCTGGTCTTAACGTCCCGGAAATTCCTAAAAGAAAACATACCACATTTATTCCTTTGATCGTTATTTTACCAAACAATCTGGTGTAATGGATTGTGGCCGGATTTAATCTGAAGGATCGATTCCCTTGAAATTCCCTTTCCAATCGAATTAATTTATTGTATGTTTGTGTCATAATTTGATATTCCCACAAAATTTGCTGGCAGACGATTCCAATTCCAATGATGGTAGTGCCGATGCAAAACATTTGTGTCCTGCGATTCAATTCTGGCTCTCCGTTTGCATTTGCTAATATCAATGTGCCGAGGATCAGGCAAATGGGCAATATTAGACGGGAAAGGATCTGGGATTTCAAAGCTGTCCGAATTATATTAAACCCTGCCTGAGCTTCATCCCATTTAAATAGGAGCAAATGCAAAGGATTTGCTAACTTCAAATAGGAAGCAGTAGCAGCTTGTATTTGGGATGTTGGGGAAAAGGGAATAATTTTTATTTAATATTTTTGATCGAATTTGAGCACTTATGAACAAACTCTATCAAGAAACCAAACTGAGAAAATGGTCGAAGTCGCCGAGAAATTTTGTATAGTTATTGAGACAATATTGTAACAAGATTAAGTTTATTTGTCATACAAACTCGTACGTAACGGTTGAAGAGCTTTGTGTTCACTATCAATAACGGGTTTAATTCATCTAATAATTGTATTCAATTTGATAGCTTCTCGGATTTAGGAATGAAGAAACTGGGCTTTGTAAATAATAATAGACCTATTTGAACAAATACAAAAAAATTATTAAGGCATTAATTAAACATGAACATTAATTTGAGTCATGAAGCGAACTAAAATTTTCAACCTTCTGCCTGTTAATTAGTTTCATAAATTTAAGACGTGAAGCAATCTAAAGGCTTCAGCTGTCTCCCTGTTTGCTGTTTTTATGAATTAAAAGGCATGAGGCAAACTAAAAAGTCAAACTTGACCCTCCAAGTTATTTTCATCAATTGAAGGCGTCAATCAATCTAAAAGTTTCTGCATTTTCCCTGTTTGTTAGATTCATGCATTTAGAGAGCAAAACAAACCAAGCGTATCAGTACTCTAGACGTGAAGCAACCTAGAAGTTCCGGCTTTCTCCATTTTTGTGGTTTGTAGGAATTTAGGGCGTGAAGGAACTCAAAGTTTTAATTTTGTACCTGTTAATAGTTTTTGCGAATTGAAGGATAAACCAATTAAAGGCTTTCAGTTTTCTCATTTTTCGGCATTTACATGAATTTAAAGCATGAAGCAATTTTAATGTTACATCCTTCTTCCAGAAAAGGTATTTTATTTATGTAAATGCAAACATTTGGGGGTTGAAATTATATAAATTTCAGTAATGAGTGTACAGAATTAGAATTTTAAAGCATTCGACAAGCACGCTGTGCTTCCTATTAATTACAGGTTATATTATCTGTCAATTTTACTCGGATTCAGAGGGAAAACAGCCAATCATTTCGTAATAATATTTTAATTTATATGGCTTTGTCAAATAGAAATTTACGGGTAGAGCTAATGTTTTATTAGAAAAACAAACTAAGCCACGCTCATCGCTTTTCATCAAAGTAACAACCCATTTTGCAATTTGTATAATTGCGAGAAATAGTTACAACTTCCATGAAATTTGTGCTTTATGCTTAATTTAATCATTAAGCTTACTTATCCTCAACTTGGTCAATATTTGTAGGAAAACAATTTGTTGTATTAAATTGCCTACCAAAATATTAAATTCACATACTAAAATAAAAATTTCAAGGATTTTTGAAAATTGTCAAGACCGAATTTTATATAGAGAGACCGAAACCCATGTAGAACCCCACAGAATAAGGAATAACTTGAAACTTTCACTTCTTCAAGAAGAAAAATGTTTTTGATGTTGTTATTGAATGATCGTGCAACTACAATATTTCAGCATTTCAGTGATATTTTTTGATAATTTAAAAGCGATAAAACAAGTTTCTCATCAAAGGTTAATAAAAATTCTGACAAATTTAGGTTCAAGAGTCATTCTATGTCTATTAAACGTAATATAAAGCATTATGCTAAACATCATACATAAACCTCAAAAGTAAACTGAATCATGGGTAAATATCGCTTGTATGAGGATGTCTTTATTTGTCCACGTGATCTTATCTGTTACTAGCATCTCAACCTTTGACATGACATCAAGCATTCCAGTTTTTCAAAAAGAAATGCTGTGACAGCGTAACTCCAGTTTTGCATTGCGCAATTTGAATTTTTATTTTATTGAGTACAAATTAAAATCAAGAAAACATTTTAAATACTCATCCAATACAAATAATTTCTAAATCTTGTTTTTAAGCCAAACACCCGGTACTATATGAACTCAACAACAATCTGTTTTTCTTAAGCTACGAGTATATTGGTCTTTAATCCCATATTCATCGACGGGTAAACGAGAAAACACGAGGTAACTATTGAATATTCATTTTTTCTTTCACTCTTTAAGGAGAGGCTCTCGATTTTACAACGAAGAAAATGGTTCGTTGCAAGCAAAAGCGAAGCAAAGCCGGTGCCCTTCCTTTGTCAGCAACGTGAAACGGTCCAACGTAAATTTTCACTAAGCACACTGTCGTATCTATTCAGTTGCCATTTGGTCAGTGATCTAAGAAAGGATTTGGATGAAGACAAACCCGAACTTGCAACATGAAAAACAACAAAAATGTAAAGGATTATTTTAACAGTGAAAAGAATGCAAAGACAATAGGCCACCGTTGAAATATTTTCTCTTGAAGTTATTGTAGTGTACAGTCCAACAATTAAAAATGTGGAACCGACAGCTTGAGCATGAGGCAAGATGTACAGTTGAGGACAAATTTATGACGCGTGTGAACAGCTCACATTTTCTGTACCAAAATAAAATCTCCCAGCGTCCTTGAAACTCCTTGGACTCAACGAGTTTACCCAAGTGCCTGTAAATTTTGTACGAGATAAAATTAATACGCACGTGGTTTCATACACGTGGGCAGTTAAATGCCTGTTCATTTCCATGAAAAGTATTGAATGGAAAGCGTCGAGCCTACCTTGAGCAATCCCGTTCGGAGGCACGATAACTCGAGAGCACTAGGACCTTTTTGAATTCGGTTTTCGCCAATCGATGGTTTAGGCAAAACGGGGAATCAAATTCAATCTTGGACCAAATCAGAGTTACCCCTTGGGGAAGTGTAATAACCCCTCATAAGCGTAAGGTAAACCATGTAGCATATCATTCGACAGCTAATCACGTGAGAAGATCAATGGTACTATGCACACTTATCTCCGATGTTATCTCAGGGTCAAGTGTCATGATAACCTTTTATTTTTCAAGCGTCAGGTATACTGTATGCATTTCAATAGGGTGTCTCTGCTAAATATTTGAGACGATCAACAACCATGATATGCGACCTCATCGTAGTTGTTATCTTCAGAGACAAATTTCATCTTAACTCTAAATTGCTAGTTCGTTCCCCTCCTGTGTTACCAGGTTTATTTCATATTTAAAGAACAAAAATATTATACCACTGTATCCTATATAATTACATCCATCCCATTTCAAAATTCAAGCCGTATCTTATCTACAAATTTGTATCAATTACACATATCATAAGCTAAAATCGTGTTGCCTACAAATTCATTTTAGCAACAGCACATAATAAAACACTCCATTCATCTAGACTAAAAAAAGTAATTTTCTCTCTTGCTTTCTCCATCCCCTTCACCATGATATAAACGATTCGGATCAAGTTCTTCCTCGTCCATTGGTTCGCGTGCCTGTTGACTTGTTGGTGAGGTGATCCTGCTTCCGGATGGAACTTCCTGCCCCAAAATACGTTGGTACGCTGAAACCGAAAAAAATATCGTTAATTCAAATATAATACACTACAACAAATAGATTTCTTATATTATTTGAGTAAGTGAAATGTGAACCTAAATACCTTCTGTAATAGCATGAAACGTCGAAGACAATTCTCTCACATCTGATCGGATGAAGCCACGTCTTGCGGCAAGTAAATAGGGTTCTTTTGTATTATGAAAAAAGTTCCTGACCGTCTTGGAAATGGTATCGTTGGTCTTCATTCCACGTTGGAAGTTCCGGAAGCGTTTTATCTTTGCTTCGCGTTGGAGGTTCCAGCAGCGTTCTATCTTTGTATAGTGAGTACATCTTTGTGAGTACACAATGGAAACACTCGTCGGGAACATTCAGATGGCAGCTCAACTGTAGACTTCCTTAAGTGTTGACAATAGTTAACCAGCATCTTTTTTCTTTCGTCTAGCTCAACAATACGCTCTTCCTCCTGCAAATCGGCTTCATCCACAAAGAATATGTAGGAGCAAAGACGACATTTCAATTCTCGTTGAGGAAGGTCCTTCTCTTCATTTTCCGACAAATTCTCTTCGGAATCGACAGGTGACGGGTTGTCATCCTGATGCTCGTTGTAACTCATTGCGTCGCCCCTTGCTCTTGATTTGGCAGACTCCTGAAATATCAAACAAAATCTACTATTAATATTTATTATTTTTCGAACCAACAAAACTTTGTAAGGATGTTTTAACACAGAATTTTCAGCACTCACAGCAAATTCCTGTTTAGAATGTTTTCAAGAAATAAATGATGGTTTCTAAAAGAAAAATTAACTCTTTGCAGAACGTTTGCTGAAGATAAGACAAGAAACTTAATACAAACGAGGCACTTAATTGACAATAGTTGTTGTCAGGCTCTCGTCTCCCATTCAAGTCAATGGAGTGGGGTTAAGTGAAACTCTAGCAGAAAAGACTGTTAAATCCACCAACACCAGTCGTATACAGGAGTATTCACTGAATTTTAAGGATCCTCAAACCAGGTCGTAGTTATCTCTCCAATTTGTATTGTCTGGTTGAAGAAGCAGTCGTTCCTTAATCGTCGCTCTTTATAACAATTTTCTCCTCCTAAATTTGTCGGATGCCAAAAACGTTATGACGTCGCGTCGACATAAACCAAGTGAATAATATAATATTATACCAATCGTAAGAACGATTGTATTTGTATTGAACTACTATTTCGTAATTACTCAAGTACATTCGAGAACATTTCATATTGTTTTCCGTATCACAATCATGCACAAGTTTGGTCCTGTCTCAACTTAAGAGATTCAAGATTTACGTATGCACATGCAGAACGTTGCGTTGCTACAAGCATCTCTAATCTCTGCCTACTATGTAGTAACAAAATTACCTAAAAGCTAATAAGTACAACCTTTAAAATTAATTTTCTTAACTTTGCCACGATGAAAAAAAATCGCCACGGTGAAAAAATCCTAATTATCGTCTAGATTCATAAATGATTTTTAATTGCATGAGCACTTAAATATATGCATGAGCAAAAAATGTCCATTTTTCCATAAAAACAGGAGTGCTAATTAGCACTCTTTCGACGAGTGCTAATTAGCACGCTGAGCTCTGACTATCAGGGGAAGTCAACATATATATATATTATATGAAAATTCAGTTGATGTTTCTTTCTAATTTTCAAGTATTTCCCTAAATTTTCAGCTCCACCGTTTGTTTGACTTTTAATTGCTAACTCCAGCACACTATATATTGTGGCATTGTATTATGATTTAGAACACAAATAGGATGATAATATGATTGAAATATTTTAATTATGAATTGGACAGGCATTGAGAAACTTCACCCGGAATCAATTTTAAAATGACAGTTTAACTTAAACGCTAGCTAGTAAAAAGGGCGGTTCCATTCCAGCCTAATATTTTATTTCCGGCAAAAATAATAATTAGAGTACCTACCTGACAGAAAACGGTATTGATAAAATTTTAGACAGCTCTTCCAAAAACTCAATAAAACATCGAAAACTTTTAATTACTCTAATGTCAAATGTCTTATTGATGCTCGTGAGAGACGAAGAATTGAAAGAATGAAAATACTATATCCAATATCCTTCAAAAATCCTAATGTTTGTTTCGAAGTGGAAAATTAATTTTTCTTCCGTTATATCAGTCAATCGAGAATTTTAATTACTATCTAAAACGGGCACAATATTTTTGGGTTATCTGGCAGAGTAAAATGATATGTAAGTTTCCTAATATATGTAAGAATGCATTGAGAAATGAAAATGGTAAGGAATCTGAGAAATGTTAAACAAACGACCTATATCTAGATATTAAGCAATGAAATTTTTAACATTATTTATTAATATATTGTTAAACGTTAATTAAAATTTCAAGAAAAATGTCAGCTAAATAACTCCACAATATATATTGTGGAAATCCACATCAGAAAAACTAAAGATAAGGTGCGATAACACTAAAACCAAACACAAATTGCCATGACGAGACGCATTCTAAACAAAATAAGGGAATAGCCCACCACACAGAGTTCTCGAAACAGGTCAAAATACTTGGATTTAGGAGTTGGTCAATGATAAAAGAGACTACGTGACTGAAAATGTGCAGTTTTAGGAAGGTCCTGAAATGTCCACGTTGTTCGGCGGTGGGCTAAAGTGAATCCCAAAAAATACGTAAGAAACCTCCTGCATTGATTACGGAAATGACTAGGTAAAATAACTAAAAAACTCACCAGATTATCGTCAATTATAAGGAGAAGGTGGCCATCCATGCTAAAACTAAACATCATCACCGCTCCAATAACAATTGAAGTCAAGAACCCAAAGAATCCGGCGTTGGACAAGATTGCATCCTAAATTATAAGTGAGAGGACCCTTTCATTTTCAAACACTTGATTGTTATGATAAAAGCAATATGCTTTTATTTTTTTGAAACTGTTTTACTCACGTGTAGCAAAAACATTTGGGCAGGAACGCTGATGAACGCTGTAAACTAATAAAAACAATAAATGTATTATTACAGTCAGATATTGATTGGTCTTTTCATTCAATTATGTTTTGCATATTATTAAACATTATAAATCTTGTTATCTATAAGTTTGTTATATTAAGTTAAAGAAAAACTTACAATCAGAATTGCAGCATTAACTTTTCTCATCAGACCCATTTTTTTAGAAAACCAGCAACTGCTGCAACGCAGCCTTAAAATATCTGTCTAATCTTGAACAACACTCCAAAAATAATATGAAATCTCTTTACAAATATGATATAATATGGTATAAACGAACAGCAGCAGCAGCGTTTTAGTTCATGTTCAATGTAGTGGTGAACTAGTAAGATGTAAGTCGTCAGGCTGAACAATAATGATGACGATGTAAAATGTTTTCGTAATTTTAATGATTCTGAGAATTATCACAAGACAAGGACTCATTCATGCACAAGAGTTCGGATACTGGTACAAAATATTATGAAACAAAAATTCCCTTTGAAAAACAGATTTTTGTTAGCTCAAGAAGATTGACTGCGTTCAACAAGGTTGGATTTTGACTGTGACTTGACAAGTATCTTGATTTGTGTATATATATGGCACTACTGGGCTGTTGCTCAGGTTCTGGTTGAATCATTTGTCATACGTTAAACAATATAAAGGCACAAACGCAACTCACATGCAAACATAAAACACATAAGTTAAAGCTTGGAGATGAGAAACTCAACCCTCATATCGAACCAAGTCAGAGTCTCTTACACTTTTCGTCTACAAACACACAGTGTATAATTGCCAAGCTTTAGGATGCTGCATGCTGATGATGAAGTTAAAATAGATATGACTCATACCAATCCCTCAGTGTTCTTTTCTCTTCTCAGAAGCAGTCGTAAGAAACCTTTCCTTCCATCGTATATATTACACTCATAATGCAATTTACACCTATGAATCATCGTTTTTCAAGCAACTATGTTGCTATACCGAAAATACATGGATATACATAAACTATTGGCCCATAAACGTTTTAATTATAAATCATGTGGAGTGTAATCACATCGTCCATTTTAATTCATTAAGCTTTTATATTTTGTGAAGATTAGATAGTTACTAAATATATAAAGTTTTAAACAATTTGATATTTATATGCATCATTATACACTTCACGTCCGTTGTGAAGTAATTTTTAAACAAAATCCTATCTAATTTATACACAACTTTTGTTCAAAATATAACTTATGCTTACTAGAATTGTAAGATAGAAATCTATATAATGAATATTAAAAGAAAATTTTCGACTTGATGTTACTTACCCTAGAAAGGTAAGCAATGTAATTACCAATTAGATGGGATGATATTTAAAACCTACGAGTTTAAGTATTTCCCCATTAAGTTTTCCATTTAATTGGAAATAATATAATCCTTAAATATTGGTTCTCGACTTTACAACAAAAAATGTAGTCCTTTGCAAACAATAACGAAGCAGAGCTGGTGCCCTTCCTTTGTCGGCAACATGAAACGGTCCAACACATATTTTGAGTGGTTGCAATGACTTTATATAGCTACTCAACACACATTTTCTTCCCAATTGCCACTTTTTGAGTGACTTCAGGAATGACGTAGACGCAACTAAACCTCTACTTGCAACATGGAACACAACAAACAAATAAATAATTGTTTGGGTGGTTAATACAATTAAAATATTGTAGAACAGCATTGGAATCTTTCCCCTAGAGGTTACTGCAGCGTACAAGCCCGCAATGATTAGTGTAGAACCGGCCGCTTGTGCTTGTGGCAAGGTGAACATTTGATGTGCCAAATTTATCTGACGGGTAAATAGTTCACATTTTCTGTACCAGAGTAAAATCATCAGGCGACCTTTAAAATCCTTGGTTGTTTTGATGTTGCTCAACTTTCTACTCCAAAATATAAAACAAGTAAGTAATCGAAAAACCAGTCACAAATAAATACTGGAATTAAATATTTTGTACCTGAGGGCAGAAAGATGAATGTTCAACGTCTGGATGGAAATTGTAAACAAAATTGTTTGATACCCAATAAGTGCAATCGGAGCAGCTAGCAAAAATGTTTCAATCGCATGTGAGACTAATTGAACAGCAAATTTTGAACAAGCTTTGGGATAAAATAATAGAAAAGGGATTGTTGAGACTTGTTCACATGGGAGTATAAAGGTTATAGTTGCTAGTCCTGGTGTAACACCAACAATTACAATAATTATTGCCAGCGCTATAAATGAATCCATGCTGAACTCATTTCTCTTTTGTGAGAGTAAATGTCTCGAATCTAAAATAAATTAAAAAATAATTGCTTTATAAGGTGAGGAAACGGGAAATAATCTACTTAACTTCAACTTGCCTTTATTT
The DNA here is from genome assembly GCA_964034955.1 of Orchesella flavescens. Classification (NCBI taxonomy): domain Eukaryota; kingdom Metazoa; phylum Arthropoda; class Collembola; order Entomobryomorpha; family Orchesellidae; genus Orchesella; species Orchesella flavescens. The sequence goes on from OZ035957.1 coordinate 25,432,012, forward strand.
TCATTTCCCCCAATTGTACCAAGACAGCTAAAAAGCTGACAAAACTCATGAGCGGTAGATCGGCTGTGAAGAATTGCAGCAAAGCTAGAAACATGTATTGCAATAAATGTTGCTTCGAGTAATAAAAATGAGAGAGATCCTCCGCCAAACAAAATCCCGTAACTGAGTTGACAAGTGGAAATGAAATAAGTTATCAATAGCAATCCTGAGTAAAAATTCCATTTGCGTAACACACACGTTTGGTTGCTAACAGAGAATCCCTTTGATTTTTCGTCCCATTTGATTGGACTAAGAGAAATTTGGTAAGTAAAGTTTACCAGTGTGTTCATAACGCGTAAACTAAGTTTTGATGCCATGTTACAACGTTGAATATCTAACAGCGAATGCAAACTGTGGAGACGGAAAACAATGAGTTAGAGTTGAATGTGGCTTAAAACAATAATTAAAATGGGGTTTAATTTTACTACGTAAGTAGGTGAATTTTCATATGCATACTAAAAATTATTTCCACGGTCAATATTCAACAATAATAATATGCTTATGCAACCATTACCCCTAACTATTATTTCTTAAACTCTAAATCTACTGTTCTTGAATAATTTTAAGTTGTATAAGAAAACAATAATTTTCAGATTGTATTCGAAGCAATTACTAACCAATCGTAAGTGATTCTCAATTTCCCCATAAGCTTAATATTCATATTTATTGCATCAAATATTAAATACTTAATAATACACAAATTTATTTCTAAGCAGAACTATAATTATTCCACAATCCCCCAAAACGCTAAGTCGGAATTCCCCAAGATTCATATAACTACTTTTATAATTCATTATAGGAATAAATACTTTAATCAATTTACTACGTAGTTCTTGACTTCACAACAAAAAACAAAGTTCTTTGTAAGCAAAAACGAAGAAGTGATGGGGCCCTACAATTATCAGCAACATGGAACGAGCCCACATGGATTTTTAGGGGTTTCAATGATTTTATGTACCTTCGAAAGCGACCGTTTTGGCACAATGGCCATTTGTTCAATAATCGCAGAAAAGATTTAGAAGCAGCTAAACCTCTACTTGCCACATGAAAAATAACAAAAATGTAAAGGACCACTTGAATAGTTAAAATAAGGGTAATACTGTAAACAACCATTGGAATCTTTCCTCTTGCGGTTATTATTGTGTACAAGCCAGCAATGATTAGTGTACAACCAGCTGCCTGTGCGTGAGGCAAGATGAACATTTGGTTGGCCAAATTTATCTGACGAGTAAATAGTTCACATTTTCTGTACCAAAATAGAATCTTCCAACGTCCCATAAATCCTTTGGAGCTCGCCAAATTTCCAAGTATTCTGATGTTCAGAGCAAAAAAATAAAAGTTGTCTTAGGAAGAAAAAATGGATCATCGATCTTTCATCAATTTCGTTTCATATACGTACTTGAGCACTGAAAGGTTGGTATTCAACATTTGAATTGAAGTCGTGAAAAGTATTGCTTGATATCCAGCCAAGAGGACAGGAGCAGCAAGCAAAATGGTTTCAACAACGAATGATACTGTCTGAAAAACGAGACTGGAACAGCTTTGTGGATAAACCTTTTGCAAAATGATTGACGAAATTTGCTCACATGGATGAATAAATGCTATTAAGGCAAGTATCGGGGAAATGCTAACAACACCAAGAACCACCAAAGCTATTCCTGAATCCACGGAAACCCTTTTTACCTTTTTTGGAAGCAAATGTCTCCATTCTAAAATATCAAACATTCCTCGACTTAAGAATTTGTTAAAAATAAATAAACAGTTTCAATAGAATTACCTGCACTTTCTTTTACACCGAAGATATTAACGCAGGAGAAAAGCTGACAAAAGTCATCCAGTGTTGATTGACTGTGAATAAGTATGCCCACACTAGATGCATGGAAGACTGAAAAACTTGCTTGAAGAAATATAAATGAGAGTGAGTCTCTGTTGAATAAAAGTGCAAAACAGAAGTGGCAAATAGATAGCAAAGAAAAGAAAAATAGTAGCCCAGAACATAAATATAATTTGCGAAGCTTGGCCCTTCCGTTACGCACGCAGAACCTATTCAATTTTTCATCCCACTCAAGTGGAATGAGATAAGTTTTGTACGTAATGTTTGTAAATAGCTTCATAATGTTTAAGCTTAATTCTGATGCCATTTTTACCATAAACCAATATGACAGCAACAAGGATAAAACTGTATTCGGATGAAGAAGGTTCAAAAGCAGAAGCAGCAATAAATGAAAGTAGAATGCTTCTGTTTTATATACTCTTATATTGGTGGTGAAAGTCCATATTCCTGCTTTGCCTGCGTTTTAACCTATACGCCTTCATGTTCAATTATTTCTCCATCCTATGGTATTAATTGTATTCCAATAGGTTATTAAAATTCATTAATATGAACCTACGTTTGTCAGAATAGTTTAATTAAAAAGGTGTAATTTGTATAATAAAAGCTGACATTTGTACTGAAAATCCTTAATTCTGATTTTTTAAATATTCTTTGATTTTTGTAATTTTCAAATACACAAGTGGACTCTGCAATAGTAATTATATGGAAATGAAATGAAACAATACTATGGAAAAGTCTGCCCCACTGTATAGTTTGAACTAACGAGTAGTGTCACCCAACTGATTCTCTGCGATTTGGCTGAAACTCGGTACATAGTTCCGTCTCATAGCTTGTTGTTTCGGAATTATGATTGTTTATTTTTTTTAAATCTTCTTCAGAAATTCTAGATTTTTATTATCTTAATCTTTATGGGGAAAATTAAGTTTTACAGGTCGTTTTTTTCAACCCCTGGTCAGTTAATAAAAAAACTTGTACTCTTAAAAATCTTCATAAACCCAAATATTTCGATTTTTGAGTGCGGAATTCATACAATATCGTTATTACACGCGTATAATATTTGGTTTAGGATGATGCATGGCTTCAAAAGTTCTTGGGTATGTTCATCGTATGTTAGCAAACGGGTGACCATTGCGACCCCACATGTTGTGCTAAACAGTTTATTAGGCCAAAGATTGTTTATGCCGAGTTTAAGCAAAATCACAGAGAATCACTTGGGTGACACTCCTTGTAAGTGAACATTATTAGATAAAAAAAAATTGACAAAATTATGTAAATTGGGTTTCATCGAAGAACCGTCCTCCTCCCTGTTTATTTATTGGTTCGTAACTTCATGCACAACGAAAAATGTAGTTCTTTGCAAACAGAAACGATGCAAAGCTGGTGGCCTTCCCTTGTCGGCAACGTGAAATGGCCCGACATGAATTTTCAATGGGCACATAGATTTAATATACTTTTGTATAAAACTCTTTTTGCACAACGGCCATTTTTTCAGTAACTTCAGTCAGTATAAGCTTGAATCTGCTAAGCCTCTACTTGTAACACGGAACACAAAAAAATATAAATGATCACGATAATAGTTAGCTCAACAAACATAGCATTACAATTACAATTGGAATCTTTCCTCAGGAATGTGTACAAGCCCGCAATGCATAGTGCTGAACGGACCGCTTGGGTTTGTGGCAACATAAACATTTGTTTTGCCAAATTTATCTGACGGGTATATAGCTAAAATCCAAAAACGGTACGGGTATCAAAATAGAATCTTACATTGGTGTTCACATTCCTTGATTCCTTTCATGGTGCTCAACTTTCTGCTAAAAATTATGTCGAACATATACTGTAGAAAGACAGTGGAAAATATAGATAAAGGAAATATGAAATAAATTATCAATAGTAATCCTTAGTAAAAGTTTCATTTGCGTAACACACACTTATAGATTGCGTAACAGAGAATCCCTTAGATTTTTCATCCCAATGGATTGGACTAAGAGAAATCTTGTATGTTAAGTTTACTAGTGTGCTCATAATACGTAAAATAGTTTTTGATGGCATGTTTCCGTTTTGAATATCCAACAGGAAACGTAAACTGTGGAGCCAGAAAAGAAGAAATGAAGAATAAATGTGGTTGCAACACTATACGATTATATTGGGGCTTTATCTTAGTTTTTAAGCACTTGAATTTCCACACCCCTAAATTATTTAAGCACCCGTCATGCAAACTGCTTATCACTATCATTATATCAAAGTATAAAATTGTTGTGTACGCTCTTAATTAATATTTGCCTTCCAATTTTAAGACTACTTTCAGTTATACTAGCACATAGTATGAAAAAGCAGAAAATAAACAATAACTCGGAATATCCGCATTTCCAACAAGCTGTAGCATTTATTTAATTACTTATTGTTGACAAGATTATTACAATTAATAATTCAACCAAAGTATTTCTAGACTGGACTAGTTTCTTCACAAAGAAAAACGAACCAACTAAAAACCAAAGGCTTGATGACATCTTACATAGGTTTTCAGGGGTTGCATATTTATACATCGTAGAAAGAAACCTTTTCTACCAATCGGCCAGTTATTGTCTAATAGTCTTGAATTTTAAAAATAATTTCATAATCTATGTACGCTCAATTTCGATACTTTGCATTACCAACGAATATCGTAGGTAAAAGAAAAGCTCAAGACCACAGGAAAGTAGAAAAAAAATGATAGTGCATAGAAAAACTGCTCTATATTCTAAAATTGGAAATGAGAATCCATTATACTGCTCTACATACGTCACCAGTCATTAATAGTTGAATATGCATACGTCTACTAATTTTTTTACACACTTAGCAATGCTGCTATTATCAGAAGTTTAGAATTTGGAATTTTTGTGTATACTGCGCTACTACCTATTATTTCTTGAACTCTAAATTACTCTCTAAGAAATTTTTAGCTATAACTAAACACATTATTTTGCAAAGCAATTAGACCGATCGAAATGAATTCGCATTTACCAATAGCATCAATATTGATTGGGTAAGTCAGAATTCCCAATACGTAAGAAAATCGAGACTTTCACAATATTCAGGTAACTAACTATTTTAGTAAATTTACTAAGCAGTTCTTGACTTTACAACGAAAAACAAAGTTCTTTGTAAGCAAAATCGAAGGAGTGATGGTGCCCTACAATTATCAGCAACATGGAACGAGCCCACATGGATTTTCAGGGGTTGCAATGATTTTATGTACCTTCGGAAGAAACCTTTTCTGCCCAATGGCCACTTGTTCAATAATCGCAGAAAAGATTTAGAAGCAGCTAAACCTCTACTTGCTTCATGAAAAACAACAAAAATGTAAAGGACAGTTTGAAGAGTCCAAATGATGGTAATAATGTAAACAACCATTGGAATCTTTCCTCTTGCAGTTATTATTGTATACAATCCAGCAATGATTAATGTACAACCAGCTGCCTGTGCTTCAGGTAAGATGAACATTTGGTTAGCCAAATTTATCTGACGAGTAAATAGTTCACATTTTCTGTACCAGAATAGAATCTTCCAACGTCCCATAAATCCCTTGGTGCTCGCCAAATTTCCAAGGTTTCTGATGAACACAAGTAATATTAGATTGAGACAAATTGGTAAAATCATTACTTTACTGAATAGGATTCAGCTACATACTAATTTTTTATCAGTTCCTTCTTTTACGTACCTGAGTTCCGAAAGGTTGGTATTAAGCATCTGAATGGAAATCGTGAAAAGTATTGCTTGATAACCAACCAAGAGGATAGGTGCAGCAAGCAAAATTGTTTCAACAACGAACGATGCTGACTGAAAAACGAGACTGGAACAGCTTTGTGGATAAACCTTTTGCAAAATGATTGATGAAATTTGCTCACATGGATAAATAAATGACATTAACGCCAGTATTGGTGTAATACTAAAAGCACCGAGAACCACCAAAGCTATTCCTGAATCCATGGGAAACCTTTCGGCCTTTTTCAGTGGCAATTGTCTCCATTCTAAAATAGCAAACATTGTTTTACGTTAGCAATCGGAATATAATTATGTATACATAAGCATTCATTTTCAATACAATTACCTGCAGTTTCTTTTACACCAAAGGAACAAACACAAGTAAAAAGCTGACAAAAGACGTCCATTTTTGACCTACTGTGAACTAGTACGCCCACACTGGTTGCATGGATGACTGCAAAACTTGCTTGGAGAAATAAAAATGAGAGAGATTCTCTATCGAATAAAAGTGCAAAACAGAAGTGGCAAATAGATAGCAAAGAAAAGAAAAATAGTAGCCCAGAACAGAAATATAATTTGCGAAGCTTGGCCCTTCCGTTACGAATACAGAACCTATCCGATTTCTCATCCCACTCATCAGAAAAGATTTGTATGTAATGTTTGTGAATAGTTTCATAATTTTTAAGCTTAATTTTGTGGCAATTTTTACCACAAATGGGAAGAACAGATGAAACCAGAAGAAGGAATTAATGAAACACGACTGTTCTGCTTTGTTCTATTGTTTTCTTTCGGTGATGAAAGCTCCTATTTCTGCTTTATCTGGGTTACGTGTGTATATTTGGAACGCCTTCATGTTTTATCTCTGCTTCCTAACGTGTTAGATATTATATTCCAGTAGCTTAAAGTGTATATTAATATGCGGATATTGAGATTTTCCAGTTAGTAAATTCGTGTGAAATTACTCCTCTAAAGTAATCTACATTTTAATTAAAATGATTTTATAAAGTATCCAATAGTTGAGCTGAAATCCTAAATTTAGCAATTTCAGTAAATTCTTTATGTACAAGAAATACATTGGAAAGTTTTGTACGTGTTGTTTGTGAATAGTTTTATAATATGTAAGCTTAATTTTGATGCCATTTTTACCACCAACGAATATGTCAGCAAGAAGGATAAAACAGTCTTCAGGTGAAGAAAGTTCAGAAGCAGAAATTAATTTTATATTCTAGTATATCTGTGGCGAAAGTCCCTCTTCTTGCTTTGCCTGCGTCACTACCCTTTACACCTCCACGTTCATTTGTCTCTCCATCCTTTGGTGCTAATTGTGTACCAGTAAATAATTAAAATTTATTACTAAGAACCTACGTAAAGGCAAAACTAATCTATAATTTAATTAAAAGGGTATGATTTATATAATGAAGGCTGACAGTTGAACTAAAAATCCTTAATTGTGATATTTCAAGTATTCTAAATTTTTACAATTTTAAAATACACAAATGGAGTATACATTAATAATTATGTGGAAATTATAAATGAAACAATAAAGTGGCATTGCCACAAAATTGATTGGCGTTTTGAGCTCAATCGAAAAATCGTCCTTTCTATTTAATCGTTGGTTCGTGGCTTCACAAATAAAAACGTAGTCCTTTCCAACCAGCAACAAAGCAGAGCTGGTGCCCTTCTCTTGTTGCCAACGTGAAATAGTCCGACATAAATTTTCAATGGGCGCATAGATTTAATATACTTTTGTATTAAACTCGATTTGCACAACGACCATTTTTTCATTTACCTCAGTACTGAGCTTGAATCACCCAAGCCTCTACTTGCACATGGAACACAGCAAAAATATAAAGGACCAATCTTTTTTGATACCATGTTTCCGCTTTAAATATCTAACAGGGAATTTAAACCGTCAAGCTGGAAAAGAAGAAATGAGAATAAATGCGTTTGCAACTTTATACGATTATATTGGGGCTTTAAACGCTTGAATTTCCATGTGTCTAAATTATTCAAGCACTCATCATGCAAGTTGCCTGTCACCATCATTATATCAAGATATGAAATTGTTGTGTCCATTCTTAATTAAAATTTGCCTTCCTATTTTATGACTATTTTCGTTTATAGTCAATAGTAGAACATAATTTTGAAAATCAGAAAATACATAATAACTCGGAATATCCACGTTTTCAACAAGCTCTAGCATTTATTTAATTACTTATTGTTGACAAGATTATTACAATTAATAATTCAACCAATTTCATACTTAGTATTTCTAGATTGGACTAGTCTCTTCAAAACGAAAAACAAACCAACCAAAACCAAAGGCTTGATGACATCTTACATAGATCTTCAGGGGTTGCAGTAAATTTATATATCGTCGAAAGAAACCTTTTCTGCCAACCGGCCAGTTAATGTCTAATAGCCTTGAATTTGAAAAATAATTTTATAATCCATATACGCTCCATTTCGATACTTTGCATCACAAACGAATATCATAATAGCTAAAAGAAAAGCTCGTGAGCATAGGAAAGTAGAAGGCATAAATGATAGTGCAGATAACAACTGCTCTATATTCTAAAATTGAAAACTAAATAAAAATTAATTTTCTTACTTTACATGCGTCACTAGTCATTAATAGTTGGATTTGCATACGTCTAAAATATTTTTACCCACTTGTTAGTAAGAAGTATGGAATTGTTGTGTGTTTACTGCTACTACCTAATATTTCTCGAACACTAATTACTGTTTAAGACAATTTTAAGCCTTATTTTAATCAAACGTATTCTTTAGCAAAGCAATTAGTGACCATTCGAAATGAATTCCACATTTCCCAATAGGATTAACATTCATTGGCTAAGTTGGAATTCCCAATTCGTAAGAAAATTGAGATTTAATTAAAAATTGAGATTCATATAACTATTCTTATGGTTCATGATTGCAATTAGTCAATATACTAAGTCGTTCTTGACTTCACAACAAAAAACAAAGTTCGTTGTAAGCAAAAGCGAAGGAGTGATGGTGCTCTACAATTTTCAGCAACATTAAATGATCCTACATGGATTTTCAGGGGTTGCAATGATTTTATGTACCTTCGAAAGAGACCTTTTTGGCACAATGGCCATTTGTTTAGTAATCGCAGAAAAGATTTAGATGCTGCTAAACCTCTACTTGCCACATGAAAAACAACAAAAATGTAAAGAACTACTTGCATAGTGAAAATGATGGTAATAATGTAAACAACCATTGGAATCTTTCCTCTTGCGGTTATTATTGTGTAGAAGCCAGCAATGATTAGTGTACAACCAGCTGCCTGTGCGTGAGGCAAGATGAACATTTGGTTGGCCAAATTTATCTGACGAGTAAATAGTTCACATTTTCTGTACCAGAATAGGATTTTCCAGCGCCCCATAAATCCTTTGGTCCTTGCCAAATTTCCAAGGTTCCTGTTATGGAATGAAAATAAACGTTAGTGGACTTTAATTTGCTCAAATATATGGAATTTTCATCCATTTTATTTCATATACCTACCGGAGCTCCGAAAGGTTGGTATTTAGCATCTGAATGGAGATCGTGAAAAGTATTGCTTGATATCCAACCAAGAGGGTAGGAGCAGCAAGCAAAATAGTTTCAGCAGCGAATGATACTGACTGAAAAACGAGACTGGAACAGCTTTGTGGATAAATCTTTTGCAAAATGATTGACGAAATTTGCTCACATGGATGAATAAATGACACCAACGCCAGTACTGGGGTAATACTAAGAGCACCAAGAACCACCAAAGCTATTCCTGAATCCATGGGAAACCTTTTGGACTTTTTGGGAAGCAAATGCCTCCATTCTAAACCAACAAACATTGCTTTATGTTATCATTTATAATATAATTATGTATACATAAAAGTTTCATTAGAATTACCTGCAGTTTCTTTTCCACCGAAGTTACCAACGCAGGAGAAAAGCTGGCAAAAGTCTTCCATTGTTGATCGACTGTGAATAAGTCTGCCAACACTAGATGCATGGATGACTGCAAAACTTGCTTGGAGGAATAAAAATGTGAGAGATTCTCTATCGAATAAAATTGCAAAACAGAAGTGGCAAACAGATAGCAAGGAAGAGAAAAATAGTAGCCCAGAACAGATATATAATTTGCAAAGCTCGCCCCTTCCGTTACGCACACAGAACCTATCCGATTTCTCATCCCACCTAAGTGGACTCAGAAAAGATTTGTACGCAATATTTGTGAATAGTTTCATAATTTGTAAGCTTAATTTTGAAGCCATTTTTACCACAAACGAATATACACGGAACAAAGGTTCAAAAGCAGAAGATGGAACTAATGAAAGCAGAACACGACTGTTCTATTTTTTCTCTGCTTCCTATTAGGTGTTAATTACATTCCGGTAGCTTACAATTTATTAATATGCACCTATTGAACTTTTCATTTCGAGCGAAATTACTCCTTTTAAGTAATCTACATTTTAATTAAAATGATTTAATGTGAATTATATAGTATCCAATAGTTGAACGGAAATCCTAAATTCAGCAATTTTAGTCAATTCTTCGTGTACATATTATTACTGGAATTACGTATCAGAAATTAGCAAAGAAATAAAATTATTATGGACTACAAAACCCCAATGTTTTAATAATTTACAAATATTTATACAATAATTATTATGAAAATCAAATAAACCCTGTATTGGAAATTGGTGATCCACTATTACCCATAGTTGGAGCTAATAAATATGTTTGATTTAATTTACATTTCATTATCCAAAACCCGTTTAGCTTCCAAAATCAAAGGAACAAGAATGCGGGTATCCACAGCCGCCTTCAAAAGAAAGGGATGGCCAAGTAAATCTGTGGATGAAAGTCGCTCTTCTACATCAACTTGCAAGCATCCATCAAGAAATTGCTGAAAGTCGTGAGATAACTGATTCCAATCTGGAATCTCAGGCTTCCCATTTGTGGCAATGAGATAGAGAGCCCTTATCGGATCCTCTTGCATATATGGTGGGTCACCAGCTATCATTTCAATAGCCATAATTCCAAGAGACCAGACATCAATTTTTGCCCCATACTGTTTTTGGGTAACTACCTATAAATTAATTATAGTCATTTTCAAATTGCCGTTAAATACATAGAAGGCTTAAACTTTTATTCTCTACCTCTGGAGCCATCCAGTAGGGCGTGCCGACCCTAGTATTTCTCTTTTCATCTTCTTGAACATGCGCACAAAATCCGAAATCGGTTACTTTAACCGATCCATCAATTCCCAGTAGGATATTATCCGATTTTATGTCTCTGTGGATGATTCCCTTGCTGTGCAGAAACTGGATTCCTTTGAGCACTTCTCTACAAACTGTTGCAATATGATTTTCTGACATTATCGTTATTCGCAGGGTGTCAGTAAGTGCACCTCCTTGTAGTAGTTCCATGATTACCTTGATTTTTTTAAAATTGAAACCCATCTTCATTGTATTTATTTGTTATTGTTATGTTGTTGTGCTAACTAATTAGTATTAATTTTCTTAGCTTACCCACAAGCAATCCTGAACAACATAGGCTTCCAAAAAATTCACCAAGTTTGGGTGATTAAACCCTTTCATGATTTTGATCTCGTTAAGCACAAGATCCTTTCTTGACTGTTGGGGCAAATTGATTTCCTTGATTGCTACGTGATTACCTGTTTCTTTATCCAGGGCTTCGTACACCGTTCCAGATGCCCTAATTAAGTATTTTTTAACCACCAATGGGAATCGATAGAAAAACTTTTAGTACGTAGTTTAATTACATTTATTAAATGGCAAAATTTGGACTTACCCGGCGCCCAACTCGTGCCCTTTTACATATCTTTTGTTCGGGTCGTTTGGATTGCAAATTTGTTTCATTTTAGTCATAATTATGTCTTCAGTTGGTTGGGCGTCGTTCTTTTGGGTTTTTCTTCTGACAGGCTTTGTTGGTGCTGGACCAGAATCAGAATCTGAAGCCACAAAAAAATTGTTTAAAGGCACAGACTAACCTTTTGGTTTGTAGATAATAAAATTTTTGATACTTCAAACTTACCCGGCTCGGGTTCGGGTATTTTTGCAACTTTTTGTTCATCAGCGACAAAAAGTGTTTTAAAGTTTTCTTCCTCATTTACTTTGAAAAATGTTTGTAAAGCTTGGACAGCTTGCTCTGGATTCTTTTTCAGGTCTTCTGGACTGCATTAAAGTGTCAACTATTTTAAATAATTGTATGTTGAAGTAAATCAAAATTGAAAAAATACGTACGATAGAGCCTTGTTAAGTAATTTCATCCAAGTTGGAGGAAGTCCTATCAGGGCTCCAGTCACCGGATCTGGATGAACGTGAAGATTGTGTGAGGTAAGAGTCGGTTTGGAGATGCTCATCTCTTCGGATTCTGACTTTCTTCCAACGAGCATGGGAATCTTTTTCGAAAGAGATTTTATTGCTGATTTCATTGTAACTTATAAAAGTATGATTCTTTAAATTTATTTTCTTTCACTATCACATGTTTGCATTGACTATACCATAGCTAGCTAAACATTTGCCAGAATGAAACGGAATGGGTTGTAGAGGAAATGCTATCCAAAATACATTATGATGGTTTCCTAGTAATAATATTCATTTGATGTTTGACCTACCAAGTAAAATTATTTTGAGCGAAAGAGCTATAATAATATGTAATATAGGTTACAAAATCTAAGAAAGGAAAGAGAAACCACAGTTACGATATCTCATAGCTTTACGTTTTTATGGTATTGCAAATAATATGTACAAAAAATGTTGAGTTTTAACCATGATAAGTGTTTATTAATTTTGTATACATTTTTGTGTAATACTGAGTAAAAATTTATTATCGCTGGCATTTATTTTAATTAGCAAATCTTTTTAAAATGATATTACATTTCTACGTGTGTAAATTATATTTTTCCTTATGTTTCCCATTTTTCCCATTTTTATGTTTCATATGGGGCAAATCGAAACTTTTAACGTTAACGTAATATGAAAGCCTTATAACCAAGTTTTAAAAATGCTTTACAACTATTTTCAGTTGTCAAAACAGTTTTGGTTAACAACAAAAGCTTTCACAAGTGCATTTTAAGCATCACTTTTATTTTTAAAATTGAATTCTGTCACCCTCATTTATTCTATGTGGATAATTTTCACCACTTTCGTACAATCCATTTTTCCAAAACACTATCCTTTTCAGTTTCTCATAGTTAAACACATGCTGTGTCAATCTCACATAATCATCTATGTCATTCAAACCATCATCCGCATCATCCATATCACAACTTTCACAACGTATTCAGAACGCTAGCAGCGTTAAACATCTACGATGAAATGTGCTTTCGCTCCTCATTAAATATTTTTGAATATCAAAATCATTCACGTTCATCACAATTAATAACGTTTATTCGCACTGTAAGGTGTTCTTATAGCATAAGGTAGAAAACGTTTGGTTGCAAGGTCAGATGGTCATCACATGCCTAAAGCCTGGTTAGATCACGAGAAGATTATACATAGTAGTACAAATTCTGATTCCCATTCTAACATTACTAGTACAAATTCTTAAGGACACTTTGCAGTGTATTTACGTCGAAACAAAAATAGGTAGCTACACAGTTCAAATCTCAAGGTCACTGGAAACTTATAAATACCGAGAAAATTTAGTACCAGCCATCATTCCTTTGCTTCGTCTTAGCCGTGTCGCATCGGTCGTTGAAATTGTGTGACTCCTTTCTCAGTTTTACGATTCAAAGTTTCCACAAATATTGAAAACTTATTCTCATTTCCAAAAGTTTGATTTCTTACCGTTTCCGAATCAGAAATGAATCATTCCAACAATGCAAATCAAGTTGGTGGTGCTGGTGGCAGTGGTTTGGATAAACATTCTGATCAAATTGTGTCTAAGTATGCAATCGTGCTCAGGTCTTCCCAGTGGATTAAGGATCTATTAGAGTTCACAAAAGTATTTCCAATTACTCCTGATGTCGGCGTCAACCTTAACTCTCCAGTGTTCGAGATTGACAAGAAGGACGTACAAACTGTTTGTCTTCAGTACAAATTAGAGGAATCTTACGCAGATACCAGATCTCATCTACCGTTCTGTGATTCAAAGAGAATACTTCACTTGGGGTAAGTCATTAATATTTATTCAAATGAAAGAATACAATTTGGTGGTGTATAATCGTAAGTTTTTTAATTATCGTGATTCTTGATCACGTTATTAATTTTTAATGATTTAATATTTTTCCTTGGTTTTCAGCCCAGTACTTACCCTAGTAGTTTCGAAGGATGGAAATGGGGAGAGAGCTGTCTTTCGGTCATCGTTGTGCGAATGCCGTGCTTGCAGCAGGATACTCAACACATTGGAGCTGGAACCAATTAGTAAAATCGTCAAGTTTACTTACAAGAACGTTGAGTTATCTGCTGAAATCACATGTACGCAATTAGAATATATTATTGTAGTTTTAAATCTGAAGTAATTACTATTTTATCCGACTTTCATACATTTATGTTGTGATTTTATTTTTTCTTTGAAGTTTATCCCGGTGTTACGGACAATTTTGACATGAAGAGGGAGTTATACTTTTCCGCGCCTCTGAACATTGTGTACTTTAGCAGATTTTTCAAAATTGTCAACTCCAAGTTAACATTTCCTCCATCTCAAAATCCTCTGAAGATCTATTCAATGCCGGAATCCTTGATGACTGACGAGTGGACTCCTCCAACAATAGAAGGCCATTTGAAACCGGATATGGAGCTTGTGTCATCTGATGGGAAATATTTTCCTTGCCACAAGTGCATTTTGACTGGTAAGTCAATATTGAAATGTTTATTTTAATAGAATATATATTCAAATCAATATCCTAATCCATTTTTATTTTTATTTACATATTTCCAGCTCGAAGTCAATTTCTTGCCGAGCTGATGGTGGCCAAACCAGCGGGTCCAGATGTCAAATTGTACGTGTCAGAAAAATCCCGAGTTGTCATCGTGTTTTTGAAATACGTTTATTTCCGCACTCGGGTTGGACCACTCAAGCAACTGGACTTTGAATCGTGTGTTGGAACTCTCAAACTTGCTTGTCAGTATCAACTCATCGACTTGGTTGGAGCTTTGTCCAGGATCGTCAAGGAAAAGATGGAAGCTGTTAGTCCTCTCCAATTGAAAGTAGTGCGTGACATCCACAAATTTCTGGAAACTATGGACAAGTTTCAAATTGTTGTTAGACTGCACCAACGACTTGGTCCCGAAGTAATAATGTGAGTAACTCTGATTTTCAAGCGATTAATTTATTTTCTCACTTGATTTTAACAAATTATAAATGTTAGGATATTTTTTCATTATTTAATTTTCAGGCTATATCAACGCCTGAAGGACGCAGCTGAGTTCCAGACTTCTATACTCAATCAATAACATGGTAATGAGTTCGTCGATCGTGATCGTGAGGATATATTTTGCAAAAAAAATGTATGTTAACAATTGATTACTCTATCAATTTCTTTAGTTTTGTTAATATTTTTGGAAACATTACTTAACTTGATTAATAGAATACTGTATTATTCTTTTTAATTGACTTATAGTCTGGCCTAATGCTTGTTAGTGTTTTCATGAATAAAAAATATATGGTGAAGGTGTCCTTATGTTAACACGATCGTTTGTTTTTCTTTTAATATTATTCATGCATAACTCTAAATTGTTACAGGCAATAAAAGGCACACGTCACAGATAATTGGTGATAAAGTGAAGGGTAGGAGAGTAATTAAACTCTAGCTTAACTATTGATTCAATTAGTTGCAAAACATTCATTATGTAATTGTCTTTAGTTACATAATCTCTTTCTTCTTCCACCTCACATATTTTTGGATTATTGCGGGAATCACTCTACAACATGTACAGAGAGCTCATTATCATGATCATAATCAGGCTAAAATCGAAAGTAGCAAATTTGACTCACCAACAAAAAATTAAATATAAATTCAATCTCCTCCAAACACTCTGGTTGATGATATTCATATAAAATAATATAATCATCAATCATTAAATGATTCTTATCTGATAAATTATCAGTTATCAATGAAGCCTTTCAATTTTTTAACGATGTTTTCTCTGATGTAATAAATTGTTATTCCGTCAGGTAGGCAGGTAGGTAGATCACAGAAATTAAACCTTTTTACCAAATGAAAACCCGATTATAGGTTTACTTACACTCTTTCATGATCCCAGCAGATTGATTCTATGAGTAATCTCTACAGGTTTTGCATATTTACAATGAAAAGTACATAATAAATGAATGAATCGAATCAAATGGATCATTATACATACTGCACACTTGAGAATTTCTTGATGACCGTCATCAAGCAGTGTCAATCCTATATGCGCATTTCTGCTGGAACTTTGTTTTTCTGCGTTATTTTCGAGACTGGGCCACGTTTCTGTTTACTTAACACTTGCAGCTCTCTCTCTCTCTCTCTCAAATGGGCAACGTGTCATTTAAATTGTATGCAAACGTCATATAATCATTGTGCAACATGCAGCATAAAAACAATTTTTTCTGCTTTCGAAATGTATTGCTTCACACGTTTTGTTTTAATGTTAAATATAGCAAAGAAGAAAATTCAAGTAATAAAAATAGGACCACAATAACCTAACAGTTATTAGGGGTGGGTGAAATAGCCATCCAAAGTTAGATTCTGTCTAAGGAACCAAGACCTGTATAATATAACCAGTAACAAAGAACATGATTATGAATTATGATATGTGATAAAAGTTACATCACGAAATTTGTATGCTAAATAAAATATATTTTTTATTCTACCAATGGTTTGGACTAGCTGAAGGACATTCATTTTGAAATAGTCCTTGTTCACATAATATTCCCCTCCTTCCAATGCACATCTTGTGGGATTATTTCTAGAATCGCTCTACACAGAAACGGAATGATAAAAAATGTTACAAACATTATCACCATAAAGGAATTGGGATAAAAAATCGTTAACTTACCAACACACAGTTGATTCGGAACTCAAGTGATTCTGTGTAATCTTCTTGATACCCTTCCCAATTCAACATAAGATCTTCTCTATAGTCTATGTTGCTGGGCGTTAGCTGTTCCTCAGTTCCATTAGAATAATGAAGGGAAATTTCCGTAATGTTTGTCTGGAAATAGGCCATGTCAAAACCAATGCTCAAGTTACTAATCTGAATCCCCACCTCCGGAACAAACTCATAGTTTGCTGAAGTATTGAGGAACAAGTTGTTAATTCCCAGGTAATAATCACGAAGAAGTGTATACTCATCATAGAGGTTATCATAGATTTTGAAGCCAGCAAAAGGACTCTTCCAAACGAAGGATGGTACGTGGAATGAGTTCTTGAAGGAGGTTGCAGTTATCTCGTTTGTGGATGTCGTCTGGTTCTGACCACTCATTTGAGTTTGGGCTGTCCAAAGGCTGAGCGTGACGTTGATGATGTATCCAGTTTCATTCAAATCTATATCATAGGACCATTCTATTTCTGGAAGTGGGGCTGGGGCTGCTTCATCCACTTTTATAGCTTGGGTGAGTAACGAGCGGATGTCCACAAACATGAAGTCGACATAGGGAAAATCGTCGGAAGAAAATAAGTCGGAGAATTTCAGTCCTTTTATGGAAGAATAACGGGGTAGCTGGGATGCAGCCAGAATTCCAATTTTATGGGGTAAAGAAAGCGACTTCAAATTAGCTGGTTTTGAGTCGGTGTCAATTCCCAATCCTAAGTTGGTTGAGGTGCCAACTAGGAGTAAGAAAACTACGGAAATGTAATATTTCATGTTGAATTTTGGGGCAACAAACTTTTATTTATTTCTTCCAGTCGAGTGCACGTACGCAAACTATGTGACTCTGGATGTTATTTTGCGTAAGGTTTTATGTGGTGAATTATTTTATCTATGCAATGATTTGGATGCAGGAAGAAATTATTTATGATCGATTAGTCCATAGTATCTTGTCTAAACTTTATTATTGACCAAATCTGTCACTCATGATCCTCATGTTTGTTTTTCTTTAACAAAACTAAAGGCTAAACGACTGGAAATCGGTGAATTTGGAACATTCATGATCAAAGGTCCATAAAATTGATAAAATAAACATATAGTTAGTCGCAATCCTTTAATGAGGAAAAGGTGAGTGAGTACAAAGGAAATCAAATGAAACGTTATATAATGAAACCTTTCACACGAGACGTAATCATATGTGAGGAAATGTCAAAATCCAACAAACAAAATCAAAGGAATTCAAATCACCCTCATTTGGACATCCTTACTTATATCAATACGGATCCACTTTGATATCATGTTGCTGTCACCATTTCCAATTAATTGTTTCATATTTCCCTTTCTTCAAAATTTACATCCGTTTCTTCAAATTGCATTTAAAAATCATTATGCCGATGATGATGATTCCAGCTAGACATCGAGAGCTGTTTTGACGCTGTTGCATACAAAATTTATTTTTTATGAAGGCTTTTTATTGTAATCGGCTTGACATGATGATTATGATGAAACTTTATTATGAACCTTTAGGTTCATCTTAATTTGACATAGTTTGTCATCTAAGAGGAAAACGTTTGAAGAATTAAACCGTAATCATACGTCAAAGCAGAAATCGTGTTCTGAGATGAAACAAAACGTTAAGGAAACTGTGTCAAAGGTCAAGGTGGTTCTTAAAATTGCTTGGGTCACGAAAGGATTCTTATGCAACTAGGTTGTCTCCGGAAAGCTTTCCTTCCTGAATAATGACTAATAGTTATGTACAGGTCATGAGTTCACCACTACTCAGGGTCACTGGACGCCTATAAATACCCCGAAATTTCAGTACCAATTCTCATTCCTTCGCTACATCTTGTTGGTGTCGGTCACTCGTGGTGATTTTCTGCTGATTCCTTCTAAGTTTTCAATTATTCAAAGTTCCCACAAATTGTGTTGAAAACTTATCACTAATTTTATTTCCAAATTGAAAGTTTCCAAGTCAAAAATGGATCTTTCCCCCGGAAATCTACATTTATTAGCTGATTCTGAAGATGTAATCCAGTATAAAGTTGTGCCGTCCTGGTCTAAATGGCTGCTGGAACTCTTTGATTTCGAAAACATATTTCCAATTACGAAATGTGTTGGTGTCAACTTTCAATCTCCAGTTTTCACGATTGATAAGAACAACTTACAGACTTTCTGCACGAGGTACGGATCTTTGGAGTCTTCAGACATCAGTTTTCACTCGACTTTCTTAAAATGGAATAAAGTGGATCACTTGGGGTAAGTTATTAAATTGGAAGAAAGGCATTAAATAAAATGTGTTTAATTATAGGCTTGTTATTTTATGATTTTTAATCCGATTTTATTTATTATTTTGGTTTTAGTCCAACTTTCACCCTCTTAGCTACAAAGGATGATGAGTACGGAGAGAAAGTAATCTTACTTTCCTACCTTTGCGACTGCTATGCCTGCATTAGGAAAGTGAAGTCAAGGAATAGGAAGCCTGTTACTAAAAACGTGGAGTTTACTTACAAGAACGTGAAAATATCCACGGAGATGACTTGTACGTACTTTGTGATATTGCCAAGATTTTTTAATTTTTTAATGGTTTATATAAAACTTATACGAGTCATTTTTTTATGTTTTAATTTGTAGTTTATCCTGGCGTTACGGAAAACTTTGACATGGCGAAGAGGGATGTTGAGGAATCTACCGAAAGACAGAACATCATCTACTTCAGCGGATTTTTTAAAGTTGACAACGGTGCCTTTAGCTTCATTTCATCCCAAGATCCCTGGAGCGGCCCAAACGTTGTGAGTTATCCTGAGCCACAATCTTCTTTGGATGACGACCAATGGATTCCACCAACAATAGATGGCCATTTGGAACCGGATATGGAACTGGTGTCGTCGGATGGAAAACGTTTTCCTTGTCACAAGTTGGTTTTAACTGGTGAGTAAATAGTGCGTAGAAAAATGTATTGATATTCGAGTAATCAAACCAGTTTCCTAATCCAATTTATTTTGTTTTTCTATTTCAGCCCATAGTCAAGTATTAGCCGAGCTAGTTGCCAAGGATGTCAAAGTGGACGTGCCAGAGGAATCTGCTGTCGTCATAGCGTTTTTGAAATACCTTTACTTTCAAAACATCAACAATCTCAAACCCCTTGACTGTCTGTATTGGAAAGTGCCAACGGGAGTTCTACATCTAGCTTGCCGGTTTCAACTCGTTCATATTGTGGGAGGGATATCCAGGACCTTGAAAACAAAGCTGCACTGCTTGGCATCCACAGATAAACCATCAGCACGGCGAGTTCTCGCATGTCTTGAAGAGGGGAAAAAGTATCAAATCGTCTTCAAGCTATGCCAACTACTTGTCCACTGTTTAAAGCCATGGTATGGTATTTCTTAACTTTAGCAAATTATTATTATTATGATTTTCTGACATATCATTTTTAGTTTTTTTATAATCTTTCAGTGTTTGGTTTTTTTTTACTAATTTCATTTTGATTTTCAGGCACGAAGGCACGGACAATTTGAGTAGTGACAGTGAGGCTGATGACGAAAATGAGAACAACTTTTATTGGATTCCGGAACCACTACCTTCCTATGCCACCTAACTACAAGAGCAGGAGCAGAAATATGAATTGTTTTCTCATTTAGATGCATGATATTTCAGAAATGTTGTATATAATAATTATGTAGAAGGCTCTGATAAGTTGTTACTTGATTTGGGAAGCTAACATTGTTAATGGAATACAGTATATTATTCTTTATGGGATTCCTCGCCTACTTGTAAAAGGGTTTCTTGCCTGGGACTGGTTGTTAATTAAATTTTTGCCACGTTGTTTAACATGTTTTCAAAAATAAAACATTATGGTGAAGGGTTTTCAATGTTAATGCGTTTGTTTTTGTCGGTTTATTTTGTGTTTCTGAGCTTTCTTTAGAAGTTAATTCTTAACATATTTAGCTAAATTTAACATGTTTTCACACTTCAAAATATCTGTCCACATTGTCATTTTAGAATATATTCTTCCGTACTTAACAAACCGCCAAAAAATTTGGTATGGAAAGCGGAACATTTGCTTTGGAGCGCTTCCATCAAACTTCAAAATAAATTCATGATCCATTTTTTTCCTTAACTGTAGTACGGCCAGTTAAACAAAGTAAAGAATGAGAATCTCTGAATATAAATGCTTTTCTGGTTGTTTCTGTGGTTTTGAGTTGAGTTGTCCTTCAAATCTGCAATACTCGAGGTAAGTGTGTGTACAAAGAGCATAATTGTGTTAATGGGGCACTTTGTTCGTCACCTGCGTCATGTTATTGTAAAGTATATTTTTGACGTTTTTTATATCAATCGAATATGATAAGATAATTTCAACAGAGAAGCTGATTGAAAGTTTGATAAGCAAAACAAATATTTCTTGACCATGGTTTGTAAATGGTTCACGAATTAATTTTTACAAGACAGGGCAAGATAAAGGGTACTTTGAAGATAGCCTTAGAACAACTTCTCCAGCCTAAGGATCCAACCCAAGTTTTTGTAGTAAAGAAAAGGATTCAAAGTATGCAA
The DNA here is from genome assembly GCA_964034955.1 of Orchesella flavescens. Lineage (NCBI taxonomy): Eukaryota > Metazoa > Arthropoda > Collembola > Entomobryomorpha > Orchesellidae > Orchesella > Orchesella flavescens. The sequence goes on from OZ035957.1 coordinate 25,453,222, forward strand.
TTTGGAGGATATGAAGTTTTGATGATTTCATAACGATGATTTTAAGCTTATGCAATTCCATATAAAATAAATTATGACTTTTTATCTTGGAAGCCTTGATTAAATCAGTCAATCAGTTATGATTTATTACGTAACAAATCTGTCATGTTTTGGATATACATTATGCCAATTTTGTTAATTCACATGCACATTATTGCTCTCACAAAACTTGAATTAATTTCAATGAACAAACCAAAATTTAATTATTACAACCCAAAGATCAAACCGTCGTAGTAATTCTTTGGGATTTGGTAATTTTCATCCAACGTTAAATTCTATTCAGCGATGCAAGACCTAAAAATTCATAATTTTATCATTTGATTATAACTTCATCCCAAAATGAATCATAAAAATGTGTATTTTAAATAAGTTTTTAGCTCACCAATGGTTTCAATTAGCTGAAGAACATTCATTTTGAAATAATCCTTGGTCACATAATAATCTCCTCCTTCCAAAGCACATCTTGTCGGATTGTTACGGGAATCACTCTAAAAAATAAGTAAAAATATAGAAAACTAAATAGAAATTTTAAACTACAAATATCTAACATAAAAATTGACTTATAAGGCGACTCACCAGCACGCAATTGATTCTAAACTCCAAAGACTCCAAATACTCAATTTGATAATATTTCCAGCTCGACAAAAGGTCATCCCTGTAGTCATATTTGCTTGGTGGGTAGGTCTCAGAAACACCGTCCAGGTACACAGTAGTATTTTCAATATTTGCTCTCCAATAGCTCATATCAAACCCAATATCCAAATTGCTTATCTGAATTCCCACTTCGGGAACATACTCATAATCCAATGAAGTGTTCAAGTACAAGTTGTTAATTCCCAGAAAATAATCGTGAGCCACAATAAAATCCCCCCAGTAATTGTCTTCGACTTTGAAGCCAGCTCCGGGACTCCTCCAAATGTAGGATGGGACGTGGAATGAATTTTTAAATGAAGTTGGAGTAATTTCGTTCACAGATGTGGTTCGTGTTTGGCCAATCATTTGGGTCTCTCCTGTCCAGAAGCTAACGGTTATGTTGAATACAAAACCTGCCTCGTTAATATCCACAATGTAAGACCATGATATTTCTGGAAGTGGGATTTTCTCTTCGACTTTGAGGCTTTGGATGAACAGAGAGCGAATGTCAACAAACATGTAGTCAACGTATGGGAAATCGTCAGGAGAAAAGAGGTCGGAAAATGTTATTCCTTTCAGGATGGAGGAATATCTGGGGAGCTGGGACGCAGCGAGAATCCCAAGTTTTTGGGGAGCAGAGAGCGACTTCAAAATAGCTAAGTTGGGTTTGTTGTCACTTTCAGATCCTTGCCCGCTTGTGGTACACACAAGGAGCAAGATCGTCAATGAAATTATGTATTTCATTTTGGAGAACATATTATGAAAATTATTTTTCAATCCACTGTGCACAAACAGTGAAATGGGTCTGAAGGTTTAAGCAAGGTGGAAAATGGTATGATTTGGGAAATCATCAATTCAGTTTGATTGTAATTGATTTATGGAAGTATTTATCAGACACCTGGTGTGATTTCCAGCCTCTTTGACAAAATGACAATGTTGAGCTGATAAGTGAAGTCATATCCATCATGTATGAATCAATATATTATGCAATGCATTTACGGTCATAAATAACTCCATCGTCTGCTGGAAATGAGAAAGATGAGCGTATCAATCAGTAAGCAATGCCAAATAACATTTTCATGCAGATGTACATATTTTCGTGAGGGTTTTTACATCTGTAGCATACATATAGGTGCAGTATGTCCTTCCAATCATGGACATTCTGTCCTGTAGTGCAGTGGCTATCAAGTGATTCAATTATTGTGTTCAAAAAATCAGCAAGGAATTGGCTGAGATTTTGCACGAACGAAGCTAATACTGGTACATTAGCTCACACGAATTTTGCGGTCTCCATGGCAAACTATCATTGAGTTACAGCGAGTTGGTGAAACTTGGTACCCACTTTTTGGTCCCTATACACATTGATCCCCGTCAGAAAGATCCCTAGGAAAACTGGCCGACACCATTTTTGGTTCGACAGGGAAAACTGGTCGACAGTTTTTTTGTTCGACGAGGAAAACTGATCGACAGTTTTTTTGATCGATGGGGAAAACTGATCGACAGGTTTTTTTGGTCGACGAGGAAAACTGATCGACAAGTTTTTTAGTTGACAGGGAAATGATTGAATGGTTCATTGCGTCCGTCTCCTATCTGCATTGTCAATTGGGCTGCATTGCTTGAAATGCAGCCATTATGTAAATGAAACGAGAATGCGACTTCATCTGTACCAATACTGAGAATGAGTACAACTATTGCAATCATTTATGTGTATGTATTTTACCAATGCAAAGGAAAAACAGGCTTCATCTTGCTTCCGATTTTTTTGCATGTATTAGCCGATGAAATACGCGTAATTTTACACTTCGTAAAGGTTAGCGAAAGCGTGCTAGACAAACCTGAAGTTGTAGATGAATCTGAATTTGACACATAGGTTTTACTTTCATGATCGTTGATTGAACATTTGTATATGTCATTTGTATCTATTCAGAATATTCATAAACTTATTGTACATTCATTTTACCTATCTTGATTTGATACATATACGCTTGTTTTAATAACTTTTAGCTTATGAGTACTTTTTGTTACAGATGTTGATATTTTATGAATAATTTCGCAACAGATAATACACAAAAAATAATTGACTAACGGTGATACTAAATAGTTTTAAAAACCCTAAAAATATAAATACATAAATTCAAATAAATTCGTTGTATATAGTGCAGTTCTGTTGATGCTTCATTTCATTAGTGTTGTTTAAATCTAGGTAAATCGTTCTATATGCAGTATATCTTTATTAGTCTCATGAATGCTGTATTTATAGCAATGCATATACGAGATGGAGTCATTGGACCATTCAATCATTTTCCCCCGTCAACTAAAAAACTTGTCGATCAGTTTTCCTCGTCGACCAAAAAAACCTGTCGATCAGTTTTCCCCATCGATCAAAAAAACTGTCGATCAGTTTTCCTCGTCGAACAAAAAAATTGTCGACCAGTTTTCCCTGTCGAACCAAAAATGGTGTCGGCCAGTTTTCCTAGGGATCTTTCTGACGGGGATCAATGTGTATAGGGACCAAAAAGTGGGGACCACTCCTCCTGATACGGTTACAGCGACAGGCAAACTGCCAAAATCAAGTTTTCAATACACGGATGGTTGTTTGCATAGTTCTTCAAAGGACTTTTTTTTGGGTCAAATTTGTTTAATAATAAAGCATATTTTATCCTTTACATCATTTTTGTCTTTAAAATATTTGATTTTGATTAATTTTTAAAATTCTGTGGACGTTGAACTATTAGCAAAGGGGAGCACGTGTTACCAAACTTTCTCCATGTTAAATCATGTAATGAAAACTGAAAAATTCGATAACCGGGACGAAAAAATAGTTTTTATTGTAACTCAAAAAAACGTGGCCATGGAATCGAGGCACTTTAGCTGGCAGCTGGCTTAGTTTTTTATCAAAATCTCTCTCTCCACGCCAACTTTAAGTCAAATCCAGGGAATAATTATCTGACTATTCCCTCGTCAGTCATTGTAGGTTACTCGACTTGATGTCTAGTGTTTTGCAAATGATGTTTTTACAATATTATGATTAGAAGAGAGCATCGCAGCGGATTTGGAGGGGATCACCTAGGTGGTTTCGGAGGTCATTACTCATGGGATGTCGTATTATTACATTTTATCGCGTATCAATTCATTTAAGTGCACATCAATGAACGTGTATTATTAATAGGCTTTAAAAGCCAGTTTTAGCTGCGTCCCTAGCCTGCTTCCACACAGTTTATTTTATTAAACAGATTTTTTCATTATTATCATAACACAAAAATTCCGCCGTATTAATAATCTTTCACGATTTGGTCAACGTCATCCAACGTTAAATTCTGTCTAACGATGCAAGACCTGAAAAAACAGATTCTAACTTTATCTCAAACTGAATGAAAACAAAAATTGTGTTTGGATTGATTTTTTAACGTACCAATGGTTTCAATTAGCTGAAGAGCATTCATTTTGAAATAGCCCCTGTTAACAAAACCTCCTTCCAAAGCACACCTTGACGGATTGTTGCGGGAATCACTCTAAAAAATTAGATAAGAGAACTGGCTAGAAATTTTAAATGAAGTAAAAAAATTCTGGTTAAGTGACTCACCAGCACGCAATTGATTCTGAACTCCAACGACTCCAAATACGCAGTTTGATAAAATTTCCAGCTCCACAAAAGATCATCCTTATAGTCATATTTGTAGGGTGGCATGTACTCACCCTCATCATCATCAAATGAAAAGGTAGTATTTTCAATATTCGCTCGCCAATAGCTCATACCAAATCCAATATCCAAATTGCTTATTTGAATTCCCACATCCGGAACATATTCATAATCCAGTGAAGTGTTCAAGTACAAGTTGTTAATTCCCAGGAAATAGTCATGAGCTACAATAAAATCCCCATTGTAATTGTCCTCGATTTTGAAGCCCGCCCCGGGACTCCTCCAAATGTAGGATGGGACGTGGAATGAATTTTTAAATGAAGTTGGAGTAATTTCGTTAACAGATGTGGTTCGTTTTTGGGCAATCATTTGGGTCTCGTTTGTCCAGAAGCTGATGGTAAGATTCAAAACCCAACCTGCCTCATTAATATCTATAATGTAGGACCATGCTATTTCTGGAAGAGGGATTTTATCTTCGACTTTGAGGCTTTGGATGAACATAGAGCGAATGTCAACAAACATATAGTCAATATGTGGGAAATCGTCGGAAGCGAAGAGGTCGGAAAATGTTATTCCTTTCAGGATGGAGGAATATCGGGGTAGCTGAGATGCAGCTAGAATTCCAAGTTTTTGGGGAGCAGAGAGAGACTTCAAAGTAGCTAAGTTGGGTTCGTTGTCTTTTTCGGAACCTAGCCCGTTTGTGATGAGCACAAGGAGTAGAAATGTCAGTGAAATTAAGTATTTCATTTTGTAATAACTATTGTGACAAAGTATTCTTGAATTCACTGTGATATTCAGACAGCCAAAAAGGTATGAAGGTTTTCCTGAGGGGAAACATTGAATGATTTGGGAAAATCATTAATTCAGTATCGTTGATAGTGATTGATTTATTAATGCAATTATTTATCAGATACCTGAGTTGTTTTCCAATCATCCTTGACATAATGACAATTTTGATTTGATAACTGAAGTCATAATCCTCATGATGTTACATGCACTTAAATTCATTAATAACTCCATCGCCTGCTAAAAATTAGAAAAGATGAGCGTATGAATCAGTAAGCAAAGCCAAATGACATTTTGATGCAGATATACATTCGTGAGGGTTTGAAATCTGCAGCATACATAAGTGTAGTATGTCCTTAGTAGCAGTGGCTGTATTATTGATAACATTTACACCCTTTTTACAGCTGCCCCTCTAGCCTGATTAGAGTTAGTTTTATTAAACGGGATTATTTTTCTTATTATACAAAAAAAATTAATAATCCTTTAGAACGGCATCCAATATTAATTTCTGTCTAGGGACGCAAGACCTACAAAAAATCATAATTTTATCATTACATTACAACTTTATCTTCACATTAATTTAAGCAAAAATTGTATTTGGGATAAATTTATGCTCACCAATGGTTTCAATTAGCTGAAGAACATTCATTTTGTAATAATCCTTGCTCACATAATATTCTCCTCCTTCCAAAGCACATCTTGTAGGATTGTTTCGGGAATCACTCTAAAAAATAAATAAGAAAACTAGCTAGAAATTTTAAACGAAACAAAAAATTTCTTGTAACTTGACTCACCAGCAAGCAGTTAATTCTGAACTCCAGTGACTCTAAATAATCATTTTGATAAAGTTTCCAACTCCACAAAAGATCGGGTTGATAATCATATTTGTATGGATCCCAGTATTCAACATTTCCGTCATAGGAAAAAGTACGATTTTCAATATTCGCTCGCCAATAGCTCATATCAAATCCGATACTCAAATTGCTTATCTGAATCCCCAGATCCGGAACATACTCATAGTTGAGTGAAGTATTTAGGTACAAGTTGTTAATTCCCAAAAAATAATCATGAAGGACCAAATAATCCCCATAATAATTGTCCTCGATTTTAAAGCCAGCTCCGGGACTCCGCCAAATATAGGATGGGACGTGAAACGAGTTTTTAAATGAATTTGGAGTAATTTCGTTCACTGATGTGGTCTGTTTCTGGCCAATCATTTGGGTGTTGCCAGTCCAGAAGCTGATGGTCATGTTGAAAACCCATCCAGCCTCATTAATATCTATAATGTAAGACCATGCTATTTCTGGAATGGTGATTTTCTCTTCGACTTTGAGGCTTTGGATGAACAGAGAACGAATGTCGACAAACATGTAGTCAACGTATGGGAAATCGTCAGGAGAAAAGAGGTCGGAAAATGTTATTCCTTTCAGGATGGAGGAATATCTGGGTAGCTGGGATGCAGCTAGAATTCCAAGTTTTTTTGGGGCAGAGAGAGACTTCAAAGTAGCTAGGTTGGGTTTGTTTTCACTTTCAGATCCCATCCCGCTTGTGGTACACACAAGGAGCACGATCGTAAATGAAATTATGTATTTCATTTTGGAGAACATATTATGAAAATAATTTTCAATCCACTGTGCACAAACAGTGAAATAGGTCTGAACGTGTTCGCAAGGTGGAACGTGGGATGATTTGGGAAAACCAATAATTCAATCGGTGATCGTAGTGGATTTATTAATGAAGTCGTTAATCAGACATCTGATACGATTTCAACCACCCTTGGCAAATTGGTAATTTTGAGAAGATAAGGGAAGTCATATTCTTCACGAAGTGACATACATATACACTCATAAACAATTCCATCGTCTGCTGGAAATGAGAAAATGTGAGCATATTTAATCGTTATTGTTTGTTATTGATTTGTTAAATTATTATTTATCAGACAACGGCTCAATTATATTCAATAACATTCTTTGATAAAATGATAAGCTAAGCCAATTTTTTTTGTAAGTAACGTATATGTAGTGTTCATGATGCACCTGAACACAAATGAAGATAATCATGGGAATCATGGAGTTGGTATGGCCCAATAAAAATGAGATGATAGATTATATCGTAAGTTTGTTTTACATATTGGTTACTAATTTAATCATTTCATGGCAGCAGTACTGATTTTGGATTTCTTTGCCATTTTTAAACATTCTTGCAAATGTTGAGGTAATTTTTAATTACTAAATCAGCACCGTTCAATTTGAGCTGTGTACTTTATTACGGCAACTGTTTTTCATTTTAACCGCTTTCGGGCTACTGTATCTACGGTATCTAAAATAGAGCTGTCCAGCGCATATAGGATACATACTCTGTGGTAGCTGAAAGTTACGCTCCTAAATTTTTTGCTATTGTGCCTTTCGCTACTACTTTTTTAATGCTTGAACTAATGTGAATTAGGCTTTTAGCAATAATCTGAATTTGTATGACGCAACAAAATATGAGAATCGAATTTACGCAGCATAATACCAGTAATAATTACACAGAAAGAGACAAAAGGTTTGCTAGTAGAATATTATAATAATGCGTAGGCAGTTTATTTCCCACAAAAGTAATGGTTTATCATCGTAGTTATCATTCATGTCATTTCATCGAAGTTATCATTCGTGGTAAATCTTATAATATCTAGCAACTAGGAATTTCAACTAGCCCGAGTTTCAGGTATCTTGGTTATTTAAACTATCTAGTAAACTAGGAATATTACCGATTGCAATCGTTAATTTAAAGTTTGTTAAAAACTAGCATTAAAAGTATTGAAGCAGAGATTCATTTATCTCTGTAAATAAAATAGTATAAAGTAACATAAGAAGCGATGAATATGGTTTGGTATTGGGCAGCTATTATATGAAGCCTCTCGGCTACATGTCGAAATGATTAGTGCCCAAACCAAGCGACGAATAATATGTTATGCAATATGATCCCATCGAAGAATTCCCAATCGTAGCCCCCGCCCATTGTGTCACCGCTTAACGGCTTGTTCTGACACACAGGGTTAGGATAATCCCCATCGAAGCTGGCGTTTCATAGCCGACTTGCCTAAGGCAGTTTCGGCATCGCCTATGAAATGAATAACCCCCCAGTTGCCATTTATGAACACAATCATCATTCATTTCAATCACATTACCAATAAAGTTTTTTAAATAAACTTATAATAGCTACTGGTTAATGTATGAGACGAGGTGGTGATGATGCACAGCAACAGAAACGTGAGGTGGTGTCAAGCGGTTATCGGGTCACTAACGGTGTGAGCCAAAATTCGGAAGAGGTATGAGACGCGAAGACAGTTTCCCCATCATAAATCATGAGGTGGTTGAGGTAGAGCTTTCCGAGCTATACCGGGGTGGCTGAAGAAAAATAAGAACGAAAAGGCACAAATAAATATGTGCTAAAACAGCAATTTCCCTACAACGAATGCCTCTAAAATATTATATTATGTGGTGGTGCTTACCACTTAATGTGCCACAGAAATCTCTTTCACATCGCGGATACGGAGGATGATTCCCTCCGTTGGAAACTGGAGGAGAACGATAGAAAGAAGAAGAAATCAGCACCAAAGTTGTGATTTCATCACAACCAAAAAAAACTTTATGCACAAAAAATAATATTTTATGGGCTGAGGTGGCTTACCCAAAAGTCTCCTCAGAATGCAGCAGATCCAAGAAGGATGACCAAATCCAAAGAGAGAAAAAACTATACTAATAGTTTGAAGGACAAAATCCTCCGAAGGAAGAGTCTCTCAAGTGCATGTATGCATTTTGGCTTTGGCTTCTCTATGCTTTATTTGCAGGCAAGTGGATATGGAAGATGAGATGAATGACTTTTCCAAAAGTATGACATTGGAGATTAGTCCTATATGTATTAATGTATTAATTTATAACACGAAGGAAATTGTACAATGCCCTTTTCTCATTCCTCTGGTCTTATCTAATTAGCATTTCAGGCTAAAAGATAAGACCTGAGGAATTGACAAAAGTATATCCATCACTTATGCTTGCTTACATCCCTAACCATTGCATTTGCTTTATGCCTAAAAAATAGTATGCAGTTGGGTTTCTTCCATCAGCTCGAGCTGGAATGGAAAAGGGACCCAATCTACATAAAAATCTGATATGCAAATGAACACTTGTGCACACAAAATGTACCCCAAGTGCAACTAATGCTTAATGCCATACGCATACGTGCTAAATGGTATGAATATTGGTTTCAGTCACTACAACTCCCATACACTAGGACATACATACTCCATATACGAACACATTCAGTTGGTATTGGAGTGACAATTTAATTCAATTATACCCATGTTGTCATCATTTTTTTATGATTTTGCAATTTTATCACGTGCACGTATGGTAGCATGATTTAAGCACATTGTCATGAATTCTTTAGTTGCTTTTTTTCTTTAAAGGTGTTTCTGTATTAACGCCGGGTAAAAGTGAAAAGTTTAACGTATGAATATTTTAAAACATGGGAAATAAAAAATAATTAGCTTAACTAGATCGCGTAATTTAAGAAAATTCTTTTAAACCAACAAAATGAAGTAATTTCTAATGTCTTTCACATAAACGTTCCCATAAATTATCAATATGAGGTCCACACTTATCGAGAAAGTTATAAGTGTCTTAAAAGTTGTTTTGTACAGTTTCTTATATATTTGCCTCATAATTTTGCAATAATAACTCCAATTAATTAACATTATATTTCAATGATTTTAATCACATGTTTTGAAAAGCCCCAAGTTTCAGTATCTGTCCATTGATCCAAGACCTGCGACAAAATCAATGACAAAATTGCAAAGCTTTAAACCCTTATTATTTTATATAAAAAATTCGGCAGTTACCAATAGCTTCGATTAGCTGAAGAACATTCATTTTGTAATAGTCATTGTCCACATAACCCCCTCCCAACGCACACCTTGACGGATTATTCCGAGAATCACTCTAAAAAATCATTCACATATTATATGAATAGATATTTGAAACCAAATAAAAATTTACTTCAACCGGCTTACCAATACGCAATTAATTCTGAACTCCAGTGCCTCCAAATAATCAGTTTTAGAATCTTTCCAACCCCACACAATACTCTCCTTATAGTCATATTTGTTGGGTGGATAATGCTCAACATTACCATCATAGGCAAAAGTGCTGTTCTCAAAATTTAATCGCCAATAGTTGAGGTCAAATCCAATATCCAAATTGCTAATTTGTATCCCCACATCCGGAACATATTCATAATCCAGTGAAGTGTTCATCCACAAGTTGTTAATTCCCAGGAAATAATCTTGAACCAGAATATATTCTCCATAGTAATTGTCCTCGATTTTGAAGCCAGCCATGGGACTTCTCCAAACGTAGGATGGAACGTGAAACGAGTTTTTAAATGAAGTTGGAGTAATTTCATTCACGGACGTGGTTCGTGTTTGACCAATCATTTGGGTCTCGTTTGTCCAGAGGCTGATGGTAAAATTGAAAACCCAACCTGACTCATTAATATCCATAATGTAAGACCATGCTATTTCTGGAAGTTGAATTTTCTCTTCGACTTTGAGGCTTTGGATGAACAGAGAGCGAATGTCAACAAACATGTAGTCAATATACGGTAAATCGTCGGGAGAAAAGAGGTCAGAAAATGTGATTCCTTTCAGGATGGAGGAATATCGGGGAAACCGGGATGCGGCGAGGATTCCAAGTTTTTGGGGAGCAGAGAGAGACTTCAATGTAGCTAAGTTGGGTTTGTTTTCACGTTCAGATCCTTGTCCGTTTGTGGTGAACACAAGGAGCAAGAATGTTAATGAAATTTTGGAGAAAATATGTAACAAATTGCTCGTCAATCCAAACTGCCCAATCAGCTAAAAAGATCTGAAGGTTTTCGTTAGGTGAAACATTCGATGATATGGCAAACCATTGATTGAGTTTGATTGTAATTGATTTATGAAAGTATTTATCAGTTATCTGGTGTGTTTCCATCCTCCTTGACAAAATCCTAATGTTGATCTGATAAGCGAAGTCACATTCTTCATTTATGATTTGATGAAGTGATATACATTTATGTTCATAAATAACTCCATCGCCTGCTGAAAATGCGAATGAATCAGTTAACAAAGCCATGTAGCCTTTTAATGAAGATATATACTCGTGAGGGTTTTGATATCAGCAGCATAAGTAGAGCATATCCTTCCAAAGATGTAGTGTACAGAACTGTTGCCTATCCATTGCAGTTTCGTGTAATCATTATCATCACTCATACTGATGTGGTATTAAGGAAACACGATAGTTAGAAACAGAGTGAAAGGTTTTATAAGGGAAATAAATTTTTTGCACGTTTCGCAAAATTAGATGTTGCTTGACTTATTGCGATTTTGTCAAATATATTGGATAATTATCATAATTAATATTTTGTACTCACGTTTGGGACAGAGTTTTTCTCTCGGTGTCAATGTCTTTCTATGGATGCTAGACCTACAACAATATCGTTTGCCTAGTTTTAACACCCAAGAATATTTATTTTAGGAACAAAATTAAACTACGCAATCGTAAAAATTGAGCTAAAATGAAAAAATGTGTAATTTGTTTTGGTTAGCTCAGAGAGACGTGTAAGGATAATAATATGTTATAATTATTACCCATACATGCCTGGTCACGGTGAAAATGGACTTCCCCACTTTATCTCAAACAAATGGTTTACAAACACATAATAACGCCAGAAGGATAACTGATGATTTTGTATTTTATATGCCTAATGTACAACTCATTTATTCTTGTCTAATTCTATTCATTACGTGATAAGGACACATTGTAGTCAAATGTATTATAATGGTTAAAGTCAGTTTAATTTGTATCAATGATGAATAAGTGATGAAACAGAATTTACTCCCAAATCCCATTATTAAAACCGAATTATTATTTGAAATATTCGTGTAAATTTTGTTCAAGAAGTGAATCAAAAGTTTTATATTACTTTTCCAGAATAACAATCAGTACTCAGCCTGCTAATTAGTATTCCCCAATTGCTAATTAGCGCTCGTCAAAAGGGGGCTAATTAGCACCTTTGGTTTTTTAGTGAAAGAAATCATATTATTTGTTTATGAATCTAGATTAACATTAGGATTTGTATCCGTGGCAAAATTTGAATTTTGAAGTTGTTCCTAATTTTAATTTCAAGCAGGAACCATGTTCTAATTAGCACGTTGAGCTCTGACTGAATATTAGGGATTTTAATTATTTTGGTTACTGAGCGATTCTAAAAATATTTAAAGGAGAAAATATCATTCAACCATGACTCAATAGTTCAGTCACATTCGGTGAAAGTCGACAGATTATTGTCGACTGTTTTCCGTGTCTGATCCGTTCCAACTTTAAAGGACTTTGGAGGAAAAGTGTCGGAAAGCGTCAAGTCATCGCATTTTTTGCTGTTTCCGGAGCTCACCCGGACGTTTACGTCCAAATCTGGGAAAAATTACAGTAGGTCAAAATGCAATGTTTTTTCTCATTATGATTTATACTGGATTAATAATAATAATATTTAATAACAATAAAATACCCTTTCTGGTGTCAACTGAACTTTTAGTCTTGTTTTTACGGTTCCAAATGTAGAGGATCAGCAATCGTAATAAACTAAGGATGACAACAGCACTTAATGAGCTGATTAACCAGCATGCCGGGGTCCTGCCGTGAAATCAAATCAACAGGAGATTATTTTAGAAATAATAATATTGGTAAAAATATATTACAAGTTGTTTCTTAACTTTCTTACTTATAGAAAGGCCGACAGTCGCAGTTTGTGATGGCTCGAATACATTCTGTCTTATTTTCTGAGTCCTGGTCGAATTCACCACAGGGTCTGTAAAAAGGAATATTTAAAAAAAATTAAACACGTTTCAATTTCATTAGAATATAATGCAAAAAAATTTAATTTTAAACTTACATTGGGCAATACTGATCACATTTATACTCCATTTTTTTGCAGAATATTTAGAATATTATTTTCTTGGCTTTACTTTGTACTCAATAAAGCATGCAAATTTTATTACGCTTTGTCACCTATCTTTTTAAAATGGGAATGAGAGAAATGTAAAGTTTATGTTCTTATTTGCGTATTATGTCCTCGTTTAGTGATCAATAATATTAGGATAAGGAAAGCTATCGTCTAGATATGCTTCCTATTCCTCATATTTTTTATGGCGAGTATTTCCATTTTGCTTTTATGATTGGATTTTGTGTAATTACTTTCATGTTTTACATACAACCTACTTACTGTATTACCCGAAGAAAGAGTGAGGAAATGTTTTTCGTGACCATATCTTTTACACGTTTCGCACGACGACTCATACCTATAAGTATCATCATAGGAAGGAAATGAAGCATATGAGTATATAATTTAAATTCCAGTGGACGCCTTTACGTGGTATGAGACCAGCAACATTTTTTAATTTATGCATGGGTTTGCGTGTAGTTTTGATTAATTTTTTATAATAAGGTTTTGTCATTACCGGTGAATCACCTACTAGCTAAAAATATTCTCTGAATATCTAGAGCAAAATTTCCATCTTACTAAATATTTTAGCATGCATAGGATTCATACTTGACTCATACCACTTTCATACATCGATACGAATATACTGCAACTTGAAATTGGAGGTAGAAGCTTTATCTTTTTACAGGACTTTCCTTGTATGTAGGATTTTTGCGTGGAGTTATTGTAAGTAGGTTTACCTTGTCAATTTAATTGCAGAATCTTTTTATATTTTGGTTTTTTCTACAGCATTTTTTCCACAAACTGATGCAAAAGCAATGCTTCTGACAAATAAAATATATTGCTAGTTTATACGCTGCGTCTCAACATTCCTCATTAAATGCACTACTAAGCTTGAACAGTTGATGAAAACATCTAAAAAGATGCATGCAGAATTGCATGTAGGCAGGACACGTAGCAAAATAAGTGATTTTTGTACGATTCTAACCAAGAAGTAGCTGATAAGGCTTAAAGGAAATCAATTTACATATGAAAGTAATGTTTCTTTCAAAAGTTATCATTGAAGAATTGTAAATTGATTTTACTTGTCAATTTGATTAAACTGCTATCTTTATGTATCTGTTGAATTCTTTAGATTTTGCATTTTATTTACATGCATAAATGTTGAAAAATCAAACATCCATGTGCACAAGATTTCTTCTGGTTGTTGGAAAATCCTTGGTTGAAATGCATCCGTCTTTTGTGCTGCATTACAACTTTTCTCACGGGTCAGTAAGACATTCCATTTAGGTAATGGGGTGGGAGTTGGATAATGTTATCGTTACAAGCGTAGGGTTGTTTTTGGATTTTACTTTCGCTGCCAAATAAAATCATTAAGTTTTTATCTAATGCATAAATCTAGAAAGGTTTGCATTGCAAATTGCATCCAGCCAATATTTATTCATTATTTAATTTTTTTAAAGAACATGAAATTTGCAGTTTTAATCATTATTGCAATCAGTGATTGAAAGTAGAAAACAAACACAATAATTGTATCGCTCTGTGAATTAGTTGCAAGTTCAGTCAGTGCTCAGACCCCTAACTAGGGGTCCTGGACCCCTAAGTAGGGGCCCTGCTTGGACCCCTAAGTAAAGGTCCGGGACCCCTAAGTAAGGGTCCTAAATGCTGGACCCCTAAGTAGAGGTCCTGGACCCCTAAGTAAGGGTCCAAATATAATACTTTTAAAAACGAAGTTTTTGAAAGTTTTGAAAGTTCAAAACAAATACCAAGTACAAAAATGTGGTAATAAGTATTTATGAACATATCACATGAACATAAGCAACAAAATTAACTAAATTTAAAAAAATTCAATCGATTTAGTTAAAACTCAGTACACAGGTTATTTTTCATGGTGAATCAACTGATAGTTTTAGATTTTAAATTATATTTTAAATATTAATTATTTATTGCAATAACGTTATGAAATGCAGTTTTAATAAATTCTGTTAAAATTTAGAGAACGCAGCTTGTACTTACTACACTATTCCATTTAGATTTCTACAGACCATATTACTATGTATCCTGCTTTTCAGGTAAATCTAATGATTTTTTGAATTTTCGCGCGTAAACTTTCGAAATACTCAGTAAATTTAAAATCTAATGCTGCCAGTAGATTCATTATGTAAAATAACTTGTGTATACTGAGTTTCAATTAAATCAATTGTTTTTTAAATTTTCGCGCGTATACTTTTGAAATACTCAGTGAATTTAAAATCTAATATAATCAGTTGATTCACCATATAAAATAATTTGTGTATACTGAGTTTCAATTAAATCGATTGTTTTTTAAATTTTCGCGCGTATACTTTTGAAATACTCAGTGAATTTAAAATCTAATACATCCAGCTGCTTCACCATATAAAATAATTTGTGTGTACTGAGTTTCAATTAAATCGATTGTTTTTTAAATTTTCGCGCGTATACTTTTGAAATACTCAGTGAATTTAAAATCTAATACATCCAGCTGCTTCACCATATAAAATAAGTTGTGCATACTGAGTTTCAATTAAATCGATTGAATTTTCACAATTAGTGTGACATTACGCTCTACACTGTACAAGCCCCCCAAATGACCAAATTTTCATTCTTAAAAAGTGATTTCATTGCTTTAAAATATTTTGCTTAGGGCCCTTACTTAGAGGTCCTGGACCCCTAAGTAGGGGTCCAAATTTAAAAAAAATATTTATTGAAGTCATGGATACCTTTAAAAATTCGGGGTATATACGTTAATTACCAACAAAAATCATACATTTTTTTAAAAATAAATACAAAAATTTTACGACCTTGCTCTACATTATAATGAATTTAATCTCATATTTTACAAGTTAAATTCATTTACTCAAAATCCACACGGTGAAAAAAAAATGCTGCACGGTGAAAAAATCTTAAATTTTATTATGTTTATAAAACCGATTTTTAATGTTTGTTACTCGTTAACGTTTTCTGTTACAAAATTATTTTTGAAAAAAATGAATTTTTGGACCCTTACTTAGAGGTCCAGGACCCCTACTTAGGGGTCGGACCCTTACTTAGGGGTCCCGGACCTCTACTTAGGGGTCCAAGCAGGGCCCCTACTTAGGGGTCTGAGCACTGACTGAAGTTGCACAGAGTAAATACAGAACCAGGATAAAGGCATGCCAGATATAAATACCATTCTGGTATGGTACTCGTCATGCATTGTGCCGATATATTAATTTGTGGTACTTACAGTTGCTTGTCGAGCTAAAATTTGATTTCTTAATAAAAAATAAAGTCTATCACAAAAGCTACAAGATAGCATGGAGGTTGAACATTTTACTTGGCTCTTTGAAGGCTTCCTTTTTCTTTCAAAAACAACCATTTGTTTTTTAGTTTGTACACATTCCTTATTTTTCCATATTTTTCATTATTCCTTTAATTTTTATAAATATTCCTTATCGTTCAATCCTTTCCTTAATTTTTGCCACTTATTACAATAATAAATACAAATTGATTAGTAGCAAGGATGGGATCTACGCAGGATGGACTAAAACTGGAAATGTTTCAAACATTTCATTTTTCTTATTTATTGACGGACCCATCGACGTAAAAAAGCTTCGGGAAAGAGTGACGGGACACATTTTAAGGAGTGATAAAAGTGGTTGTCGTCTATATAGGAAGCTTTTAAAAGTATTTCTAGAAAAGTTCAAACTATTGTGTTTAGCAGACGCAAGTGAAAACATGGACTTCAACCAACACATCCGACTTTTTCCGGGTGATGACGATACAAGCAAAGTTTATAATGCGCAAGAATTTTTCGAAGTAGTTGCAAAACATCTTGATATAGAATGGCCCGAGCACTGTCCAAAATGGGAGATTTTAGTAGCACGAAAAGTTAAAATTGAAGGTAATGACAAAACAGGCAGTGTAATATTTCTTAAGTTTCATCATTTCTACATGGATGGAATATCTCTTATCCAATTTATGCGAAACTGCCTTTGTGATCAACCTGCCCCGAAGCTCTCAATCGACCCTGTGAATCCTCCTGTTCCTCCGTTTTCCCTTGTGGACAAAATGTTATTTGCTTCACTTAGCATTTTAATGGAGCCATATAATATTGTACGAAACTTTTGGAATACGACTGAATATGATTTTCTATGTAAAAACCAATCTGGAGACAAATTAATTGGGCGAACTAAAATGCAAATTTCCAAAGAAACCTTAAGACGCATCCGAAAGTTTCATATATGTTCAACACAAGCAGTTTTGCACTCTGCATTTCTTGGATCGTTGGAGAAAGTTGCGAAATTAAAGGGAATTCGGATTCCCTCTGAAATAATCGCTACTGCAGTTTGTGCAAATTTTCCATATCCAGATGAATATCCAAGTAATCTAGCCTATTTTGGACATCAACGAATAAAAACTGGTCTTGACGATCCAATCCAAAGACTGGAGGAAATGAATAAGTTCATGGGTGGTTTGCAACGCAGAAATTATGCTCTAAAGTCAACTTCAATTCTGGAAAAACTAATCATATTATATCCTATGTGGTGGGTAAAGTTTATTTTATCAATTTTTAAGCCCGCTTACTTCATATCAAATGTGCCTGGGAGTGAAGATCATTATAGAATACAGGGAAAAAATATTGAACAGTTTTTTGGCCTTCCCCCACTTTGCAATGGAATAGGTAAATTCAGTAGAATAAGCATAATAAATTTATGAGTTATTTTTCTCGTCATTTTACTCACTAATTCACGTGTCATAATTTATGTATTATAGGGTTTTGTGCAGGAGCTGGATACTATGGAGCAATACTGACAGTTGGATTTCAGGTTACTAAATCAGCAATTATAAGCAATCGTGCGGATATGGATGGTTGGATTTCACAATTTGAAAAAGAAATCTGCTACCGCGATAGCATGACAAGGACTCATAACAAAAACGAAATCAGCTGTTGAGAAAACTTACCGTAAAATGATTTGTCACTTTTTATCAAAGTTAAACGTTTCAGCACAAATTATTAATATGGACTTTTTCAAGAATGTATAACACTTTAAATTACTTTTTTCATTGTGTCATGACATCACGAATTGCTTTACGCTTTGTAATAAAACTTTTCACGCCAAATAAATTGTTGTAAAGAAATATTTGTATTCTTTCCATTTTTATTAACGACAGTTTTCAAAATATTGCGTTCTTTAGCTTGCTTTTGCATTAAAATAATACATTACATAAAAATGGTTGTAAAACAACGTTATGAAATTTTGAACCCGTGTCGGTGATTTAAGTCTGTCGTAACTTAATATAAAGGTAAAGAAATAAAAAAATTAAAAGTAAGCATATAGTGATGAGCAATGCAATATGTTTTACTTTAACTGCGTTTTTAGAGTGGGAAATCCTTCCCCACAGCCACACAGACCTGTATTAAATCCTGAATTGATTAGATTAGACAGGTTTTACTGTCTCCATTTCACACATATGAGTATTTCGAATTCAAACTTAAGAAATCTTATATATTATTCAATGCAGTATATAGAATGATTACTCAGACGTTGCTTATCATTGAGAATGAAGTATTTCTCAGTCCTATCACAACTATCACCTCATTATAGCCAACAAGGCAATGTCAAGTGCGGATTTCTGAAGCTAACATAATTTTTTATGGCACCAGTTTTCCAATGACGTCAGGTTTTTATTTATAACTTTCGCAGCATACTTTACAATAGCAGCAAATATTCTTTCGAAACCTCAGCTGAATCGGAGCTTATCATATTCATTTTGTCGACAATTGTGGGCTTTTTTCATTTTTTAAAACCAGTCGCATTCCAGATTCTATGCGCTGGGCAAGTTTGTGATATCCAAAGATCTCAATAATTGACAAGGAAAGTGTGGAATTTTTATTGATACGCCAATTGCAAATTATATTGGCTTACAATTTTTCGTGCTTGCTTGTACCTTACATGACCTACTGGAAAATAACATGCCATATTTTATTAGCTCCCAGATTTACAAATTTAAATCATCAAGATATTGCTGATAGTACGCCTAATTTTCTACATACTTCCTTGTAGGTAGATTTTGACAATGAAAAGTCGCATATAAATAACAGATAAATACTCTCGATTTTTGTTATTCGTGCAAACTATTTTGTGGCTTTCGGAGTTGATCATTCATCCTCTCTTTAAACAACATATCTTCACGTTTGCTGAGGGTGATTGGTGACCATGAAGAAATATAGTTTAGCCAGGCTTTGTACAACCTTCATATTTCTATTGAAAGCAACCATTTGTTTTTTTAGTTTGTACACATTCCTTGCCATATTCCTCATCATTCCATTAATTTTTTTAATTATTCCTTATCGCTCAATCGTTTTCTTAATTTTTGCCACTTATTACAATAATAAATACAAACTGGATAGTAGCAAGGATGGCATCTACGCAGCATGGACTAAAACTGGGAATGTTTCAAACATTTCATTTTTCTTATTTGTTGACGCTCCCATTGACGTAGAAAAACTTCGAGAAAGAGTGAAAGGAAATATTTTAAGGAGAGATAAAAGTGGTTGTCGTCCATATGGCAAGCTTTTAAAAGTATTTCTAGAAAAGTTCAAACTATTGTGTTTGACAGACGCAAGTGAAAACATGGACTTCAATCATCACATCCGACTTTGCCCAGGAGCTGATGATACAAGTAAAGTTTATAATGAGCAAGAATTTTTCGAAGTAGTTGCAAAACATCTTGATATGGAATGGCCCGAGGTTCATCCAAAATGGGAGATTTTGGTGACACCAAAAGTTAAAATTGAGGGAAATGACAAAACAGGCAGTGTAATATTTCTGAAGTTTCATCATTTCTACATGGATGGAATATCTCTTATACAATTTATGCGAAACTGTATATATGATCAACCTGCCGCTAAGCTGTCGATTGACCCCGTGAATCCACCAATTCCTACCGTTCCCTTTGTGTTCAAGATTTTGATGGTTTTAACTAGCTTTTGGTTTGAGCCATATTTTATTGTGAGAAACTTTTGGAATGTTAATAATTATTTTCTTTCCGATAATTCATCAAGAAGTGGCAAAATACTTGGGAGACTTAAACTCGGAATTCCCAGGGAAACAATGCGAACCATTCGAAAGTCCCATAACTGTACCACTCAAGCAGTTTTGCACTCCGCGTTTCTCGGATCTCTAGAAAAAATTGCAAAACGGAAGGGAATTGAAATTCCATCTCAAACTCTTGCTGCAGCTTTGTGCGCTAAGCTTCCTTACCCTAATGAATTTCCAATAAATCTTGCGTACATTGGCCACCAAATAGTAAAAACTGGGTATAATGATCCTATCCAAAGATTGAAAGAAATGAACAGGTTTATTCGGGAATTACAAACGAGACAATTTGCTCTGAAATCGACTCTAATTTTGGATAAAATATTGGCCTTGTATCCTATGCCTATGCTAAGATTATTTGTGAGAGGTTTTAAAGTATCTTACTTTATTTCTAATGTTCCTGGGAGTTATGGGAAATATAGTTTGCAAGGAATAAATATTGGGAACATGAATGGGATTCCTCCACTTTGCAATGGCATTGGTAAGTTTTATAGATATTTACAATAATGGTCAACTGGTATTTTCACTGACTCACAAAAATATGTTTCAATAATCCTTTGCAGGGTTTTGTGCAGGAGCTGGATACCTTGGAACAAATCTTGGTGTTGCATTTTTGGTTAATAAGTCGCCTATTATTAGCAATCGTGAAGATATGAACAGGTGGATACTTGAATTTGAGAATGAAATTCGCTACCTTAAAAAAATAATGAAACAAAACAGTAAAAATAACTGACCACTTTTAATTTTTGCACTGCAACAGTTTGTACGTATATGTGGTTAGTTAATTAATTTATAATAAATCTATTTTGCGATTGAAAAATTGCACAACAGCTTCTTTGTTGAACCATATTACACACACTCAAAGGAGCTTTTGCAATATCACTCGTCGTTTTTTAAGTAATCCTCGTAGGAAAATTTTGTTCTAAAGATTTTTCTCTCTCTAAATTATAAGCAACCGGGTTGGATATTCACATACGGATTTTGAAATTTGATAATGAAATCCAGTACCGTGCAAACATATCAAAAGTAAAAAGAAACATAAGAAGCTCCAAAAGCAAGTGTATATTATGCTATAAACTTGTTTTGCTTCCCACTCTGACATTGAAATATGAGGTGATGAGAACTTAAGTAATAAAATATTCTCATTTGTTTATTCATGTCGAGTTTTGTTCACTTTCCTTGTTGCATACTTTTAAATTGATTTTTCTTGTTTGTTACATATCCTTATCATATCATATCAGATATCCAACTTCGACTGCTAATTAACTCGGCGGAATGTCAGAATACCAAAGAGCCAACTACTGAGATTTATCTATTGACAAGTCGAGAGCAAGATCTTAAAACTGGATGGGCATTCTTGCTCCAACTTTTCTCACCGTTCAAACAATTCCATTGCATGATATTGAGAAACGTGATGCTTTGTTCGGAAAGCCGAACCAACCTCAACAATAGTAGTTTTAAGTTTTGTAACAACAAAACTGGATTAATTCGACTCTGTGTTCAAATCACTCTGAGAAACATTTTTCACAACAAATTCTTAAAACATGCGGCGTATAATATAAAAAATCAGAGCTAAGAAAAAGCCTACATGATATAAAAATATACTTGGCTTATTTGTTGCTCTAGTTAATTTTAGAACTGAATCTAATCTTTAGAACTGAATATTTTCCCAACATTCTATATATTCTTTACTTGGTTGCTACTTTATACTTTGATGCTGCGTAGTATTGTCTCGTTCATTATTTCAACTAAACTTTATGAAAATGTCCTGTCCTGACGTCCGTCCCTTAAAGTTTTAAACATAAAGAGTGCGAGTTCAATCTTTTGTATCATTTCTAATAATAATGTATTTAAAAAAATGATTACTTTATAAGTGATATTTAGAATTATATTTACGAATATTATAATAGTGTATTATGATAAATAACTATTATTTGAAGTTTGTTTACGTTGACTTGTGATTAACCTTATGAGACTGCAAGAGAATAAAAGGCTAACTGCCTTAGTATTATCTTTTACTGTTATATATTAACAACCGCTACACGTTGAGCTCCTGTTAGTTCGGGAGTCACGTTCATTCCCTTGTATCATCGCAGTATGAAGATGTAAAATCTCTCTACGTCATTATTGCCGCAAGCATAAATTCATCTTATCGTACTCAACTCATTCGGATAGTATTTTACTACACTCTTGTTGTTGTTTTTAGTTTACCGACGAGAATGATTCTAGTAAAATTGCGTAACTAACAAAAAAAATAAGTTCTTCACCTTGTATATAAACCAAAATTTGTGTGCATGTCATGCAATATTTAGAAATTCTACTGCCTTAAAGTTGAAACAAAGTTGATTTATCAATAGAGATTCTCATGTTACCCTAAAATTTAATAATTTGCCTTTTTCTGTAAAGAAGAATCGACAGGAACCTAGTTAACAATGTTGTTAAACGGCTTCATTGTTTCCCTAAAAGTCATATTTTCCTTCTTTGCTCTGCAAACATTGGTGATCACATTTTATACTACGTTAATTTTTGTAATACCTTTTCGCCTATTTCTTTCGTTGATTTTTCTTATATTTCACAAAAACGAATACAAACTAATTAATACTTGGGATGCAGTTTATGCAGCATGGAATTCAAAAGGAAATAACGCTAATATTGCGGTTTTTATAATCGTTGATGGACCTTGTGATATTAAAAGACTTCGGGAAAGAGTGAAAGAAATTATTTTAAAACGTGACAAATTTGGTTATCAACCGTATGAGAAACTTCTACAAGTATTCACAGAAAAGTATAAGTTTCTTTGTTACTCAACGGATAAAAGGAAAACTATTGACTTCAACAAGCACATAAGAATTTGCCCAGGGATTGACAATCCACATAAAGTTTACAGTGAGCATGAGTTTTTTGATTTAGCTGCCCAACACAATGATAGTGAATGGCCGGAGGGCATACCAAAATGGGAAATTTTGGTAGCACCAAAAGTTGAAAATGAAACCAGTAAAAAATTGTGTAGCGTGTTGCTTCTCAAATTCCATCATTTTCATTTGGATGGTGTATCAATTGCCCAGTTTGTGAAAAATGTTATTGCGGACCAGCCTTCTTCAAGGCTTTCAGTTGATCCTGTGAACCCTCCAATCCCACATATTCCACTCGTGTATAAATATTTAATAGCTTTAAAAAGCTTTATAATGGAACCCTATTTTATTTTGAAAACTTTTTGGAATACTACTGATCATTTTCTTTGTGAAAAATCTTCAAGTGGCAACATATTTGGAAGATCCAAAATGAGAATTTCACAAGAGACAATAAGACTCATCCGTAAATCCCATAATTGTACTACCCAAGCTGTTTTTCATTCTGCGTTTCTCGGAGCATTAGAAAAAATTGCAAAATCAAAAGGAATCCCTATTCCACCTAATACGATTGCTGCCTTAGTTTCTGCCTGTCTCCCGTATCCAGATGAATTTCCAAGAAATCGAGCATATTTTGGATATCAACTGGTGAAAATTGGATTAGATCCAATTCAACGATTGAAAGAAGTGAATAACTTCATGCTGGGATTACAACAAAGACAATATGCTCTTATGTCTACCATTTTTCTCACAAAATTATTGGTTATGTATCCAATGCCAATTGTTAGATTTTTCGTAAAGTTTTTTAAACCATGCTATTACTTATCTAACATACCGGCATTTGAGAATCATCTGAAATTGCATGGAGACAACATAAAATCATTTACAGGCAATCCTCCACTTTGCAATGGGATAGGTAAGCTTTGTTATTTTAAGTTTTTGTCCTTGATTTGACTTTTTAATTTTAATGGCTTCGCTGCTAAAACACTTTAATAAAATGTAACAGGGTTCAGTGCAGCAACAGCATTTTACAAACAGGAGCTCAATGCTGGATTTTTGTTTAACAAATCGGAGATCATCAGCAATCGGGTGGATATGGAGGAATGTATTTTAGAGTTTGAAAATCAAATCTGTGACCTCGCTAAAATGATAAATGGAAAATAGCTGCTTCAGTTTCTGCAGTTCTTTAAGGTTTTGATGAGTTTCCAAGAAATCAATAATTTTGACAGTTTATATCACAATTAATGTTGTACGCATTTCATATCTGCAATTAATTTTGTTCATAATGTTTTAAACCCTAAAAGCCACAAATTTTTATTTACTCCAACATTTGAGTTTGTGTAACCTGGTGTGCTAATTATTTATGTTTTTAATTAGTTTGCACGTGTGCAAAAAAATTCATCTTTATGATGTTTTTGGTGTTAATTCCATAAAAAATATTGAAATGCACCCATGAACGTGAAAAAAAGAATCATTATGTACTTTTTAAACTTGAAATTTCTCTGAAGATTGTAAAGGTGTAAAGGAAAAATTACTATCAGTTGTTGCATTAAATACACACAGTCAACCTATAATAAAGTTCAATGTTGAGAGTACGTATTAAAAGGTCTCAATAAACCTCCTAAGACGCGTGTTTGTTTACAAGAAAACCAACATGAATTAAAGGATTAGAATTGGATAATGACTCATTATTATTGAGGATGCCAATAAAACGTGTTCATAGATACAACCACTGGGAATAATTAACGGAAGATACTCATGTGACATGATTGTAAATCTTAATGATTTACATGTTATGTAAAACATTTTTCACGACCTTATTGGAAGGGCATAAAGTAAGGATGTTGATCTGAACTGTAGCAAAAAGTTAGTTTACGTTGCGCCACAGAGTTGGAAGCACAATTTAATCGAAAGTGTGAAGGGGTTAACTAACGCTAACCTACTATTCATTTCGTAAACAAAACAATTTGCATGGTTTTGCAAAATTCATTCTTTAGTGTCAATCAATAGGACGAGCAAGAAGTGCTCTGCATTAATAGCTGTAGAGATAGCATTCAAAAACAGGATGGAGTTTCATGTTGCAACTGCAATTATCATCATCGTTTCCTGCCCACTAGTTCTCACACAAACCTCTACAATACCTCCTATTTTTTCTGGTCCTCCACCGCAACCAAGAGAATGCACGCCATATCAGCCCCCGTTGTTTTCCGAGCCCAGTGACCCATTTGCATGTTTGCGAGAATCCGCCAAAAATGCAAATATCAGGGATCCAGATGTAGATAAAAGTATTGTAAGTACAGGGCATTTTCTATACCATTCTCTTATTTGGAATTAGCATGCATACAGCAGAGTTGGGTAGGACACAGTGGCCACTGAAAATAAATTAATAGATTTTGATATTTATACAGATTCAAATATCAATTGAGAATGGGTACTCAATAGAAAATTACACTGTAACCACCTCAGATGGCTATATTTTAACGACTTTTCGGATTCCTGGTGGACGTAAATCTCCAGCTAGAAGAGGGAAACCCACAGTTTTGCTTTTGCATGGATGGGGAACGTCATGCGAAAGTTGGATTATTTTACCGAATGATAAAAACCTCGGTAGGTCCTGAAACCATGGTGATTTTAGAGTTCTTGGTAAATTTATTAAAAAAAGTAAGCACATTGGAAACGAATGTCAGTTTATAATCTGAAAAGGAATAATAGAGGCACTTAAATATTGAAAAGTAAAACATCGTCCTCTATTTCTCACCACAACAAATACATTTTGCCTTTTAGGTTTCAAAGAACTTGCATGCAGTAGCAAAAAAATTTTTTTTGTATTTTTACTAACGTGTTTCTACAGAATTATTTCAATTTAGTAAATACTCCTGTGGTTTAAACGGCGAGCATTGAATCCTTAAATTTGGGTAACGTTATAATAAACGTCGTAATTTATACTATTGTTTGATTAGCATACATGCTAGCTGATGATGGGTGGGACGTATGGCTTGGTAATCACAGAGGTTCCAGTTATTCAATGCTTCACCGGACGTTAAACGCAAATGTTGATTTGGAGTACTGGAATTTTAGGTGTTGTATCCTATTTTTTTCGAAAGCAAGAAGTTGTTACTCAAATTTTAACATCTTTCTTTATTGCTTTTAAAATAATAATAGCCTCCATGAAATGGGCCTATTTGACTTTCCTGCCATTCTGGAGCAGATACTAAGTGTGTCCGGACACGAAAAGACTTTTGTAGTTGGACACTCACAAGGAGCTGCAGCGGTGTTGGCTGGAACGTCGGAAATTCCACATGTAAATGAGAAAATACATGCAGCTTATTTAATGGCTCCATCCGCTTTCGTGGGTAAGTTAACAGTTTTTTAAAGTTTTTGTCTGAATATGGGTATAGAAATTTTCTGTTTTTACATAGGAAGTGTCTATGAACCATCCTTGGAAGCTCTTTCAGAATTAGTCAACAGAGCTACACAGGTACAATAATAAAGGCCTTCTTATTTTTCTTGAAAATTTATTTTATTTACAGGCAATACAATGTGTTTTTTTTGCTTTTTGATGTGAAAAGGAACAAATATTCAGATTGATAAGAGGCCGCTTTGACCTGCGGCGTCCACAAGTTTTGTTTAAAGCTCTTGGAATCCGGAGATTTGATCTTTGTCAGCCGAGAGCTTTAAGATGTGGCCTGTGTGACTTGTACTCATTTGGTCCGTTTTATTTTAACCCTTCACAAGCAAATTACGTGAGCGATTGAAATATTATTCATTTAAAAATTACAATTTCACAATGTTTTTCCATTTGAAATTAATTATAGTTTTTATTGACTTACAGACTAATTTGCCGAGAATGATCTCCAAATTATTAGATGTTGGTACTTTTCGATCAGTAATTCATTTTAATCAAAATGCTCGCTCGTGCCAATTCCGATATTACGATCATGGACCTACTGAAAATATGAGACGATACAGAAGCCAAACACCTCCGAGCTACCAGTTGCATCAAATCCGAGCCCCCATATATTTATTTTGGGCTGAACATGATGCAATGATTCCTCCACCAGTAAGTGATAATCATTATGTTTTTCTTTTCCCAATTAAATTAAAACTCAAATAACCAATTTTTATTGATTCAAAATAGGATATACAAAGGCTAGCAGAAGCTATTTCACAGGAAGCACTACGTGCCGTAATACGGGTTGATTATGACAATTTTGAGCATTTGGATTTTCTTCTTGGACGAGATGCCAATGACTTGGTTTATAAACCATTAATTAACATGATGAACCAAGAACGAATTGGACTTTCTTTTGCCTGAATGAAAGTGTAAACTGACCAGAAGATATTAGAAGTGTGGTCTACATATGATTTTCTTAATAATAATCGGTAAATTAAAAAAAACACAAGATTATTTGCAGCGGGGGGACGTAGGGACTGTAGGGAGGGAGCCACTCAGAAGGTTTCGCCTGGCCTGTAGTTCTTTAAATGGGCGCTTGTTTACTCCAGGCTATATTTAGTGTCGGACTTTCCTGTATTATACTTTTCTTGAATGAATAATATTGGTTATAAAGAAACTTCTCTGGTTGTTTTGATTTATATTTTTAATGTTTCTTCGTATCATAACTGAAGGTCAACTTGTAAAACCATCCCCAACTACTACTGACACTGATCAATCCACAATATCCAGTTTAAAAGTAGTATTTATATGGAATTAATAATTATCATTCTGGTTGCAATATTTCTCATGACTCAAGCAACACAATTGCCTAATATTGAGAAATACGATTAGTTACCAGTCCAGTTTTATGTCAGGCTCACCATAACATAAATACGTTTTTTAGATTGGAGCTTATGCACGTGCAGATTAATGCAGCTTATCATGCAACATGCATCCTACAAGAAATTCCCTCGACTCTTTCCTGGTTTTTGCATTATGCAATAAATTCATTTCTCAATCTAGCAAATTGTAACCAGTAATTAAATTAGAATGGAGTTTACTTTTACTCCCTGTGGCAATTCCTAGCCATCATCATGAATCCATGAACTAACCATCTTGAAGAAAAGTTACGCGTTCTACATTAAGCTACATTCAACAGATGGAATTCCAATGCCACCAAATGGACAAGCAATAATAATTTTTTACAAAAATAGGCATAATTATAGAAACCTTCAATTCTAGTGGTCTTGCATCCTTTCACACATTTTCTTAGAGCAAAAACCGAGGATCGATAGGGGTTTCCAGAAGTATATTGACTAACTTATTATCATAAAATGAGGAAAAAACATGCGATATATAAATATAAATTACATTTCAATTCTAATCACTCTTTAGTTGCGTTAAATCTTCTGTTGAATTCACACTTGATCTGGGAGCTCGATTTTATTTTTAAGAAAAATAACTCACCGTTGCATCAACCATGACGGAAAATACTTTAAAGAGGGTCTGCTCAGGCTTCATATTTTTGTTAAAAGCAACTATTTCTTTTTTCGTTTTGTACACATTCCTTATTATTTTTTTCATTCCCTTAGTTTTTGTAATTCCATATCGTTCATTCGTCCCCTGGATTTTTGTGAATTATCAAAATACTAACAAATACAAATTGGTAAGTAGAAAGGGTGGTGTGTTTCCAGCTGCATGGAATTCTGCTGGAAATATTTCAAATATAACAAGTTTTTTATACGTTGACGGGCCCTGTGACGTTGTAAAATTATGGGAAAGAGTTAAACAAAATATTCTCCGACAAGACAAGAATGGCTATCGACCCTATGGAATGCTTTTGCATAATTTTTTTGAAAAATTTAAATTTCTTTGGTTGTACGACGAAAGTGCTACAATTTTTTCCAACCACCACATTCGAATCTTAACAGAATGCGAGGAATTCGGAACAGTACTAAAGGAATGCGTTTTTTTTAATTTGCTTCAAAAGCTGCTGATACCAAATTTCCTGAGTTTGAACCAAATGGGAAATTCTTATAGCTCCCATAGTTAAAATGAAAGATGGGAAAGTTTGTAGCGTAAATTAGCGTAATGTAGCGTAGCGTTTCATTTATGTAAAAACTATTTGACCTTATCATGGTCATAGGTGACGCTGGGGTTATCAAAACCTTTCAAAAATAGTATAACTGATCTAGTATTAACAGTACCTTCATTTTGATGTATCACAACCCATACCTTACTATTCAAAAACATTGACCTGACCTTTGACCCAGTAGTTATCATGAACCGATTTGACCCATCTTCGAACTTGACCTTACTTTTGACCTCATATAGTGATTACTGAAAACAGAATTCAAAAAAATCAAACCGTTTTTGAGTTATCGCACACACAGACAGACGGACGACAGCCTGAGTCTTTTCAATATATACCTAAAGGTACATAATAAACCCGACAGATCGAGATGTAATGATGTACCTTTAAAATTTCGCAATCCCCCCTCCCCTTCTGAGTGATCCCCACCTCTAGAATTTATTTTATTTTAATAAGGTCAAAGGTGACACTGGGGTTACCTAAAAATTTATTACAAAAAATATTTGACCTTATCATGGTCATAGGTCACTTAGCGGTTATCAAAAACTTTTAAAATAGTATCACTGATCTAGTCTCCCCATTACCTTCATTTTGATGTATCACAACCCATACCTTACTATTACAAAAAATACTTGACCTTATCATGGTCATAGGTCACGTTGGGGTTATCAAAAACTTTGAAAAATAGTATCACTGATTTAATCTCACCAGTACCTTCATTTTGATTTATCACAACCCACACCTTACTATTACAAAAAATACTTGACCTTATCATGGTCATAGGTCACGTTGGGGTTATCAAAAACTTTCAAAAATAGTATCACTGATTTAGTCTCACCAGTACCTTCATTTTGATGTATCACAACCTATACCTTACTATTCACAAACATTGACCTGACCCTTGACCCAGGAGTTCCCCTGAACCGATTTGACCCATCTTCGAACTTGACCTTACTTTTGACCCAATATAGTGATTGGTGAAAACAGATTTCAAAAAAGTCAAACCGTTTTTGAGTTATCGCACACACAGACAGACAGACGACACCCAGAGTCTTTTCAATATATACCTAAAGGTACATAATAAAGGTACATAATAAGCAATGAGTAAGTTTCGCAATTAAACTTGTCAATGTGAGTTGGCATGCTTATTCTCATCCGCAGCAGTTTTGCTAATGAACATTTTCTCTACTCCAGAGCAAGATTCAAAACAAAGAAAATTCTTTCCAGCCTTTTTTTCTCGTGGATGCCACTTCAGGAAATTTTTCATGTCAAGATTAAAAATATATCCCACAATAACTGATAACCTCATTGAAAAACAAGAGTTGAACCATTACCTTGGCTTTTTACACAACCAGTTTTCAGGTTCTGTATGACACGTAAAAATTGAGGAAACTGGTTACGATAAGCTTGATTAACAAGCAATTTTTTGCTTGTTTATAGGAAGGTCCAGTCGTTCCGTCAGTCCGTCGGTCCGTATGGGGGCACGATAACTCAAGAACGCTTTGACTGTTTTTAATTCTGTTTTCGCCTATCGATAGCTTAGGTAAAATGAGGAACAAGGTTCCATTTTGGGCCAAATCGGAGTTACCCCTGGAGGGGAATGTCATACCCCGTCCCTTTTTCAAGCGTAAGGTATATCGTGTAGCATATCATTCGAAAGCTAATCACGAGAGAAGATCAACGGTACAATGCACGCTTATCTCCGATGCTATCTTCAGGAATCTCATGATAACCTTTCCGTTTCGAGCGTCAGGTATACACATACCCGTATACCGTATGCATTTCAAGTAGGGAATCTCTTTCTATGCATTTCAATAGGGCGTCTCAGAAATATAAGGGAAGACCAACAGCCATGATATGCGAGCTTATCTTGGGTGTTATCTTAGAGGTCAAATGTCATAGTTTCCTTTTATAAACCCTAAATTGCTTGTTCGTTACACTCCTGTGTTACCAGGTTTATTTACATCTTCAAAAGGTACATGTCGCTTTATGCGCCTACCTTCTTTCTGTATTGTTAACAAGAAGATTACACCTTTTGAACAAACATCCATAATAAAACTCAAGCAGAATTGAGTGGATTTTGGATGAAGGAATTTCCCACATTCCCACAGGATTGTTGATGACTACTGACTAGAAAAAATGTGAAGGAAAACAGAATAATTTCTCAAAGTTTACTCATCTCGTAGACTATACTATATGCCTATATACAATGTGACAATTTCATTCAGTCAATGCTTCAGTCGTTCAGTCTTCTATTTTGTGGGATTGGATTCGTAGTTGAGCTTTTAACCTAAAATTTGCTTCAAGTTTTTTCGAATTTCTCTATCCATAAACAAACGACCATGGCGAAAAATCCATTTAACCTTGTGTTTAATAGCTTCATCTAGATATTTTTCTAAAGTCATCTTTTCTTTCCTTGTCGTGTATTTATCCCTGCTAATATTTTATCTCCCATTAATTTTTGTTTTACCTTACCGACTCATTCTTTCAATTATTTATGTCGTGTTTCACAAACACAAATACAAACTAATTAATAGTTGGGATGGCGTGTAAGCTGCATGGAATTCAACGCGAAACGTATCCACTATAACAATTTTCTTATTTGTTAAGAAGCTTGTGGCATGGTCTCCCTTCGGAAAAATGTGAAAGAAAATATTTTACGACGGATTAAGTTTGGTAATCAACAGAAAAGTATGGATTTTTGTTACCTACTGATAAAAACCAAACCATGGTTTTCAAAAATCACATTTAAGTTTTTCCAGGAGTTGACAATCCTCAAAAAGTTTATACAAAACTACATGATACAGAATGGCCAGAGTTTATACCAAAATAGGAGATTTTGGTAGCACCAAAAGTCAAGTTGAAAGGAAGTGATAAAATAAGCAGCATTTTTTCAAAAGTTCCATCATTTTTACGTGGATGGTATATCAATTGTTCAGTTTATGCGAAATTGTATTGCGGATCAACCTCCCCCATTGTTATTAATTGATCCTGTTAACCCCCCGATTCCACGTATTCCACTACTCTACAAAATTGTATTGGGTTTACGGAGCTTTGTATTTATTTTGGACATCAGCTTGTAAAAACCAAGCACAACGATTCAATTCAAAGGCTGAAGGAACTGAATAAATTCATACTGGGATTGCAACGTAGACAATATGCTCTGGAATCAACTATCATTCTTGTGAAACTTTTGATCTTATATCCCATGCCAGTTGTTCGATTTATGGTGAAATATTTCAAACCTTGCTATTATATATCTAACGTGCCTGAATACGCAGAGCTTATGAGACTTCGTGGAAATAATATAGAAGAAGCTATAGGAGTACCTCCACTTTGCAATGGCGTTGGTAAGTTTGTCTACCAGCACAAAAATAGTCATTTTTTTCATGTAGTATTTGATTTGCTTTATGCACCACTAACAATATCTAATTGAATTTTAGGGTTTAGTGTAACAGCTGGTTAGTACAAAGGAGGGCTCCGTATTGGATTTTTTATTAATAAATCTCCCATCATCAGCAACCGTGAAGAGATGGAGACATGGATTGAAGAGTTTGAAAATCAGATCAGTGCTCTTGGAATCGTAGAAACGAAAAGCCATCAAACATGACGATGAACTTATGATTAGTTGTCACGATTTTCCTTATAAATTCCTTCTTATTTTGTAACACATGGAATGGATGGTAATAAATATGTTCAAGATTTGCGATTCCCACCTCAGTGAAAAGGTATAAATTACAAAAGATAGGAAGGTCGACGTGCTCAGCTACTTGCACAATTTTAAAGTACATGCATGGAAATATTTAATGAAGTATTAATTATTTGTTACCTCCGGCATTGTAAAAGTCTAGATTTAGTAGATTTCCTTTTGATAAACACCACTGATTTACTATAATTTTCAACTTTACCTCATTATTCCAAGGCGCTGATTTATCAATTAATGATGTAATTTGATATTTTACCACGATAAAAAAAAGCAATAAATTCTTTGCCTCAATTAATTCACGCGCGTGTGTAGTTGATATACTAACAGCCATGCAACAGCATGGACGTAGAATTCAGGTTTTTAGACAATCGAACAAAATTCAATACGAAAGGAAAATCATTATCATTGCGCGAATTCCACCGACAGGTCTGTAAATGTCTCCTGAATTTTTGCAGAGCAGTAAACTATATATTCTTTTTGATTCACAGTTGAACATTCAACTGCAATTTACGGGATCTTAACTTTTTTAAATTAGGAATAGCCATTCAAAATCATGAAAGAACATTATCCTTTCCTCAGATTTTTTAACGGTTTTAATACCGTTTTAAAAACCACCATTTGCTTTATCGTGGCGTACACTCTCCTCTTTATTTTTTTCATTCCGCTAGTTTTTATAATACCGTTTCGTTTCATTCTTTCTATAATTTTTCGTGTGGTTTACAAAGGTAAATATGAGTTGGTTTATAGCACGGATTCAGTGTATGCCACTTGGAGTACATATAAAAACACTTCAAACTTAACGTCTTCCTTGTATATAAATGGGCCGTGTGACCTTGAAAATATTCGTGACAGAATAAGACAAAATATTCTCAGAGACGAAAATAATGGTATAAAACCTTATGGTAAACTTTTGACTACATTTCTTGAAAAGTTTACCTTTTTGTGTGTGAGTGATATCAGCAGAAAGGTTGACTTCAATCATCACATTCGACTTTGTCCAGGGATTGAAAATGTCAATAAAATTTATGAAGAAAACGAGTTGTTGGAATTAACTGCAGAACATGTGGATGCAGAATGGCCGGAAGGGAATCCAAAATGGGAAATTCTGCTTGTACCAAAAGTTAAAAGGGAAGACAATAAAAATGATGAAATCTGCAGCGTATTGTTTCTCAAGTTCCATCATTACTACGTGGATGGCATATCTTTTACCCAATTTATAAAGAGATGTATTGCCGATCAACCTGCACCTGAACTATCAATTGATCCAATAAACCCTCCAACTATTAAAGTTCCATTTATGTTCCAGATGTTAGTGGCATTGGAGAATTTCTTTACTGAGCCCTACACAATATATAAAACTTTTGGGAACACCACTGATCATTTTCTTTGCGATCAACAGTCAACAAACAAGATAATTGGAAGAACTAAAATGGATATTTCAAAACAAACAATGCAATCCATTCGCAAATTCTTTGGTTGTAGTACTGAAGCCGTTTTACATACTGCATTACTCGGATCTTTACAAAACATTGCGAGGATGAAAGGAATCGTAATTCCACCAGAAACTATTTCCGCCTCAGTTTGTGCAAGCCTTCCATATCCGGATGAATTCCCAAGAAATCTTGCATATTTTGGATACAATTTAGTCAAAACTGGACATAATGATCCCATTCAAAGATTGAATGAAATGAATAAATTTGTGCAGTCTGTTCAACGACGACAATCTGTTTTAAAATCAAGTCTAATTTTGACGAAAATTTTAGGATTGTATCCATTGTTCGTTGGCAAGTTTTTTGTGAAATTTTTTAAGCCGTCTTACTACATAACTAATGTGCCTCTATTTAAAGAACACATAACGATTTTTGGAAAGGATGTGGTCCAAATAATTGGCTATGCTCCCCTTTGCAATGGAATTGGTAAAAATCTACCTTTTACTTCACCAGTTATTTTTTTCTATTTAATTAAACCTTGATTGATTTTTTTTTCTCAATTTCATTTAGGATGTACCTTAGGGATATTGTTTTACGGAGGGAACTTTGGTGTTGGATTTTTGTCAAACAAGAGTGGCATCATCAGCAATCGTGCAGATATGAATCTATTGATTTCTGAGTATGAAAATGAAATCTTTAATCTATATAGCACAGCAAAGGGAAACTAACCATAAATTCACAAATGTGTGGATAATAGATTCTTTAAAAAATTATATTTAGTTGATTATTTTCATTATTACGATGCTTGTCTGTATTCTAAACATTTATAATGTATACAAAAGCTAAACAGGCGTTAAAATTATATATATGAATTATTTTTGAGTTAATGTCATTTGAGCAGAAAATACATCTAGATCTTTCTCTTTCAACTGAATCTGTGGTTGCTGCATTACATTTTGCAGTGTACAATGGATGAACATCTTTACTTTACAAAGTCATAATGTTCGTCAAGTTCGTCCATGGCACAAATAATAGATGCAATTATTTCTTTGTTTTACGAATGGAAAGTACATAAATCCATGGAAATGCATGAAATCGGTTTTGGAATAATGATAAATGATAATATATGATGTTGATGACGATTAAAATATTGTCTACCTAACGCAATGGTTCCAAAATAGGATACATAAATGTATTTTCAGGTGCATTTTTACTTCATTCATAGCAAGATGCTAGCGAAACCGATTGTCTTTGTAGTTCTCATAAATGGTCCAACTAAAACCCGATGGGTACGGATTAAACGGTTTTTGAGTGGGTTTAAATGGGGAATATTGATTTCGCACGAATTTATCATAGTAATCCATGAAGCAAGTTGTCAATATATGTCCAAGTCGTCAAATGCAAATCAATTTCAACATTATTAGATTTATTTATTAGGAAGCGCTTGTGATGATAGGAGATACTGAGTTGTATCAGGACAGAGTGGGATACTTGGTCTAGCGGTATGACAGGGGCGCGCTAAGCCTTTGAGACTGGGTTCGACTCCCGGTAGTATCAATCACTTTTGTCCTGATATAACATGGTGGCTGAGAGAGGAGAGAACCCTGACGAGCACTCGAAGCCTCAGAGCTGAGAGAGAAAAAAGGGGGAAGATGTAAGACCTAGATATGGCATGACTTCCTTCTATACGGAGAAGAAGCTTGAAGGGGAGATGTGATGATAGGAGATACTGAGTTGTATCAGGACAGAGTGGGATACTTGGTCTAGCGGTATGACAGGGGCGCGCTAAGCCTTTGAGACTGGGTTCGACTCCCGGTAGTATCAATCACTTTTGTCCTGATATAACAGCGCTCAGTTTTTTAATTTAATTCTGACTAATAATGAAATCAATATGTGCATAACATGTTCAGGATGTCACTTTACTCGTCTTCCTTGGCTTTTGGAGAAAAGGGTGAGTGAGCATCATACGAAAGTAAGAGAAGTTATGCATAGATTCGGCATTTGAAAGGACATCCGTGATTTATTACTAAAATTAAAACACATTTTACCCGTAAAACCATAACAAATATTAAGGAAGCTGGGCTCATTATAACCCACCTGCCGTCCCTGATTTGAGTTAACATGCATTATCACACACACAGCTTCAGTGCAACCAAAACTAATTTTTCTCATGTTGTTGACCTGTGAACTAATTAGTCAGCACACTGTGAGCACACTGAAAATTTCCCAACAAAATCTTAATTGCAACCAGCTTTATCCAGAAAAACATGTTTTAGCCATCAGAACTGGATAGAAAACGAAAAATATTCCCACCTAAGTTTTCCTTTCCCAAAAGCCGCCGGTTTGGCTACCTCAACAATATATATATTGAATGCCTCATTAGGACGTTGCACCCTTATTTCAGAAGTGAAGCAATTATAAAGTCTTGCAACATCAATAGACAGAACTTGAAAAATGCATGCTTAAGTATACATATATATGGAAGTACGGATTAAACAACTACTTTGCATATTTGCTATACCACTTTGCAACAAGCTATTTATATTCATAGTATATGTTAATAATATTTCATCGTATTCTAAATTTTAAGAAGGTATCAAATCTTAACTATCTCAAACAGGTTCGAAACTGAAACTCAACCAGCATCGACTTAAGATTTTGGACAACGATTAATAGCAAGTGGGTCGTTTTAACAAAGGAAAGCAGTTTCTCACTGAATGATTTAATTATATATTTCGATTGAATACTTTCCAAACCTCAGTCTATCATTCTGTATCGTTGTGAGTTCATCTTGAAATTGAAACCTTCTGTATACTATAATTTCTTAATAAAAATAAAATAATTTAAAAAATATAAATCTTATTTTGCAAAATAAATAATTACGATGAAAAATCACTTTGTTGGTCTACTAAATGGGGTCATCGTTTGGACAAAAGTCGTCATCTCATTTTTTGTGTTATTCCAAGCTCTACTACTATTTTATATTCCATTAATTTTTGTACTCCCATTCCGTCTCATTCTTTCAATAATTTTGAAGATTTTTTACAAAAATAAATACAAATTGGTTAGCAGTTATAACGGAATTTACGCAGCCTGGAATTCGACAGGAAATCTCCCTAATATAACGACCTTTCTACTCATAGATGGACCATGCGACGTTGAAAAGCTTCAGGAAAGAGTGAAAGAAAATATTTTAAAAGCAGACAAGTTCGGTCACCAACCATATGATAAACTATTAAAAGTTTACACAGAAAAATTTAAGTTTCTTTGTTCAACAAGTGATGAAAGTACAGCAATTGATTTTACACATCACATTAGAATTTTACCAGGGCAGGAAAATTCCTTGAAAGTTTTAAGTGAGCCCGAGTTATTTGAAATTTGTGCAAAAGAAATTGATAGTGAATGGTCAGAGTTGAAACCACGATGGGAGATTTTGGTGGCACCCAAAGTAAAAAAGGAAGAAAGCGATAAAATATGTAGCGTATTGTTCCTCAAATTTCATCATATCTACATGGATGGCATATCTGTTGTTCAGTTCATTCGGAACTGTATTGCGGATCAACCTTCATCTGTGTTATCAATTGATCCTGTGAATCCTCCAATTCCAAAGATTCCACTGACATACAAGATTATTATTGATTTTCGGAGCTTTATTGTAGAACCATATAATATACTTAAAAACTTTAGCAACACGACTGATCCATTTCTGAGTAAAGAGGAAATATCAGGCAAATTATATGGAAGAACTAAAATGGGAATTTCACAGGAAACTATAAGACATATTCGCAAGTACTTTCATTGCAGTACACAGGCAGTTTTACACGCCGCATTTCTCGGAGCTTTAGAAAAAATGGCAAAGGTGAAAGGAATCCAGATCCCATCAGAAATAATTGCTGCTGTAGTTTCCGCAGTTCTCCCTTATCCTGATGAACTTCCAAGAAATCGGGCATATTTTGCACATCAACTTGTAAAAACCAAGAACAATAATGATTCTATTCAAAGGTTGAGGGAAATTAATAAGTTTATGATGGGATTACAGCGTCGAAAATATGCCCTCGAGTCAACCATCATGCTATCAAAGCTTTTGGTTTTGTATCCATTGCCAATTATGAGATTTATTGTGAAATATTTCAAGCCATGCTACTATATTTCTAACATTCCTGGTTATGCAGAACACCTGAGACTACAAGGAAAATATATTACGGAAGTTTTTGGTGTTCCTCCGCTATGCAACGGTATTGGTAAGTTTTTAGATTTTTCTAAAACTTTTGTATTGGTAATTTTTTAAATAAAAATTACGTACTATTCTAACTTTCTTTTAATGAAAACAGGGTTTTGTGCAGCAGCTGGATTTTACGAAAAAACTCTCCTTATTGGATTTTTGGTTAATAAATCAGCGATCATAAGAGATCGCAGGGATATGGAAGCATGGATTTTTGAGTTTGAGAAGCAAATCTGTGACCTTAGGAATATGGCGCGTTTAAAACATAATCATAAATTATCTACAGATAATTTATGATTATGTTAAATGCTATAGGATGGCTTTTACTTCATAGGATGATTTAATATTTGATTAATTTAATTTCATTGAAGCACGTAATTTCAGCAAATATAATTTATAATTTTAGTATGGAAAGGTTACGAAATTATTTAGCTACATGACTAAGTGATGCCTATATAAGCATGTGAATTTCGTATTCAACTAGGAAGTCATACATATCCTTTACAAAACGTGTAAGACACATTTATGAATTCTTCACGAATTCTGAAGGAATAATTACTACATGATTTAATTTACTTATTCACAATCATTTCACACATTTACTTTATTACTCATTTGTCCCGTATTTCGAAACGTAATTACTGACGTATTCGTTTCAATTAAGAGTTTTGATAATCTTTTAGCGTGAGAAACAATGTCATGATGTAAGCTTAACTCCCCACGTACGTGGGCTCATCATTCATCAAGTGGAATTAATTTTTTTGAAATCAACACCAGAAATTCTTGGTTCATTGGAATGAAATTTGTAATGAAAGACGTATAATACAAGCATTGATTTGGATCTGAAACTAATTTGGATTTTCCAGTTACCTCATTATTACTTGTACATTGCACAATTACTAATGAAATTCAAGAATTATTAAAAAGCTTCTGTTTTCTCTGAAAAGCATTTAATACCTAAAAAATTTATTTGATTGGTTCGCTTGTTCATTGCATTTACATAAAAACGACTATTCAGCATCGTTGGGTTTGAAATTGGTTATTAAAATTTTGATTCTACATAAAACTCTTAAACTTCTAAGCATTATGGTGAAAAGTAATTTGCCGACGCTGCTTGATAGGTTCTTAGTATTTTTAAAATTGTTTGTTTGCTTTTTCGTGGCCTGCAATTTTAAATTATATTTGTATTCCACTACTTTATATGCCATACCGCCTCATTATATCTTTAATTTTTTAAGGGTTTACAAAGGAAAATATCAATTGATTCATAGTTCTGATTCTGTGCATGTCTCACTTAGAAAAGTTTAGAAATGTTTCGAATATAACGATGTTGATGGCCCTTGTGACATTGAAAAATTCAGGGAAAGATTGAAAGAAAAAATTCTACGACGTGAATCAATGCAAGTTCATGAGAAGATTTAAGCAGTCAAATTATTTTCTTTTGAAAATTTGAATGTGAAACGCTCGATTTTTGACTTGACTTGCTCTGTTTTCTTGGTTGACTCTTAAGCTCACGTTTGAAACACGTTTACCTCGAATCTTATTTCTATCGTATCCCATTATAAATCCATGATATTTTTTATAATTCAAATAAATTTCTTGTTGGCAAGGTTTATCTCCATCACCTTAAAACTAATAACCTACTAACTCACTGCATGTGTACAACATTCAAATAATACTGCATCAAATTGAAGCATCCGTGCTAACTCGAGTACAAAACGAAATTTTCCTCAAAATTGAATGCTGTTCTCATCGTAAATAACGTACCCCCAAGCGCAACCCAGCAAATTGAGGGTTTTAATTGCAATTCATGTACATATAAGATTCCGCCATCTGTAATTTCAATCTTACAATAAGATTTGTTCCCTAAAACCTTATTTGTGAGATCAGAACTGTAGATAATTATAATAATGGGAAAGACTTGATTTATATAAAAAGTTCAAGCGCTCATGCACTGTGTTTTAAAACACACGGCTAAAATTTCATAGTTTTCATGACTTTTTTTGAAAATTGAGTTGGATTACTGCACCGGAATTGTATACTATGGAGGAACCTTTTGTGTATCATTATTAGCTAACAAATCCCCCATTATAAGCAATCAAGGAGATATGGAGACATGGATTTCAAAGCTTGAAAAGGAAATCCGTTTCCTAACAAAAGAAATCAGTGGGAAATAGTACTTTTTAGGTAACTTAAGTTTTATAACCAAATTGGTTTATAAAATTTGTGATGAATATTTTTAATTAAAAATTTGGGCTAATAAAAATTTGACGATAAGAGAAGCACTTTTTGCATATTAATTTTACCGTACCACAATGAAATCATCAAGCCTGAAACTACACAACTCGCTCACGCTCATGGCTCATTCAACAAATATGTGATGATATTCTATCTATAAGTATAACATAACCAGATAATAATTACACGATTTCAACCCCTTGAGTTTTATTGCAAACAAAGCGATTATGATTCTGACAAGGAACTAAATGCTGTAGTATTAACATTAATTAAGAGTTTTTACCAACTAATAAGGTACAATCGAGGAGGGTGGTCGTTTTGCACTTGCATACTAAACATCAATAATTATAAGAAATGCAACTGCATCATTTGCATTCCTTTTATTTATCCCATGATCTACACGATTCATATTGATGATATTAATTGCCCAAAAGCAAAGCGGAAGGTCAATGCTGTTTGATGGGAGTAATTTTTCTCAACACTATGCCAATTAAAGGCCTTCACAAACGGAGTTCAGTTGAAGTAAGCTCAGGTAAATGCAAACACCTGTCACGTTATTATTATAATAAAAGGTGTTAATAGACCCCGTGAGAATCTATACGTTGAAAAACTCATATTGCATCACTACTCTCAACTCAGCTCTAATTAAAGGCGTACTAAAAGCGTGTTCGTGTTCACAACCTTGTCAAAAATCCATTGCGTAAAATCTCTGCTAATTATAGGAAGTAAATATATATATTTTACGCGTTGTATCCCACTTTTATATTTCAGTTGCTTTAGAACTGTCTAACTGTACACAAAAAAACTAGTTTTGAGTACTATATTTAGACTTAACGTAAATATTAAAAAATTTTAATATTGGAGTAAAGTTTGAGTCATGCAAAGAATCTGAGCTCTGTTAAACGTTGTGTTTTTGATTCCCTTATTCATAAAAAATATGAAGTTTATTGCGGCAACTGGAATACTTGTGACGTGTCAGGTAGTTTTTGCTCAGAGATTTACAAATTTTCGACTCAGGCAACCTCCAAGAGTATGTCCGCCATATCAACCCGTGGCTTTCAACGACACCACTGACCCATTTGCGTGTGTGCGTGAGCTGGCGGCGAATTCAAATGTGAAGGATCCTGATGCTGATAAAAGCATTGTAGGAATGTATTTGATTTAAAGTATTTTTAAAGAGACACATAAATTCTGAAGTTAGACTATGGTTGTATATAGTTTCAAATCTCAATCGAAAATGGTTATTCAATTGAATCTCACAACGTGACCACCTCTGATGGATATATTTTAACAACGTTTCGGATTCCTGGTGGGCGTAAATCTCCAGTTACAAGTGGGAAACCTGCAGTTCTCCTTCTGCACGGATGGGGAAACTCGGGGGAAACTTGGATCGCTTTGCCTAACGATCAAAACTTGGGTATTTTTTTAAAAGCAAATACACGTCTTGAAGTTTTCGTAATTTGGAAATGTTATTAGTTCTTGTTTTTTTCCATGAGCAGCATACATGCTTGCTGATGCTGGGTATGATGTATGGCTCGGAAATAATCGAGGCTCCTCCTTTTCAACTGCACACGAGAGATTAAATCCAAATACAGATTTGAATTATTGGGAATTTAGGTTCATACATTTTCGCATTGAAATTTTTTACCATCTACAAAATTCATCCTCAAATCTAAAGAAATATTTTTTTTCGTAAATAGTTTGCAAGAAATGGGATTTTTTGACTTTCCCGCCCTTGTGGATCAAATTCGAAGGATTTCCGGAAACGAAAGAATTTTTATCATAGGTCATTCTCAAGGCGCAGCATCCTTTCTGGTTGCAGCATCAGAAATTCCAAGTGTCAATGAGAAAATACATGCGGCTTATTTGATGGCACCAGCTGCATACTTAGGTATTATAATTATTAAATTAATGGACCACTTATTTCAATAATCTCAGCAGGTTTTAATCATGACATAACATATATTTAGGAGGCACATATGAACCATTTCTGACTACTATATTTGCTCCCATTTTTAATACCCCTCTTGAGGTAAACCAATTTATAACCGATGTTGTGCGTTTATTGACTCACTTTTGTGATAAAAATGTAAAGAATTTTATCCTTGTATTATCAAAAATAGGATCTACTATTCAGAATAACAAGAGGACGAATTCAGCTTCGAGCTCCTCAAATTTTATCCTCAGTCCTTGGAATTGGAAGATATGACCTTTGCCAACCAAAAGCTTTAAGATGCGGCCTTTGTGATTTTTCTAGGTTTGGGCCGTACTACTTTAACCCGGCCCAAATGAATTATGTATGAAAAATTAAATTTATTTGCCTTTTAAAAATTTACTTCGTCTGTCTAACTAATTATTCACTGGTTTCTAGACAAACATACCTAGAATGCTCTCAAAATTGTTAGATGTGGGAACACTGAGGTCAGTAACTCATTTTGGCCAAAATACACGCTCATGTACTTTCCGATATTACGATCATGGCTCATCAAGAGAAAATTTGAGAACATACGGATCTGCTACTCCCCCGCTCTTCAAGCTTAACCAAATTAGAGTTCCAACTTATTTACTGTGGGGGGAGCAGGATGCTATGGTAACGCCTTCTGTAAGATCAGGATTGACAAAAAAATGTGATAAAATTGAAATCCAGTTTTTTACATGGCCTATAATACAAATGTATTGATGATTACACATAGGATATACAAAGACTTGCAAATAACATGCCAGCAGCAGCTCTTCGTGGCGTAATACGAATAAATGAGGATTCCTTTGAGCACCAAGATTTTTTAATTGGGAAGGATGCCAACACATTAGTAAATAAACCGTTGGTCGACATGATGGACCAATTTTGGAATAGAGTTCGGTTCACAGTAGCCAAATAATAACAGATATATAATAACCAACCACAGCAGTATTTAATTTATTGATATAATTTTAAACAGTTTACAATTACATGATTTATTGAAAATTTAAATGTCAATTTCTAACAATTTTTAATCCAATAGTGTACAGAATTCATTTATTTATGTGTGGCATATATTTTTTTAATGAATTTGTATCAATGGCACAAATAATTTTTACGTGATGTTGCTTGCTGATTCAATCCATAATTCGGTAGAGTGACTTTTGTATTCAATACAACACACCATCTGTCTATCAATCGTTTGATGACTATTAAAAATTGTGAATAACAACACATAAATTCTAAGAACATGTTACTCAGGCACAATCTCCCCAAAAAAGTTCGAATTTGAGAAAAGTGAAGTCGTTGTACCTCAAAGTCACTTTACAATACACTCGTCAAATACGTGGATACATTGTTTAATTTTATTGTATAGGTGTTTAAATTGCCGTATAAATCGTAATATAATATAAAAAGCATTGAATCCAAAGACCCAAAATAGAAATACATTTTTAATCCATGATCATTCAGACAGGCAGACGCAGTGCGGTGAATATATGGAACCAAATTTGATATTGTCAAGGGCAATTTTCTGGATGTCATTGAAATTTGATGAAGAGAATTTTGCAAGATGAAAAGTATGAAGTCAGCTCAACTCTCTTTCCGAAGAAATTAAACGCTCCGCTTGGAGCCGCATATTTTTCTAGTTTTCTTTGCACTGAATTGGTAACTAAAAGGCAGTTGAATTTCATCACCGCATTTACTAAAACAGTCTTATATAAATACAAATATTATTTTTCTGGAAAACTATATTCACAGATTTATGTACACCATCCTTTCACATATATACATATATACGACTCTTAAAATTCTTTGATTGGATTGGAATCTTGAGATCACTTTATGACACGGATATTTTGAAGCTCTCCAAGTTGTTTTCTATCCGTGATAGTGGCCGTGTCCCATTTGATTAGGATGGTGAAATCCATTATTGGCACCCATGTTATAGTTATAGTGGTTATTATAACCATAATCCATTCGTCTCCCAGCATGACTTGGGTAGCCATATCCATATCCACCACCGTTTTGGTTGTAACCATAACCAGTCTGTACATTATTATAGTAGCCATATTGGGGCGATCTGTTCACTCGACCTTGGATGATTTGTCGGGCTGTGCGTAGATAATTGGCTTCATCTAAAGAATTCATAAAAAATTAAAATTTATTAGAAAAATTCCACTTTTCATTCT
Source organism: Orchesella flavescens (assembly GCA_964034955.1). Classification (NCBI taxonomy): domain Eukaryota; kingdom Metazoa; phylum Arthropoda; class Collembola; order Entomobryomorpha; family Orchesellidae; genus Orchesella; species Orchesella flavescens. The sequence continues at coordinate 25,498,059 of OZ035957.1, forward strand.
AAATTACAACTAAACAATTTTAAATCTTCAAAATTAAAAGTACAAAGTGGGATATATTTATAAAACGTACCTTCAATAGATGCAGGAAATGCAGAGACAGTTGCGAGAACGCAAACTGCTGCAAATACAAACACAAAAACTTGGTTCATGATGAAGTTATTAATTTTTCCAACTGGAAGATTCCTTTTAAATATTTGGATATTGTGAAGGATGATTATTGTTTGGAATTACTGTTGAGTTCTAAAAACTTTGTGTTGTTCTCAGTTGATGTCTTTGGATTGAATGATGAAGAAGTTATAATGGGCAGCTTTTATATACTGAAAATGAAATGAGAATGACGTACAATGATGTTTATGATGTTGATGTTTATGTCTGCTCACCAAACCAGGTTTTAGACCTGAAGAAGAAAAAGTTGAAGTTGAATGACGTCTGTTTCTAACAATGAATGAGAAGTGGACAGGAAAGAGTCTAGATTACAAGTCCTCATACGTAAGCAAAGCTTCCTTTCGTCTCATCATCATCATCACTTCATCACACGTTGGAAGATAAGCCGGCTAAGGATTCTTAATCTGATCTTATCCACGCGTTGGATAGAAGGAGAAACTACGTAAGTAATTTTATAGCTTGAAACCAGTTTGCTTCTCACGCTTGGGTGACTGACTGAGCTCAGCTCAGAAATAGTATTGTTTTGTGTGTTTCTATATACTTAACATTCTTTCAGCAATGGAATGAGGTTCATAAACTCTTGTCGTCACAGGATGCTTTGATCTTGTGATTGTGAAGGAAATGAGTATGACGTACGTACACTGTAGACAACTTCTTAGCTATCATTTTTACCTTAAATTATTACGTATTACAATGTAAATCCATATTGGTAAGCAGGTAAAAGCTAAAAAGCAAACAACATGTTTTGTAGACGAGTGCAATGATGATGCTGTGCTGGTTGGTAAGCAAACCTGGAGGGGAATATAACTATACTTAGCATGAACTTTCCAAGGCTGAGCCGGATAAATATGTAGCAAATATAGAACATATTGTTATGCACGGGTCGTTCAGAATCGTAGTATAAGCTGACACTATTAAGCTTTTTTATGAATCAAAATACTCAGTGATCTTTGCAAGGCCATGTCCTACATGTTTTACAACTCCCTTTGAAATTTAATTTGGACATCTTATAATGCACTAGCAGCTCAAATGAAAAATAATTTTCGTATGATTGATAATTTTAGTTTTAGTTTGTCAAGTAAACTCGATTTATTGATACGTTAAAATACAAATTCCGAAAAGAATTCAATAAATACAAAAATAGTTTATAATATAAATACTCCGCTGAGATCACCAAAACGCCTTCATTATTATAATTATCAATTATGGCAGTAGGCCTTTTTCTTGTAGATAGTTAGCCACGGTAGTCTTTCTTCATTTCTCCTGCTCATCCAAATTATGGTGGTTATGATGATGATTAATATCGCAAATTGCTTGCAATATTAAAATGTTCATAGGCAACTCTGCGCCCACCATGATTATTTCCGTAGTAGCTTCCCGATGAATGGCTTGGAAATCTGGAGGCGATAGCAGCAGGATTTGATTTATAAAATCCATGTTGAGGCGTTCTAGCTACGCGTCCTTGGATAATCTGTCGTGCAGTGTGATAGTAAGCTGCTTCATCTAAAAAACAAAGAAAATGGATTATTGATTAGTAACTTTGCAAATTGGACTTTAAAACGAAATCAATTTTTTGTGAAACACGTTGAAAGATTTCAGGGTTTGAAATATACCTTCAATTGATGCGGCTGGAAAGGCGGAGACCGATGCAAAAATGCATACTGCTACGAATACAATCACAAAAACTTGCTTCATGGTAAAACTGGTGAAAGATAAATTCTCAAAAATTTAATGGAGAAAATTTGTAAAAATCTTTTTATGCTCGACGAAAATTGGAGACAATATTGATCAGAACAGGAGTGTTTAAAAACACGTGTGTTTCAGTTGATAATGTCTGTTAAGGAATGAGTGTGAATGAATCCTAGCCCTCAAGTTTTATACACATAAAAAACGGAAGAGGTAGGTACCTTCATCCTCACAGGCAATGTTGATGTTTACGTCGTCGTTGTTCTGGTTGTTTCTGTTGATATAATTTACAATTCATAAGTTTACAAAATGACGTATATACATATTATTATACATAATTAAAGGCTGATGACGTCTGTCCTGTCGCATTTATGCTTCAAAACAAATGAGTTGCGGAAAAGATGTGCTAATTTAACTGGATTTTATTTCTGTGCGTCATTCGTAATCGCAATCAACACTTGCTTTGTTTAAAATTATAAAACGAACTCATGCACCTCTTTGCCCTCACATTTCTGCACTGTATCGTGGTTGAGAATATGGTGCTATAAATACATACCTATAAGAACCAGTTCAGTTCTCACGCTTGGCTGACCTAACGACGAGTCAAGATGATGATGATGCTGTGGCGAAAATACAAGAAATGGCAAGTAGTATCATGAAGATTCCTTGATTAGGAAGGAAATGACGTGCATGTCTGATAAAATATGCCGTTAATTTTCTCTTAAGCCAGGCTTCAGACGTAATAATTATTGTAAATCAAACATACACAACCCCTTTTTTATTTCAAGAAAGGCGTCCAAAAGCCACTGCCAATTCTTTTCTTTTCATACTCACATTCTGGTGTTAAACTGACTGCTGTTTACTCTACTCCCGTCTAACCACAATATTACATTTTTCTTTTCAAGTCCAACCAGCGATTCCGTATTCCAAGAATGCCTAATGTACACTCCAATTTCAACTCGTTTTCAACAAAAGCACCTGAAGTTTCCCAATTTTTTATTTCTAAAAACTAGGAAGATGAATGGATGTATGTAACTACTTGTAAATTTAATTTTAAATTGTTGTAACGAGTACAGAACAATTGGTATAAAAACAAATATTTATAAATTCCTATCTCTAATAGAAAGGCTGAAATCATAACTATTTGACGTTGAGTCACATCATCATGGTATTCATGTATTGTTGTAGCATCTCGTGGTACTGCAACACTCCACGTGTTTCTTTTTTCACAATAAGGCCATACAGAGGGCCCTTCCAATCACGTAACATACAAAGGGATAGAAGTGAAGAGTTGAAGATGAGTCAAAAAGTTGGATTATTCTAAAGCATTGCTGATTCATGACACGATACGATGATCAATGAAAATGTTTGTATGCAATTTGCAGAGGCGAAGCCAAGCCAAAAAAGTTGAACAAATGAAAATGTTTCACATACCCATTGAGTAAATGTTCAACCGGGGAACTTGAAAATCTTGTTTTTCTTGCATATTATGCTAGAGATGTATTTGCTATTTGTCCCAGTGTTAAAGTGACAGAGAAAATACATCAACAATGAAAAGGAAATCTATTATTGGGTCATTGGGAGCAATTGATAATCATCATCAATTTGTTGATAAGAGCTGAGTTGTGCCAGCCTCAATTCTACTGCTGACTTTGGAGATTGGAAAGGTATATGTTCAATGTTTGCATGATAATTAAATATCTACTTTTAATTATACAAATAATGGTTGATGTTGAATAGTAAATATCTAATGTTGAATGTGCTTGTTTTTAGCTTAGACTGAATTGAAATGGAGTCGCCACTGCATTCAGCTTCCACGCCAATCAAAACCGAACCGAAAGAGGAGGATGATTATTCAGAGAGTGAGCAAAATGAGGAAGAGGGTTATGGTGCTGATCCAAATTGGAGCGACAGTGTTAAAAAAGAAATGATTGACGACAGTGATTCTTCGGAACATTCCATTGAATTTTGCCTTATCCGTGAGGCCAGAGCGTATTATTATGACGCCAAAGGGAGGAAACGCTTCCACTACTCCGAAGCTGACCTTGAAAAAAGGCGAATTAAAAGAAAGGAAAAGACTCCAGCCGAGAGAGAGGAAGAGAGACGAAAAAATCGGGAACGGGCCAAAAAGAGAAGAATGGCCAACAGGGGCAAATCAACTCCGGCAGAACTTGAAAGAAAAAAAATCAAGAGGATGCAAATGTCTCCAGCCGAGTTGGAGGAAGAAAGAAGAAAAAACAGGGAGAGGAAAAAGAGGCAAAGGGAAATCAAAAGAGCTCAAATGACTCCAGATGTCACAACGAAGACTGACGTAGATTCTGAGGGTTTGAAAGCCAAAACCAATCAGTCTGCCAAAGTAGCCAAAGGTCCTGATGGTCGAGCACAATGGACACCAGAGCAAAGAGAAGAGCACAAAGCTGAGCAGTACATGAGGAGGCAAGCATATAAGGCAAGGATGACAAAAGAAGATTTAGAAAGGCAAAGGGAGAAAAGGAGGGAAGCGAGGGCAAAAGCCAAGGAATCCAAAACAGAGGAGGAAATTCTGGCTAGTAGAGAAGGACAAAGAATCAGAAGCAGAAATTTAACCGGAGAGCAAAGACAAAAATTTTTAGAACAAAAGAAAGAATATCAAAGGCGGAGACTTGAGAGGTTGAAGCAAGAAGACCCAGAAAAATTGGAAGAAATAAGGATCAAGAACGCTGAACAAATTGCTAGGCGCAGAGCGCTAGCGAAAGGGTTGCCTCCTCCACCTCCAAGGATAAACGGGAAGAATGTTTCGAAACCAGAGATTGATAAGGAGCAAAATCGAGTACGCAAGTTTCTTAACCAACGTGCTTCGTGTAGGAGATCTCACTTGAGGAAGAAATTAACTATTCATACCTTGCTTGAGAATGGAGTATCCATGGAGGAGGTAATAATGCGGCATGGGATTTATTGGGTTGTATCAATTATTCAGCCAAATCTGTATAACAAATAATTTTTTTAATTCGTATTTTTTTGTTATAATTTTCACAATCAGATACAAAGTCAAATATAAACCCCCGAACTCAGGATGCAGCGCTTATTGAAAGTTCATAAAAGACAAAAAAGGTATCAACTTCGAAAGAGTTTGAGGGAAGCTGGCTGTTCTCCTGAAGAGGTAAGCTATTTTTTAATCTTTAGCCCATTTCCCATCAAGGAGGTCTGTGGTAACTTAATTGTTTTCACAAATAAATTACAGATGCAAGCAAAACTTGACGAGTTTGAGGCAACGTATAAACCCATTCCTCTAAAAATTCGACCTTACAAACCCCGTCCATCGAAAATGAAGCCTTTGGATCTTGCCGAGTTAGAGAAGCTCGAAGCTGCAATTAAACGTAGAAGAAAAAAAACGAAAGTATCCCTACCAGAAACCACGGGTCCACTACCAATTACGGACTCTGAATGGGCTGACCCTTCCAAATACGGGATTCCCATTGTAAACATTTTGAGCACAGTCTCGACCATTGCAAGTTCAGTTGTACATGAGCCGTCTTCTTTCCCTTTACCACCACCCGCAAAACCATCATCATCATCCACAATTCAGCAACCTCAAATATCTCCAGATTCTCAACATCATCAATTCGACTACCAAAATAAAAACTCGTCTTTTTATCCTTATCAACAACAGCAACAACAAACGTCTCAGACACCTGAGCCATCTCAGGATCACCATAAGCAAGAATATTCACACCAAGAATATCAGTCAGATGACCTTCATGAGTGTGGGAGCTCCCTTAATGACGACGTATCCCATCAGGATCAGCACTCCTCTGATAATGATAATTATGAACCCGTCCCTTCTCCACCTACACCTCCACCTCAACCTAAACCCGCCCCTATAAAAAAACAGCGGAGAGCCAAGAAAAAGACGAAGGAAGGAAAAGTAACTAGAAAGAAATCAGAAAAGAAGTCAGAAAAGAAGCCTCAGCAGAGCAAAACATCAAGTAAAAACGCCACCCACGTATGCGACACCTGCGGTTTATCCTTCACATTGAAATATCTCCGCTACCACAAGCTTTATAAGCATAACCCCGACTTTGTCGATGGTGTCTGCGTCCCTTGTAAAATGAGAATTACTTCCGAACGTGCCTATCAAAAGCACTACACTAAATTTCACAAGCAGCCTGATGAACGAGACCCACTTAGAAATTTTATTTGTGATGTGTGTGGTTCAAAATTTATTAGTCATAATAACATGCAGCAGCACAAGCACTATGTTCACGGTACAGGTGCCCTCAATGAAAGCCGTTCTATTTGCGCTTACTGTGGAAAGAGTTTCAAGAAGAAACAGGCTATGTATAAACACATCAGGGATTCCCATCCGGATATGGGTTACTTAAGTTGTGTACGGTGTGACAAAACGTATAAGAATTCGGATGAGTATAGGGAGCACATTAGGGTGGATCATCCAGAAAATTTTTTTCCCTGTGAAGATTGCGGAAAATTAAAGTATAGTGGAAGAGGATTGCTTGCCCACTACCGTCAGTGCTTCAAGAGAGAAAAGGTCGGGATGGGGATGAAGAATGGTAGATTAGGAGCACAAGCGAAGGAAATGGGGATCGTTCCGTTGCAAAAGATAATATTGACTTGTGAAATTTGCGGAGAGGGTTCGAGCCTCCCCTCCCTTTCAAGGCATTATAAAGAAGTTCATGGGATAAAAGAAGAGGAGTTCAAATGCGATCATTGTGAGAAACATTTTAATACGAGGGTATTTTATATTACTCATTTGGAAGAATTTCACGGTGTCAGTGTGGATAGTGATGAGTTCATGCAAAGGATCAGTAAGTATAATGTGAGTGATAGGGAGAGCGTGGTGATTCAAACAATAGAGAAAGTTAAGGGACGACCAATACGAAAGAAGAAAATTAAAGATGCCGCTGAGGTTGATGATGATGATGAGGATGAGGGGGAGACAAGTGAAGATTCTAGTTGGAGCTGCTACGAAAAAGAGACTGAGGCTGAAAATCCAAAGGTGCCAAAGTGTAAAAGCAAACGACCAAGCAAAAGAAATTTACAGCTAGACGATGATGATGATGATGATGAGGAAGACGAAGTGAAGTTTCGTGTTAACATTCAGCCAGTGTCATCCAGAGTAGTTCGTCCAAGAAGGATCAAACGAGGTGCTTGTGACTTTCCAAATATTGAAAGGGATAAAAGACTTGTTATATCTGTGAAGCGATTGACTGAGCAAGAAATAATGTCGAAATGTACTAAACATGCTAATATTAAGCAAGAAATTGTGGAGGAGGAGGATGATCTGATGTCTTAACGTAAGGTGATTATAGTTAACGTTTGTCATAGGAAAAAAATTAATGTAAGACTGATCTAAATTTCGAGATAAAATGTTGGTTTTTCATCGTCTTTATGAACGAATTACTGTTTTTATCAATAAAGACGAAAGAAGTTTTAGTACAAAACTAAAGTTGAATGTTTGTGTAGAACGAAAACTTTATTCTTATTTAATTAATAAGCTGCACCATCATATAAATGCTATTCCTGAAATGAGTTCCATATCAGTCTAATTGGCACGGATACGCAAAACACAAAAGTGGGTCAGGAGGTCAGTAGGCTGTCTTGTTACCACATAACATACATCTGATTCAAATTCATATTGTCAGTGTTGGCATAATCCGAGCCATTTTAAACTTTGGCTAATATCTAGAAAAAATTGAGTCCATTTTTGGGAATTAAATCAAATATCTGTCGCTTCTTTGGTACAATGCCGACCTGTTACGTGCCTGGCTGTACAACCGGCAGTAAAATTGGGACCCCTTTGAATCCCGTTCATACATTCAAAATATCTAGCAAGGCCGACGCTGACATTCGCCGACAATGGATCCAGAACATTCCAAAGTGTCTTAGCAAACCATGGGATTTTGCAACTAGTCGCATTTGTCATCTCCACTTTGAAAATAAGTTTTTAGTCAAAGTTGGCAGGGTGATGATGGGGGATCAAGTGATGCTTGAGGTGGAAAGAAAAAGGTGGACAATCACGAGTAATGCAGTTCATACAATATTTGTGAATAGGTCCTGCCAAAATATTACAACAGAAAGGCGTCGAAAAGGAAGCCACCTAAAGAGCGTGTAGCTCTTTCCAAAGCTCCAGCATGTGTCAAGTCTAGTCGATTATCAACATCAGAGTGTCGTGTTTACCCTGCACCTGTGGACTGGAAATATTCCCCTCCTCCATCTCCTCAAGATCATCAACAAGAAGATGAACAAGAAGACTTATTGCATGAAAAAATGAATTCTGATCCGCTACTTGAGCTTTATAAGCTTCAAGAAATCTTATTACCTCCTGGGGCCTTATTCAGAGGTAGGGTTTATCTTCAGGTTAATTTGACCCCGAGGGTAACCTGAAGTTAAACCCTGTATTCACAAAATAAACCCAAAGGTTTTCATGATCGGGTATGTTTTACCTAGGATTAAACCCCAGGTAAAAGGGTTTCGTTAATGGGGCAACGTAATACTGCCGCCGAGTCCAATATGCAGCATTTTCTGAGCGCTGCATATTGATGATGATTGGACTGTGGCTTGCGATGTATTGCCGTTTTAAGCTCCTAAAGGAAACCTTGTTTATCAAACGGAAATTTTATCTTTGTTTATCGATATTGACAATTAATTTAGTGCTTTAATTGTAACTTGTTTTGAGTTGTGGTAAGTTAATAATCAACTTCGTACTTATGGTGTTGTGATTTAGTCATTGTTCAATTGTTGGTAAGTATTTTTTTTAGCATTCATCATTTATATGAATATTATATCATTTATCTGACTTTTTGTTTTGATTGTCATTAATTGATTTGTTGCAAGATTTGTTAACTGCTGGCTGCGATTTGTTTTGAATATAACTGTTATTGATAATGATGCATTTTGTGAATTTATTGTACAAGTTGTCGTTTGTTTGGTGTATAAAGGTAATCAGAATTTGGTTACGGAAGGAAGGAGCTTTAAATAAGAAAATAAAGAGAAGGACTATTCTATATACTATCATCCCTTGTATTTAATTCGTTTGATCGTTGATTTTTAACCTTGGCTTTTGCCCTTTCTCCGAGAAGGTACTATATTTGCATATAATTATTTTTAATAATATTTTGTTATTGCCGAGAGTGTAAAATGTGGGTTTTAATATTTTAGGCTACTTTAGCATGGATGCGGGGAAGCCAAGTGACGAGACAGTCACCGGCCTACATTTCGAGGGGTCGTGGAAAACGTCGGGATGGGAATCCACCTTACGAACCAATGGAGTATTCTGATGATCAAACACCGGATTTCAGAAAACAAAAGAACGGGAACACCAACTCAGCACGACCAGAAAATACAGGAGCTGGTGGTGATAATCGAAGCTATAAATACGACCATCGCCGACAAGGCCCCACTGAAAATCGGCAATTTCCTGTTTACCCAAAGCAAAATTACGATCAACAGAGACCTCGAGGTTTCTATTCAGGACAAGGGAGTTTTGATGGAAAGAATGAAAACAAAGGAAGACAGTTTACTTCTCAAATGGAAAGTCAACATTCGTCTGGTGATGGACAAAACTTCAGACGCGGACGCGGACTCGGACGTGATAGACATGATCAACAAAATCAACGTTGTGCTTCATCATCACATCGTGGTGTTGTTGGGAGTAGTCGGCAAAGTTATCAGCGTGAAGCGAATGACAATCAAAGACATACACAATATCAGCGTGGCTCATGGAATCAAGAAGGAGGTAATGACAGACGAGATCATGTGGAAAGTAAGCAGTTTGAATCGAGAGGTGAACATCACAGCAGGATGAATACAAATCAAGAAGACCAACATAAAAATCGCTCCTTTCTAAGACCTAGTTGGTTTACTTACAATAGTAATGATCCTAATGCTAAACCAAGTCAGAGAGAGTGGGACTATATTCAGGACGTCGTGATGACAAAACAGAGCAAGTTCCGAAGTTAGGCACTAAAGTTGTCGTCAAACACGCTGATTATGACGACTGGGATGCACCAAAAACCTGTACAGATTCAGTGACTGACAGTAACACTGGTGAGTTGGTGGTTAAAAAACCGAACATTTAACAATAATATTTTGTTATTACTGAGAGTGTAAAATGTGGGTTTAAATATTTTTAGGCAACTTAAACATGGATAATGAGGGCGCTGGAAAAGTAGCGAAAGGTACCAATCCTACCCATGTCGATGTTCCAACAAGCAAGATGATGTACGTTGCTGCCAAAAGCGTTCCATCAAATGCTTCTCGCTCACAACGCAAGAGTAATGCTGCACCAACGAGGGTTCCACCAAGAAAGGGCCGTGATCACTCAAATGTTCCACTGGCCAATGAAGCTGCGATACCTACACAAATTCAACAAAATTCCAATGATTGGGTGGATAGTGATGATGCACAAGACATTTCAGAATCTCAGCAGGCAGTACTAGAATGGGCAGCATCGGCGAATTCTTGGGATAAGATCGGATTTCTCCTCGCCTTCTCGCAATACATGGGTATGGAGGAGAACCACCACGCCAAGAATATTTTTTCGAATGCGAACAAGAAAGAACACAACAGAAAACGGCCCTGGGTTGGCCCTAACCCTGTAGATAGTTTTAATAAGAGGAAGAGATTGTTGGAAAAAAGTGAAGGAGAGAACCCAAGTATCGAATTTATGCCACCGAAGACCCCCCCATTATCACGGTCCGTAGTATCAAGGTGTGGGGAGGGTCTAGCTTGGTGGCATTGCTACAAGGATGTGGTTGCGTACGACACAGAACAAGTAACTTTGCTTGGCGACACCGGAGCATCGGGGATTGCAAACATTCGGGGTGGGAAGGTGGCAGTGGTGGACTCCAACCTAGAAAATATATATTCTGCGGATATTTACCACAAACCAGGAACGTTTAAGACAAATCTGAAGCAGGTTGCTGTCAGTGGAATCAGGAAATTTGATTTAATAAAAGGGAAAGCAATGCATTTAGTGACGAAGGAATTAAAGGCAGTAATGGACCAAAAACTTGTCATAGTCGTGGGCGGATCAACAGACTTCCTTTGCGTGGATTTGAACACTGCCGATTTGAAGATTTTTGATTTACAGACGTTTTACAAGAGGACACAGGAAGGTACATCCAACTTACAGCCCATGAGTCTTCGTGATACATATTTTATGGAGTTCAAAGAGGATTTTCAAGGAAACAAAACTCATTCGGCTGAAAACGATGCGAGAGCCACAATGAGGTTGTTTATAAGTGGTTACGTGAAAAGGAACTTTGGTAAAGCTACAATGAATGACAGGAACTATTTTGAAATATTCGACGGTGTCACAAAACTGAAGAAAATGGACGAAAAGGGGATGTTTCACTGCAAAACGGATAAAGTTTTCAAGAATTGGAAAGAGAGGCGGTGCACTTGTTCTTCCTGTTCTCGATTCTACGAGATGATGAAGTAGAGGATGAAGTTTTGAAGTGTAAATATGTATAAAATTTGACAGTGATACTATTGACCATTGTACGAATATGGATTAAATCATGGAGCATTGAAACTTTGGAGAAATGAAGCGATTAAGTGTGGCCTCTGAACTCAACCACAAACGTTAAAGATGCATGGCGATTCGATTTACTGGTGCACATGCCCATTGGACTTGGAAATTATGATGAATAAGGCCACCACTGGAAAGTACGCTGTCAAGTATTCAATCTCTAAAACTAATTCTTTGTGCTGATTTGCTTATGAATTCAGAATTTGTTCAGCTCTTAATGGAAATATTGTTTGGCCTTAGGTATACATCTCTGGAGGAGTTTGAAATAGATTGTGAAACGCTGGTTCATGCTATTGGCGTATACTTTGGAGTAGATATGTTGAAAGGTGGACAGATCGGACAGGCATTCATACGGGATGCTCTTCATGACATTCAGGAAATAAAACTGTGTCACGATTGCTTTCGAAAGTCAAATGAAAAAATCACGATTGGTGGTTTTGTTTGCCTTGTCCCCACGAAGTGTGGGCTAAGCAAACAGGGTATCTGTATTGGCCGGCAAAGGTAATTTTTATATGTATGACATGATTCTTCACTGAATACCTTTTGAACTGTACATTTTTAAATATTTGACGGTGATGCTTCTTCCTCGTGTCTTACAGGTAATGAAGAAAGATGGCAACAAGTACGACATGCTCTACTTTGGAGGAAATTATGAACGTGGTATCATCGATGCGAAAAACATTCAGCCCATCGAGACTTCTATTAATCAGTTAAAAGTCAGACGAACTGCTATGTGGAACGACGCATATGAAAACTGGTTAAATTTCAAGATATAGCTAAAGATCCTGACTTAGCTTCGAAGCTTCCTCCCAAAGAACCGTCATCAGCAAAAGCAGCTACAAGTTAGTACTTTTATATTTCATGTTGTGTCGAGTCAAACTATATTTCAACTCGATATAAGCTAACTATTGTCTTGATTTAATTTAGCTGCAACACGAGTTGCATCTCAAAGTCCAGAGGAAGTGGTTACCACGAAAAGTCGAAAAAGTGAACAAACTGCCACCGCTACTCCTAAAACCTCAAGAAAGTCTGCTGAAACAAAAGCAACTCCACCAAGCTGGAAGGCCAATGGCACAGCAACTTCAACTCCAACCACTGCTGGAAGTCCTGTCAAAAAGAAAGCGGGCGCTGCCAATAAGTCAGCAGGTATGTCTTAATTAATATGACACATTGCATTTATATTTGTGGTAAAAATGCGAATGAAACATTGATATGCTGCTGTCACAGTTGCAGCAACTACTCCAGCACGTCGTGATTCAGCAACAGGACCTAAGGCTGCAGTTGCTACTACACCTGCTGGTGGAAGTAGCACAAAGACGGTAAAAATTACTGTTGCTGCTAAGGAAAAGAAACCCAATTTGAACGATCTGGCTGATGGCAATCTTGACCCTAATATTCTCCGATTTATGAATGAATTGGATGACAATGAAAGCCTAGATGGAGATGCGTACTTTTCCGACGAGGAATCTAATGTGAGAACCCAAAGCCAGCCAACAACCTTTTTATCTATTTATTTTGACTCGTATAAGAATTGTATGTATTTAAAAAAATTAATGATTGAATATTTTACGTAGGAATCGCAAGAGAAAGTCTCAGAGGATGCTGTTTATTCTTCCTCTTTTAATTACTATTCCTCCTTTAATTCCATGAATGCTTTCTGCAGACAAAGTTGCTAGTACATTATCGTACCAAGGCTCATCGTTTGCTAATTTTCCTAACCCTCCTCCGGTGCCGGCGATTATTTCTTTTCGACTGGACTCGGTGGACTTGACCTGCTTCTTCAAATTTCTCCATTTCTCTTGAACTTGGGCAGATGTCCGTTGTAAGCCAGTGACAGCATTAACCTCCTTTGTTATCTCCTCCCAAGCGAGTTTTTTAGTTTTAAAGGTTATTTTGGGATTGAGCCTCTCACTAATTACTTCAATCCTCTCTCGGACTGCACTGGTTAGAGCAATCATCTCCGCATCGGTGAAGCGTTTCATTCTTTTCGCCTTTTTAGCAGTATTTTGAGTTGTCTCTTCGCCAGATTCGTTTTCGCTTTCCCTGAAATAAATAAGATACTTAAATGGACTTTTTAATATAAAATGTACTATATATGCCGCAAATACTATAATTTCTGTCACTTACATGACAAGACCGTTGTACGGAGACAGTGATACTAAGCAAACGTCGCAGCCAGTCGTTGTCTGATGTCAACAGCGTGCCTTCGATTACTAATTGCCGGTGGTGGATCCTCTTCCTCGTTTAAAGGGACGTTTCGACTCTCTCTGTAATGCTCGTCCTCCGCAGTTAATGGGATTTCGTTTGCTAAACAGATATTATGTAAAACTGCACTGGCAACTGTTATCCGGCAAGCCTTTTCCGCTGTGTAACACAGTGTTCCTCCAGTTCTATGTTTATTAAAAGAAAAATAAGCCATTATCGTTACAAATAAAAAATGTTATAAAGCAAGTATATTCTCAACAATAAAAACATACTTATCAATGGATCGAAAACGTGACTTCCACGTCCCTATAGCTCTCTCAACCGTACTTCTAGTTTTCTTATGTTTGCGATTAAAGTTTTGTTGGCACCTTTCTGTTTCGCGTTGGAATGGGGGAAGCAGCCTCTCTTCTAACGCATATCCTGAATCCCCTATGAAATATATCACATTTAATAATACTAAGGTTAAAACAATGTCCTCGTATATCAAGGTTTGTAATACCACGGTTAATTCTTACCTAGAAGCCAACCTTCACCAAACTCACCACGATATAATCGCTTTTTGGCTCCACAGTTATTATAAATAAATGAATCGTGAGTACTTCCCGGCCACGCAGCTACAATGTCATAAATTGTGTAGTCAGCTCCACAAATCACTTGAGTGTTAATCGAATGGAATTGTTTCCTACAAACGTAAATAGGTTCGTTCTCCGTAGGTGCTTTTATTGCAATATGAGTTCCGTCGATAACTCCAAGTACATTGGGAAATGAGTCTACTCCATAAAAGCGCTGCTTTGAACTATTAATTTCCTCAACGGTTTTTGGAAATGCTATAATTCTACTGGCTAACTTAACCGTGTGGTTAAGACATTCTTCTATAAATCTAGATACACTTGGCTGTGAAACGCCACCCAACGACCCTAAACACCATTGAAAAGAACCTGAACGAAGATGGGCTAAAAAGCACAACACTTTGGTCTCTAATGGTATTGCAGCTTGAGTTTTTCCTTCCAAAGTTTCGAAGAACTTCACGATTTCACGAGCCCCCCACGCTGGTAAACCAGTATGTGTCTTAATTTCAAAATCAGACAGAATTTCCAACACTTTTCTGGTTTTACATACTCTTTTTCTTTCGTTATTTAACACAAATAAAGGTACTGCCATATAACACCGTGATACTAAGACCGTGGTAGTAGTTGTCAACAGTCCTTAAAATTCTTAATTATAATCATAATCTACGTCACTGAACTTATCAGAACTGAAATGACAATAAAACTAGCAACTTATCAACCAAATGAAAGTGGGCAAAAAATTAAGTGAAAAATTGGCATGTCATTTTCTCATGATATTGTGTTTACCCTTGCTCAGAGGCAGGGTTAAAAAAAGCGGGTAAATCTCTGGGTTAAAATGCGAAACCTGCGTTGTGAATAAGCTTATTCACAACCATGGGTTTAAAGTCGGGTTTAACTTACCCCGGGTTAAATTTTCGGGTTAAAGCTCGGGTTAAACCCTGGGTTTAATTAAACCCAGGGTATAAATCGTTAAACCCTCCCTCTGAATAAGGCCCCTGGATGGATGTGTCAACGATGGGAAGATGAGGATGGAATCTCAATTCAGTTTTGTCAAGTTATCCAGGACTCCAAACTGAAGCTGATGCCAACTTTCTATACTGAAATGACTCTACAAATCTCTCCTGATAACCATGTCATCGCTCTCATTCGTAGTCTGGATATTTCCTCCCGGTTTCCAGAGAAGTTGGAGAGTGTGGAAGATGTGGAACGAGTGATAAAGGAGATTAGCCTTGTCAAAATTTGTGAAGGGGTGAAAAACTTGAATATGGTGATGTCTTGGCCTGGTGCACAGAAACGGATGTCAGTTTGGTTCTCAGAGGAGTGTGCCCAAGTTCTTTCAGACGATGATGATGATGGTGGTGGTGGTGGTGATAATCTCATGTCAATGTGCAAAATGTGTAGTGAACTCAAGGTCAAACTAAGAGCAGCAGCTGAAGATTGGCTCAAGAAAAAGCAAAATTACACTAGAGTTGGGACTGCTCCACCAAAACCAAGTTGGATGGCAAGGCAAGTTTTCGCAAATCAGGCTCCCGACGATGATCTTTATCCTCATTCCATGCAGATTCACGTAATTGTAAAACAAGATGCGGAGGATGATAAAAACTGATTGTCATCGTGGCAATTAATTTTAATTGATATGCTACATGTTCCGTTAATTGTTCAGATTTCTGAATGTTTCATGCTGTCAGTTTTTGTCATTTTCTTTTTTGTGATCTCACATTATTTCATTTATTTACCAAAGCATATACATGCTTATATTAATCTTGTCTTGTAACAATAAAAAAATATCAACAAAATATTTGAGAATGTTGAATGCGTGTGCGTATCAAACTTTGAAATAAAATTTGGTTTGGTTCACTTAATTAATATTGCTTATTTCTTGGTTATGTTCTAATCCCGTTCTTGTTCACGTCAACTTGATTCTGGTTTTGATCCAGTCCTAACTCCTTTCTCTCTAATTTCTGATGAGTTCGTCTTATGATTCCGTTCACATTAAAAACTAACTTTTTCATCGTACATCACCTATTGTGACTTGATTTAAGATTTGATTCATCTCAATCTCTTGAGTGCATGAGGCATGAGGATTGCAAGGTAAAGGTTTTAATGCAAAATAAAGAGCAAATCTGGGCTGACGCAATTTCGTGATTTCTTTACGAGTACCGGCTACAATTCACCAAATTAGTCTAAATCATTTCAATGGACATTTTCCGGTTGATTGAATGCTTTCAATCAATCATTGTGGCCAAATGGCTAAGGCATCTGCCTTCTAAGCTGAAAATTGTGGGTTCGAGTCCCACCAGGGGTAAAAATTTTGATTATTTACTGCTCAATCATAAATTACCACGCACTTTCAGGATGGGAAAGTTATGGGAATAATATGGCAACCCTGAATTTCAGAATGACTTTTTGGACCCAGCATCAAATATTTAATATTTTTGACGACATAAAATTTCAAAAAATTATTTTACGTATGTTTTGCTCAGAATACATTTTTCCTAAAAAAATAATTTATAAGTTCCACTGAGCCATAATAAGCATGATGAAGTATAACATCAAAATACTAGTATTTAATAGTTTGAAACATACACTTATAGAGTGTGGATTTTGATGTCGCCATATCTTATGTTAGGGAGGTCAATACATTGTAGGTTGTGTTTGTATTGTGCTGACAATTGGAACTGGAAAAGAAATTTTAGAATTAGTTAACCAAGTTGTTATTACAAAGGAGATCAATTTTGAACTGAACTGATTGCGCAGCGTACTTACCAGCAACAACTGTATTTTGTGGGATGCGATCTCTCTGGTTCAATCGTCGGGTAAATACGTTGCGTACAAGTTGTGCCAAATTCAATATTGCAATAATAACGAACAAAATCCAGATGAAAACTCCCGGGTGACTATATAAGATGTACAAGCAACAAAATATTTATTTCCAGGTTAAATTTTTCAATTATTTCTATGATTTTATATCACATTATGTAATTAATAAAATTTACTCCCAAACTGATCGGCAATACTGCTCGCAATTGCATGCTGTATGTTCCGGTAAACCACTTGTTTCTGGGCTGTCCTCAGCGTTGTTCCTATATCACAAAAGGCAGATTTTCTATTAATGTGCTTCTGATACTACAAACTTGCATTTAAATCACTTAAGAAGGACAATATTTATTACAATATTGGTTCCAGAATGGGGTATTCGGTTGTGTTGAGAGACATTTTGTAGAATAGTTGATAATTTATTTGTGTCGCAGTCGCCGTCGTTTCATAAACTAACAATCATTTCCAGCGTAAAAAATAAGGACAAAAACAAAAAATTGGAGCCAGAGTTTTTGAGTTTAATTTTGCTCAGTTAAAAACTTGCACCACGAAATTGCAGCAGATTTTTTAAGATGACAATGGTAGTCTGTCAGACAGACAGACAGACAGACTCTGTCTGTTCATATACTACATCTGCATCAAACTACATGAGTGAAGAAAGTTTATTTGTTGCGTGTATGTCAATGGCATTTCAGAGGGTTGCGATGAAAACGGTGAATGATAACCAATAAAAAGGGCCCTGGTCAAATATTTTTACAATATCAAAGTATCAATTCAAATAGATGATATGTGAATGTATCATAATGAAGCTACTTTTGAGAAGTATCCAGTATGATACACTACTAAAGTTTAGGATGGCACCGGTTCGATGACCAATGAACAGTTTTAGGCAAAGTTAAATAAGTCGCTGGTTCATTATATCTGTATTGTCAGATTTATTGAAATGAACAGGTACTTGTCAACCTCGGGTTTGATTATATAGATGTATCGATCGATTATCGATTGTATAAATAAATATGCTCTTGTAAGCTTTTAAACTATTCCGTACTGCTCTATACTCTATACATATTTGTTCAAAATAAGCGTTTAATGGAAATTTTTCCACAAAAATCCTTACATACTTTTCTATATACTCGGTACTCGGTTCAAAATCAATCAGTACCAAAACGCCCTACCAACATTATTTATTTTTCAGCATAACTTCACGTCGGTTTATTGTTAGCGTGCATTGGAATTATATTCATAAAAACGAGCTTTGATAATGTTTTTCATTTTGCATTATAGAAATTTTACCTTGTTAATTTGAAACGTAAAAATTTTTTAAAATATCGCTAGTACTGCTGGCTTGATTGTTCAAGACAATCAAGTTCAGTTCAATTTTTAATAGACCTGGTAGCACAGGAGTGTAACGAACTAGCAATTTAGGGGTTATAAAAGTAAACTGATGAAATTTGACACGTAAGATAACATCTAAGATAAGCTCGCATGTCATGGTTTTTGGTCTTCTCTAATATTGTGCTAAGGTGGCGTATTTGGAATGTATAGAAAGGGATTCCGTATTTGAGATGCATAGCAAGAGATTCCCTACTTGAAATGCATGCGGTATACCATATGTTTGAAAACGGAATGGTTATCATGACATTTGACCCTGAAGATAACATCGGAGATAAGCGTACATAGTACCGTTCATCTTTTCTTGTGATTAGCTTTCGAATGATTTGCTACGCGGTATACCTTACGCTTGAAAAAGTGACGGGGTATGACCTACCTCTCCCCCCCAGGGGTAACTCCGATTTGGTCCAAAATTAAACTCGATTCCTCATTTTTCATAAACTATCGATTGGTGAAAACAGAATTCAAAAAAGTCAACGCGTTCTCGAGTTAGATATCGTGCCCCATACGGAACGACGGACCGACTAGACAAAGCTATAAACTAGCAATAAATTGCTAGTTAATAATGATTCGCTTTTTTCTACAGTCGCCGCACAAGAAACATATTTATTTACATCTTTCTTTATTGAGGCAATGTTTCGTATTCATTTCTATAATAAATATTGTAAGATCTCGTACAATTTATTTTTGCTTATTTTATTCGCGAAATATTTCCAAGATACCGAATTTCATTTTCAAACTCTAAAATCCAGGCTTCCATATCAGCGTGGTTGCTTATGATGTCTGATTTGTTTACCAGTAATCCAAGACAAATGGCTTCCTTATAAAACGTTACTCCTGCACAGTAACCTAAACTCATTGAAATAAATTTTTTTAATGTATGAGCGAGAAGGCAAATGAATAAAATAAGTAATGAACAATTATTTTTGTATAATATTTACCAATTCCATTACAAAGCGGAGCAAATCCATTAACTTGGCTAATAACATTTCCATGTAATTTCATGTGTTCTTCTAGCCCAGGTACGTTTGATAGGTAGTACGATGGTTTAAAAAACTTCACCCAAAATCTAACAATTGGCATTGGATACAAGATCAAAAGCTTTTCAATAATTAACGTTGCCTTCAAAGCATACTGCCTTCGTTGTAATCCCAGCACAAACTTGTTCATTTCCTTTAATCTTTGAACAGGATCATTTTGTCCTGTTTTTACCAGTTGGTCTCCAAAATATGCCTGATTTCTTGGAAATTCGTTTGGATAAGGGAAGCTTGCAGAAACTGCGGCAGCAATTGTTTCAGGTGGGATCTGGATTCCTTTCTTTCTCGCAATTTTTTCTAAGGATCCGAGAAATGCAGAGTGCAAAATTCCTTGTGTAGTACAATTCAAAGATTTGCGAATTTGTTTAAATGTTTCTTTTCCTAATTTTATGCTCGTTCTTCCAAATAATTTGCCATTTTTTGACGATGATAATGATGATTCTTCACAAAGAAAATGGTCAGTGGTATTCCAAAAATGGTGAAGTATGTTATATGGTTCCATCAAAACGTTTTGGAAAGCTGCTGCAATCTTGTAAAATATTGGCACGGGAGGAATTGGAGGGTTCACAGGATCAAATGGAAACCTTGGGGCGGGTTGATCTGCTACACAATTTCTGACAAAAGTGATAAGGGAAAGGCCATCAAGATAATAATGATGAAACTTTAGGAAAATAACACTGCACACTTTATTATCATTTTTTATTTTAACAGCGGGAGCAACCAAAATTTCCCATTTGGGTTTAAACTCGGGCCATTCCGTATCAACGAGTTTGGCAGCAATTTTAAAAAAGTCTTGTTCACTACAAATTTGTTGTAGATTATCATCAAACCCCGGACAAATTCTGATGTGGTGATTAAAATCAACAGTTTTGTTTGTGGTGGTATAAATCCATAAAAATTTAAACCTTTCTACAAACACTTGTAAAAGTTTTCCGTATGGTTGGTAGCCAGACTTGTCACGTTTTAGAATATTTTGTTTCAGCCTTTCCCTGAGTTTTTCAATATCACAGGGTCCATCCACAAATAAGAAATTTGAAATGTTTGAAATATTTCCCGAAGAATTCCAGCTTGCGTACACGCCGTCCCAAGTATTAACTAGTTCGTATTTTTTGTTTTTATGAAACAGATTGAAAACGATTGAAAGAATGAAACGAAAAGGTAAAACAAAAATTAAAGGACTGTAAAATGCAATCAAAGATGGATACAACACAAAAAAGCAAACGGTGGCTTTTATGAAAATGATAAAACCCTGTAGAATTTTTTGTAATTTTTTTTCGATCATTTTCCTGATTTTTGAAAAATTTGAATAAAATTGATAGAAATATTTAAAAGGATCGAAAGTCTTATATGGCTTGTGTAAGAGATCAACAACGAGTGTCAAAGAAAGAGTGGGACACTAATGCTTGAAAAACAAAAAAAGTTTCTGCTTATATATCCTCAGAGCACAAGAAAAATAGATATTTAAGAATCATCAAATCAAAGTTTCCCAACTCGAAAAGTTCATCAATCTTGAATCTTACTGGAAATCTCTTTGGACATCACAATGCATTGGCCTTTAAATTAGTTTGGACTCTGGAATCAAGTATGCAAGGAAGACGAGTGTTGTAAAGTGTTATCAAAAATATTTTATCATGCGGCTTCTCATTCGTTCATGTATGAATAAGACATTGTGTAATATGATGGGAAAACCAACCAGAGAAATAAATTCTTTTAACTATTTTTTAAGAAGTCAAATGCTAGTTGATTGAGCTAATAATACAATTCACAACAGGTTGTTAGGTACAAATATAGGATCGGTGGAGATAACGAAAACTTGGCATGACATGGCACAGTGTTTCAAGATATTAAATTCACTGACATCATATATTAAGGTTCTATAGTGTAAAGACAAACAAGAGAAACTGATAGCAAAAAAAATCAGCCCAAACGGCCAATCCATCGCGGAGATAAAAATTATTTACGGTTTGACCTTGGAACGTGAGAAAATTTCGTAAATGTTTTTTTAAAATACTTGTGTTCACGTTTTTGCACAAGTTTCAATGTAATAATGTTTCTCTAGTCATAGGGTATATATTACAAAAGAAATCAATGTAAAATATTGTAAACTGTAATTTTAATTAATTTAAATCAATTTTTCGAAATTAATTTTTTTTAAATTTGTTTTTCAAAAAGTGCCTAAGTTATTAGTGCAGGGGGTGACCTCTAGATACCCTCTAACATCCCTGAAAAAATCTTAGCCGTAACCCATGGAGCGAAGGAGTTATTCACATTTGAATTTGACCAGGTAAAATCCAATTAGTGATTACGAAAGTATACATCAGAGCTGGATAAATTTCCGGCATACCCAGGGCACTAAATTTTCGTTAGAATATAAAGTTGCTTGGATCGCTACGTTCGAGTATTCATAAAAACAACAATGGTTACTCTATAATACCACATTACTTTAAGTACAAATATATTCAACTACACACTAGAAAATACTCAAAGTACACTGAAAAAGTTCATTTCTGGGTTTAAGTTTCAAACTGATTACGATCTCGAATTCCAAACGTAGTTATACTCATCAAACGTAGCGATCCAAGCAACTTTATATTCTAACGAAAATTTAGTGCCCTGGGTATGCCGGAAATTTACCCAGCTCTGATGTATACTTACGTAATCACTAATTGGATTTTACCTGGTCAAATTCAAATGTGAATAACTCCTTCGCTCCATGGGTTACGGCTAAGATTTTTTCAGGGATGTTAGAGGGTATCTAGAGGTCACCCCCTGCACTAATAACTTAGGCACTTTTTGAAAAACAAATTTAAAAAAAATTAATTTCGAAAAATTGATTTAAATTAATTAAAATTACAGTTTACAATATTTTACGTTGATTTCTTTTGTAATATATACCCTATGACTAGAGAAACATTATTACATTGAAACTTGTGCAAAAACGTGAACACAAGTATTTTAAAAAAACATTTTCGAAATTTTCTCACGTTCCAAGGTCAAACCGTAAATAATTTTTATCTCCGCGATGGATTGGCCGTTTGGGCTGATTTTTTTTGCTATCAGTTTCTCTTGTTTGTCTTTACACTATAGAACCTTAATATATGATGTCAGTGAATTTAATATCTTGAAACACTGTGCATGGTGCCAATCAATCATAGGATATCAGCTTGTTAAAAAAAATTATGTTTTCTTACTAATTAGTTCTTTCCATAGCAGCTCACCAACAACAAGAATAATAATGAGGAGAGAATATGTTATTGATAACTTTTGTTGAAAAAACCACTTTAAAAAATTGTGAAGCATCGATATTATTCTTAGCCTTAACCCAGCCGGCAAAAATCGCAGAGATCTCTTCGTTCTAGTATTTTAGAATCGAAATCTATTTCGAAACGATTTCTTAGCGAATCGAATGCGAAAAGAAGGCTCTATGTCCGCTACGCATGTACGATTCAACTTCGACATCGTTACGACATTCATGTGAGATATCGTTGTGAAATCGCTGAGATATCGTTTTGACAGGTGGATGGGATAACAGACATCGCTGGGATATCATTGCGTTAAAGTTAAGAACTCGGTGCTATATCGCAGACAAATCGCTGATGTTAATGTTTGTTAATTATGTCGTATCGATGTCGTAAAGAAATCGAAAAAATGTCGATGAGTTTGTTTTTGAATGAGAACTTATGACCAGGAAGCGCCAAATTCGATTAAGAATAGTAATTGTTTATAAATTAAACCATTTAGAATTATTAATAAACGATACATTAATTTAGTAAGCTCACTAAAGCTAAATGGTATACTTTAAACATTTAAAATCTATTTGAAATTTCTTGCTCTTCGTCACTCATCCAGGCCTTCAGACAGCTTTGCCTCAGTCTTGCTAAAAATGGAAGTATACCCACTCTTAAAATATAAATAAATGAACTTTAAATACAAAATTAGTTTTAAATGCTTCTTCAGTGTCTTCATTCGGTTCGTAACTGTAGTGTCTTGAATCTAGTTATGTTCAATTGATGATAATATGATAAGCAATTATCCTGATTATGTCTGTCTAGTATGAAGTCGTCAGTATATTGAATTTGTCCTTGTAGTAATTTTGTAGTCTAGAGTAACCCTAGACTGGTTTAATCATTCTCATTAGCATATGGGTCTTGGATGTGTATTTATAGACGGAACATTCCGTATGTGTCCTCAATCTACTTTTACCTTTCTTGCTGTAAATAAAGCTCTGATCTAAAGGCAAAGAACACCACGCGTTCACCCGTTTACTTTACATGCATTTATTTATGCATATACCACATTTTGGCGAAGACGATTTCTCAGATCACCCCTTTTTCAAGTTCACTCTCACACACTACTATTAGTTCTTGCAGTGATTTTCTATCCTTTTCATGTCGAAAAATAGTACAAATTCCACTGGCAACGGCACTAAAAGTAAAGCTAAAGACGTGAAACCTACTGTAATAATGACAATGACGTCAACTTTTGGAACTTTGCAACCGTTCGACTGTGCTTCAGACGATTTTGAGGCATGGGTTGAAACTTATGAATCCTACCTAATAGCCAATGGCTTGGACGCTTCGGATTCTAGTCAGACTAATCGGTGTGCTGCAATTTTCTTCTCGCAAGTGGGTTTAAAAACGTACAGTGTTCTAAAGAATTTGAGTGCTCCTTTGTCACCAAAGGACGTACCGTTAGCAACTAATATCAAAACGCTAAATAACTACTTCCGACCTGCTCCAAAGGCTTTAGCCGAAAGGTATCGCTTCATGGGGAGGAAACAGAAGCCTGGTGAATCAGTGACACAGTTCATAGCGGAGCTCCGGACTTTGGCAAGATATTGCGCTTTCAAAGATCTGGATGAGCGTCTGCGTGATCAGTTCCTGTTTGGACTTGCCAGTGAGCAAGCTCAAAAGACTCTATTCACCAAAAAAGATGACATTGCGTTGAAGGAAGTGATCTCCCATGCAATCGCACAGGAAACTGCTGAAGCCAGTACATCACTCATCCGTCGCCCCGAGAGCAATCAACATCACGATGCGTCATCAGTTAACAAAGCGTCTCGCAACTTTCAGAAAAAAGGGAAAAGCCAACAGCAACAGCATGAGAAAGGAGGAGGAAGCAAATCGAATTGCTGTCCTAACTGTGGGTCAAAGAAGCACCTCACAGCAAAAGACTGTCCGCACAAAGAGGCAGAGTGCCACAATTGTGGGAAGAAGGGTCACTTCGCACGTATGTGTCGCAAGGCAAAGAAAAACGCCGACACTAAAGCAGTGGACCTCAACAATGTCATTCGAGACATTAGAAATGTGGATTCAGATATTCACCAGACAAAAAAGATTATCAAGATCAACGTCACTGTCGGCAACAAGTCACATGAAATGGAACTTGATACCGGGTGTGAAACCAGCATCTTATCAGAAGATTTCTGGAAACAACTGGGCTCTCCAAAACTGAAGAAATCGTCATTTGTCTTCAGAACTTACACTAAAGCCGTGTTTAAGCCACTGGGGGAGTTTGAGACAACTCTTGCTTATAATGGACAACGTCTTGACCATTCAATTCCAGTGTATAAAGGTACGTCCCTTTTCGGCAGAGATCTGCTAAAACATTTTAAAATTGATTGGTCTGATGTCCAACGGCAGTGTAACAGCGTTAGTGCTCCAGTTAATACAACTTGTGAATCACTCATCAGTGAGTTCAAAGATGTTTTCACCACCCCCACCAGTGCTGATAAAATCAAGAACTTTAAAGCACGCATTACTCTCAAAGATGATGCTCAACCCAAGTTCCTGAAGGCACGCTCCTTGCCATACGCTATCCGTGAGAAGGTAGATAAGGAACTACAAGCTATGGAAGACGCCGGAGTTATTGAGAAGATTGACCACTCAGAATGGGCATCACCCCTTGTCGTTGTGTCAAAGCCGAATGGGAAGGTCAGAATCACGGGGGATTTTAAGAATACCGTGAATAACCAGCTCTGTATCACACAGTATCCCATTGCAGTCCCAGACGACCTGTTCAACACAGTGAGTGGTGGCGACAAATTCTCAAAACTTGATGGGTCTAATGCATATCACCAGATTGAGCTGGAAGAAACTTGCAAGAAATTTTTAGTCATTAACACTCATCGTGGACTATACAGATACAACGTACTGCCACAAGGCATAGCGTCATCGCCTGCCATATTCCAAGAATTCATGGACAGGATGCTACATGGAATTCCACAGACGGGTCCATACATGGATGACGTAGTATCTACAGCAAAAGATGACCCTGGGCATCTCCAAACCTTAAGAAAAATTTTCAAAAGAATGCGGGAGTACAATTTTAAACTCAGCATTGAAAAGTGTGAGTTCATGAAGCCCAGCATTGAGTTCCTAGGACACCGTCTTTCCAACAATGGAATTCAAACCACCAATACTAAAGTGCAAAGTATTGTGAACATGAAAGCTCCATACGATGTAACATCAGTTAAATCATTCCTTGGTTTAGTTACATTTTACGGCAAGTTTGTGCGTAATTTATCTGATGTTTGTGAGCCGCTATACAAGCTAACAAGACAGGATGAGGAGTTCAAGTGGACGAAGAAGTGCCAAGCAGCTTTTGAAGAGGTCAAGAAAAAGTTGTCAACTAGTCCTGTGCTCGCTCATTTCAACCCAAGCATCCCAATAGGAATCGCCTGTGATGCCTCTTCCAAGGGTGTTGGTGTCGTTCTTTATCATAAATATGACGATGGTACTGAAAGACCCATCGCATATGCATCTAAACTCCTGTCAGCAACAGAGCAACGGTGGAGCCAGATAGAAAAAGAGGGTTTTTCTATCATTTATGGGATCAAGAAATTTTACAAATTCTTGTGTGGCCGTCATTTCATCTTAATAACTGACCACAAGCCATTATTGAAGATATTTGGACCAAAGTCACAATTGCCAACTTATGTTGCTACCCGTCTTCACCATTGGAGCCTCTTCTTGAGTGAGTTCCAGTACACGGTTGAATACCGTCAATCTCAACAGCATGGAAATGCAGATGCTCTCAGCCGACTTCCACTTGAAAATTGCTCAGATGACACAGTTGACATTGAAAATGCAGTGAATCAAATTGTAGCTGACAATTTGGAAGCCCTACCCGTTACTGCGAGTGCTATTAAGAAGGCTTCAGCGAAAGACAAAGTGTTGTCAAGAGTGCTTCACTTTACTAAATCTGGATGGCCTTTGCACTTGACAGATGATGACAAGCATCTCCAGCAATACCACAGCAGACGTGAGGAACTGACCTTTGTCCATGACATCCTGATGTGGGGTATTCGTGTCATAATCCCTGCAGGATTACGCAAGCAGTTCTTAGCACAGCTTCATGAAAGCCATATTGGCATTGTGCGAATGAAGAGCCTGGCTCGACAACACGTTTGGTGGCCTGGAATTGATGCAGATATAGAAGATATGTGCAAATCTTGTTTGCATTGCCAACACAACAGCCCAAATCCAAGAAGTGCTCCACTTCACCCCTGGCAATTTCCAGAACGAGCATGGCAGCGTATTCACATGGATTTGGCTGGCCCGTTTCATAATAAAATGTGGCTCATTATCATGGATGCTCACTCCAAATGGCCAGAAGTCTTCAACATGCAGTCTAATACCACAACAGCAAATGTTCTATCCAAATTGAGGGAAGTCATTTCACGTTTTGGACTGCCCGAGCAAATCGTTACGGATAATGGACGGCAGTTTGTGTCTGAAGATTTCATAAAATTTTGCAAAGTCAATGGCATTACACACTCTCGCTCATCCGTTTATCATCCGAGATCTAATGGGGAGGCTGAGAGGTTCGTCCAAACTTTTAAAAGGGGGATGAAAGCAGCAGATCATGATGTGGATCAGTGCCTCATGCGGTTCCTGCTCACTTATCGTATCACCCCACATAGTACAACTGGTTCCAGCCCAGCTGAACTACTACAAGGAAGGAAGCTGAGAACAGCCCTGGATCTTGTTAGACCAGACCCAAAGGAAAAGGTTGGTCAAGCCCAAGCACGACAGGAAAAATCATATAATCATGGTGTGAAGTTACGTCAACTGCAGCCACAACAACCTGTCTGGGTAAAAACATACTCTAAAAATGAAGAGAAATGGTCCCACGGAACAATTATCAAAGCTCTTGGTCCAGTCACATATTTGGTGAGGGTTGGAAAAGCAGAAATGAAGCGTCACATTGATCAAATAAACCTGACAATAGGCAGATATATAGGAACCTGCGATCTAGCATTTATGCTGAATAAAGTTAGCATAAGCTGTGTCTGAGTAGTTCATTGGTTTAAAAAAGATTTGAAAATTTTCATAATTGTGGCTGCTATTGAGATTTTTTTCAAAAATTGACCTTTAATCACTTATAGGTCACGCTGGGGTCATTTCTGAACTTTGATATTAGCATAGTTGAGTTTTTCTTGAAAAATAGCATCATTTTGATGTATCATAAGCCATGTTTTGCTATTAAAATTTTTTGACCTTGACCTTTGACCCAGTTACCGTTGACCGATTTTGCTCATCTTAGAACTTAGCCAAGAGCTTGACCTAAGGTATCGTTTAGCAAAAAGAATTTTTGAAAATCTTCAACGGTGTAAAAGTTATCGTGCGAACAGACGGACAGACGGACGGACAGACAGACAGACTATGATCCATTCTAAAAAACCTGCTTTTGATTGATCTTCGATCGCAGGTTAATAAGAGAGTTTCATGTCACCCCAACCATGCCTGTTCCTGTGGATTTGGATGATCCAGTCCCTATCATATCTACACCTCCTAGCAGTAGTGGTAACACGCCACGAGGATCATCAACCATGCCTTCTCCAGCAGCAAGCGCAGCAGTTGTGGATCCCCCGCCTGGTTCTCCACCGCAGCAGGCAGTTAGCCCGCCACGACCACCTCCTGTTCATGTTCCAGAAGCATCACCAAGATCATCAAGGCCAACAAGAATTCGGCGCCCCGTAGAGCGATATGGCATTTGAGTTTAATTGATGATATGATGAAAATAAAAAGGGAGGAAATGTAGTGTCTTGAATCTAGTTATGTTCAATTGATGATAATATGATAAGCAATTATCCTGATTATGTCTGTCTAGTATGAAGTCGTCAGTATATTGAATTTGTCCTTGTAGTAATTTTGTAGTCTAGAGTAACCCTAGACTGGTTTAATCATTCTCATTAGCATATGGGTCTTGGATGTGTATTTATAGACGGAACATTCCGTATGTGTCCTCAATCTACTTTTACCTTTCTTGCTGTAAATAAAGCTCTGATCTAAAGGCAAAGAACACCACGGGTTCACCCGTTTACTTTACATGCATTTATTTATGCATATACCACAGTAACTACAAGGATTGACAGATGCATTTTCTTGAAATGGACCTTTTAAAATATTTTCTGGACTCTCAGAGGGTAGGCACTCATCAGTTTGAGAAGTAGATTGATTGTCACACACAGATTCAAAAATTCTCTCCGGTAGTTTCTCTGCTCTTTGGAAGGGAGTTTATTACGATTACTATATTTATATAATAACGAGTTTATAGTTTCTTGTCTTCTTCTACTAGCTGAACGTTCACACATATTAAAACCCATTATTTTCGCCATTCAACCACAAATATTTTAAGACAACACTAATATTTTAAGATAACACGAATATTTTGAGATAACACTAATATTTGTTTAAATAACAATCGTTATTATGTATAAGGAACTTCTGCGGTCAAAAAATAAATTCTAAACACACAGCTGAGTCACCTACTGAAATGATAACGGAAAATAGCTTTAAGTAAAGCATAACCATAGAATATCTTTCCTTTGGCCAGTATGCATTTACGATATAGCTCCGATATCTCTTAAATCTAGATGCTAACAAAATAAAGCATATTTAGTTTAAAGTTACGATATCTATACGATCGGTTCGATATCCTTTACTTAAAAAAGTGAACAAATTGAGTGTAGCTGATTTTAAGTAACGATATCTCAACTATTCACACGATATCTCTTTTTCCAATACCTACCATAATTTAGGGAAATGTCCAAGAAAGATGCGATATCTTTACTATATGTGAGATCTCGATTATGATTATTGAGTCACAAAATGATGTCGTAGGAAAATCGCTAAAATCTCAGAGATATCGAAATACGATTTTAATACGACATGTCGGCTGGGAAGTAATTTAATGATAAACTTTGGCAAAGAAAGCAAGAGGTAGCTGGAATTTATTTTGTTGGCTCCGATAATGTTTCCGATAAATTTTCAGAAAAGATAATTTTAATGATACTGGAAAGATTCAGAAGTATATTACATCCTATTGCATGGGAAAGTATTGTCCGACAGAAAGTATATTGAATGGATTGTATTTATTTTAAGACCAAAGCCAGATTTATAACATAGCATGTAAATTAGCTTGTAGAAAAACAAAAATATTTTGTTTTTCCATTGTGAAAAAACCAATGGCAGTTTGGTAATATCTTTTCATTCTATCTATCATCACTCGCATAAATAACCAGTTCGCAATGGCAATATATCGTGTGAATATTTTTATTCTATTCTTGTAAACCTTGACACTACGTATGTGTCAATTAGAAAATGCCAAGCCAAACTGCTTCGTGTCTCTTCCACCCGTCCGAACTGTGAGAAATAAATGTTGGTTTGCAGAAAAAAGTAGATGTTATTGAGTATGGAGTATTTTCTTTACCTGTATCTATACTGCTGGATAGTATAATTATGAAACTTGTTGGAGAATTAGTAATGTAAAGGTTTCAACATAACTGGTTCATGCTATTCCTTTCGCTCCAACGATTGAGAAAATTTTGCAAGCATGAAAAATTAATGTAAAATTGTTGCAAAACAAAATCGGCAATGAGAACAAGTAAAAGTGTTAATAACCGCATAATTTTCTTGAAATTGAATGCTTCTCGAAGAATTGAAATGTTCTTACTTTGTATTATAGCGATGCCTGAAATAAATAAGCCTTTGCTAAAATATTTTTTATTCTTCTTTAATATTGCCAGCAACTTAACAGGAGGATGTGGGAACGTACTCAGGTTTATCCACCGGGTATCTAACAGTGGAAGTTGGGAACGGTGTGCTTATGCTTTTAACTGAGATATGGGCATCTTTAGCCGATTGCCATCATTAGCCAAAGCAATGATATTCCACAAACCAAATGATGTCAAATGGAAAAAACAACAAATTCCATCTGTTAAAATCGACAATCAACCTATTGAATATGTGGAATCGTTTAAATATTTGGGGGTGGACTTTGACTCAACTGTAAATTTTAAAAAACACTACGAAAATGTCGATAAAAAAATGACTGCTGCGCTTTCGAAAATGTATAGTCTAAAAAATGTTATGTCTGAAAATGTTCTCAAAATATTTATGTCTGCATATGTAACAACAATAATTGATTACGGTTTAAATATTTGGAGCGTTCAATCAAACCTAGAGTTAGACAAATTGCAAAGCAAAATCAAAAGATTCTTACTTTCATTCTACTATCCCAGGCTGGGTAAGAAACTGAAGAAGAAGGACAAACTGGAGAAAAAGAAGGTTACCAACAACTATTCGCTCTTAAATAAATGTGATATTTTGACCATCAGTGAAAGACGGCGACATAATCTTCTGAAGTTTATGTTCAAAAATCGAAAAAGCTTTTTATATAAAGACTGGTTCTCAGTTACAAAAACTAGAAGTGATAACGAAGATCTATTCCCAAGGCTAAATGTTTGTAGGTTCAAATCGCAGAAATTTAAAAACTCTGTAAAAAGGTGCTCCATAATTGAATGGAATCTACTGGGTGATAAAATTGTATGGTGCTCTGATTATACATACGAAAATTTTGTTAATATCTCAAAAGAATTTATTATTAGTGAGCGTTAAAATTATATCCAAATTATATCTATCAAATGAAAGTATTATTTATATGGTGTTACTGTATGGAAATCAGGCTATATTGTACTGATACAGAATAACACTTGAATAAAGATGAATCAATCAATCAATCAATTCTGGTAAAGGTATTTTAATCCCTAATTCTTTCTGTATTAAGGAAAGGAATATTCCGGCAGTGCGAAAATTAGGACAATTTGCATCGTGTTCGGAATATAACTGCTCGTTTTCTAAAGCCAGGCTTTGTTCACTGGTCCAATTTGACATGATTTTGGTCATCATTTGGGTAAGCGTAAGGCCTACATTTGCAGAGTCTTCAGATTTATGGATTATTCGATCATAGACGCCAACGTCCCAACTCATGCTTTGTATTCCAAACCGAGTCAAAGTATTTTTTGTGGGGTATTCACTTGAGCAAATCAAATAAGGAAGACGTCTGCTAAGCACCAAAGAACCAAGACACATCTCTTCACGGGTTGAGTAACCGGAGGTGGTTACACTTGAATCATTTTTCCAAGTGTTGTCATATCCGCACTCTACACGAAATAAGAAAGAAAAAATTTCTCGCGTTTAAATTCACCAATATATTTTGATAATATTTATTCAAATTTCAAATGTGCTATATGTTTTCCACTTACAAACTGTAATTTGGTCCCCAGGCAGCAGTTGAACTGGCTTGTAGGGCCAACGAAACTGTTGGAAATTGAAGTCATAATTGTCATCGTTATGCAGCCATGGAAGCTCAACACCTTCTCGGTAGTGTTTCATACGTATGCGTTTTGCTGGAATGAAAATGAAAGTTTCTTTTTGTAAAAGAGAAATCAAATTGAATCATATCTAAATATTGCTAACCTTACCGTTCCAATGTGCATGTAATTTTACTGCCAAAACATTCACTCCCTCAGTTGGAAACATTTTAGTGGTACAAGCAGAACTGCAGTGGCCAGCAACATCAAATTCGGTTGTCTGGGGTGGCATTACCCACGTTCCTAACAATCCATATCCAGTCATTACTATTCCACCTTCGTTTGGACGAAGGTTGGATGTATACAAAAAGTCCACTCCCGTTTCTAGCACCAAATCATCCCTTCTTTGTGGATTGTCGTAGTGCACTTCATAAATGAAGTATTCAACTGGGGATGAATCTCCAATTGGGAACCCAACAGTTTCTGGAAACTTTACATCTTTTCCTGCCACGGACCTCTTATGAATCAGTTCTCTAGCTGTGCCTCAGTGTGGAGATAGCATTCCTCTCCACCAAAAGATAGGAATGGCTGGAAAAAAGTTTCTGGGTTTACTTCTGGAGGGGCAGAACAACGGTAAATGTTTTGGTGGTGGGTATGTGTGAGTCCAAGGGGAAAATCAAAATATGGGGCGAACTGAAACAAAAAGTTTATTTATGAGTCACTATAGCTAACTATTGCTACATGTAAATGAAGTATTTGCTTACTCCAACAATGTGATGCTTTGAATTCAATGTAGCATTCATTCTGTGAAGAGTACACCAGTAGGATGTATGCCGTGGAGGGACTTTATATTTTCGTGAAAGTCGGAAAGTCTGGAAAGTCTCGGCATCAGATGGAGTTGGGACGACGATAGGATATAAGAAATAAATTTTACGACTTTCATTTTCAAACTTAACTTCAAATTGTTTGTGGGGAATGTTTTGATGGCAGTGACCCTACACAACGTGAAGAAGGTCAGTCTACCATGTATATAAAAAATATAATAAAATTAGCAACTTCAGCAGTAGTTCAGCTTTTGGGAAAAAATCAAAAACAATATTTATGGAGCTTACGGTAAATGGATAATCATCCTCATCACAAGTCTCCAAATGCCGTTGAATGGTAATCATTCTCCCATCTGAATTGAGTATTTTGCTACCTACCAACTGCCAATCTTGAGTTCTGTCCTTTGTCACAGTTTTATTGTTCTCTGCAACCATATCCATTACAAATGGGTTTCCATCCTTTCCAAATCCTGTGACAATGACGTCATCCCCTGGCTCCACTTTTCCTTTCTTTGTGAGACCAAGTACAATATTTGATGACACGTTGGTATTTGTAGAGATATTGAAAATTATAGTTTTAGATTCCAAATTCACATCCCACTCCAAAACGAGCCCATTTTCTTCATCCAAAACTTCACGTTGGTTAAAGGTCAGCGTGGTTAATGAAACATTTTGTCTACAAGCTTGCAAACAATGAATCACAAGGGACGCTACAAACAGCGATTGAGAAATGCTTCTCGCTAAATTTTGCCACATTTTTAAATAATGAAATGTTCAATTAGCTAGGAACTAAACCAAACTGAGTTGCAAGTGGGATGAAAGGAATAATGATGAAGCTATAGTCAAAGTCAGGGCCGTGGCTCGATGCATATAAAACATATTTCATGATAAAGGCTATTGGGATCAAATGATTGATACAGTGTTGAGTGTACAGATTTCCTCTACAAAAATTGGCGGAGGAAAATGCCAACCAATCTCGTCTCGTCATCTTAAATGAGATAAGCAGTCACCTGGAACCATTCACTATAGATGCTAAAAAAATATGCTCACTTCATCTTTTCTATGAGAAACCTTATCTTTGCTTTGATACACGAAGATAAGATTTGGTTTGTCGACAAGCCAAGTTAACATATAATTTTTTGGGGACTTGACTTTGGTGCAAAAATAAACCTTTCTGATCATTTCCTACTCGATAATAAATTTAAATCAATCAAAAGGGAGTTGGTTTTTGGATAATATTTAAAGGTATGCATTTAATTGTGCCACAAAATAATTCATGCATCACATTTTAAATAAATAGACTTTTTTAACCGGAGACCCTACAATCTAAATAGCAGTACAAGCCATTCACTCAATTTATTATTGGGTCGCGCCTTTTTCACCCTTTATGGAAATACTACATTCCTAACCGTTTGGTACTAGTTTAGTACTACAGTAGAGCCAACTTTAATGCTAAATTTTCCATCACACCCTTTTGGTATTTTATCAATGTGTTCTGGTTTGGTAGTTGATACCAAAAGTTCTCTTTGTTTGCTGGTACTACGAAGCCCAATCTACTGGGTAATCCAAACCTACTGGTACTGTTTAAGATAGCTTTTTTAGCTTCTGGTTGTTGCGGAAGTTATCAATTGGGGAAAACAGACTTCCAAGTCAAACCGTTCTCACACTTGAAAAAGGAAAGGTTATCGTGACACTTGACCCTGAAGATAGCATCGGAGACAAGTGTGCATAGTACCCCAGGGGGGAAAGTATCACCCTTTCACCGTCCAATTTCTTGCTTCATTAGGTCGGCCATAGCGACCACAGTTCTTGATGAAATTGGATGAAACTTTATCCAAAAAAACTGTTGATCAGTTTTCCTCGTCGAAAAAAAAACTGTCGATCAGTTTTTCTTGTCGAATCAAAAAAACCGTCGACCAGTTTTCCTAGGGATCTTTCTGACGGGGATCAATGTGTATAGGGACCAAAAAGTGGGGACCAAGTTTCACCAACTCATCTTTCAAGGGTGTGCATTGTGTGCAGAGTGAAATAACATATTTATTACAGCACAATCAATATTCAATGACCTTTTTATGGAAAGTATTTGGTTCCCATTGCTCATTTTAATCTATATAAATTTGGTGCTTGCTTGTGTAGAAGTTCAAGAATCAAGAATACAATACAATGCATTCCAGATCAAAAAGGCCCACAAAGAAAATGATATGCAAAAATTCCAATTGGGATTTTTTGTTTTTATTTCCAATGTTAATAATTGTTTGTTGCAGATTACCCCACTTTGGATTATGGTTTTGATGTAGAAACTCCGTTCCAAAACTTGTTGATCATGTTGCTAAAAATCAATACTATGCTACAATGACGAGGAAACTTGTTCATATTTCAGATTCATTTCCTCAAGCCAAATGAGACGGAAAATAATTATGACTCATCATTATTGACGAAAAATATAATAGTATAATTGGTAATATCATAGCGGTGAGGAAAATGAAGTTGTAAATGCATTCAAAAGTACTGATTATTAGAATTATTATACCACCATTTAATTAATGAAAAATATCCCCGTTGCGTTGCCCATCTGCATCTTCCCATTTAATATAAACTTTACGAAAATTAAAAAGGAATTTTGTGTAGATTCAATTGAAGAGTGCAAAAGACATCCGTTAATGTAGGCAACATAAAAGGCTAGAAATTCATTGTAAAATATATATGAAATTCCACTGTCTACAGTTAAAAGTTTATTCGTTTTAATGTTAAATTACGCAATCAACATCATCTTCTTAAAAAATATAGATAAAATCCAAGGGGGAAATGGTTATTCCAATTCCATAATACAATCATAAATCATGTTTGGATGATAGCGTTTAGTAATTGCTTGCCAATGTATATTCCCATGCATGATATTCTTAATAACATCCACCAGCTTCGAAACTCCTTCGTGATCTCCATACAATTGGATAAGAAGCTCTCCAGTTTCATCCACAACGTGCGTCATGCAGTTAATTTGATTTACACCTTTTTGAAGGGCATCCTGCAAAGACAAGCCGTCCATGTAGTGAAAACGGCGACTTTGTTGCACGGCGCACCATCAGCCATCTCTCTATGTAGAGACATGATATCGTTCACCAAACTAGCTTGTTGACAGTACGCTTTGATAATGGATTTGAAGAGAAATGAATCTCGGACGTTTTGGGGAACTTGTATCCCTTGTGAAAATAGAATCAGTTCCACAGTTACTATTGCTCCACAGACAACCAACCGAAGTTCTTCTTGCAACATTTTGAACATGATTGAATTTGGATCTTCTTGTTTGAGATTCCACTCATGACAACTTTCCAAAGCAACAAAGTCATGAAACTGGTTACACGCTTTAATAAGGTGATCCGCTTGGCCTCCGTGTTTCTCAATTTCCTTTCGGAGCTCTGCCATTCCATTATATAGTTTTATGTAATCTTTTGGAATATTGGCAACCTTCAATTTTTGCTCGTCCAACGCAATTTTTCCTTCCAGTGATTGCTGAAGTGCTGTCCACTATGATTGGGATAT
Organism: Orchesella flavescens; assembly: GCA_964034955.1. Taxonomy (NCBI): domain Eukaryota; kingdom Metazoa; phylum Arthropoda; class Collembola; order Entomobryomorpha; family Orchesellidae; genus Orchesella; species Orchesella flavescens. The sequence goes on from OZ035957.1 coordinate 25,534,421, forward strand.
TTTGAATGGGATCTCTTTTTGGGACGATGCTTTGTCCGTGTTTTCATCAACGATAAAGAAAGGGTCGATCGACGTATGGAACACTTTCATGTCAGAGATTTTCCAACCTGGACAATACGCGTCTACCATTGCTGATCCGTTGAGATCTCGTACGACACGGTAGCCATCATCATTTTCCTCATTGTCGGATAGCATTCCGATGCTTTTCAACCAATCAATAGTGTTTGCAGTGACCTTTGTTACATTTTCAAAATCCTGGTGTCCAATTTGCCCCAGTTTGTATGGCATGTTGAGATTCCCTTTTAATTCAACTTGTTTTCCATTTTTTATCATTTTGAATGATGTTGAATTGAACGGAATAAGGTTTCCCTTTATATTTTTCATATAGGGGGGGATATATTTCCTTTGGAATCGTACCATTTATGATCAATGTTAGAGAATGAGACAGACTCAAATAATGTCGGGGTGACTACTGTTTCCTTTCCATCTCCTGAGGTTTCTCGTTCATTAACGTACACCCAACTGAATTTACTTTCCATTTTAGCACTAAGAAATATGTTTATGCCAACTGCAAATTGAGTCAATTTGGCTTCAAATACAGACACCTAAACAGTAAGTATGCTGAAAGATAACAAACATTAACTATAAAGTGGCTACCCAAAATTTATACCTGCTATTCAATGTCACATGAATTCCAAACACGTAGAGGCTTTGGTAAAAATCTGAAAAATGACTAATGAACCATGCAACGTGGAAAGTATAAAAAAGCGAAGTATGTTTGAGTTCTTTATAACGTTTCAATATACATTTTGACCTTTTGTTAAAGTTGTTCGAGGAAAATTTTTGATTTTCCTGTTTGACTTCCTCATATTAACTAGCATATCTGTGTCTTTTCGTTTGAATAATTTATCTCGTTTATCGAATCGAGATGGTATATTTGAAATGCATAAGGTATACCTGACGACGCTTGAAAAAGGAAAGGTTATCATGATATTTGACCCTGAAGATAACATTGGAGATAAGCGTGCATAGTACCATTAATCTTCTATCGTGATTAGCTGTCGAATGATATGCTACTCGGTATGCTTGACGCTTGGAAAAATGAAACGTCATGACTTTTGAACCTGAAGCTACAAGTACATAGCTCACATAATTAAGTACATAATATATTACGCACACTTAAAAAGCCAGATTTCGTTATGAAAATGTAGAGAATAGGAGCGCAAATATCTTGTATTTGACTGTTTTTGTCTTCGTGACTCATCGGTCGAATAACACTAAGCTACTAAGATTTGAATAAAAATTGCAACAACGATGATGAATGTGAGTGCTGGCAACTTCCAAAACGGAGTAAATTCAACAATTGTTTGCATAATATCTTGTTGAACTTCATTGTCAGAAAGAAAGCCGGCAGCTACCATGAAATCGCTTCAAACATTGAAACGATAAAATCTAGTTATAAGAAAGAAAAGCAAACTAGATCTTGGCATTTATTGGGAAAAACTAAGAATCTCATGGAATTCAATTAATTTTTTGCTTTGAATGATCAACAGTTACATATATGTGTATGTGTGTATCCGCATCTGAAGCGGAGCAAAAGTATTACAGTCGATCATCTTCAATCCTGTCCTGTCCTCTTTTTTACATAAAACAATTATTATATGACAAACTAGATTAAAGCAAGCGCAGATTTTCTCTATCAACATCATAGGCAGGAGTTTTTGTAGCATTCAACTGAACAACAATTTGTTATGATGACTTTATTATGCAACCTAGACCTCTTGCAATTCAAATACTGTTGTGGTAGCCTGCATGTAGCTCACTGTTTATGTGAAAAGCTACTTTTTCTCTTTACGTAAAAAGAGTGGCTTCATGTGCACGTTATACGACGGATAACTTAATCTGTGCGTTCATAAAATGTTCTCTGGTATAACATACACGATACGATGATACAAAAATACGATGAAGTAATTCATGTATGTGTGTGATATACCTTTTCGGTCAAAATAATTCGATGAACAAAAACTGGAGGGTCTGGAAGTTATTATTCCTGAGAGAATGGAAGCGAGTTACGGTCTCTACGTTTGGCCATCCGCCCCCATCCTTGGTTGGTATTTATATGAGCACCGACAGAATCTGGTTGGAAAACGTGTTCTGGAACTGGGTGCAGGAACGGCACTTCCGGGTGTAGTAGCAGCACTACTTGGGGCTCAAGTAACGCTCAGCGATTCTGCAAAATTGCCACGTTGTTTGGAACAATGTAGAAAAACAGCATGTATGAATGGTGTTGGTGATGAAGTGAAAGTGTTTGGTCTCACATGGGGATTGTTTCTCAACGCCTTGACATCCCTCAAAGGTCAAGTTGACCTGCTGCTCGGATCAGACTGTTTTTACGACCCATCTGTATTTGAGGATTTAATTTCAACTGTTGCATACATTTTGGGAAATAATCCGAAAGCAAAATTTTTGACAACTTATCAAGAACGGAGTGCTGACTGGTCCATTCAACATTTATTGAGCAAGTGGGGACTACTTATATTGCAAACACGTTCCTCTTAATAAATTAGCCAACTCAGGATCCGTTGACCTTTTGGGGCTAATGCGAGACCATACCATCCATTTGTTAGAAATTACTATTTTACAGTAACTTTTTTCTCTTCTGTCTATGTGCAAAGTCTGTGGGAACTGTATAGTAAATAAACTCACATTGTATTTGAAAAAGTACAAAAATGTATAAAATTTATTGGGTTTCAAATGGCTTAAATTATAAAATATGATGAATATAGCATGATGTAAAAGGAAAACAAGCTGAAAAGTAGAAATTATTTGAAGTTTATCAAGGTCTATTAAAGTCGAGCATGCACCCGTATATGATAGCAGTCTTTTTGAAGTATAAACTATGGCTAGAATAACCATTTTTGTGGTTGGTTTAGAGTTTGGATTCATCATGCAGCATGTATTTAGAATTTGGATACATACGCATTTTATAACAGCAAATAAATTGTCTGCGAGCTAGTGAATGAACACACTTCAACTCAAGCTCACTCACTCACCCATTGTCCATATTGTATTTTTAGAGAGCAATGCTAAGCAAGCTTCAATCTACAATCTTCGAAAGCTCGGCGAATGTAAATAAAATAATAATGACATCATCCACTGTTACCCAGAACCTTATTTATAATCATAATGCTAAGCAAGCCAGAAGAATCCAGAGGAATGCTAAACCTGGAATAGAAATCGTCCAACCAATATATTTGTAAGTAGAAAGGTTGGTGAGGACGAACAGCGCAGCAGTTAAGCAAACCTTGGCTCAACTTAACACAACCAAGCTGCAAGGGAATGGTACTTCACCAAGAAGCTTCCACTTCTTTACCACCACCACCACCAACTGACTAAACCCTACCGTCGCAGCGAAGCTGAACTGCTGCGCTACATGAAGAATGAAGACCATACTAGTTCCTTTAATTTTCTTGCAATATAAATTTTCTTAGGGAATCCTGTAGCTAAACTATTGCTAAGCGAAGACACAAATAGCGAATTATCGCTTTTACAAACAAATAAACACATACTTGCGTTAAAATTACTACTTGATTACATGGGCAATTAAAATGCACCATTTAATTTAAAACACATTAATGGCTTGTAATGCAGTTCAATAACTTAATCCAACGACCTGAATGCAGGTAAATCAGTTAAACTTTTATTACGTAGCTGAAGCGAGAGCATTCAGCGAAGTAATGGTTTTACTAAAACTGTCTGTCTGCCTGTCTGTCCGTCCGTCCGTCTGTCCGTGCGCACTCTCCTGGTCACATACATTGACCGATTTTGACGAAATTTGGTACACAGGTAGCACTACTCAAGAGGACCTCTGGGAATACTTTTCAGCCAAATCGGTCAAACGGTTCCGATTTGGCTGAAACGCATACGTATACGTAAGAATTGCATTGCATTCGTGTACATAAGCTTGTGCATACATCCAGAATCATTTGCTTGTACATAAATCCAGAATCCGGAATGGTATTATACAAGCAATGCTTTTACTACGTTGGGAGAGGATCGCGGAGGTGGGTTTAGAGAGAGAGGTGGTGGAGGAGATTGGGTGGATATGGGAGGAGGGGGTTTGGAGGTGATCACTCAACGCCTTCTTCAGCTACGTCTCTGGCCTGCTTACTAGCAGTTTATTCATTGAGTAAAATATTTTCTAAGAAAAATCATGCATAAAAAATTATTATGTAGGCTTCCGTTTGTATCATTTCCAAAAAAAAGAACCTAGTCATATTAATTTTTTACCAAAAAAACTATTTTATTAAATGTAAAAAACAAAAAACCTTGTAGTGCCATTTGAAAACGTTTCTGTGACAAAACCATGTGAAAGTTCAACGTCATTCGAACATGTTCCACACGACGAGATGCGCGTGACAAAGACGTTGCTTCATTAAACTAACTCATCTTTGAAAGTACAAAGTAGGTCAAACGTAGTTTACACAACACCATTTAAGCTGCTGATGACAAAGAAATTTTCAAACATAAAGAAATTACCAGCCGTGTAACGGTACACCTTACGCTTGAAAATATGCGGGGTATGACCTTTCCCCCACAAGGGTAACTTCGATTTGGTCCAAAATTTAACTGTCGCGTCATCCTTCCATTCCATGTGAACATGTGTACTGTGTGCAACAAAGCAAAAACATATATGAATTTTGAGAGTGGTGTGAAAAACGTACTTCTTAAAAAGAGACGAGTTGATTGTAATTTACGCCGCTTTGATTTTTTATTACCTAAGCAAAAAAATACAGTGCATATACATATAAGCACAAGAACATCCAGAAAGTATTTGTAAAATCTGATTACTGCTTGAAATCGCGTTTTAAATCTGGGTAGCTTTCACAAACAGAAGAAAAGGTAGAAAATAGTAGAAATGGACGAAGTTGGAAGAGTAGAGAATATACAAGGAGGTGTCAATGCTAACCCTCCACTGATTGAAATCAAAGCTGACAATGTAGGATTGACAACTGTCACCACACTGTTGAAAACTTTCAACTTTTGTGAGGTAAAATACTCTTTCTTTATCAAACGTTATCGGTGACTTGTTGGCAACCGCTATTATTTTGTCATTAAATTTTGCTTTACTACGTCAACCTTTTGTTTCCAGAAAGCTAATGTCTTCGTTTCCGCTGCAGGGATTCGGTTCATGGTAGAAGAAGGGAGATACGTCCAAGCAGGAATGTTGTTCAAGACTGAGCTTTTCACGGTACATATTGTTTTCTTGATTATGAATTAAAAAATAGTTTTCAAAATAGTCAATTTTTATATAAAATTCACAAAAGAATCGTGATACCATTGATTTTGATTGCTCATTCATTTAGGCATTTACACACTCGGTGGAATCAGTTGAGTTCAAAATCCCATTGAAGGAGCTTCTGGATTGCCTCAAAATACTGGGTGACACCAAGAATAGCAATGTCCCTAATGAAACCAGTGACGGTGTGGAATCTTCAGTGACTGGTGGCTCATGCCGATTCATGCAAATCACATATTGTGGACATGGGTTTCCATTTTCATTATCGTAAGAAATGAGGTATCTAATTCTTACCACGTTATGTTCTATACTACGATAAGCTTACCACCGGCATGATTTTTTGACTTGCTTCAGACTGGAGGAAACTGGCATGAGAACAGAAATCGAGATGAGAACGGAGGAAGTGGATTTCATCACGGACTATGACGGCAATAATGGTGCTAAATGGGACACCACGATGGACTCAAGGCTACTTCACGACTATCTTTTCGAGCTAGAAGGGCTTTCACCCGAAAATATAACCGTTCGTGTGGTGCCTGATACTTTTTTGGAGCTTAGGGCAACTGGAACGGGGGTATCTTTGAAGGTGGTCATGATAAGAACCAAATTATTCATATCAATACTTGGTTAATTAGTTAAGTAACTCAAACTTGTTGTTTCAGATATCCATTCCGAAGAATTGCAGTGGCGTTGAGCGGTTTTGTTCTGCCGCTACTGAGGAGTCCGCATGCTACAAATTTTCCATTTTGCGTCATTCCTTCAAATTGATTCATGCTTCGGAGAAAGTCGTGTTGGAAATGGAAGACAATAAAGTGCTTACCATTCGTCTAATATTCAAGGAAACAATGAGTACTACATGTCAATTTCACGTGAGTTTCTAAATTAATGACAGATATGCCCATGTGAAAAATCAGATGAAGACGATTTTATCATTAGTAAATAAAACTATTTTATATATTATCGTAGGTGGTACCGTTGGTGGAAGATGAGGAAGAAAATGATCTGGCTGCCTGATTGATCAAATATACCTGATTGAATGCTAAGAAGGATATTCAAGATCCCAATAATTGTCAATATTGTTAATGCTTTTTACAATTTCTTTGTTATTTAACCAACTCTTGTGTAATTCTTTACATTTTAATAAAAAAGAAAAAGATACGTTTTAGCGTGTATCAACAGCCAGTTTTTTATAAGACTCTTCATGTCAATTTTTATAAAGCAATAATTAAGTTTCCAGTCCAGGTGGCCTATTATTAACAAGCAATGAGCCCTTCGATGAACTTTTGAAGAAAGGTCAGAACATTTACTCCACTCTATTTTTATTAGTAACTAGCTAGTTTTATTGCTTTGTCCGGTCTGTCCGTCGAGAATAACTCGAGAACGCTTTGACTTTTTTAATTCTGTTTTCGCCAATCGATAGCTTAGGAAAAATGAGGAATCAAGTTCAAGTTTGGACCAAATCAGAGTCGCCCCTAATTTTTCAAGCGTAAAGTAACCGTGACCGTGAAGCATATCATTCGACAGCTAATCATAAGAGAAGATCATCCATGGTGTGGGCGCTTATCTTGGATGTTATTTTGAGTCTCAAATGTAATCAGTTTTCTTTTAGAACCCCTAAATTGCTAGTTCGTTACACTCCTGTGTTTTACCAGTTTATTTCAACCAAATACAAAAATGTATCTAGAAACAAAATATTATGAGATTTTATAATTTGAAACAAGTTATGTGTATGTATGTATTGTAATAAAAGTTTAAAGCAAGTTTACCGGAATTAAAAAGAAGACAGGGTTGAACATAATATTTTGTAGTTGAATAAAAATCTTAAAAATTACTAATCAAACTTGAAGCATGGTTATTTGAAGAAAGAGTAGTAGATTTTAATGGATGTTAAATATTTTAATCAGTATGCATATCCAGTTTTACCAAATTTTATTTTCAGAATTATATTTAAAACTAGTGGGATACACGTTGTACATAGGGAAACCTTTTTCTTTATTTTAGATTTATTGTGAACATCCACGGTTGTCAATAATCATCGATTAGATTGACACAAAATTGGTGGACTAATCTTTTGTAAACTTATTCTAAGAATTGTGCTAACGAACAACGAATCAACTGTTTATATATTATTGCATAGCATAGTCTATGATTAGAAGCCTAGCATGATATTTTTATTTGACCAATATGATAGTTTCAAACACAAGAATGCATAGTCACATCAATAGTAATTAATTACAAGATTGAAACAGGTTTCTAGGTATTCATAGTACTCTTCAGACTTATCCTATTTTAGTTCCTACATAAAGTTTTGCATATATTTATATAAAAGTGTAGTTTATTTCTTGTTTCTATTTATACGTGCTATAGAATTCTTATACATGTTAATTCTTTGATTAAATGGTGTGATAAAAATTTAGTAAAAGGTACAGGTTCATGGTGTGCATTTTCAATATTCATACGGTGTACAAAAGTTTTTCTATTCCTACACAAATAAATGGATTGCCATTTTCTTAAGCATGTGCACTAAAGTAAAGTGCTTATTTTGCTGTAACATTATTTAATTAAGCTAATGAGTTACCATTACAAAGCCTATGAAAACATAACAACAATAATAAATTTGTTCTGTATTTTGTCTGTATCGGGAAAAGTCTGTCAATATCAAGCGTGAATTACGGATTTCACCTTGTCAAAGGATTGCCAAAAAACAGTTTTTGCACAGCAACCAAAGATGCGTTTACTGAAAGGTTTCTTGAATAAGAAGCAGGACGTTAATGATGTAGTTTAGTGTTTGATCAAAGTAATTCATTCTGATGTCTTCATCCATAATTCCCACTCCTGCAACAGGTAGTGCAAGATATGGACAGCTAATCAAGCTTCGTCTTAAACACTTCCTCTCAAATCCATTGCAGTTTCCTAAGTCTCTCATCCATTTTGTCTTTATGCTAGCGCTTAACTCATGGAAAGGACAAGCAATTTCAAATCCAAAATGCGTAATATATAACATTATTACAACGAAGAACCCAGTAACACCAGAAAGAAATACATTGGACATTGTATTTATTCCGTATATTGCCGCATTGGTGAAAATTACGATTATTATGAAACTAATAGAAAGACCAACAGCTTCCAAACACCCAATCATATTACTTGATGCTGTTAAGACTAGCTGGAGCTCCCTATATTTCCTTATTAAGGCTGAGCTCACGGGATCTGGGTTTCTGAATATTTCCTGCAGCATTTCCCGAATTGTGATACCTATTTGAAAACCGGTTATTATCATAACTCGGACGCTAGGATATGCTGCCTGGCCTCCCGTAATCATACAAAAATAACGAAAAAATGTCATGCATCCTGTTGATCCAAGATTTTCGAATCCTTCAATGAACTTTAAAGCCAGATAGTATCCATCCCAGTTGTTGTATACTACTGTAGGATATATAACCACGGAAGCTATAAAGTAGCTTGTTACAATAATTAGCGAAAACATTCCAAGCCAGTGGGATTCCTTCCGCCAAACTTTTTTTATTTCGTTCGTTGCTGATCGGAATGTGATGTTGGATTCGTCAAGACTGAATGACGAATCCGAATGAAGACACCAATTGGTTAGAGCAACCAAATCGTGTCCAAATATGAGGATAAAAATGTCGAAACAAATTGTGGCAAGCAATCCCAACCACATCAACGGGAAAAATTCCATTTGTTTTAGTGGGATGGTGTTAGGGAATTGACTTGTTCCAAACAAAATGGTAATTACGCACACAAATCCCATCACGCCGTTAAATCCAAATTGGGCTATGACAAAGGGAATCAACTTATGTCTCTCAGACGTCGTACCGAACAATTCGCACTTTTTGTCCCAGTAAATGAAATAGGCAGGAAAAATAAGGGTTTGAAAGGATTGATTAAGTGAATACGCCAGTAAAAGTAATGGTGACTTCATGATGACTCTAGCAGTTAATTCAGTTGCATGGAATGGTTTGCTTGGTTAGAATAACTTTTATAGTTTTTTTTGGTTTTCAAGATTTTTGTGTGCTAGATAAAATGTAAAATTTATCATATTCCATTTTAAAAATATTTAACTTCTATGCTAACACTAATTTTAGTAATAACTGTTAATAATAATTGTTCACAAAAACATTTGCTGTATTTTCTGCAACCTCAACTTACAAATGTTTATGAGGAATAAAAGTTTGCGTCTTGTCGTCGACGATCAGCATAACAACTGAAGGTCTCAAAGAATCAATAAGTCTGAGCCTCCTCACCCAATTTTTTGGTGCTCTATTTGGTTGGAAGATATTTAATGAAAATAGAGAGAGGCACTCTTTATATATTCCCAAATTTCATTTGTATAGATGTATAGCACACACACACATAAAGCAAAATTGAAAATGCTAATGAGTAGTTTTAAATTTAAATAAGAAAAAAAAACTTGTTCTTTGTTATAAACCCGATTAGCCATAAATATTTCACATTCCATATTATTTCAGAAGCGATCATGTTTGGAACCGGCTTGGTATTCAAAAATGTAATTTAAAGTCTACAAAAAGGTATTGATTGATTACGCGATAATATATAATTGCATAGCTATCAGTCAATTGTTTTACCAACTCTGACTGTCTCTAGTTCTTAGTTGTACCTGTACTAGATTGCTTACTTGGTTTGTGTGTCCGTTCGGAAGACGTGATGCTGAAAAAGTCTGGGCTTTTTTAGAAAAAAGTAAGATAACATTTATTATAACCAATATTACTAGGGGCAACATTTACGTTAGCAATATTCATGACCTTGCCTTGGCAAATGATGATGTGTGAACAATTGCAAAAGTCTATCTTTGTAGAAAGGCAGATGTGCTACTGAAATCGGAACCCTTCAATGAACTTTTGAAGAAGGATCCGAACACTCACTCCACTCTATTTTATTACTAACTAGCAATTTATTGCTAGTTTATAGCTTTGTCCAGTCTGTCCGTCGGTCCGTGCGGTTGCACAATAACTCGAGAACTCTTTGACTTCTGTAATTCCATTTTCACCCATCGATAGCTTAGGACAAACGAGGAATCAAGTTCAATTTTGGACCAAATCAGAGTTACCCCTGGGGGAAAGGTCATACCCCCTCATTTTTCAAGCGTAACGTATACGGTGTAGCATATCATTCGAAAGCTAATCATGTATTTAGCTACACTGTATTTAGCTCTCCTGACTTTCAAAATTACTTTGGATGTAAACAATTGACCCATCAAAATTGATGAATTAAATGAACTTTTTCAATTTCAAAAACATGCAAAACTACAAGAAAAAATCCATCTTGGCAGCAATTAAGACAATTAAGTTGTCACGTATCAACTTTATTTACTGTAAAAAAAATTAAAATTAGATTGTCAAGCTATAATGAACAAATAAGATGTTGTCTCGAATGTCATGAGGAAACCCATGAAAATGCTGATTGTTAATTTATTCTACTTCATACAAAAAATTTAGCTTATTGAGCCTTCACGACCCGAAAATCCTGAAATAATTGCTCACAAAAATCCATAACCAAGCCAATCTCTCCTTTTACATACTAGGAGACCGTCAGTCAAAGTCGTATGGTATTGATCAAATGATCCGTAAGTGATAATGTCAGTTAAAAATGAAGGCCAAACTCAGCTAGAGCATCATGTATGAGTCCAAATATATTCATTAATGGAGTATGCGACTTAAATAATTATAGAGAAATACGTGATGGAAGACGCCAAGTTGAAAGACGGAGTCGGAAATTGAAATAAATCGCAAACGATCAACTAAAGAATTGCAAATATTATGACAACAACGTATAGTATTGATAATTGATATTATCGCAATGAATTGGAAACCCGTTTATGCAAATATTAGTATGTCCATTAATACGGCCTTGATTTGAGGATGGAAGGAGCAGGAATTAAATATATATGAGGTTAGAACGGAGCTATCAATCACAAAATCAAAAGCATCAATAAAAGCAGAAATGATTGTCACGTGCTCACGTTTGCTAAAAAGCGATACGACACAGGCCGTTTTGTGTATCATACATCATGCGAGTGGTTCCATAACTATTTTTTTGTAAGCAGTCGCTCGTCAAGAATCAAAACTGGAGGATTTACATTTAACCCGATTTATTCAAAATGTCTGATACTCAAAAAGTTTCAATCGTTGGTAAAAATGACGACCAAAGCAACAACAGCCTTTTACATGCTACTGACGAAACCGATGTACTATTGAAGTTTTTGACATTCTACTCAAACAAAGCATCTATTCCATACTTAGTAACTCGAAACAATAAACTAGGAGGGATTCATTTGACACCAAATAATACCATTGTGCGATACCTAGTCGTTCGAAAGTTACTGCTTTCTTTGACAACATTTTACTCAATATTTTTAATTCTCGGCATTGGAACTCATTTCCGGGATTATATTCAAAACAAGAACTTGTTTGACACTTCATTTCATGGCGTGTGGACGGCCACCTTTATTTGTGTTTTAGCTTTACAATGGCATCTCAGTTTCAACCTGACGGAAATAAGTTTGCTGACAAATTCATTGAACCAACTCACTTCAACTTTGGAAGGTAAGGACAATAATTTTCAAAAAAGGTTGTCTTTGTCTTTTAATTAATTTCAGCTAAAATGACATTTTTAGCAAGGTATCGTCCACTGCATGAATTCCAAGTCATGAGAAGGAAGCTCTCATCCATTCTACGTTTTCTTGCCGTCTACTCTTATTTTCTCGTTGCTATTGCCACCATATTTTTTGCATTCCTACACAACAAAAACTGGTACATTTATTCGCTGTATCCGCTTCATCAAGAAACCCTTGGTTTTCACTATTACTATCTGCTACCGATAATAAGTGCGGCTGAATTTAGCTTTTTGTGGTGGCAATGGGGATCATTCTTTATTCATGCGCTGGTCAACCTCTGGTACTTTCTCCTTTGTCATGCAACCCTGAATGTTTTAATGAGGTACGCAAATAACTATTTTATTTTTTTATATGAATGTTTATGTTCTATGCATGTTCATTTTGAAATAGGGGATCATCAAGAACAAAATGGAAAGTAGAAGGCTTTCACCTTCACGCCACCCTCCAAATTCTCTCATCTTTATATCATGACTCCATGGGGAAAGCATTTCTACCCGTCTTCAAATTTTCAGTTTCTGCTCTTCTAATTGTTAGCTTGTTTGGATTGATAAAGTGTTTGTCATTCAACAACCCTGCCGTCACATTGCTATTGACGCTCATAGCAATCTTTTCGCTAGTAATGTTGATGACATTCTGTGCCGCTTTCTCCAGTATTTATGTAAAGAGTTTTGAGGCTAAACGTCAGCTAGGAACATTTCATTTGGACCTAGGACAATGTTTTGTAAATGGAAGACGAAGCCAATACTGCCTACTTTCAAAAAAGATGGTTCGTAGTTTACACCATATTCAAGTTCGCATCGGATTTTTCTACGCTATGAAACATCACTCGCCTCTTCTCATTCTTAAAATTGTTTCGGATGCTACTTTCACCCTTTTGGTTTCCTTTTGAGACTTGAAATTTGAAGTTAAAACTTGAAAATTTGAGGCTGGAGCAATTTTTAATTGGCGTCTTTGGTTTGGTATTATTAAAAATCTACAAGGAAAACCACAAATTATAATAGAAACCTGCTTGTCATCAGGTATCACATTGATTGCTTGAGTAATCACGTTTTTATGAAGCGTAACATTTATAGTAATAAAAATTTGGCCTTACTGACCCATCTTTTAGAAAATTGTTTGAATAATGTATGATATTATGCAGCCATTATTTCCCTTACGCTTTGATAAACGTTTTCTCCTCCAGAATGCATGGTTAATTTTTCTTTCGTGTAAAGTTGTTGTGGATGGCTCTCATATACTGCATCTACGAGTTTGTTTTATTATTGAGCAACTTTACTCGAATTTGTTGGTTGTTTGGCCCGTTAATTTGGACACACTATCTTTGCTTGATCTTCTGTCTAGTAATAATAACTTGTCGTCTCAAAAATTATATTCTTTGTAAAGCAAGATATGGCATGGTTACTTACGAATGCAATAACTATCGGATTCCATACAAAAATTTACTATCTACAATTAATGGTGAACTACAAGGACTTGCTCTTCGTTTCTACCTATCTTTTTGAATGGGCATGCCATGCACAACTTTGCACTAGCTGCATGTTTTAGCTGACAGGAATCTCGTAATTGCAACCAATCTGGTGTCTCAATAGAATCCAAGCCGAAGTATCATCATAATCAGCGTTAATAGTATGTCTGAAAAAAACACACCAAACAAATTTATCGTAATTTTTCTTCCCAACTTGAATAAACCCGACAACTCGAGATGTAATAATGGACTTTTAAATCCTATGGCTTGTGTCAAAGATCATGATGAGCTTATCAATGAACGTCGTAAATAGTGTCATTGAGCTGCTCTCAGCAGTAGCTTCATTTTGATATATCACAACCGATCACAAGTCCCTTCTGGACTGACTATAAAAATATTATAATCTTTACCTTTTTTATGTGAGAGTCAATGCCTTTGACTCTGGTTCAACCTTTATTCTTGACTTTGACAAGTCTTTTTATGTATTTTGTATAATTACTATTTATGCTAATACCTACATGCCATTGAGTTCTATTCCTGATGTAAAATATATTCGATTCTACGATGAGTTGAATGTCCTTTCCTATATGAATCATTCCCAAAACTATTCTTAATATATTCTCTGTAAAGCCCAGAGAGCAGAGATCAGACCACAGTAAATTTGACTTACTAACATTACACCTTCCTTGCTTGTCTGCATACTTACTTATTTCTGACGAGGGAACTACGGCAGTGGAAACCCTTCGATTTGGCTCAAATTTTTTCCACATGCTCATTTTAGTGAGTAATGAACGTGTGCAAAAGCATTTTTCACAATGGGTTGTTATTCTCGAAAAATTAATTTTTTAAGATATTACACCTCCAAAATTTGAAATTGCTTATGGGAAATAACATGGGAAAAGTCAAGCTAGAGAAGGGGGTACCGTTACCGTTTTTTTCAAAATCCGACTTTTTGGAAACAATGTATTTTTTACAAGCCGATGCACATGTGAAGCATTTACGTGACACATAAAGCCAGAAATGTTGCCATTGCATGAGAGTTTATGAAAAAGGGCCATTTTTGAAAAACAGTAACAGTTCATTTTCAAGTCCAATTAAGTGAATATACTGACAAAAATTCCTTACATACCATATAGGTAGGTTTGAGTTTCTTCGATTAGATAAGGTAACATAAAATTATTTTTGAAAATTCAATATTTGAATCATTTCACGAAAACGTAAGAAACATATATAATTGCATGTGCATACATGATTGAAAACTTCTTTTCACTTCATAATTATGAATAGAATTGAATTGAAGGAGAGTCAGACCTGAAAAATTGAATTGAAAGAAGTCCGTCCAATTCAAGCCCTTAATTGAATGAGAAATGATTTTTTGTGTATAACTTGCGGTAAGAGTTTAAGTAAAATTTTGTAATCCAACTTCTATCTAACCAGCTCAATATGAAGTTCCAGGAGTTTTATTTGTGCGTTTCAATAATTAAGACCCCTTTTTGCCCTTTTAGAATGCGAGTTTGCATCAAAATTTAAGGGAGTGCAAATTTGCACTTCTGGAGTGCATAAGTGCATGCCTAATTTAAGTGAAGTGCAAATTAGGATTCCAGGAGTGCAAATTTGCACCCTGATCCCTGACTGTCTGAATGTTGTCTCAATACCCTGCTGAAAAAGTCTCAAGTTTCACCCACCTAGGAATCCA
This sequence comes from Orchesella flavescens, assembly GCA_964034955.1. Lineage (NCBI taxonomy): Eukaryota > Metazoa > Arthropoda > Collembola > Entomobryomorpha > Orchesellidae > Orchesella > Orchesella flavescens. The sequence goes on from OZ035957.1 coordinate 25,549,533, forward strand.
ATTTGCTTTCATAACTTTCGTAGCTCTTCCACATAAGCATAAGTTATGGTAAATAAAAAATGGGCGTGCTATATGGTTTTCATATATACAGCGAATCTTCTCCAATACTGTTTTTTTCAAAAATGGCCCTTTTTCATAAACTCTCATGCAATGGCAACATTTTTGGCTTTATGTGTCACGTAAATGCTTCACATGTGCATCGGCTTGTAAAAAATACATTGTTTCCAAAAAGTAGGATTTTGAAAAAAAACGGTAACGGTACCCCCTTCTCTAGCTTGACTTTTCCCATGTTATTTCCCATAAGCAATTTCAAATTTTGGAGGTGTAAAATTTTAAAAAATTAATTTTTCGAGAATAACAACCCATTGTGAAAAATGCTTTTGCACACGTTCATTACTCACTAAAATGAGCATGTGGAAAAAATTTGAGCCAAATCGAAGGGTTTCCACTGCCGTAGTTCCCTCGTGAGTCGCATCCTACCCCATGCATCTTCTACTTTAACATCCATTCACATTCTCATTAAACTCCACTACTACTACAATTTTTAATCATCATACAGTTCATGAAATACAAATAGCAATCTTTAAAAAAATTATTCAGAACTTTCACCTCAGTCATTTTTCAACCTACACAATTCTGCTGCTGTTTTATGCAACTTTAAGAGGATTTTTTCTTAATTTCCAAAAGTTGACTAGTCTAACATTCTTTTTGTGTTACGTAGTTGATTGGCAGTGCTAGAACCCAATAACTGATATCAATCGAGGAAAGGTAATTAATAATAGTAATTTTATTTTTACCTTCTCCCATTTACAACGACCACGATGTCGGTCTTTAATCCGTATTTTCAGGTCATGCGGGGTGAAGCAAAGAAAAGAAGGGTCCCAAATACCCATCCTCGGAATGGGGCACAAATGTCAGGGAAACTAGACCAAACCAACAAAACAAAAACCATGACACCATAAACTTTCCCTTCGTATAGTCACATGTTCATGTACTTGTTAAATATTTCCACGTAATCCCACCAATAATCTATGTTGGACATGACATGACAGAATTTTCTTTGCATTTACTAATTACGGACTGTGTTCTCTCCTCAGTCAGTCAGTTGTACTTACTTCATGTTCATACTGGTAGTCCCCTATGTATCATTATTATTACGTAACTGAAGCGGGAGCATTCAGCGAAGTAATGGTTTTACTCAAACTGTCTGTCTGTCTGGGCGCACTCTCCTGGTCACATACATTGAGCGATTTGGACCACATTTTGTACACAGGTAGTACTACTCAAGAGGACCTCTGGGAATACTTTTCAGACAAATCGGTCAAATGGTACGAAAGTTATAGGCTCGAAAGTTCAGAAACTCATCGATTTGGCTGAAACGTATACGTATACGTAAGAATTGCATAGCATCCATGTGGATGAGCTTGTGCAAAAATGCAGAATCCGAAATGGTATTATGTGTTTACTACGTTGGGAGAGGATCGCAGAGGTGGGTTAAGAGGTGGTGGAGGTGATTTGGTGGACGTGGGGGGAGGGGGTTTGGAGGTGATCACTCAACGCCTTCTTCAGCTACGTCTCTGGCCTGCTTGCTAGCAGTTTATTATATAAACTATTTTTGTTTAAATTTTCTACTTGGTGAGCCTGAACTGAATATGATGTGCATCAGAGCAAAGACAGACCCAGCAAAATAGCTCTAGTTTATGCTTAAGGAGAGTTGCAGTTGAGCATTGTTCATTTGACTACAAATGTTGCAATTTTTGGTTTTACAAGTCCCAAGTCTTACTTTTTTATTTCAAAATATGTCGATGACTACTCACATATTAAAATATAAATGGCTTTACCTCTCGTTAATATCCCTAAATTGTGTAACAGATAACTATCTGGATTCTTGATGAAGTATAAATTCGTGGTAAGGGAAACAAAAAGGCAGCATATGATATTGCGCAACTTATCTGACTAATGTATATAGAGCATATCAGCCCTAAAGGACATTCATCCCTACTAAACTCTCTAAAAACGTCCCTAAAATTCAAACGTATAATTACACGCAATACAAGTTATCATTTGCTATATAACACCCGGCACAAGAGATTATGCAAAAATTATAATTCGAAATGAAGGTAAGTTTGTGTCACGAACAGATTTTAAATACGAACCACCTTTCAACAACGTATAAATGACGTTTGTTGCAGAATGGAAATAGTTGCAGGTCAACTATCAGGGTCACCAAAACTTTATAAATACCGTAAAAATTCACTTTCAAGACTCATTCGTTTGTTGCAACGTGTCACGCAACGGTCGTTAATTTCTTTGCTAAGACTTCTTGGTTGAAAACAGGAATTTATACGATTATTGTTCCTAAACCAGAAACTTGTTCCAAACCAGAAACTTATTTCGATTTCTGATTTTTACTTGGAAAGATTTCCGTGGTCAAAATGGACCATTTCGGTGCAACTGAAGGTCCTTCCAGTAACTCATTGGAATGGGGCAATTCGGATCAACAAGTTCCTGATTCGAATTCCAGCAAGGTGTCAGAGTATGACTGTGAATTTATCTCTGCACCACATATAAAAGAAACGCTGGGATGGACAAAGGTGTTCCCAATCTCTTACGACAGTGGAATCGGGGCCAATCTACAATCGCCAGTTTACGAGATCGAGGAGGATGTGCCAAGGAATATGTACCAAGCCGAGCATTCAGTTAACGAGCAGCACACCAGTTCCACCGATTTGGATAAGGTTTATTACTTAGGGTAAGCTATTCATGTCAAACACGAACATTGTAAGGTCAGAGTCTTATGACTAAGAGCCAGTTTAAATGTAATTTTATTTCTGTTTTTTACAGCCCACTTCTGACCATATGTGGATGGAAGGATGAGAATGAAGATAAAGCAGTCCTGTTTACTTCGCTGTGCCAGTGCCCCTTTTGCATCCGGAAACCGGTTGATGCAATGAAGCTGGGACTCATTACTAAAACTTTGAAGCTGATTCATAAAGGCACGGTGGTAACTGCCGATGTGACATGTTCGTTCATTAAAAATCATCACACCAATTTTTATAGTTTTTTCATCATTATATACGAAGGTATCACTATGATTGATTATATTTTGCAGTTTATCCCGGTGTCACGAACAATTTTGACATGAAGAAGGAAAACCATCTAAGCTCACCTGAAAACATCATCTACTTCAGCAAATACTTCAAAGTTGTCAACAACACATGCTGTTTTCTTCCATTTCAAGACCCTGGTAGTAGCGTGGACATTATGAATTATAGTGAACCAAAGTCTTTGCTTCCTGACGACACTTGGATACCACCCGTAATTGAGATGGGAACAGTAGGACCCACTGACATGTCTATTCCAGGGCCGCTAGTCCATTTGAAGCTGGATGTGGAAATTTTGTCATCAGATGGAACACGTTTTCCTTGTCACAGTTCCATTTTAACGGGTAGGCATTTAGAGTTAATCAAAGTATTGTAATGTGCATTTCAAATTAGTAACTTAATGGTTGATAATTTTCATTTCTTTGCAGCTCAAAGTCCAGTTCTTGCCATGCGTTATGGTCAAATGGGTTCTGTTGGTGACTGCACATTGCCGGCGATGGAAAATTCTACAGTCACTATCGCTTTTCTTAAGTATATTTACTTTCGAAACATTGAAACTCTGAAGTCATTAGACTTTGAAGAGTCATTTGCAGCTCTCAAACTAGCCTGCGACCTGGAAGTCACGACCCTACTTGGAGCAATTTCAAGGATCGTGAGCATCAACTTGAAAGAAAAAATTACATCTGCAGATTTGAATGGGATGGAGAGGCTGTGCAAGTATCTACAAACCAAGGAGGACAAGTTTCAAATTCTGGCTAGGCTCTTCCACATTGCTACACAAAGAACAAAAGAGTGAGTATACTAATACATACTTCTAGTTAGCTCCTATGTTGTTTAGGTTTTAATATTTTTGGGAACTCTTGTGAAAAGAACTTATAATTTTTATTTTTTCGTAATGATTTTCAGGCTACAGCAACGAATGGATGAAGAATCAAAGAAACTTGGAGTGCCAATATGAACACTGATGTTACATGTAATCACATTTGAAGTACAACTCAACTTTAATATCTCTTCAGTGCCGTGATTAATATGAAATTCGTATCCGGATGTATAAATTAATCTTGTTGTACGTTTGCTATAAATTTTTCCCCTGCATTTTGATATGCGTTTGTAAATATGAAATAAAACATCGAATGGTTTAAGAGTATTCCTAACTTTCTTTTGTTTTTAACACCACCCACAATGAAAAATATGTACTTAATAAGGACGTAATCTTTTCAGAATCAAGATTTTTTTCCAACTTGGGAGTCAGATTCGATCATTTTTTTGTGCAAGTAGTATGTAATAAGTTATGAACAAATACGCGCTAAAACCATATTTCATTATCCCTGGTGAAAGATATTGGGCTTTCACCGTCCCATTTCTTGCTTCATTAGGCGGTGGATAGCGTCTACAGTTCTCAATGAAATTGGATGAAACTTTTTTATTGGATTCCTCAAGCGATTTCGGTCATACAGAGGGTGCGGCAGCCTATTTGTTACAGCCTTTGTTTATCGATTATCTCTGCTCATGCTTATCATAGGTAAGTTATCAATACCGTAAGCGAAAGGTAAAGCGTTTCTGCATGTACCTACAAAAGGTTTCATGTGAAAATCTTAAATCCCGAAGAATTGTGGTCAAAAGAAGTGGTCAATGTCCAACGGGAAGTTTCCAAATCGCATCAAAAACTGATTCTTCATTTCCAAAAAAGTCGTTTTTTTAAGTACCAAAAGCCAAAATAAATCCACGGGGCTGGTATCACAGGATTTAACAGGTATTTTTTTAGTAGAAATGATGGTGATACGGAACATTTTCTCAATTCCGTCCACACACTGGGACATCAATCTGGTCGTGTTCGAAAAAAAGTTGTAAATTGAGCATTGAATGACATTTTTTGGTGAATCCTTCGGCCTAAATCGTCGTGAATGATGCTTCTTACGGTTTCCAGGGATGTTTTTAATCGTTTGGATAACGATTGTTGGGATGGCAGTTCTTCCTTAGAAGTCCACGGGCTGACTTTCGTCGGCAACCGGAAGTCTTCACTTCCGGTGGTTGCACTTTATACAGGTGCCACTCTGCTGGCTTAACTTACTTAACTGATTTCTTCGATGTTGTGAAGAGTACGAAAGATAACTATATTAGAAACATCATTACTAAGATACAAGAACACATTTTTCATAGCTTTTAGTGACTTTCTCTGCTTGGAAACTGTTTTAAGGACACTATCCACTTCTTTTGACCATAATTCTTCGGGATTTAAGATTTTCACATGAAACCTTTTGAAGTTACATGCAAAAACGCTCTACCTTTCGTTTACTGTATTGATAACTTACCTACGATACGTACAAGCAGAGATATCAATAAACAAACGCTGTAACAAATAGGCTGCCGCACCCTCTGTAGGTCAGGAATTCGTTTTTTTTTCAAAACTCTGGTGGCAGAAAAAATCCAAGTTTAAATGGTCTCTAAAATGGCACATTTTTTGGCAAAAATACCCAATATTTTACCACTTAAATCATTGCACATTTGGTTGACATTTGCTCTCTACAAATGCAGGGCATACTGTTTTTGCTGGAAGACTGGTTGAAGCGTCTCATCTGAGATGTCTCGATTTCCTTCGCTAGACCATTTTAAACATGGATTTTTCCTGCCACGGGGAAAAACTAATGCTTGACCCATGACCAAATTTCATGAGAAATTCAATAAAAAATTTTTATCCAATTTCATTGAGAAGTGTAGCCGCTATGAACCACATACTGAGGCATAAATTTGGGAGGGTGAAAGCACGATATATTCCCTGGGGTAATGAAATACGGTTCTACCCCGTATGTGTTCATAATTTATGACGTACTACTTGCTCAGAAAAAATGGGTCGAATCTGGCTCCCAAGTTGGGAAAAATCTTTATTCTGAATAGATCACGTCTTATACACTTTGAAATCCATTCTGTGTGTAAAGCCAATTCGTAAAGTTTTGAAAGGTTTTTGTAACGTTATGCCTTAACGCGGTGTTAGATACTACTTATCTACAACCTATTCTATGCTTAATCACTGATAAGCCACGAGATCGATTATGTCTAATAACGACTTTATTAACATAAGATACAATAAGAGAACATCATGTGTACAGAGCTCAAGCTTACAACTAACTCCTGACTGACTACATTCTGTGTTGACTGCACGCAAAGCTAAGCACACCTTCATATCATCAAATATTACCACGTATTATATTACCCCAGCACAGTTTTCCTTTGATAATGCCAGATTTTTGTGGGAATTTGACTTGATATATTTTCCTTGTTGAAGCCACGCGGCATAAAATTAGCCTTTAAAATGGAAAGCAGCCAGGGAATGGTGAAGATTTGATTCATTTAACAGAAAGAATTCATAAAATTAACTCAACATGAATGAAATTGGTAAGATTAATTCAAAATCAGTACGATTTAGCAACTCATCCATACTCTCAGGAAGTTTTTTGGTGGATTTACTGAAGTCATAAAAGAATATAAAGAAGAGTTGTTCGTTTTTCGAAGAAGGAATGCCGAAAATAGCCAAATTGCTACGGTAAGATTTCCACCCAGACATCTATTTGATGATTGTTTATTTCAGCTTGATCGTCTAATATTGAAAACACGAGAAGCAAAGCTCTCTCGATCTTACTTCCATCAGCAAAAATCAATCAAACCGAAATGCCAGGTGTGGTAGCCAAAGTAAACAGCCAAACTCCAAGTTTTTAGAAAGTAAAAAAAGCTGTTAAATTTGCATCGAAAAAATGAAGTTTGGGAAAAATCATTTGATGAGAGTACTCCACTTGTTCCATTCCATACAATAAAATTTTTGCATTATAATTAAACTGGAAGTCGGTTGCTTTCACTGACGAGGGAATGGTCAGGGTAGTACCCCACGGAATTGGCTGAGATTTTGCACGAACGAAGCTAATACTGTTAAATTAACTCACACGAAGTGTGAGGTCTCCATGGCAAACTATCTCTGAGTTACAGCGCTTGCAAAATCCCAAGATCGAGTTTTCAATACACGGATGGTTGTTCGCATAGTGCTTCAAAGGGCTGGTTTGGGTCAAATTTTCTTAATAATAAAATATTTAATCCTTTCCATCATTTTTGTAATCAAAATATTTGATTTTGGTCAACTTTTCAAATTTTGTGGAATTTGAATTATTCGCAAAGGGGGGGACCACGTGTAACCGAACTTTCTCCATGTTAAATTCCATAAAGAAAACTAAATTTCGAAATCCGACACGAAAAAAATAGTTTTTACTGTAACTCGAAAAAACGTGGCCATGGAGTCGAGGCACTTTAGGTGGCTTAGTTTTTGATCAAGATCTCTCTCCACGCCAACTTTCAGCCAATTCGGTGGGTTACTTGCCTGACCATTCCCTCGTGAGTTTCTTTTCGATGACATACCATTCATATTTAAAAATGAGAACATGCTAAAAAGTTTTTACAGTTAACATACTCAAAAAAGTTTTCATGCAGGTCACAAGCTTCATACTTAAAGTTAGGCCCCACGATGTAATGAGAAAGCGAAGCACATTTTATTGGTTCGCGTGTTGCCGCAATAGAATTAAGATTAGAATGTAGACCTTCCCAAAAATTAGATTGATAATTTCTCAAAAGTTACTTTATAGATTGTTCCCATTAGAGACCGAAATTGTTTGGAATAAGCGTTACCGCAGACGAAACAAACAACGCTTACAAAATCTCGTTTCACATTAACAAATATTGAAAAATGGAGCACTCAAGGGTTTCGACAACAAACATATTTTCTTCTTAAATTCCAGTATTTTCTGGTGCATAGGAGAGTATGACTATTGGAACCTTTATACATATATTATGTATATTTGGATGAGATCCAACTTTGCTTTGTAAAGCGGAATTTTGGAATGGGGAAGGACAAACTGATTCAGAAACGAGAAGATCACGTCCACAACTCACTCTCATTTCCCTGGATTCTCTGCATGGAGCCGGCTGCATAAATGATAAAAGCTGAGACGACAGAATTGTGACTGTTAGTTCTGTTAGTAAAATCTATTTTTCCAATAGCTTTGCAAATATTGAGTTTAACAAATAAATTCGTTCATGTTTGCTTGCTGTTTATTTCTCATAATTATTGACAAGCATTATGTTGTCAGCAATTGTCAATACCCAATACTTTAAAGACGGTATGAACAAGATTTTGAAATTCAAGAACACAAAATAATCCCAGCCAAGTTATTGACGATTTCCTTATACCATGAACCCCTTAAATATGGATGCACTAATAAAGTAAAAGTTGAAGGAGGATTGAGTTGAATTAATGCTACAACAATTTTCATACCCTTGATGGTATCTAATCTACTAGCTAGAATAGTTATAATTTTTTGTTGATTTGGCTATATAAGGAATTATGTTGTCAAACAATTTCTTGTTTTAGTTTATATGAAATTTTATAAAATCTTAAAATAAAGTAAACTCAAAATACTTTGACATTATAGAGAACCAAGTTTATTTTCCAATTTCACACAATAAGAATTTGACATTTAATCCTAAACTACAAATCATTAAACAAGGCAGCATCCAAACTAATTCCATAACCTTTATCGCTTTTATTCACGCTGTTTCCATAACTGATCCCCATCCCTTGAAATAGTTACCTCGTAGTTTTGACGTTGAAGGTTGTCCCTGTCCCCATCAACAACGTGAAGATTTGCAGTCACGGTCTCCAATTTTTGACACAATTGGAAGCAACGTTGGATGAGGATGAGGATTCGGGAGTCAAATTCCTCTCTCACTTGATCCATTTCTACGTGTTCCCCCAAGTAGCCAAAGTACTCATCATTCAACCAATGCAACCGTTCTAAATTCGGAAATCTTTTTAAGAAGACCTCACGTATGTAAGTCCAGCGTTTGTTATCAGGGTCTCTCGCCAAATGCAACTCAATGAAGAGCTCGGTCAAACAAGGAAACTCATTGAAACGAGCTATACCTTCGTCCTCCCTGAGTTCCAGTAACACATTCAAATAAAGCTGAACCAGAGTTCCAGAGAAGTTGTTCAGAAACGTGATAATATCCTTCAAAGTTATCTGACGAGGTGAAAAATCATACGGAAAATCAATTGCCAAATGCGTTAGAGGGAGTCGCACTGTGTGCTCAAAGATATCAGAGTTTAGTGCACATAATTTGAGTTTGGTAAAACGAAGATGGTTAGTTCCCGACGATGAAGGTAGCTTAAGAAAACGACGTGGCTGCCCCTTTCTAACATAATGGAAGGGCATCACAGCTTCCAAACTAATTAGCTGGCTAGCACATTGGTCCACTATCCACTGGGCTAAATGAATACTAACCCACTTCAGCCGCAAATATTGGAGATTCGGAGGAGGTTTCGCAGTCAACTCTACAGTTGTGTCCCATTTCCGTTTACGTTGTGATTCTATAATTGTTAGAGCTTTAAGGTTCAGCAACTCCTTGAACATGATGCTAATCTGGACTCGATCTAAGGGAATTCGCTGGAGCCACAAGGAGGTGAGGTGGCTCCCAAACAACTTGAGCAGTTGCAACGTTTCTATTTTAGCAGCTTTATTTGTTTTCTTGTATTCCTCCCATCCTAAGTAGTCCAAACATAGAGATCTGGTTGGAAAGGGAAGAATCGGGGTGCTTCCTATCTTTGGGAATGGTGCCTCCTTTATGATTCCTCTAGGATCCCATCGGGTCCAACCGGAAAGACAGAGATTTTCCATTGCCTTTCCTGCAGCAGCTTTCCATTCGGAGTTGACAAGTCGACAATTTAAGACGGAGGCTCGATCATCTAGTCTATCAATTATCTTCTCCAACACCTGTGTTGAACATTAATTTTTTTATTAGCTACAAGTTTGCACACAGTAATTGTCGAAATTCATGTATTGTTGATTGTGCATTATGTAAAATAATCGTGGAACAGTCACCTCTGGAGGAAGATCATTTATGGTCACTGACACTGAGGATGACATACTCGAGTTCGACATGAAGGAAGTGACGTCAAGTCCTTCCGTTTCTGATTTTTTACTGCTGGCCATAGGTTCCATCTGAAACTTTTAACGATCACAATCGACGGAGAGTTTGAAAAATCTATATTTCTTGGATGATGGGTTTATCACAATTCTCAAGATTGAGTTGGAGAATCGTTTACGTTGATAGTTGATCGTGTGGCAGGAGAGAGAGTGTGTGTACGTTGCCTTACTCCTTCACGTTTGTAATGTCATTTGAAGAAGCCGCGCTTTTTCTCTCATAGTACATACAACTGACTGAACAAAGAAGTAGTATGATCTGAGGCTTGCATAGCATGAATTTTTGACTGGAAAAGAATGAGCCCAAAGTCAGATAAATTGCGCAATATCATATGCTGCCTTGTTGTTTCCCTTACCACGAATTTATACTTCATCAAGAATCCAGATAACTGGTACTCTGTTACACAATTTAGGGAGTTTAACGTGAAATAAAGCCATTTATATTTTAATATTTGAGAAGTCATCGACATATTTTGAAATAAAAAGGTAAGACTTGGGACTTGTAAAACCACAAATTGCAACGTTTGTAGTCAAATATGAACAATGCTCAACTGCAACTCTCCTTAAGCATAAAATAGAGCTATTTTTGTGGGTCTGTTTTTGTTCTGATGCACATCATATTCAGTTCAGGCTCACCAAGTAGAAAATTTAAACAAAAATAGTTTATATAATAAACTGCTAGCAAGCAGGCCAGAGACGTAGCTGAAGAAGGCGTTGAGTGAACACCTCCAAACCCCCTCACCCATGTCCACCAACTCACCTCCACCATCTCTCTCTCTCTCTAAGCCCACCTACGCAATCGTCTCCAAAGCATTACTTGTAGAATACCATTTCAGATTCTGGCTTGATGCACAATCACATGATTCCTGAGTTATGCACAAGCACATGCACAAGGATGCTGTGTTGTGCGTACGTATACGTTTCAACCAAATCGATGAGTTTCTGAACTCTCGAGCCTATAACTTTCGAACCGTTTGGCCGATTTGTGTGAAAAGTATTCCCAGAGGTCCTCTTGAGTAGTACTACCTGTTTACCAAATCTGGTCCAAATCGGTTTATGTATGTGACCAGGAGAGTGCGCCCAGACAGACAGACAGACAGACAGTTTGAGTAAAACCATTACTTCGCTGAATGCTCCCGCTTCAGTTACGTAATAATAATGATACATAGGGGACTACCAGTATGAACATGAAGTAAGTACAACTGACTGACTGAGGAGAGAACACAGTCCGTAATTAGTAAATGCAAAGAAAATTCTGTCATGTCATGTCCAACATAGATTATTGGTGGGATTACGTGGAAATATTTAACAAGTACATGAACATGTGACTATACGAAGGGAAAGTTTATGGTGTCATGGTTTTTGTTTTGTTGGTTTGGTCTAGTTTCGCTGACATTTGTGCCCCATTCCGAGGATGGGTATTTGGGACCCTTCTTTTCTTTGCTTCACCCCGCATGACCTGAAAATACGGATTAAAGACCGACATCGTGGTCGTTGTGAATGGGAGAAGGTAAAAATAAAATTACTATTATTAATTACCTTTCCTCGATTGATATCAGTTATTGGGTTCTAGCACTGCCAATCAACTGCGTAACACAAAAAGAATGTTAGACTAGTCAACTTTTGGAAATTAAGAAAAAATCCTCTTAAAGTTGCATAAAACAGCAGCAGAATTGTGTAGGTTGAAAAATGACTGAGGTGAAAGTTCTGAATAATTTTTTTAAAGATTGCTATTTGTATTTCATGAACTGTATGATGATTAAAAATTGTAGTAGTAGTGGAGTTTAATGAGAATGTGAATGGATGTTAAAGTAGAAGATGCATGGGGTAGGATGCGACTCAGAAATAAGTAAGTATGCAGACAAGCAAGGAAGGTGTAATGTTAGTAAGTCAAATTTACTGTGGTCTGATCTCTGCTCTCTGGGCTTTACAGAGAATATATTAAGAATAGTTTTGGGAATGATTCATATAGGAAAGGACATTCAACTCATCGTAGAATCGAATATATTTTACATCAGGAATAGAACTCAATGGCATGTAGGTATTAGCATAAATAGTAATTATACAAAATACATAAAAAGACTTGTCAAAGTCAAGAATAAAGGTTGAACCAGAGTCAAAGGCATTGACTCTCACATAAAAAAGGTAACGATTATAATATTTTTATAGTCAGTCCAGAAGGGACTTGTGATCGGTTGTGATATATCAAAATGAAGCTACTGCTGAGAGCAGCTCAATGACACTATTTACGACGTTCATTGATAAGCTCATCATGATCTTTGACACAAGCCATAGGATTTAAAAGTCCATTATTACATCTCGAGTTGTCGGGTTTATTCAAGTTGGGAAGAAAAATTACGATAAATTTGTTTGGTGTGTTTTTTTCAGACATACTATTAACGCTGATTATGATGATACTTCGGCTTGGATTCTATTGAGACACCAGATTGGTTGCAATTACGAGATTCCTGTCAGCTAAAACATGCAGCTAGTGCAAAGTTGTGCATGGCATGCCCATTCAAAAAGATAGGTAGAAACGAAGAGCAAGTCCTTGTAGTTCACCATTAATTGTAGATAGTAAATTTTTGTATGGAATCCGATAGTTATTGCATTCGTAAGTAACCATGCCATATCTTGCTTTACAAAGAATATAATTTTTGAGACGACAAGTTATTATTACTAGACAGAAGATCAAGCAAAGATAGTGTGTCCAAATTAACGGGCCAAACAACCAACAAATTCGAGTAAAGTTGCTCAATAATAAAACAAACTCGTAGATGCAGTATATGAGAGCCATCCACAACAACTTTACACGAAAGAAAAATTAACCATGCATTCTGGAGGAGAAAACGTTTATCAAAGCGTAAGGGAAATAATGGCTGCATAATATCATACATTATTCAAACAATTTTCTAAAAGATGGGTCAGTAAGGCCAAATTTTTATTACTATAAATGTTACGCTTCATAAAAACGTGATTACTCAAGCAATCAATGTGATACCTGATGACAAGCAGGTTTCTATTATAATTTGTGGTTTTCCTTGTAGATTTTTAATAATACCAAACCAAAGACGCCAATTAAAAATTGCTCCAGCCTCAAATTTTCAAGTTTTAACTTCAAATTTCAAGTCTCAAAAGGAAACCAAAAGGGTGAAAGTAGCATCCGAAACAATTTTAAGAATGAGAAGAGGCGAGTGATGTTTCATAGCGTAGAAAAATCCGATGCGAACTTGAATATGGTGTAAACTACGAACCATCTTTTTTGAAAGTAGGCAGTATTGGCTTCGTCTTCCATTTACAAAACATTGTCCTAGGTCCAAATGAAATGTTCCTAGCTGACGTTTAGCCTCAAAACTCTTTACATAAATACTGGAGAAAGCGGCACAGAATGTCATCAACATTACTAGCGAAAAGATTGCTATGAGCGTCAATAGCAATGTGACGGCAGGGTTGTTGAATGACAAACACTTTATCAATCCAAACAAGCTAACAATTAGAAGAGCAGAAACTGAAAATTTGAAGACGGGTAGAAATGCTTTCCCCATGGAGTCATGATATAAAGATGAGAGAATTTGGAGGGTGGCGTGAAGGTGAAAGCCTTCTACTTTCCATTTTGTTCTTGATGATCCCCTATTTCAAAATGAACATGCATAGAACATAAACATTCATATAAAAAAATAAAATAGTTATTTGCGTACCTCATTAAAACATTCAGGGTTGCATGACAAAGGAGAAAGTACCAGAGGTTGACCAGCGCATGAATAAAGAATGATCCCCATTGCCACCACAAAAAGCTAAATTCAGCCGCACTTATTATCGGTAGCAGATAGTAATAGTGAAAACCAAGGGTTTCTTGATGAAGCGGATACAGCGAATAAATGTACCAGTTTTTGTTGTGTAGGAATGCAAAAAATATGGTGGCAATAGCAACGAGAAAATAAACCTGACAATTGGCAGATATATAGGAACCTGCGATCCTGAGTTTAAGTTGAATGACGTTAAAATAAGCTATGTATTTGAGTAGCTCATTGGGTTAAAAAAGATTGGAAGATTTTCATCAGTGTGGCTGCTATTGCGAAAATTCCAAAATTTTGACATTAAAACGTTTGTAGGTCACGCTGGTGTCATTTATGAACTTTGATAATAGCATGGTTGAGTTTTTCTCGAGAAATAGCATCATTTTGATGTATCATAACCCATGTTTTGCTATTAAAAAATATTTGACCTTGACCTTTGACCCAGTTGCCGTTGACCGATTTTGCTCATCTTCGAACTCAGTCAAGGTCTTGACCTAAGGTATCGTTTAGCAAAAAGAATTTTTGAAAATCTTCAACGGTGTAAAAGTTATCGTGCGAACAGACGGACGGACGGACGGACAGACAGACTAAGATCCATTCTAAAGAACCTGCTTTTGATCTTCGATCGCAGGTTAATAAGAGTAGACGGCAAGAAAACGTAGAATGGATGAGAGCTTCCTTCTCATGACTTGGAATTCATGCAGTGGACGATACCTTGCTAAAAATGTCATTTTAGCTGAAATTAATTAAAAGACAAAGACAACCTTTTTTGAAAATTATTGTCCTTACCTTCCAAAGTTGAAGTGAGTTGGTTCAATGAATTTGTCAGCAAACTTATTTCCGTCAGGTTGAAACTGAGATGCCATTGTAAAGCTAAAACACAAATAAAGGTGGCCGTCCACACGCCATGAAATGAAGTGTCAAACAAGTTCTTGTTTTGAATATAATCCCGGAAATGAGTTCCAATGCCGAGAATTAAAAATATTGAGTAAAATGTTGTCAAAGAAAGCAGTAACTTTCGAACGACTAGGTATCGCACAATGGTATTATTTGGTGTCAAATGAATCCCTCCTAGTTTATTGTTTCGAGTTACTAAGTATGGAATAGATGCTTTGTTTGAGTAGAATGTCAAAAACTTCAATAGTACATCGGTTTCGTCAGTAGCATGTAAAAGGCTGTTGTTGCTTTGGTCGTCATTTTTACCAACGATTGAAACTTTTTGAGTATCAGACATTTTGAATAAATCGGGTTAAATGTAAATCCTCCAGTTTTGATTCTTGACGAGCGACTGCTTACAAAAAAATAGTTATGGAACCACTCGCATGATGTATGATACACAAAACGGCCTGTGTCGTATCGCTTTTTAGCAAACGTGAGCACGTGACAATCATTTCTGCTTTTATTGATGCTTTTGATTTTGTGATTGATAGCTCCGTTCTAACCTCATATATATTTAATTCCTGCTCCTTCCATCCTCAAATCAAGGCCGTATTAATGGACATACTAATATTTGCATAAACGGGTTTCCAATTCATTGCGATAATATCAATTATCAATACTATACGTTGTTGTCATAATATTTGCAATTCTTTAGTTGATCGTTTGCGATTTATTTCAATTTCCGACTCCGTCTTTCAACTTGGCGTCTTCCATCACGTATTTCTCTATAATTATTTAAGTCGCATACTCCATTAATGAATATATTTGGACTCATACATGATGCTCTAGCTGAGTTTGGCCTTCATTTTTAACTGACATTATCACTTACGGATCATTTGATCAATACCATACGACTTTGACTGACGGTCTCCTAGTATGTAAAAGGAGAGATTGGCTTGGTTATGGATTTTTGTGAGCAATTATTTCAGGATTTTCGGGTCGTGAAGGCTCAATAAGCTAAATTTTTTGTATGAAGTAGAATAAATTAACAATCAGCATTTTCATGGGTTTCCTCATGACATTCGAGACAACATCTTATTTGTTCATTATAGCTTGACAATCTAATTTTAATTTTTTTTACAGTAAATAAAGTTGATACGTGACAACTTAATTGTCTTAATTGCTGCCAAGATGGATTTTTTCTTGTAGTTTTGCATGTTTTTGAAATTGAAAAAGTTCATTTAATTCATCAATTTTGATGGGTCAATTGTTTACATCCAAAGTAATTTTGAAAGTCAGGAGAGCTAAATACAGTGTAGCTAAATACATGATTAGCTTTCGAATGATATGCTACACCGTATACGTTACGCTTGAAAAATGAGGGGGTATGACCTTTCCCCCAGGGGTAACTCTGATTTGGTCCAAAATTGAACTTGATTCCTCGTTTGTCCTAAGCTATCGATGGGTGAAAATGGAATTACAGAAGTCAAAGAGTTCTCGAGTTATTGTGCAACCGCACGGACCGACGGACAGACTGGACAAAGCTATAAACTAGCAATAAATTGCTAGTTAGTAATAAAATAGAGTGGAGTGAGTGTTCGGATCCTTCTTCAAAAGTTCATTGAAGGGTTCCGATTTCAGTAGCACATCTGCCTTTCTACAAAGATAGACTTTTGCAATTGTTCACACATCATCATTTGCCAAGGCAAGGTCATGAATATTGCTAACGTAAATGTTGCCCCTAGTAATATTGGTTATAATAAATGTTATCTTACTTTTTTCTAAAAAAGCCCAGACTTTTTCAGCATCACGTCTTCCGAACGGACACACAAACCAAGTAAGCAATCTAGTACAGGTACAACTAAGAACTAGAGACAGTCAGAGTTGGTAAAACAATTGACTGATAGCTATGCAATTATATATTATCGCGTAATCAATCAATACCTTTTTGTAGACTTTAAATTACATTTTTGAATACCAAGCCGGTTCCAAACATGATCGCTTCTGAAATAATATGGAATGTGAAATATTTATGGCTAATCGGGTTTATAACAAAGAACAAGTTTTTTTTTCTTATTTAAATTTAAAACTACTCATTAGCATTTTCAATTTTGCTTTATGTGTGTGTGTGCTATACATCTATACAAATGAAATTTGGGAATATATAAAGAGTGCCTCTCTCTATTTTCATTAAATATCTTCCAACCAAATAGAGCACCAAAAAATTGGGTGAGGAGGCTCAGACTTATTGATTCTTTGAGACCTTCAGTTGTTATGCTGATCGTCGACGACAAGACGCAAACTTTTATTCCTCATAAACATTTGTAAGTTGAGGTTGCAGAAAATACAGCAAATGTTTTTGTGAACAATTATTATTAACAGTTATTACTAAAATTAGTGTTAGCATAGAAGTTAAATATTTTTAAAATGGAATATGATAAATTTTACATTTTATCTAGCACACAAAAATCTTGAAAACCAAAAAAAACTATAAAAGTTATTCTAACCAAGCAAACCATTCCATGCAACTGAATTAACTGCTAGAGTCATCATGAAGTCACCATTACTTTTACTGGCGTATTCACTTAATCAATCCTTTCAAACCCTTATTTTTCCTGCCTATTTCATTTACTGGGACAAAAAGTGCGAATTGTTCGGTACGACGTCTGAGAGACATAAGTTGATTCCCTTTGTCATAGCCCAATTTGGATTTAACGGCGTGATGGGATTTGTGTGCGTAATTACCATTTTGTTTGGAACAAGTCAATTCCCTAACACCATCCCACTAAAACAAATGGAATTTTTCCCGTTGATGTGGTTGGGATTGCTTGCCACAATTTGTTTCGACATTTTTATCCTCATATTTGGACACGATTTGGTTGCTCTAACCAATTGGTGTCTTCATTCGGATTCGTCATTCAGTCTTGACGAATCCAACATCACATTCCGATCAGCAACGAACGAAATAAAAAAAGTTTGGCGGAAGGAATCCCACTGGCTTGGAATGTTTTCGCTAATTATTGTAACAAGCTACTTTATAGCTTCCGTGGTTATATATCCTACAGTAGTATACAACAACTGGGATGGATACTATCTGGCTTTAAAGTTCATTGAAGGATTCGAAAATCTTGGATCAACAGGATGCATGACATTTTTTCGTTATTTTTGTATGATTACGGGAGGCCAGGCAGCATATCCTAGCGTCCGAGTTATGATAATAACCGGTTTTCAAATAGGTATCACAATTCGGGAAATGCTGCAGGAAATATTCAGAAACCCAGATCCCGTGAGCTCAGCCTTAATAAGGAAATATAGGGAGCTCCAGCTAGTCTTAACAGCATCAAGTAATATGATTGGGTGTTTGGAAGCTGTTGGTCTTTCTATTAGTTTCATAATAATCGTAATTTTCACCAATGCGGCAATATACGGAATAAATACAATGTCCAATGTATTTCTTTCTGGTGTTACTGGGTTCTTCGTTGTAATAATGTTATATATTACGCATTTTGGATTTGAAATTGCTTGTCCTTTCCATGAGTTAAGCGCTAGCATAAAGACAAAATGGATGAGAGACTTAGGAAACTGCAATGGATTTGAGAGGAAGTGTTTAAGACGAAGCTTGATTAGCTGTCCATATCTTGCACTACCTGTTGCAGGAGTGGGAATTATGGATGAAGACATCAGAATGAATTACTTTGATCAAACACTAAACTACATCATTAACGTCCTGCTTCTTATTCAAGAAACCTTTCAGTAAACGCATCTTTGGTTGCTGTGCAAAAACTGTTTTTTGGCAATCCTTTGACAAGGTGAAATCCGTAATTCACGCTTGATATTGACAGACTTTTCCCGATACAGACAAAATACAGAACAAATTTATTATTGTTGTTATGTTTTCATAGGCTTTGTAATGGTAACTCATTAGCTTAATTAAATAATGTTACAGCAAAATAAGCACTTTACTTTAGTGCACATGCTTAAGAAAATGGCAATCCATTTATTTGTGTAGGAATAGAAAAACTTTTGTACACCGTATGAATATTGAAAATGCACACCATGAACCTGTACCTTTTACTAAATTTTTATCACACCATTTAATCAAAGAATTAACATGTATAAGAATTCTATAGCACGTATAAATAGAAACAAGAAATAAACTACACTTTTATATAAATATATGCAAAACTTTATGTAGGAACTAAAATAGGATAAGTCTGAAGAGTACTATGAATACCTAGAAACCTGTTTCAATCTTGTAATTAATTACTATTGATGTGACTATGCATTCTTGTGTTTGAAACTATCATATTGGTCAAATAAAAATATCATGCTAGGCTTCTAATCATAGACTATGCTATGCAATAATATATAAACAGTTGATTCGTTGTTCGTTAGCACAATTCTTAGAATAAGTTTACAAAAGATTAGTCCACCAATTTTGTGTCAATCTAATCGATGATTATTGACAACCGTGGATGTTCACAATAAATCTAAAATAAAGAAAAAGGTTTCCCTATGTACAACGTGTATCCCACTAGTTTTAAATATAATTCTGAAAATAAAATTTGGTAAAACTGGATATGCATACTGATTAAAATATTTAACATCCATTAAAATCTACTATTCTTTCTTCAAATAACCATGCATAAATACGTTTGATTATAAGTAATTTTTAAGATTTTTATTGAACTACAAAATATTATGTTCAATCCTGTCTTTTTTTTTATTCCGGTAAAATTGCTTTAAACTTATATTACAATACATACATACACAAAACTTGTTTCAAATTATAAAATCTCATAATATTTTGTTTCTAGATACATTTTTGTGTTTGGTTGAAATAAACTAGTAACACAGGAGTGTAACGAACTAGCAATTTAGGGGTTATAAAAGAAAATTGATTACATTTGACACTTAAGATAACATCCAATATAATCGCCCATATCATGGATGATCTTCTCTCATGATTAGCTGTCGAATGATATGCTGCAAGGTATACCTTACGCTTTAAAAATGAGGGGGTATGATCTCCCCTGGGGTAACTCCGATTTGGTCCAAAATTGAAATTGATTCCTAATTTTTCCTAAGCTATCGATTGGCGAAAACAGAAAAAAATCTTCATCTATTTTTTCCCATGTGTATCTGCCATTAATTTAGAAACTCACGTGAAATTGACATGTAGTGTTCATTGTTTCCTTGAATATTAGACGAATGGTGAGCACTTTATTCTCTCCCATTTCCAACACGACCTTTTCCGAAGCATGAATCAATTTGAAGGAATGGCGCAAAATGGAAAATTTGTAGTATGCAGACTCCTCAGTAGCGGCAGAACAAAACCGCTTAACGCCACTGCAATTCTTCGGAATAGATATCTGAAACACCAAGTTTGAGTTACTCAACTAATTAACCAAGTAATAATATACATAATTTGGTTCTTATCATGACCACCTTCAAAGATACCCCCGTTCCAGTTGCCCTAAGCTCCAAACAAGTATCAGGCACCACACGAACGGTTATATTTTCGGGTGAAAGCCCTTCTAGCTCGAAAAGATAGTCGTGAAGTAGCCTTGAGTCCATCGTGATGTCCCATTTAGCACCTTTATTGCCGTCATAGTCAGTGATGAAATCCAATTCCTCCGTTCTCATCTCGATTTCTGTTCTCATGCTAGTTTCTTCCAGTCTAAAGCAAGTAAAAAAATCATGCCATGCCGGTGGTATGCTTATCATAGTATAGAACATTAAAGGGATCTCATTTCTTACAATAATGCAAAAGGAAAACCATGACCACAATAGGTAATTTGCATGGATCGACATGAGCCACCACCAGTCATTGAAGATTCCACACTGTCACAGGTTTTATTAGGGACATTGCTGCTTTTGGTGTCACCCAGTATTTTGAGGCAATCCAGAAGCTCCTTCAATGGGATTTTGAACTCAATTGATTCCACCGAGTGTGTAAATGCCTAAATGAATGAGCAATCAAAATCAATGGTATCACGATTATTTTTTGAATTTGATATAAAAATTGAACTTTTTTGAAAAATATTTGCGTACCGTGAAAAGCTCAGTTTAGCTACAGAATTCCCTAAGAAAATTTATATTGCAAGAAAATGAAAGGAACTGCTATGTACTTCATTCTTCATGTAGCGCAGCAGTTCAGCTTGCCAAGCTTATACTATGCTGCGACGGTAGGGTTTAGTCAGTTGGTGTTGTTTGGTAAATGGTAAAAAAGTGGAAGCTTCTTGGTGAAGTACCATTCCCTTGCAGCTTGGTTGTGTTAAGTTGAGCCAAGGTTTGCTTAACTGCTGCGCTGTTCGTCCTCACCAACCTTTCTACTTACAAATATATTGGTTGGACGATTTCTAATCCAGGTTTAGCATTCCTCTGGATTCTTCTGTTTTGCTTAACTCTCTAAAAAATCCAAATTATATAATAATATCGACAATGGGTGAGTGAGTGAGTTTGAGTTGAAGTCTGTTCATTTACTTGCTCGCAGACAATTTCTTTGCTGTGCTGCAGCATAAACTGCGTATACGTCTAAACATATGCAGCATGATATGATGAATCCAAACTCCAATCAAACCACAAAAATGGTTATTCCAGCTATAGTTTATTCTTCAAAAAGACTGCTATCATATACAGGTGCCTGTTCGACTTTAATAGACCTTGATAAACTCCAAAAAATTTCTAACTTTCAGCTTGTCGACTTCTAAACGTGTGCTTGCTTGTTTCCTTATACTCAACATCATGCTATTTTCATCATATTTTATAATTTAAGCAATTTCAAACGCAATAACTTTTATACATTTTTTGTTCTCTTTCAAATAAAATGTAAATTTAATTACTATCCAGTTCCCACAGACTTTGTACATAGACAGAAGAGAAAAAGATTACAGCAAAATAGTAATTTCTAACAAATGAATTGTATGGTCTTGCATTAGCCCAAAAAGGTCAACGGATCTTGAGTTGGCTAAGTTATTAAGAGCAACGTGTTTGCAGTGAAGTTCCCACTTGTTCAATAAGTGTTGAATTGACCAATCAGCACTTCGTTCTTGATAAGTTGTCAAAAATTTTGCTTTGGGGTTTATTCTCAAAAGTGCGACAGTTGAAATCAAATCCTCGAATACAGATGGGTCGTAAAAACAGTCTGATCCGAGCAGTAGGTCAAATTGACCTTTGAGGGATGTCAAGGTGTTGAGAAACAATCCCCATGTGAGACCAATCACTTTCACTTTATGACCAACACCATTGATCCATGCTGTTTTTCTACATTGTTCCAAACAATGTGGCAATTTTGCAGAATCGCTGAGCGTCACTTGAGCCCCAAGAAGTGCTGCTACTACTCCCGGAAGTCCTGTTCCTGCACCCAGTTCCAGAACAAGTTTTCCAACCAGATTCTGTCGGTGCTCATATAAATACCAAGCAAGGATGGGGGCTGGTGGCCAAAGTAGAGACCGTAACTCGCTTCCATTCTCTCAGGAATAATCACTTCCAGACCCTCCAGTTTTTGTTCATCTTCAGCTTGTTGTGTTGGCCGAAAGATAAAGCGCTTAATAGAATTCAGTGGTGGATGATCCATTATCATGCCGGGCGGAGCTGATTGAACATGTGAATTATTTTGACTGAAAAGGTATATCACACACATACATGAATTACTTCATCGTATTTTCGTATCATCGTATCGTGTATGTTATACCAGAGAACATTTTATGAACGCACAGATTAACTTATCCGTCGTATAACGTGCACATGAAGCAGTCTTTCTACTTAAAGAGAAAAAGTAGCTTATCACATAACAGTGAGCTACAGGCAGGCTACAACAACAGTATTTGAATTGCAAGAGGTCTAGGTTGCATAATAAAGTCATCATAACAACGTGTTGTTCAGTTGAATGCTGCAAAAAATCCTGCCAATGAGGTTGATAGAGAAAATCTGCGCTTGCTTTCGTATAGTTTGTCATATAACAATTGTTGTATGTTAGAAAGAGGAAAGGACAGGATTGAAGATGATCGACTGTAATACTTTTGCGGATACATGTATACAAATATGTAACTGTTGATTATCAAAGCAAAAAATTGGCTGAATTCCAGGATATTGATTCTTGGTTTCTCCCAACCATTGCAAAGATCTAGTTTGCCTTTCTTATAGAAAAAGGTCTATTACAGACCTATAGACCTTTTTCAATGCTTATAGCTAGATTTTATGTATGCAATGTTTAAAGCGATTTTCATGGTAGCTGCCGGCTTTATTTCTGACAGTGAAGTTGAACAAGATATTATGCAAACAATTGTTGAATTTACTCCGTTTAGGAAGTTACCAGCACTCACATTCATCATCGTTGTTGCAATTTTTATTCAAATCTTAGTAGCTTAGAGTTATTCAACCGATGAGTCACGAAGACAAATACAGTCAAATACAAGATATTTGCGCTCCTATTCTCTACATTTTCATAACGAAATCTGACTTTTTAAGTGTGCGTAATATATTATGTACTTAATTATGTGAGCTATGTACTTGTAGCTTCAGGTTCAAAAGTCATGACGTTTCATTTTTCCAAGCGTCAAGCATACCGAGTAGCATATCATTCGACAGCTAATCACGAGAGAAGATTAATGGTACTATGCACGCTTATCTCCAATGTTATCTTCAGGGTCAAATATCATGATAACCTTTCCTTTTTCAAGCGTCGTCAGGTATACCTTATGCATTTCAAATAAACCATCTCGATTCGATAAACGAGATAAATTATTCAAACGAAAAGGTACAGATATGCTAGTTAATATGAGGAAGTCAAACAGGAAAATCAAAAATTTTCCTCGAACAACTTTAACAAAAGGTCAAAATGTATATTGAAACGTTATAAAGAACTTAAACATACTTCGCTTTTTTATACTTTCCCCTTTGCATGGTGCATTAGTCATTTTTCAGATTTTTACCAAAGCCTCTACGTGTTTGGAATTCATGTGACATTGAATAGCAGGTATAAATTTTGGGTAGCCACTTTATAGTTAATGTTTGTTATCTTTCAGCATACTTACTGTTTAGGTGTCTGTATTTGAAGCCAAATTGACTCAATTTGCAGTTGGCATAAACATATGTCTTAGTACTAAAATGGAAAGTAAATTCGGTTGTGTGTATGTTCATGAACGAGAAACCTCAGGAGATGGAAAGGAAGCAGTAGTCATCCCATTATTTGAGTCTGTCTCATTCTCCAACATTCATCATAAATGGTACGATTCCAAAGGAAATATATCCCCCCCTATCTGAAAAATATGAAGGGAAATCGTATTCCGTTCAATTCAATATCATTCAAAATGATAAAAATGGAAAACAAGTTGAATTTAAAGGGAAGCTCAACATGCCATACAAACTGGGGCAAATTGGACACCAGGATTTTGAAAATGTAACAAAGGTCACTGCAAACACTATTGATTGGTTGAAAAGCATCGGAATGCTATCCGACAATGAGGAAAATGATGACGGCTACCGTGTCGTACGAGATCAACAATGGTAGCCGCGTATTGTCCAGGTTGGAAAATCTCTGACATGAAAGTGTTCCATACGTCGATCGACCCTTTCTTCATCGTTGATGAAAACACGGACAAAGCATCGTCCCAAAAAGAGATCCCATTCAAAATATCCCAATCATAGTGGACAGCACTTCAGCAATCACTGGAAGGAAAAATTGCGTTGGACGAGCAAAAATTGAAGGTTGTCAATATTCCAAAAGATTACATGAAACTATATAATGGAATGGCAGAGCTCCGAAAGGAAATTGAGAAACACGGGGCCCAAGCGGATCACCTTATTAAAGCGTATAACCAGTTTCATGACTTTGTTGCTTTGGAAAGTTGTCATGAGTGGAATCTCAAACAAGAAGATCCAAATTCAATCATGTTCAAAATGTTGCAAGAAGAACTTCGGTTGGTTGTCTGTGGAGCAATAGTAACTGTGGAACTGATTTTATTTTCACAAGGGATACAAGTTCCCCAAAACGTCCGAGATTCATTTCTCTTCAAATCCATTATCAAAGCGTATTGTCAGCAGGCTAGTTTGGTGAACGATATCATGTCTCTACATAGGGAGATGGCTGATGGTGCCCCGTGCAACAAAGTCGCTGTTTTTCACTACATTGACGGCTTGTCTTTGCAGGATGCCCTTCAAAAAGGTGTAGATCAAATTAACTGCATGACGCAGGTTGTGGATGAAACTGGGGAGCTTCTTATCCAATTGTATGGAGATCACGAAGGAGTTTCGAAGCTGGTGGATGTTATTAAGAATATCATGCATGGGAATATACACTTGCAAGCAATTATGAATGCTATCATCCAAACATGATTTATGATTGTATTATGGAATTGGAATAACCATTTCCCCCCTTGGATTTTATCTTTATTTTTGAAGAAGATGATGCTGATTGCGTAATTTAACATTAAAACGAATAAACTTTTAACTGTAGACAGTGGAATTTCATAAATATTTTACAATGAATTTCTAGCCTTTTATGTTGCCTACATTAACGGATGTCTTTTGCACTCTTCAATTTAATCTACACAAGATTCCTTTTTAATTTTCCTAAAGGTTATAATAAATGGGAAGATGCAGATGGGCAACGCAACGGGGATATTTTTCATTAATTAAATGGTGGTATAATAATTCTATCAGTACTTTTGAATGCATTTACAAGTTCATTTTCCTCACCGCTATGATATTACCAATTATACTATAATATTTTTCGTCAATAATGATGAGTCATAATTATTTTCAGTCTCATTTGGCTTGAGGAAATGAATCTGAAATATGAACAAGTTTCCTCGTCATTATAGCATAGTATTTATTTTCAACAACATGATCAACAAGTTTTGGAACGGAGTTTCTGCATCAAAACCATAATCCAAATTGGGGTAATCTGCAACAAACAATTATTAACATTGGAAATAAAAACAAAAAATTCCAATTTTGGAATTTTTGCATACCATTTTCTTTGTTTTATCTGGAATGCATTGTATTGTAAGAATATTCTTGATTCTTGAACTTCTACACAAGCAAGCACCAAATTTATATAGATTAAAATGAGCAATGGGAACCAAATACTTTCCATAAAAAGGTCATTGAATATTGATTGTGCTGTAATAAATATGTTATTTCACTCTGCACACCTTGCACACCCTTGAAATATGAGTTGGTGAAAGTTGGTCCCCACTTTTTGGTCCCTATACACATTGATCCCCGTCAGAAAGATCCCTAGGAAAACTGGTCAACAGTTTTTTTGGTTCGACAGGGAAAACTGATCGACAGTTTTTTTGTTCGACGAGGAAAACTGATCAACAGTTTTTTTGGATAAAGTTTCATCCAATTTCATCAAGAACTGTGGTCGCTATGGCCGACCTAATGAAGCAAGAAATTGGACGGTGAAAGGGCGATACTTACCCCCCTGGGGTACTATGCACACTTGTCTCCGATGCTATCTTCAGGGTCAAGTGTCACGATAACCTTTCCTTTTTCAAGTGTGAGAACGGTTTGACTTGGAAGTCTGTTTTCCCCAATTGATAACTTCCGCAACAACCAGAAGCTAAAAAAGCTATCTTAAACAGTACCAGTAGGTTTGGATTACCCAGTAGATTGGGCTTCGTAGTACCAGCAAAAAAAGAGAACTTTTGGTATCAACCACCAAACCAGAACACATTGATAAAATACCAAAAGGGTGTGATGGAAAATTTAGCATTAAAGTTGGTTCTACTGTAGTACTAAACTAGTACCAAACGGTTAGGAATGTAGTATTTCCATAAAGGGTGAAAAAGGCGCGACCCAATAATAAATTGAGTGAATGGCTTGTACTGCTATTTAGATTGTAGGGTCTCCGGTTAAAAAAGTCTATTTATTTATAATTATGTGATGCATGAATTACTTTGTGGTACAATTAAATGCACACCTTTAAATATTATCCAAAACCCAACTCCCTGTTGATTGATTTAAATTTATTATCGAGTAGGAAATTATCAGAAAGGTTTATTTTTGCACCAAAGTCAAGTCCACAAAAAATTATATGTTAACTTGGCTTGTCGACAAACCAAATCTTATCTTCGTGTATCAAAGCAAAGATAAGGTTTCTCATAGAAAAGATGAAGTGAGCATATTTTTTAGTATCTATAGTGAATGGTTCCAAGTGACTGCTTATCTCATTTAAGGTGACGAAATGAGATTGGCTAGCGATTTCCTCCACAAATTTTTTGTCTAATAATAAAATGCACTTTATGCAGTGCCAAGTGGAATTCATTTGATCCCAAACACATCAGCGAGTGAGCCGCGGCCGTGACTTTGAATTGCTGGAGCATTAAATATTCCTTTCATTCCATTTGCAACTCAGTTTGGTTTAGTTGCTAGCTAATTGAACATTGCATTATTTAAAAATGTGGCAAAATTTCATAAGAAACATATTTCACTGGCTGTTTCTAGCGTCCCTTGTGATTCATTGTTTGCAAGCTTATGGACAAAACATTTCATTAACCACACTGACCTTTAACCAACGTGAAGTTTTGGATGAAGAAAATGGGCTCGTTTTGGAGTGGGATGTGAATTTGGAATCTAAAACTATACTTATCAATATCATCACAAGTATGAAAGAGAATGGAAATGTTGCACTTTGTCTCACAAAGAAAGGAAAAGCGGAGCCAGGGGATGACGTCATTGTCACAGGATTTGGAGATGATGGAAACCCGTTTGTAATGGATATGGTTGCAGAAAAAAATAAAACTGTGACAAAGGACAGAACTCAAGATTGGCAGTTGGTAGATAGCAAAATACTCAATTCAGATGGGAGAATGATTACCATTCAACGTCGTTTGGAGACTTGTGATGAGGATGATTATCCATTTACCGTAAGTTCCATTGACATTATTTGCTTCTTATCATGTTTCATTACAGCTGAAGTTGCTAAATTGATTTTAATTTTCTACTTACATGGTAGACTGATCTTATTCAAGTTGTTTGGGGTCAAGCCCATAACCAAACAAGTCCGTACGAACAATTTGAAGTTAAGTTTGAAAATGAAAGTCGTCCAATTTACTTCTTGGACCCTATCGTCGTCCCAACTCCATCTGATGCCGAGACTTTCCAGACTTTCAGACTCTCACGGAAATATAAAGTCCCTCCACGGCACACTTCGTATTGGTGTACTCTTCACAGAATGAATGCTACATTGAAGTCAAAACATCACATTGTTGGAGTAAGTAGATACTTCTTGCATAATGTGTAGCAGTAGTTAGCGATAGTAACTCATAAATGAATTTATTTTTGGTTTCAGTTTAACGCATATTTTGAGACTCCTCTTGGACGGCAACACATTCACCATCAAAGCGTTTACCGTTGTTCTGCCCCTCCAGGAGTAAATCCAGAAGCTTTTTTCCAACCGTTTGTATCTTTTGGGGGAGAGGAATGCTATCACCATACCGAGGCTCAGCTTCCGTACAACTTTTGTAGAGAACTGATTCACGAGTATTCAGTAGGGGGAAATAGCGTAAGGTTTCCAGACACAGTCGGATTCCCAATTGGAGACACGCCGGTTCCAGAATACTTCATTTATGAAGCCCACTACGACAATCAAGAGCAACGAGATGATTTGGAGCTAGAAACGGGAGTGGACTTCCATTACTCATCCAACCTTCGGCCGAACGAAGGTGCAATATTAATGACGGGATATGGTTTGTTAGGAACATGGGTTATGCCCCCACTTACCACTGACTTCAATGTTGCTGGTCATTGCAGTTCTGATTGTACCAATAAAATGTTTCCAACTGAGGGAGTCCAAGTTTTGGCAGTGAGGTTGCATGCGCACTGGAATGGTAAGTTAATTTGAAAATGTTTATTAATGTTTAGTGGCTGATTTTTTAATGTATTTTTCATTCACAGCAAGGCGGATGCGTATGAAACATTTTAGAGACGGGGTGGAGCTCCCTTGGCTACAAAATGATGAAAATTATAACTTCAATTTTCAGCAGTTTCGTTGGCTCTACAATCCTGTGACGTTGCTGCCAGGGGATCAAATTACAGTTGAATGTGGCTATGAAAATACTTGGAAGAATGACTCAACTGCAACCGTATCTGGTTTCTCAACTCGACATGAGATGTGTGTTGGCTCAATACTTATTAATAAACATCTTCCATACATGATCTGTTCAAGTGAATATCCCACACAAAATACTTTGAATCGGTTTGGAATACAAAATATGAGTTGGGATGTAAACACCTTTGATCGAATCATCCACTCTGCCACCGACCCTCAAAATGTTGGTCTTACCTTTACCGACATGATGACAAAAGTTACGGGAAACTGGTCCGCTGAGCAAGTTCTAGCTTTGGAAAATGAACAGGTTTACTCCGAGCACGATTCAGCCTGTCCAAACTTTCGCTCTCTTGTAATATTTTTACAGTTACTTCAGCAAGAATTCGGGGCTCAAGTACCATTACCAGACGCTTTAAGGGAATCAGAAGTTTCTGTAAGGAGCATTAGCACTCCGCTTCCTGCTTTTAAAGCAAGATATACATCGGTTGAACAACCGTATGTTCCGCCTTCACCGTGTACAATTCAGAGAATTGGAAGGAATGAAAACAATGATGATCCCTCCATGATTGAAACTGAAGATGTAATTGCTGGTGGCGAAAAAGGAAATGGAGTTGGAGGGCACTTGAAACATCATGGCGGTTGGACCAAAATTGAGGAAGCCTTCTCTACTAAACCCTAACTTCCAATAAAATGATTAATTGAGTTAATTATTTATTTAAATTGTAGATTTTTGTTAATCACATAATATTACGGAAAATAAAATAAAAATTAAGAAACAGAAAAAGTTGGTGGTGGAATTTAAAATTTCTAATACTACTGGTGGAAGTAAAATGAAAGAAAAAACATTTTTACATGTCGTGTATGAAGGAGACACTGAAATATTTTGTTCGTCACAATATCATTTTAACATTTTTTGCTACTGTTACAAACAAGGATACATGGGACTATATCAAAACGATAGTAGTATGCCTGTGTTATCTACAGATTCCTTTATGACTTATGATTGTCTGGAAACACTCTACCCCTGCTATCACTCTATCATGCGCAAATGTAGTTTTTTGCTGTTAGTTACTCCTTATGTTACCTGCTCGTGGACTGGACAATGTTTTGATTCCTAGTCACCTTCCTAAGATTAAAACTTAACGAGATTTTGAGTACAGGCATAGTTGAAAAGTCTCAGGTTTAATTGTTTAATAAAAAAATTATCTGTTTTATGCAAACATGTTAATTTTCAAAATCTTGGTATCTTTGCATCTTGATATCGCTGTACATCTCTTTTTTATCATACAAAAAATCAAGCAAAGTAACGCCTATGTGTATTCCTTACTACATGAAACTCAACGTAAACGAATATGTTTATGGTGAGCACGAAAGGAAACAACCTCACCTTAACATTTTAATACTTATTTCCACATTAATTTTTGATTGTATAAAACTCGCTTAACATGAGAGAATTTCAGTTGAGCTCTGTGACTCAACTCAAAACGTTTATTTTACTGAAACCTAATATTGCGATCTACAATTTCCAAAACCAAAATTTTCGAATAACATATAAATACCAATTAGAAAATTAACTTTGGCCTTTTCGCTGTTTCTTTAGTAACCACTTAAGTTATTCTATTCAATTTTGAGCAATAAAAAATATCCAATTTCACATAAAAAATTTATGCGGAAACGAGAAATCTTGGGCTTATCTTACCTGAAAACATAATGAAGCGTATTGGGATTGTTGGGATCATCGTCTTAACTTTCCAATTGGTTATAGGAAAGAGATCGTCAATGTTTCAACGCCAAGTGCCGCTAAGAGTTTGCAGTCCACATCAACCATTGGCAATTAGTGATCAATTTTCTTGTGAACAAGAACTAGCTTCAAATTCCAATGTCACCGACTCAGAAGCTGATAAAGGCATTGTACGTGTGTTACCATCATTTCCTTAAAAAACACAATATTATACACAATGTGAAGATTTCTTTAATTATGTCACTACAGATTCAAATATCAGTTGAAAATGGATATAAAATTGAATCCTACAATGTAACTACTTCCGACGGCTATGTTCTGACTACTTTTCGTATTTCTGGGGGACGTAAATCTCCAGTTAGAATTGGGAAACCTGCCGTTTTATTATTGCATGGATGGGGAAACTCAGCTGAAGGCTGGATAGCGTTACCAAACGATAAAAATCTTGGTATTGCGAACAAAAGAGTTCAATAAATATTTGGAAAGTTTGGGTGAATTGTTGAATATCTTTTCCTCGTGTGATTTTAGCATTCATGCTCGCTGACGCTGGATGGGATGTTTGGCTTGGAAATCACAGAGGTTCGTCCTTCTCACTTGGCCACAAGACTTTGAACGCTGATACGGATCTTGAATACTGGGATTTTAGGTATTACTCTCCCTTTGTTATTAAAAAATTAATCACAAGCTTTTAAACTATATAAATATGTCCTTTTCTCCCAAAAGCTTTCAAGAAATGGGGCAATTTGACTTACCTGTCATGGTGGATCAAATTCGCACAGTTTCCGGAAATGATAAGATATTCGTGATTGGTCATTCGCAAGGTGGTGGAGCAGTTCTGGTTGGAACATCAGAAATTCCAAATTTAAATGATAAAATACATGCAGCGTATCTTATGGCTCCTGCTGCATATTTTGGTGATTTATTTAACCTTTATTCTAAATATAATTTTATTTTTGATTGAGATTTCAAAAAAACTCAAAAGTTTTTTTCTTGACACTCATGTAGGCGGTCTATATGATGCACATTTGTCAGCAATTTTGCCAATAATCAATACACCTGCTGCGGTAAATGATGATAAATTTTAAACCAAAAAATATTTACTCACAGGTTATCTTAGTTAACACATTTTAAACCTTGTTTTATTTACACAGGATGAACTCTACACGATAACAAAGGGACGCATTCAAATTCAAAACTCCGAAATTTTGTCTTTAGCGCTTGGAATGGGAAGATACGATCTCTGTGAGGCGAGAGCTTTAAGATGTGGACTGTGTGATTTGTTTAAGTTTGGTCCCTTCCGTTTCAACCCAGCGCAAATGAATTATGTTAGATTTTTTTAAATCAATTTACCTCGAAACAACCTGAAAAAAAATTGGTTAATTTAAAATTTGTGCTTAATTTCTACTTATTTGCAGACAAATTTGCCAAGAATGGTGTCCAAATTACTTAACATTGGAACTGTGCGATCAATTATCCACTTTGGTCAAAATGCACGCTCATGCTCTTTCCGTAAATATGATTTTGGGGTGCAAGAAAATATGAGACGATATAATGGTTTAAGGGATCCTCCTTCCTACAATTTGAAAAGGATTAAGGTTCCATTGTATATATTTTGGGGAGAACAAGATGCTACGATTTCTCCTTCCGTAAGTTAATTTCATAAAATATTAGTGATACTTTTATTAGTCTGGTTGATTGATATTTATTTTTGTTGTTTAATTTTCATGACAAAATTTAGGACATACAAAGGCTCATAAAGGATTTGTCACGGAAAACTATACGCGGTGTTATTCGAGTGAATGATGACACATTTGAGCATTTTGATTTTCTTGTTGCACGAGATGCAAACAAGTTAGTTTATAAACCTTTAGTTAACATGATGAATAAGTTTTGGGACGGAGTTGCTGTTTCTACATCAAAATCATAATCATTCTAAGAAAGCCTGCAAAAACAACAATTCATATTGAAATAAAACAAGAAAGAATCCATAAATTGGATTTTTAAGCACCTATTTATTGCATGCTTTGATTTATTTGGCACAAGTTTTACAAATTAACGACGCATCCTAAAATGTCGCTTGTACGTTCCTACACTATCCTGTCCAGCTAAAAAATGAGAAGAACATGGTAACTAATTAGCATTCTGGGAGTGCTAATTACCACGCTGAGGTGGTAATTAGCGCTGAAGTGGTTAGAGGTCATTATTATGTTATCTTGCTCATAGAAAGGGCAGACATACACTAACCCCGGAAACAGAAACTAATCCCTTCTGCAAAGATGCCTGTTAATAATCAATTGATTTATAAATTGCAATAACTTGCCAAAAGTCATTTGCCTTTGTGGAATTTAAACAATTTTTACATCGCTGAATTACAATAACATCTTATCCCAAAAAATTCGAGATAATATATTCCAGCCACGATTTACAAACCATACGAAATGTGAAGGGTGTTAAGGTGTTAGGGAGTACACCAATTAAAATAACTCTTGCAATTTAAAAATTATCCGAAATCAATCACAACTTCACCGGAAGCCATAAAATTCTAATTGAGTGCAAGCATCCCATTTAGACAAAGTCGTTGCACGACCATCTCAAAACTCAATTTTTTTGTGCTATATCGAAAGACCTCGCAAAAATATTAGATGCGTATTTTTTTTCTAGCCGGGGTATGTTGAGACAACGGAGCTGGGGCTACCTGAAGTTGAAACACCATAAATCGATTTACTCCAATATGCATTGACCGATTGACCTGAAATTTGGTATGGGACATATTGACCGAATTCCCCATAGGGTATTTTTCTCGGATTTTTGGAATTCGATTTTTGAGCGGGAGATTTCAAATTTCAAAAATTCAAAAAAATTTGCAACTCAAACAGAGTAGTAGAAAAGTGGTCACTACTCATGAAAAGAAATAATCAATAAATACAAAACAAAAAATTGACCGTTAAAAATTTTCAAACTTGGCGCCAACGCCATTTGTTACCAAACTGAACATTTTAGTTCATAATCTTATAGCAGACGTCGAAACAAACACACTAAAAAAAATTTCATCCAAATCGGTTGACTAATTCCTGAGATATTTGAGTCTACAGGTTTTTTGTCCGTTAACTATTTTTTCATTCAACCATGATCAAGCATCACTCAAGCATCACTGTGGTCCAACCAGAACCTCAATATGTGGTATACTTCTCGAGATATTCGCAAATGAAGATTGGCGGCACAGTCCGATATGAGACCTTTTGGAAGAGTTGGTCGGAGTGCATCCAGGAATAAAAATTTGGAATTCTAAGAGAAATACCCTATCAGAAATCAAGAGAGGAGTCGACCTGTACCACTTTCGTCGCAGTAGCACCTATAGTTTAAGTGCAAATCGAAAAATGCCTTGGATGGACCTTGGTCCTCCGAGGTCCAACACGGAGGAGTTGGCTGGACTCCGTCTATGAATACAAATTTGAGATTCTAAGACAAACACCCTATCAGAAATCAAGAGAGGAGTCGACCTGTACCACTTTTGTCGCAGTAGCACCTATAGTTTAAGTGCAAATCGAAAAATGCCTTGGATGGATCTTGGTCCTCCGAGGTCCCATATGGAGAAGTCAGCCGGACTCCGCCTATGTATACAAATTTGAGATTCTAAGAGAAATACCCTATCAGAAATCAAGAGAGGAGTCGACCTGTACCACCTTCGTCGCAGTAGCACCTATAGTTTAAGTGCAAATCGAAAAATGCCTTGGATGGATCTTGGTCCTCAGAGGTCCATCACGGAGGAGTTGGCTGGACTCCGTCCAGAAATAAAAATTTGAGATTCTAAGAGAAATACCCTATCAGAAATCAAGAGAGGAGTCGACCTGTACCACTTTCGTCGCAGTAGCACCTATAGTTTAAGTGCAAATCGAAAAATGCCTTGGATGGATCTTGGTCCTCAGAGGTCCAACACGGAGGAGTTGGCTGGACTCCGTCCAGAAATGAAAATTTGAGATTCTAAGAGAAATACCCTATCAGAAATCAAGAGAGGAGCCGACCTGTACCACTTTCGTTGCAGTAGCACGTATAGTTTAAGTGCAAATCGAAAAATGCCTTGGAAGGGTCTTGGTCCTCCGAGGTCCCATATGGAGAAGTCAGCCGGACTCCGTCTATGTATACAAATTTGAGATTCTAAGAGAAATACCCTATCAGAAATCAAGAGAGGAGTCGACCTGTACCACTTTCGTCGCAGTAGCACCTATAGTTTAAGTGCAAATCGAAAAATGCCTTGGATGGATCTTGGTCCTCAGAGGTCCATCACGGAGGAGTTGGCTGGACTCCGTCCAGAAATGAAAATTTGAGATTCTAAGAGAAATACCCTATCAGAAATCAAGAGAGGAGCCGACCTGTACCACTTTCGTTGCAGTAGCACGTATAGTTTAAGTGCAAATCGAAAAATGCCTTGGAAGGGTCTTGGTCATCATAGGTCCATCACGGAGGAGTTGGCTGGACTCCGTCCAGGATTGAAAATTTGAGATTCTAAGAGAAATACCCTATCAGAAATCAAGAGAGGAGTCGACCTGTACCACTTTCGTCGCAGTAGCACCTATAGTTTAAGTGCAAATCGAAAAATGCCTTGGATGGATCTTGGTCCTCAGAGGTCCAACACGGAGGAGTTGGCTGGACTCCGTCCAGAAATGAAAATTTGAGATTCTAAGAGAAATACCCTATCAGAAATCAAGAGAGGAGCCGACCTGTACCACTTTCGTTGCAGTAGCACGTATAGTTTAAGTGCAAATCGAAAAATGCCTAGGAAGGGTCTTGGTCCTCCGAGGTCCCATATGGAGAAGTCAGCCGGACTCCGTCTATGTATACAAATTTGAGATTCTAAGAGAAATACCCTATCAGAAATCAAGAGAGGAGTCGACCTGTACCACTTTCGTCGCAGTAGCACCTATAGTTTAAGTGCAAATCGAAAAATGCCTTGGATGGATCTTGGTCCTCCGAGGTCCCATATGGAGAAGTCAGCCGGACTCCGCCTATGTATACAAATTTGAGATTCTAAGAGAAATGCCCTATCAGAAATCAAGAGAGGAGTCGACCTGTACCACTTTCGTCGCAGTAGCACCTATAGTTTAAGTGCAAATCGAAAAATGCCTTGGATGGATCTTGGTCCTCAGAGGTCCATCACGGAGGAGTTGGCTGGACTCCGTCCAGAAATGAAAATTTGAGATTCTAAGAGAAATACCCTATCAGAAATCAAGAGAGGAGCCGACCTGTACCACTTTCGTTGCAGTAGCACGTATAGTTTAAGTGCAAATCGAAAAATGCCTTGGAAGGGTCTTGGTCATCATAGGTCCAACACGGAGGAGTTGGCTGGACTCCGTCCAGGATTGAAAATTTGAGATTCTAAGAGAAATACCCTATCAGAAATCAAGAGAGGAGTCGACCTGTACCACTTTCGTCGCAGTAGCACCTATAGTTTAAGTGCAAATCGAAAAATGCCTTGGATGGATCTTGGTCCTCAGAGGTCCATCACGGAGGAGTTGGCTGGACTCCGTCCAGAAATGAAAATTTGAGATTCTAAGAGAAATGCCCTATCAGAAATCAAGAGAGGAGCCGACCTGTACCACTTTCGTTGCAGTAGCACGTATAGTTTAAGTGCAAATCGAAAAATGCCTTGGAAGGGTCTTGGTCATCATAGGTCCAACACGGAGGAGTTGGCTGGACTCCGTCCAGGATTGAAAATTTGAGATTCTAAGAGAAATACCCTATCAGAAATCAAGAGAGGAGTCGACCTGTACCACTTTCGTCGCAGTAGCACCTATAGTTTAAGTGCAAATCGAAAAATGCCTTGGATGGATCTTGGTCCTCAGAGGTCCAACACGGAGGAGTTGGCTGGACTCCGTCCAGAAATGAAAATTTGAGATTCTAAGAGAAATACCCTATCAGAAATCAAGAGAGGAGCCGACCTGTACCACTTTCGTTGCAGTAGCACGTATAGTTTAAGTGCAAATCGAAAAATGCCTTGGAAGGGTCTTGGTCCTCCGAGGTCCCATATGGAGAAGTCAGCCGGACTCCGTCTATGTATACAAATTTGAGATTCTAAGAGAAATACCCTATCAGAAATCAAGAGAGGAGTCGACCTGTACCACTTTCGTCGCAGTAGCACCTATAGTTTAAGTGCAAATCGAAAAATGCCTTGGATGGATCTTGGTCCTCCGAGGTCCCATATGGAGAAGTCAGCCGGACTCCGCCTATGTATACAAATTTGAGATTCTAAGAGAAATGCCCTATCAGAAATCAAGAGAGGAGTCGACCTGTACCACTTTCGTCGCAGTAGCACCTACAGTTTAAGTGCAAATCGAAAAATGCCTTGGATGGATCTTGGTCCTCAGAGGTCCAACACGGAGGAGTTGGCTGGACTCCGTCCAGGATTGAAAATTTGAGATTCTAAGAGAAATACCCTATCAGAAATCAAGAGAGGAGTCGACCTGTACCACTTTCGTCGCAGTAGCACCTATAGTTTAAGTGCAAATCGAAAAATGCCTTGGATGGATCTTGGTCCTCAGAGGTCCAACACGGAGGAGTTGGCTGGACTCCGTCCAGAAATGAAAATTTGAGATTCTAAGAGAAATACCCTATCAGAAATCAAGAGAGGAGCCGACCTGTACCACTTTCGTTGCAGTAGCACGTATAGTTTAAGTGCAAATCGAAAAATGCCTTGGAAGGGTCTTGGTCCTCCGAGGTCCCATATGGAGAAGTCAGCCGGACTCCGTCTATGTATACAAATTTGAGATTCTAAGAGAAATACCCTATCAGAAATCAAGAGAGGAGTCGACCTGTACCACTTTCGTCGCAGTAGCACCTATAGTTTAAGTGCAAATCGAAAAATGCCTTGGATGGATCTTGGTCCTCAGAGGTCCAACACGGAGGAGTTGGCTGGACTCCGTCCAGAAATGAAAATTTGAGATTCTAAGAGAAATACCCTATCAGAAATCAAGAGAGGAGCCGACCTGTACCACTTTCGTTGCAGTAGCACGTATAGTTTAAGTGCAAATCGAAAAATGCCTTGGAAGGGTCTTGGTCCTCCGAGGTCCCATATGGAGAAGTCAGCCGGACTCCGTCTATGTATACAAATTTGAGATTCTAAGAGAAATACCCTATCAGAAATCAAGAGAGGAGTCGACCTGTACCACTTTCGTCGCAGTAGCACCTATAGTTTAAGTGCAAATCGAAAAATGCCTTGGATGGATCTTGGTCCTCAGAGGTCCATCACGGAGGAGTTGGCTGGACTCCGTCCAGAAATGAAAATTTGAGATTCTAAGAGAAATACCCTATCAGAAATCAAGAGAGGAGCCGACCTGTACCACTTTCGTTGCAGTAGCACGTATAGTTTAAGTGCAAATCGAAAAATGCCTTGGAAGGGTCTTGGTCATCATAGGTCCAACACGGAGGAGTTGGCTGGACTCCGTCCAGGATTGAAAATTTGAGATTCTAAGAGAAATACCCTATCAGAAATCAAGAGAGGAGTCGACCTGTACCACTTTCGTCGCAGTAGCACCTATAGTTTAAGTGCAAATCGAAAAATGCCTTGGATGGATCTTGGTCCTCAGAGGTCCAACACGGAGGAGTTGGCTGGACTCCGTCCAGAAATGAAAATTTGAGATTCTAAGAGAAATACCCTATCAGAAATCAAGAGAGGAGCCGACCTGTACCACTTTCGTTGCAGTAGCACGTATAGTTTAAGTGCAAATCGAAAAATGCCTTGGAAGGGTCTTGGTCCTCCGAGGTCCCATATGGAGAAGTCAGCCGGACTCCGTCTATGTATACAAATTTGAGATTCTAAGAGAAATACCCTATCAGAAATCAAGAGAGGAGTCGACCTGTACCACTTTCGTCGCAGTAGCACCTATAGTTTAAGTGCAAATCGAAAAATGCCTTGGATGGATCTTGGTCCTCCGAGGTCCCATATGGAGAAGTCAGCCGGACTCCGCCTATGTATACAAATTTGAGATTCTAAGAGAAATGCCCTATCAGAAATCAAGAGAGGAGTCGACCTGTACCACTTTCGTCGCAGTAGCACCTATAGTTTAAGTGCAAATCGAAAAATGCCTTGGATGGATCTTGGTCCTCAGAGGTCCATCACGGAGGAGTTGGCTGGACTCCGTCCAGAAATGAAAATTTGAGATTCTAAGAGAAATACCCTATCAGAAATCAAGAGAGGAGCCGACCTGTACCACTTTCGTTGCAGTAGCACGTATAGTTTAAGTGCAAATCGAAAAATGCCTTGGAAGGGTCTTGGTCATCATAGGTCCAACACGGAGGAGTTGGCTGGACTCCGTCCAGGATTGAAAATTTGAGATTCTAAGAGAAATACCCTATCAGAAATCAAGAGAGGAGTCGACCTGTACCACTTTCGTCGCAGTAGCACCTATAGTTTAAGTGCAAATCGAAAAATGCCTTGGATGGATCTTGGTCCTCAGAGGTCCATCACGGAGGAGTTGGCTGGACTCCGTCCAGAAATGAAAATTTGAGATTCTAAGAGAAATACCCTATCAGAAATCAAGAGAGGAGTCGACCTGTACCACTTTCGTCGCAGTAGCACCTATAGTTTAAGTGCAAATCGAAAAATGCCTTGGATGGATCTTGGTCCTCAGAGGTCCAACACGGAGGAGTTGGCTGGACTCCGTCCAGAAATGAAAATTTGAGATTCTAAGAGAAATACCCTATCCGAAATCAAGAGAGGAGCCGACCTGTACCACTTTCGTTGCAGTAGCACGTATAGTTTAAGTGCAAATCGAAAAATGCCTTGGAAGGGTCTTGGTCCTCCGAGGTCCCATATGGAGAAGTCAGCCGGACTCCGTCTATGTATACAAATTTGAGATTCTAAGAGAAATACCCTATCAGAAATCAAGAGAGGAGTCGACCTGTACCACTTTCGTCGCAGTAGCACCTATAGTTTAAGTGCAAATCGAAAAATGCCTTGGATGGATCTTGGTCCTCAGAGGTCCATCACGGAGGAGTTGGCTGGACTCCGTCCAGAAATGAAAATTTGAGATTCTAAGAGAAATACCCTATCAGAAATCAAGAGAGGAGTCGACCTGTACCACTTTCGTCGCAGTAGCACCTATAGTTTAAGTGCAAATCGAAAAATGCCTTGGATGGATCTTGGTCCTCAGAGGTCCAACACGGAGGAGTTGGCTGGACTCCGTCCAGAAATGAAAATTTGAGATTCTAAGAGAAATACCCTATCCGAAATCAAGAGAGGAGCCGACCTGTACCACTTTCGTTGCAGTAGCACGTATAGTTTAAGTGCAAATCGAAAAATGCCTTGGAAGGGTCTTGGTCCTCCGAGGTCCCATATGGAGAAGTCAGCCGGACTCCGTCTATGTATACAAATTTGAGATTCTAAGAGAAATACCCTATCAGAAATCAAGAGAGGAGTCGACCTGTACCACTTTCGTCGCAGTAGCACCTATAGTTTAAGTGCAAATCGAAAAATGCCTTGGATGGATCTTGGTCCTCCGAGGTCCCATATGGAGAAGTCAGCCGGACTCCGCCTATGTATACAAATTTGAGATTCTAAGAGAAATGCCCTATCAGAAATCAAGAGAGGAGTCGACCTGTACCACTTTCGTTGCAGTAGCACGTATAGTTTAAGTGCAAATCGAAAAATGCCTTGGAAGGGTCTTGGTCATCATAGGTCCAACACGGAGGAGTTGGCTGGACTCCGTCCAGGATTGAAAATTTGAGATTCTAAGAGAAATACCCTATCAGAAATCAAGAGAGGAGTCGACCTGTACCACTTTCGTCGCAGTAGCACCTATAGTTTAAGTGCAAATCGAAAAATGCCTTGGATGGATCTTGGTCCTCAGAGGTCCAACACGGAGGAGTTGGCTGGACTCCGTCCAGAAATGAAAATTTGAGATTCTAAGAGAAATACCCTATCAGAAATCAAGAGAGGAGCCGACCTGTACCACTTTCGTTGCAGTAGCACGTATAGTTTAAGTGCAAATCGAAAAATGCCTTGGAAGGGTCTTGGTCCTCCGAGGTCCCATATGGAGAAGTCAGCCGAACTCCGTCTATGTATACAAATTTGAGATTCTAAGAGAAATACCCTATCAGAAATCAAGAGAGGAGTCGACCTGTACCACTTTCGTCGCAGTAGCACCTATAGTTTAAGTGCAAATCGAAAAATGCCTTGGATGGATCTTGGTCCTCAGAGGTCCATCACGGAGGAGTTGGCTGGACTCCGTCCAGAAATGAAAATTTGAGATTCTAAGAGAAATACCCTATCAGAAATCAAGAGAGGAGCCGACCTGTACCACTTTCGTTGCAGTAGCATGTATAGTTTAAGTGCAAATCGAAAAATGCCTTGGAAGGGTCTTGGTCATCATAGGTCCAACACGGAGGAGTTGGCTGGACTCCGTCCAGGATTGAAAATTTGAGATTCTAAGAGAAATACCCTATCAGAAATCAAGAGAGGAGTCGACCTGTACCACTTTCGTCGCAGTAGCACCTATAGTTTAAGTGCAAATCGAAAAATGCCTTGGATGGATCTTGGTCCTCAGAGGTCCATCACGGAGGAGTTGGCTGGACTCCGTCCAGAAATGAAAATTTGAGATTCTAAGAGAAATACCCTATCAGAAATCAAGAGAGGAGCCGACCTGTACCACTTTCGTTGCAGTAGCACGTATAGTTTAAGTGCAAATCGAAAAATGCCTTGGAAGGGTCTTGGTCATCATAGGTCCAACACGGAGGAGTTGGCTGGACTCCGTCCAGGATTGAAAATTTGAGATTCTAAGAGAAATACCCTATCAGAAATCAAGAGAGGAGTCGACCTGTACCACTTTCGTCGCAGTAGCACCTATAGTTTAAGTGCAAATCGAAAAATGCCTTGGATGGATCTTGGTCCTCCGAGGTCCCATATGGAGAAGTCAGCCGGACTCCGCCTATGTATACAAATTTGAGATTCTAAGAGAAATGCCCTATCAGAAATTAAGAGAGGAGTCGACCTGTACCACTTTCGTCGCAGTAGCACCTATAGTTTAAGTGCAAATCGAAAAATGCCTTGGATGGATCTTGGTCCTCAGAGGTCCATCACGGAGGAGTTGGCTGGACTCCGTCCAGAAATGAAAATTTGAGATTCTAAGAGAAATACCCTATCAGAAATCAAGAGAGGAGCCGACCTGTACCACTTTCGTTGCAGTAGCACGTATAGTTTAAGTGCAAATCGAAAAATGCCTTGGAAGGGTCTTGGTCATCATAGGTCCAACACGGAGGAGTTGGCTGGACTCCGTCCAGGATTGAAAATTTGAGATTCTAAGAGAAATACCCTATCAGAAATCAAGAGAGGAGTCGACCTGTACCACTTTCGTCGCAGTAGCACCTATAGTTTAAGTGCAAATCGAAAAATGCCTTGGATGGATCTTGGTCCTCAGAGGTCCAACACGGAGGAGTTGGCTGGACTCCGTCCAGAAATGAAAATTTGAGATTCTAAGAGAAATACCCTATCAGAAATCAAGAGAGGAGCCGACCTGTACCACTTTCGTTGCAGTAGCTCGTATAGTTTAAGTGCAAATCGAAAAATGCCTTGGAAGGGTCTTGGTCCTCCGAGGTCCCATATGGAGAAGTCAGCCGGACTCCGTCTATGTATACAAATTTGAGATTCTAAGAGAAATACCCTATCAGAAATCAAGAGAGGAGTCGACCTGTACCACTTTCGTCGCAGTAGCACCTATAGTTTAAGTGCAAATCGAAAAATGCCTTGGATGGATCTTGGTCCTCAGAGGTCCATCACGGAGGAGTTGGCTGGACTCCGTCCAGAAATGAAAATTTGAGATTCTAAGAGAAATACCCTATCAGAAATCAAGAGAGGAGTCGACCTGTACCACTTTCGTCGCAGTAGCACGTATAGTTTAAGTGCAAATCGAAAAATGCCTTGGAAGGGTCTTGGTCCTCCGAGGTCCCATATGGAGAAGTCAGCCGGACTCCGTCTATGTATACAAATTTGAGATTCTAAGAGAAATACCCTATCAGAAATCAAGAGAGGAGTCGACCTGTACCACTTTCGTCGCAGTAGCACCTATAGTTTAAGTGCAAATCGATAAATGCCTTGGATGGATCTTGGTCCTCCGAGGTCCCATATGGAGAAGTCAGCCGGACTCCGTCCAGAAATGAAAATTTGAGATTCTAAGAGAAATACCCTATCAGAAATCAAGAGAGGAGCCGACCTGTACCACTTTCGTTGCAGTAGCACGTATAGTTTAAGTGCAAATCGAAAAATGCCTTGGAAGGGTCTTGGTC
The DNA here is from genome assembly GCA_964034955.1 of Orchesella flavescens. Classification (NCBI taxonomy): domain Eukaryota; kingdom Metazoa; phylum Arthropoda; class Collembola; order Entomobryomorpha; family Orchesellidae; genus Orchesella; species Orchesella flavescens. The sequence continues at coordinate 25,592,408 of OZ035957.1, forward strand.
CTCCGAGGTCCCATATGGAGAAGTCAGCCGGACTCCGTCTATGTATACAAATTTGAGATTCTAAGAGAAATACCCTATCAGAAATCAAGAGAGGAGTCGACCTGTACCACTTTCGTCGCAGTAGCACCTATAGTTTAAGTGCAAATCGATAAATGCCTTGGATGGATCTTGGTCCTCCGAGGTCCCATATGGAGAAGTCAGCCGGACTCCGCCTATGTATACAAATTTGAGATTCTAAGAGAAATGCCCTATCAGAAATCAAGAGAGGAGTCGACCTGTACCACTTTCGTCGCAGTAGCACCTATAGTTTAAGTGCAAATCGAAAAATGCCTTGGATGGATCTTGGTCCTCAGAGGTCCATCACGGAGGAGTTGGCTGGACTCCGTCCAGAAATGAAAATTTGAGATTCTAAGAGAAATACCCTATCAGAAATCAAGAGAGGAGCCGACCTGTACCACTTTCGTTGCAGTAGCACGTATAGTTTAAGTGCAAATCGAAAAATGCCTTGGAAGGGTCTTGGTCATCATAGGTCCAACACGGAGGAGTTGGCTGGACTCCGTCCAGGATTGAAAATTTGAGATTCTAAGAGAAATACCCTATCAGAAATCAAGAGAGGAGTCGACCTGTACCACTTTCGTCGCAGTAGCACCTATAGTTTAAGTGCAAATCGAAAAATGCCTTGGATGGATCTTGGTCCTCAGAGGTCCAACACGGAGGAGTTGGCTGGACTCCGTCCAGAAATGAAAATTTGAGATTCTAAGAGAAATACCCTATCAGAAATCAAGAGAGGAGCCGACCTGTACCACTTTCGTTGCAGTAGCTCGTATAGTTTAAGTGCAAATCGAAAAATGCCTTGGAAGGGTCTTGGTCCTCCGAGGTCCCATATGGAGAAGTCAGCCGGACTCCGTCTATGTATACAAATTTGAGATTCTAAGAGAAATACCCTATCAGAAATCAAGAGAGGAGTCGACCTGTACCACTTTCGTCGCAGTAGCACCTATAGTTTAAGTGCAAATCGAAAAATGCCTTGGATGGATCTTGGTCCTCAGAGGTCCATCACGGAGGAGTTGGCTGGACTCCGTCCAGAAATGAAAATTTGAGATTCTAAGAGAAATACCCTATCAGAAATCAAGAGAGGAGTCGACCTGTACCACTTTCGTCGCAGTAGCACGTATAGTTTAAGTGCAAATCGAAAAATGCCTTGGAAGGGTCTTGGTCCTCCGAGGTCCCATATGGAGAAGTCAGCCGGACTCCGTCTATGTATACAAATTTGAGATTCTAAGAGAAATACCCTATCAGAAATCAAGAGAGGAGTCGACCTGTACCACTTTCGTCGCAGTAGCACCTATAGTTTAAGTGCAAATCGAAAAATGCCTTGGATGGATCTTGGTCCTCAGAGGTCCATCACGGAGGAGTTGGCTGGACTCCGTCCAGAAATGAAAATTTGAGATTCTAAGAGAAATGCCCTATCAGAAATCAAGAGAGGAGCCGACCTGTACCACTTTCGTTGATGTAGCACGTATAGTTTAAGTGCAAATCGAAAAATGCCTTGGAAGGGTCTTGGTCCTCAGAGGTCCAACACGGAGGAGTTGGCTGGACTCCGTCCAGGATTGCAAATTTGAGATTCTAAGAGAAATACCCTATCAGAAATCAAGAGAGGAGTCGACCTGTACCACTTTCGTCGCAGTAGCACCTATAGTTTAAGTGCAAATCGAAAAATGCCTTGGATGGATCTTGGTCCTCCGAGGTCCCATATGGAGAAGTCAGCCGGACTCCGCCTATGTATACAAATTTGAGATTCTAAGAGAAATGCCCTATCAGAAATCAAGAGAGGAGTCGACCTGTACCACTTTCGTCGCAGTAGCACCTATAGTTTAAGTGCAAATCGAAAAATGCCTTGGATGGATCTTGGTCCTCAGAGGTCCATCACGGAGGAGTTGGCTGGACTCCGTCCAGAAATGAAAATTTGAGATTCTAAGAGAAATACCCTATCAGAAATCAAGAGAGGAGCCGACCTGTACCACTTTCGTTGCAGTAGCACGTATAGTTTAAGTGCAAATCGAAAAATGCCTTGGAAGGGTCTTGGTCATCATAGGTCCAACACGGAGGAGTTGGCTGGACTCCGTCCAGGATTGAAAATTTGAGATTCTAAGAGAAATACCCTATCAGAAATCAAGAGAGGAGTCGACCTGTACCACTTTCGTCGCAGTAGCACCTATAGTTTAAGTGCAAATCGAAAAATGCCTTGGATGGATCTTGGTCCTCAGAGGTCCATCACGGAGGAGTTGGCTGGACTCCGTCCAGAAATGAAAATTTGAGATTCTAAGAGAAATGCCCTATCAGAAATCAAGAGAGGAGCCGACCTGTACCACTTTCGTTGCAGTAGCACGTATAGTTTAAGTGCAAATCGAAAAATGCCTTGGAAGGGTCTTGGTCATCATAGGTCCAACACGGAGGAGTTGGCTGGACTCCGTCCAGGATTGAAAATTTGAGATTCTAAGAGAAATACCCTATCAGAAATCAAGAGAGGAGTCGACCTGTACCACTTTCGTCGCAGTAGCACCTATAGTTTAAGTGCAAATCGAAAAATGCCTTGGATGGATCTTGGTCCTCAGAGGTCCAACACGGAGGAGTTGGCTGGACTCCGTCCAGAAATGAAAATTTGAGATTCTAAGAGAAATACCCTATCAGAAATCAAGAGAGGAGTCGACCTGTACCACTTTCGTCGCAGTAGCACCTATAGTTTAAGTGCAAATCGAAAAATGCCTTGGATGGATCTTGGTCCTCAGAGGTCCATCACGGAGGAGTTGGCTGGACTCCGTCCAGAAATGAAAATTTGAGATTCTAAGAGAAATACCCTATCAGAAATCAAGAGAGGAGCCGACCTGTACCACTTTCGTTGCAGTAGCATGTATAGTTTAAGTGCAAATCGAAAAATGCCTTGGAAGGGTCTTGGTCATCATAGGTCCAACACGGAGGAGTTGGCTGGACTCCGTCCAGGATTGAAAATTTGAGATTCTAAGAGAAATACCCTATCAGAAATCAAGAGAGGAGTCGACCTGTACCACTTTCGTCGCAGTAGCACCTATAGTTTAAGTGCAAATCGAAAAATGCCTTGGATGGATCTTGGTCCTCAGAGGTCCAACACGGAGGAGTTGGCTGGACTCCGTCCAGAAATGAAAATTTGAGATTCTAAGAGAAATACCCTATCAGAAATCAAGAGAGGAGTCGACCTGTACCACTTTCGTCGCAGTAGCACGTATAGTTTAAGTGCAAATCGAAAAATGCCTTGGAAGGGTCTTGGTCCTCCGAGGTCCCATATGGAGAAGTCAGCCGGACTCCGTCTATGTATACAAATTTGAGATTCTAAGAGAAATACCCTATCAGAAATCAAGAGAGGAGTCGACCTGTACCACTTTCGTCGCAGTAGCACCTATAGTTTAAGTGCAAATCGAAAAATGCCTTGGATGGATCTTGGTCCTCCGAGGTCCCATATGGAGAAGTCAGCCGGACTCCGCCTATGTATACAAATTTGAGATTCTAAGAGAAATGCCCTATCAGAAATCAAGAGAGGAGTCGACCTGTACCACTTTCGTCGCAGTAGCACCTATAGTTTAAGTGCAAATCGAAAAATGCCTTGGATGGATCTTGGTCCTCAGAGGTCCATCACGGAGGAGTTGGCTGGACTCCGTCCAGAAATGAAAATTTGAGATTCTAAGAGAAATACCCTATCAGAAATCAAGAGAGGAGCCGACCTGTACCACTTTCGTTGCAGTAGCACGTATAGTTTAAGTGCAAATCGAAAAATGCCTTGGAAGGGTCTTGGTCATCATAGGTCCAACACGGAGGAGTTGGCTGGACTCCGTCCAGGATTGAAAATTTGAGATTCTAAGAGAAATACCCTATCAGAAATCAAGAGAGGAGTCGACCTGTACCACTTTCGTCGCAGTAGCACCTATAGTTTAAGTGCAAATCGAAAAATGCCTTGGATGGATCTTGGTCCTCAGAGGTCCATCACGGAGGAGTTGGCTGGACTCCGTCCAGAAATGAAAATTTGAGATTCTAAGAGAAATGCCCTATCAGAAATCAAGAGAGGAGCCGACCTGTACCACTTTCGTTGCAGTAGCACGTATAGTTTAAGTGCAAATCGAAAAATGCCTTGGAAGGGTCTTGGTCATCATAGGTCCAACACGGAGGAGTTGGCTGGACTCCGTCCAGGATTGAAAATTTGAGATTCTAAGAGAAATACCCTATCAGAAATCAAGAGAGGAGTCGACCTGTACCACTTTCGTCGCAGTAGCACCTATAGTTTAAGTGCAAATCGAAAAATGCCTTGGATGGATCTTGGTCCTCCGAGGTCCCATATGGAGAAGTCAGCCGGACTCCGCCTATGTATACAAATTTGAGATTCTAAGAGAAATGCCCTATCAGAAATCAAGAGAGGAGTCGACCTGTACCACTTTCGTCGCAGTAGCACCTATAGTTTAAGTGCAAATCGAAAAATGCCTTGGATGGATCTTGGTCCTCAGAGGTCCATCACGGAGGAGTTGGCTGGACTCCGTCCAGAAATGAAAATTTGAGATTCTAAGAGAAATACCCTATCAGAAATCAAGAGCGGAGCCGACCTGTACCACTTTCGTTGCAGTAGCACGTATAGTTTAAGTGCAAATCGAAAAATGCCTTGGAAGGGTCTTGGTCATCATAGGTCCAACACGGAGGAGTTGGCTGGACTCCGTCCAGGATTGAAAATTTGAGATTCTAAGAGAAATACCCTATCAGAAATCAAGAGAGGAGTCGACCTGTACCACTTTCGTCGCAGTAGCACCTATAGTTTAAGTGCAAATCGAAAAATGCCTTGGATGGATCTTGGTCCTCAGAGGTCCATCACGGAGGAGTTGGCTGGACTCCGTCCAGAAATGAAAATTTGAGATTCTAAGAGAAATGCCCTATCAGAAATCAAGAGAGGAGCCGACCTGTACCACTTTCGTTGCAGTAGCACGTATAGTTTAAGTGCAAATCGAAAAATGCCTTGGAAGGGTCTTGGTCATCATAGGTCCAACACGGAGGAGTTGGCTGGACTCCGTCCAGGATTGAAAATTTGAGATTCTAAGAGAAATACCCTATCAGAAATCAAGAGAGGAGTCGACCTGTACCACTTTCGTCGCAGTAGCACCTATAGTTTAAGTGCAAATCGAAAAATGCCTTGGATGGATCTTGGTCCTCAGAGGTCCAACACGGAGGAGTTGGCTGGACTCCGTCCAGAAATGAAAATTTGAGATTCTAAGAGAAATACCCTATCAGAAATCAAGAGAGGAGCCGACCTGTACCACTTTCGTTGCAGTAGCACGTATAGTTTAAGTGCAAATCGAAAAATGCCTTGGAAGGGTCTTGGTCCTCCGAGGTCCCATATGGAGAAGTCAGCCGGACTCCGTCTATGTATACAAATTTGAGATTCTAAGAGAAATACCCTATCAGAAATCAAGAGAGGAGTCGACCTGTACCACTTGCGTCGCAGTAGCACCTATAGTTTAAGTGCAAATCGAAAAATGCCTGGGGCAGGAGACGAATGGTACTAGTTAGACGTGTAACTAATAATCAGGGATCGTCTCGACATGGATTGGTGATATGTTATAAGTTTGATAAATTTTATATATTTCCAAATGAATGAGGGTAGAGATACATAAAATATATAAATGATATTTTATTCTCAGTTGGAAACAATGCACAAACGTGAGTCTGATTATCTACCACCTTGTTATGAAATAAAAACTCTTGACTAATAGTTTTGAATACAACATTAAACGTGCTAGAGAATGAAGTTCCGTAACATGCAGATTGATCCTTTATGTAGTCAATTTGGTTTTCGTAGATTTAATTGGACACGATCAGTAAGTGTGTGGTTTCGGTTGGAATATGTTGCAGGCATTTATTAGTTAAATTTGACGAGTAAATGTAGTAAGGAATTCATAATATTTTTATGGTGTATTACAACATTTATAAGATACGTTTAGCATTGCATAAAGCTACATGAACTACTTAGAACTACTAAACTTTCGCAGATATGCTATGCGTACCTACATTATTTATTGATTTTTGATTTGGTTATCAATATTCGATACGCATATAACATGTTCCAAAAGGGATAAAATTATGTAGAACTTGTACTACGCAAGCAGCAATTAGACGGGTGTATCAGCCACGTTCCTCACGGTATTCATGGATCCAGATTGGTGGGTCAATGAATGTTTGTCACTGTGAAAGATAAAATTAAAAACATTAGGCATCTGTAAAGATAATCATTCGTTTACAAATAGCAATATATAATCATTACTGCTACGTACAAGATGGTCGAAAAGAAATGCGGTAGGTCCTTCGCTTTTTTGTAAAACTTCATAACTATCCTCAACAGTATGAGTGACCCTATGACCTCAAGAATACGCCTGTAAAACCAGATATTGATTAGTCTTATACGTAATAAACAAATTCAAGTCCATGATAGTTAAAGAGCGAGTACTTACAAAATGTTATGAAAAGTGCTACAAAATGAATCTACACCAGTGATCCAACTCCAAATATTCATTCCCACAGAGGCAATATCCGTTTCGATGCTTTGAATCCCTTCCTCCATGTTTTCTTCTGCAGTCACTGCAGCTTCCGCAATCTCTGTAATTTCTGATTCTGCTTCATACTCCACCACTTTCTCTTCCCCCACCGCAGCGTCTATAATTTCGGTGACTCCTGCTTGGATCTGATCGTTTGCTTCTTGAACTTCAACATTAACGACATTTGATAAGTCAGTCACCGCCCTTTGTAATTGCAAACCTTTGGAGCCCTTATCTTCAACCATCCTCCACGCTTCGTAGACATTGTTTGTTAGGGATAGTTCCTCCACATCTTCAACAAGTGCATCAAATTGTTCTAGTTTAGAAGTAATGGAGTATTCCTCCGAGTTTGACCTTGGTTTGTTGGTAAAGGAATCTGCTAAGATTTGCGAATGTTCAGTTGCAGTTCGGATGGATAAACCATTGGAAAAACCTGAAAGTAGTGCTACCACTACAACAATCGTAGCCAAAAGATCCTGCATGATGACGCACACCTTCATTTCACACTGTAACAAGCTACTTAATTGCTTTGAATTAGTTGGTAACTGTATTCAAAATTTCTTTCGGTACTTGTTCACCAAGGACTTAATGATGCCAATAATTTAACTTAGAACTTTGAGCTATGGGTGGAACCGATTAAAGACTGTGGCTGCAATGACATTAATAGTTAGATCATTGAACATGAAAATCCGCTTCTTGAGCTGCATTCCATTACATGCAAGCAAAAGCAGATACATTATATGTCCGCTTGATTTATTTTTGCATGATTCCTGCAAGTGGTGATTGCAAGTTTTTTATACATGTTACTGTCATTGAGATAAAGCTGAACTTATGTAGTAAAGCTCATCATTCGATCATACCAAGGCATTGTAAATTAAGTCTGTCATTTGGTCTTGGCACATCCCAATCGCATCTTGGAGATATTGCTTTATTTATGATAAACCTTGCACTCTACAAAAGATACTATAGTGCATCCAGCATAATGGGTATTGTCCGCACATGAAATTACTTGTTAGGTAATGTGAGTGTCCTAAATTCCATTAACAACTGCACTGAAGTTCAACAAACCAGTAAAACATGGGCTGTGATGATGATGATGGCAATGAAGATGATTGTCACTGGGAATCACGGAAGGCAGTTTGCTTTGCATATCTTTTCTTATGGCATACAGTGTGTGGATATCTATATTGCGCGATAGACTGCTCTTGAGTTTCATGTACCTAATTCAGCATTGCATTCCTTAGCACACCCTGTTTTTGGATTTCATTGTGCAATATATTACTCTTCCTAAATTGTTGTTTTTAATTTCTCGGAAACATGCCGAAAACTGCAACGTGTCATAATCCACTTGGTTTGAAAATTGCGAAAAAAAGTCATCAAAACAATGTACATAGCTGTACGCAAGACTACATAAACAACTGTAAAAGGGCCTTGCCAAACTACAATTGGCCTGACGACTTAAACGTGTGTGCAAGATGCAGATGTGTGATTATATTAGAGATAGAAAAAGCAAAAAAATTACGTAAATCCGCAAGACACGTGTTTGGTGCTCTGTTGGATGCCATACCTAATTCACCAGTCGCTCATGGAAGCCAACATTCGACTACAGGTGCAGCGAGTGGGATATCCTCTGCTTTAAGTGAACGTTCTCAGCATAGTGGCGAGTCAGATGGTAACAAAAGTTCGTCTAGGAGTAGCGGAACAATTAAAGGCACCTCCCCTGATTCCTCCATTGCAGTAACGGCATCCGAAGGAGATATACCATCTGTACCTGCAAGCCTAGTTTCTTTTCCTGAATCTACAGCAACTCAACAAACGGCTGCCAGCCAGTCATGCACCACTGCAACCATAGCAAGTAGTGGCGTGGAATACATTAACAAAGAAATTGCTGCTGAAAAGATTGACAAAACATTGAAAACTTTAGGCTTCAGCCCCCTTGCTCCAGCACCAACTCGTAATCCGGAGAAGTTTCGAAGCAAGGTTGCTCAAGCTGGAAGTAAGCTTAATTCATTGTTTGAAAAGGTAGCAGGACCCAAAGGGCTGGGAAAACAGAAGAAATGCGAATGCAGCTACTGCCTGCTGATGATAAATACTATAATGGCAAAGTTTCCTGCATTGGAGACTACAAAGGAAAAATATAACATGTTGACATGTGTTCCAACTTCAATCCGATTATATGATATAAGAAATGACGTAGAAATTTCTTTGTATATGACAAGGAAGGCCTCAGAATACAGAAACGAACACGGCCCTTTTTTCTCTCCAAACCTCAAAATAAGTGCTCATCCAGTTGAAGAAGACGTCCAGAGGAAAGTTATTACATTTTATCTTTGTGATGATAATAGCCGTCCATCACCTACTGAACGGCAAGCTATGAAAGTACGTGTGAACGGGAAAGTTACACTTGAAGCAAGGAGGCACATGCTAGTAAACTAAAAGGATGCTTATATGGAGTTCAAAAAGGAAAATCCAGACGCAAAAATTGGTGCAACAAAATTTGTTCAGCTGAAGCCCAAGCAATGCAAGTGGCCGGGAAACAAAGGCTTTCCAATCAGCTGCACCTGCATAATTCATGAGAACTTCAACTTGTTAGTGGAAGGACTAAAAAATTCATGTATTGATAACGTCACACACGTTAATGATCAAGACGCTGTTGCTATCTATTCCGTAATGGATAACGTACCCGAGCTAATACCTTTCGTGCTATGCCCTAATCCAACAGAAACCTGCTATGTTGGAGTATGCCCCAACTGCCCAAATGATATCAGCTACGATATGTTGTTTAAATACGTTACTGATGAAGAAATTGAATTCAACTTTTGGGAGACCAAGCCTAGCACTATTATTAATCACCTTCGAATCGGTGTAGATGATTTCAGAGACAAGTTTCTACTTAACTTGCAGTCCTTCACTCAACATGAGTATATCTATAAGCAGCAAAGGGAATTCATTGCAACATTGAAAGCAAACCTTCCAACGACACCTACAACAGCAATTGTCAACGTCGATTTTGGAGAAAACTACTCCTTCGTAGTTCAAAGCGCTATACAAGGATTTCATTGGACCAATAATCAGGCCACTATACATCCATTTGTGGTATATTTTGGGATTGATGGAGTGACAAAGCACAAAACCTACTTCGTTATAAGTGACGAACTCACACATGATACAACAACATTTCACTGCTTTAGATCTAAAGTCCTTGTTGAAATGCAGCGTGACCTCCCAACCGTTACACACTTGGAGTATTTCTCAGATGGGGCTGGATCACAATACAAAAACTACAAAAACGTAGTTAATCTTGTAAATCATCACCAAGATTACAAATTAACAGCAAAATGGCATTTCACAGCCACGTCTCATGGAAAATCAATGTGTGATGCCATGTCGGCTGTTGTTAAGAGAACGTGTAGGCTCAAGTCCATCCGAGACGGCATTAGAATCCTATCAGCAGAAGAAATGTTCAAAGTAGTTCAAAAGCAGTTGTCAACTGACAAGTTTCAACCCCTATATGTATCAAAAAATGAGGTCGGGATTGTTAGAAACCAACTTGAATCCAGGTACGAATTGGCGAAGAAAATTCCTGGAATAAGAAAACTTCATTACTTTGAGGTGTTGGATGACCAAACAGTCAAGGGCAAACAATATTCCAACTCCGCGTCTTTTCAAGTATATAATGTTATACCTCAGGCCGAGGAAGGGAGAGAAGAAGAACCAGTGGAAAATCCTCCCTACAATGTAGGTGACTATTACGGAGTGTTTCTGATTAAGACCTACCAAATAGGAAAAATTATAGCCTGCAACCTCGAAAATGCCGAATGCACATTATCATTGATGAAAAAATCGGGAAAAGGAGGTGTTGCATTGCAATGGCCACCTGTACCACGTGATTATATTATTCCAATGATTGACTTCTTGGGCCCTGTTGAAGTACCAGGCCTAGCTGCTACCGGGACTACCTTCCGGTTATCAGCTTCGGATCTGCAAATGCTCAAAGAAAACCTTGCAAAAAGAACTGCAGCGGTAAATAATTTAACCCATAAATGATTTATCCACTTTGAATCCAACAGTTCAGTAATTATTGTTTATGAAATATTTATGCTTTCAGATCCAGACCGAAAATTTGGAGACTACATAACGTTGCTCATACGCCACCTTCTACAAAGAAGCAAACTTCAATTCAACCTCAATATGTGGATAAACTTACACAAAAATTATTTCATGTAAATATGTCGATGGCATTGTAAAATATTACATAATAATAATATCAACCGTTCCAACACATACTTATCTTGCGCAAATCAAAACCCTTAAAAACCACATTGACTACAGATTCGAACCAACAAGCATGATTTTGTTATTTGGTTATTTATTCATTTCGACGAAACTGCAGCTCATTATCATACTTTTTGTCATTCTCCGACTTGTTTAATGCTTTGATTACAACTATTCGGCACATTGGTTTCCTTTCCCAGAAGGAGGTAGCAAACCAATGAAAGACACTGTTGTTATACTTCGCTCAAGTAATTTACGAAAAAGGCTCTCGACTCTCGTATTGTAGTGTGCGAAAATATAGAAAATATGCCGTAAGATATCTGACATGCATATACGTCATCTATCTCTATTACATGCCGTGTTTAAAGATTGGAGTTGCGATTCGTTGGCAACCATCCAATTGAAAATGCATTAAATATTAACATATCAGGTGTGTCTGCAACCCGTAATGATGACGAACCTTAATAATGTGTAATGCTGCCGTCGTCCTGGCTCAACCCGAACCCTCTCGTCATTTCTGATAGGGTATTTCTCCTAGAATTCGAAATTTTTAATCATGGAGTGAGTAGGGTCGATCCTTCCCCAGGCATTTTTCGATTTGCACTTAAACTATAGGTGCTACTGCGACGCAAGTGGTACAGGTCGACTCCTCTCTTGATTTCTGATAGGGTATTTCTCTTAGAATCTCAAATTTTCAATCCTGGACGGAGTCCAGCCAACTCCTCCGTGTTGGACCTATGATGACCAAGACCCTTCCAAGGCATTTTTCGATTTGCACTTAAACTATACGTGCTACTGCAACGAAAGTGGTACAGGTCGGCTCCTCTCTTGATTTCTGATAGGGCATTTCTCTTAGAATCTCAAATTTTCATTTCTGGACGGAGTCCAGCCAACTCCTCCGTGATGGACCTCTGAGGACCAAGATCCATCCAAGGCATTTTTCGATTTGCACTTAAACTATAGGTGCTACTGCGACGAAAGTGGTACAGGTCGACTCCTCTCTTGATTTCTGATAGGGTATTTCTCTTAGAATCTCAAATTTTCAATCCTGGACGGAGTCCAGCCAACTCCTCCGTGTTGGACCTATGATGACCAAGACCCTTCCAAGGCATTTTTCGATTTGCACTTAAACTATACGTGCTACTGCAACGAAAGTGGTACAGGTCGGCTCCTCTCTTGATTTCTGATAGGGTATTTCTCTTAGAATCTCAAATTTTCATTTCTGGACGGAGTCCAGCCAACTCCTCCGTGATGGACCTCTGAGGACCAAGATCCATCCAAGGCATTTTTCGATTTGCACTTAAACTATAGGTGCTACTGCGACGAAAGTGGTGCAGGTCGACTCCTCTCTTGATTTCTGATAGGGTATTTCTCTTAGAATCTCAAATTTGTATTCATAGACGGAGTCCGGCTGACTTCTCCATATAGGACCTCGGAGGACCAAGATCCATCCAAGGCATTTTTCGATTTGCACTTAAACTATAGGTGCTACTGCGACGAAAGTGGTACAGGTCGACTCCTCTCTTGATTTCTGATAGGGTATTTCTCTTAGAATTCCAAATTTTTATTCCTGGATGCACTCCGACCAACTCTTCCAAAAGGTCTCATATCGGACTGTGCCGCCAATCTTCATTTGCGAATATCTCGAGAAGTATACCACATATTGAGGTTCTGGTTGGACCACAGTGATGCTTGAGTGATGCTTGATCATGGTTGAATGAAAAAATAGTTAACGGACAAAAAACCTGTAGACTCAAATATCTCAGGAATTAGTCAACCGATTTGGATGAAATTTTTTTTAGTGTGTTTGTTTCGACGTCTGCTATAAGATTATGAACTAAAATGTTCAGTTTGGTAACAAATGGCGTTGGCGCCAAGTTTGAAAATTTTTAACGGTCAATTTTTTGTTTTGTATTTATTGATTATTTCTTTTCATGAGTAGTGACCACTTTTCTACTACTCTGTTTGAGTTGCAAATTTTTTTGAATTTTTGAAATTTGAAATCTCCCGCTCAAAAATCGAATTCCAAAAATCCGAGAAAAATACCCTATGGGGAATTCGGTCAATATGTCCCATACCAAATTTCAGGTCAATCGGTCAATGCATATTGGAGTAAATCGATTTATGGTGTTTCAACTTCAGGTAGCCCCAGCTCCGTTGTCTCAACATACCCCGGCTAGAAAAAAAATACGCATCTAATATTTTTGCGAGGTCTTTCGATATAGCACAAAAAAATTGAGTTTTGAGATGGTCGTGCAACGACTTTGTCTAAATGGGATGCTTGCACTCAATTGGGTTATTAAAAAAACACTTTCCCAGCTGCATACGTGCAGTTATTTATCAATTACAAGAACAGATAAATGGCTGGAAACTCCCTGTTGATTGATTTAAATTTATTATCGAGTAGGAAATGATCAGAAAGGTTTATTTTTGCACCAAAGTCAAGTCCACAACAAATTATATATTAACTTGGCTTGCCAACAAACCAAACCTTATCTTCGTGTATCAAAGTAAAGATAAGGTTTCTCATAGAAAAGATGAAGTGAGCATATTTTTAGCATCTATAGCGAATGGTTCCAGGTGACTGCTTATCTTATTTAAGATGACGAGACGAGATTGGTTGGCATTTTCCTCCGCCAATTTTTGTAGAGGAAATCTGTACACTCAACACTGTATCAATCATTTGATCCCAATAGCCTTTATCATGAAATATGTTTTATATGCATCGAGCCACGGCCCTTACTTTGACTATAGCTTCATCATTATTCCTTTCATCCCACTTGCAACTCAGTTTGGTTTAGTTCCTAGCTAATTGAACATTTCATTATTTAAAAATGTGGCAAAATTTCGTAAGAAACATATTTCACTGGCTGTTTCTAGCGTCCCTTGTGATTCATTGTTTGCAAGCTTGTAGACAAAATGTTTCATTAACCACGCTGACCTTTAACCAACGTGAAGTTTTGGATGAAGAAAATGGGCTCGTTTTGGAGTGGGATGTGAATTTGGAATCTAAATCTATAATTTTCAATATCTCTACAAATACCAACGTGTCATCAAATATTGTACTTGGTCTCACAAAGAAAGGAAAAGTGGAGCCAGGGGATGACGTCATTGTCACAGGATTTGGAAAGGATGGAAACCCATTTGTAATGGATATGGTTGCACAGAACAATAAAACTGTGACAAAGGACAGAACCCTATGATTGATTGGCACCATGTCATGCCAAGTTTTCATTATCTCCACCGATCCTATATTTGTACCTAACAACCTGTTGTGAATTGTATTATTAGCTCAATCAACTAGCATTTGACTTCTTAAAAAATAGTTAAAAGAATTTATTTCTCTGGTTGGTTTTCCCATCATATTACACAATGTCTTGTTCATACATGAACGAATGAGGAGCCGCAAGATAAAATATTTTTGATAACATTTTACAACACTCGTCTTCCTTGCATACTTGATTCCAGAGTCCAAACTAATTTAAAGGCCAATGCAGTGTGATGTCTAAAGAGATTTCCAGTAAGATTCAAGATTGATGAACTTTTCGAGTTGGGAAACTTTGATTTGATGATTCTTAAATATCTATTTTTCTTGCGCTCCAAGGATATATAAGCAGAAGTTTTTTTTGTTTTTCAAGCATTAGTGTCCCACTCTTTCTTTGACACTCGTTGTTGATCTCTTACACAAGCTATATAAGACTTTCGATCCTTTTAAATATTTCTATCAATTTTATTCAAATTTTTCAAAAATCAGGAAAATGATCGAAAAAAAATTACAAAAAATTCTACAGGGTTTTATCATTTTCATAAAAGCCACCGTTTGCTTTTTCGTGTTGTATCCATCTTTGATTGCATTTTTCAGTCCTTTAATTTTTGTTTTACCTTTTCGTTTCATTCTTTCAATCGTTTTCAATCTGTTTCATAAAAACAAAAAATACGAACTAGTGAGTACCTGGGACGGCGTGTATGCAAGCTGGAATTCGTCGGGAAATATTTCAAACATTTCAAATTTCTTATTTGTGGATGGACCCTGTGATATTGAAAAACTTAGGGAAAGGTTGAAAGAAAATATTTTAAAACGTGACAAGTTTGGCCACCAACCATACGGAAAACTTTTACAAGTGTTTGTTGAGAGGTTTAAATTTTTATGGATTTATACCACCACAAACAAAACTGTTGATTTTAATCACCACATCAGAATTTGTCCGGGGTTTGATGATAATCTACAAAAAATCTGTAGTGAACAAGACTTTTTTAAAATAGCAGCCAAACTCGTTAATACGGAATGGCCCGAGTTTAAACCCAAATGGGAAATTTTGGTTGCTCCCGCTGTTAAAATAAAAAATGATAATAAAGTGTGCAGTGTTATTTTCCTAAAGTTTCATCATTATTATCTTGATGGCCTTTCCCTTATCACTTTTGTCAGAAATTGTGTAGCAGATCAACCCGCGCCAAGGTTTCCATTTGATCCTGTGAACCCTCCAATTCCTCCCGTGCCAATATTTTACAAGATTGCAGCAGCTTTCCAAAACGTTTTGTTGGAACCATATAACATACTTCACCATTTTTGGAATACCACTGACCATTTTCTTTGTGAAGAATCATCATCATCATCGTCAAAAAATGGCAAATTATTTGGAAGAACGAGCATAAAATTAGGAAAAGAAACATTTAAACAAATTCGCAAATCTTTGAATTGTACTACGCAAGGAATTTTGCACTCTGCATTTCTCGGATCCTTAGAAAAAATTGCGAGAAAGAAAGGAATCCAGATACCCCCTGAAACAATTGCTGCCGCAGTTTCTGCAAGCTTCCCTTATCCAAACGAATTTCCAAGAAATCAGGCATATTTTGGAGACCAACTGGTAAAAACAGGACAAAATGATCCTGTTCAAAGATTAAAGGAAATGAACAAGTTTGTGCTGGGATTACAACGAAGGCAGTATGCTTTGAAGGCAACGTTAATTATTGAAAAGCTTTTGATCTTGTATCCAATGCCAATTGTTAGATTTTGGGTGAAGTTTTTTAAACCATCGTACTACCTATCAAACGTACCTGGGCTAGAAGAACACATGAAATTACATGGAAATGTTATTAGCCAAGTTAATGGATTTGCTCCGCTTTGTAATGGAATTGGTAAATATTATACAAAAATAATTGTTCATTACTTATTTTATTCATTTGCCTTCTCGCTCATACATTAAAAAAATTTATTTCAATGAGTTTAGGTTACTGTGCAGGAGTAACGTTTTATAAGGAAGCCATTTGTCTTGGATTACTGGTAAACAAATCAGACATCATAAGCAACCACGCTGATATGGAAGCCTGGATTTTAGAGTTTGAAAATGAAATTCGGTATCTTGGAAATATTTCGCGAATAAAATAAGCAAAAATAAATTGTACGAGATCTTACAATATTTATTATAGAAATGAATACGAAACATTGCCTCAATAAAGAAAGATGTAAATAAATATGTTTCTTGTGCGGCGACTGTAGAAAAAAGCGAATCATTATTAACTAGCAATTTATTGCTAGTTTATAGCTTTGTCTAGTCGGTCCGTCGTTCCGTATGGGGCACGATATCTAACTCGAGAACGCGTTGACTTTTTTGAATTCTGTTTTCACCAATCGATAGTTTATGAAAAATGAGGAATCGAGTTTAATTTTGGACCAAATCGGAGTTACCCCTGGGGGGGAGAGGTAGGTCATACCCCGTCACTTTTTCAAGCGTAAGGTATACCGCGTAGCAAATCATTCGAAAGCTAATCACAAGAAAAGATGAACGGTACTATGTACGCTTATCTCCGATGTTATCTTCAGGGTCAAATGTCATGATAACCATTCCGTTTTCAAACATATGGTATACCGCATGCATTTCAAGTAGGGAATCTCTTGCTATGCATCTCAAATACGGAATCCCTTTCTATACATTCCAAATACGCCACCTTAGCACAATATTAGAGAAGACCAAAAACCATGACATGCGAGCTTATCTTAGATGTTATCTTACGTGTCAAATTTCATCAGTTTACTTTTATAACCCCTAAATTGCTAGTTCGTTACACTCCTGTGCTACCAGGTCTATTAAAAATTGAACTGAACTTGATTGTCTTGAACAATCAAGCCAGCAGTACTAGCGATATTTTAAAAAATTTTTACGTTTCAAATTAACAAGGTAAAATTTCTATAATGCAAAATGAAAAACATTATCAAAGCTCGTTTTTATGAATATAATTCCAATGCACGCTAACAATAAACCGACGTGAAGTTATGCTGAAAAATAAATAATGTTGGTAGGGCGTTTTGGTACTGATTGATTTTGAACCGAGTACCGAGTATATAGAAAAGTATGTAAGGATTTTTGTGGAAAAATTTCCATTAAACGCTTATTTTGAACAAATATGTATAGAGTATAGAGCAGTACGGAATAGTTTAAAAGCTTACAAGAGCATATTTATTTATACAATCGATAATCGATCGATACATCTATATAATCAAACCCGAGGTTGACAAGTACCTGTTCATTTCAATAAATCTGACAATACAGATATAATGAACCAGCGACTTATTTAACTTTGCCTAAAACTGTTCATTGGTCATCGAACCGGTGCCATCCTAAACTTTAGTAGTGTATCATACTGGATACTTCTCAAAAGTAGCTTCATTATGATACATTCACATATCATCTATTTGAATTGATACTTTGATATTGTAAAAATATTTGACCAGGGCCCTTTTTATTGGTTATCATTCACCGTTTTCATCGCAACCCTCTGAAATGCCATTGACATACACGCAACAAATAAACTTTCTTCACTCATGTAGTTTGATGCAGATGTAGTATATGAACAGACAGAGTCTGTCTGTCTGTCTGTCTGACAGACTACCATTGTCATCTTAAAAAATCTGCTGCAATTTCGTGGTGCAAGTTTTTAACTGAGCAAAATTAAACTCAAAAACTCTGGCTCCAATTTTTTGTTTTTGTCCTTATTTTTTACGCTGGAAATGATTGTTAGTTTATGAAACGACGGCGACTGCGACACAAATAAATTATCAACTATTCTACAAAATGTCTCTCAACACAACCGAATACCCCATTCTGGAACCAATATTGTAATAAATATTGTCCTTCTTAAGTGATTTAAATGCAAGTTTGTAGTATCAGAAGCACATTAATAGAAAATCTGCCTTTTGTGATATAGGAACAACGCTGAGGACAGCCCAGAAACAAGTGGTTTACCGGAACATACAGCATGCAATTGCGAGCAGTATTGCCGATCAGTTTGGGAGTAAATTTTATTAATTACATAATGTGATATAAAATCATAGAAATAATTGAAAAATTTAACCTGGAAATAAATATTTTGTTGCTTGTACATCTTATATAGTCACCCGGGAGTTTTCATCTGGATTTTGTTCGTTATTATTGCAATATTGAATTTGGCACAACTTGTACGCAACGTATTTACCCGACGATTGAACCAGAGAGATCGCATCCCACAAAATACAGTTGTTGCTGGTAAGTACGCTGCGCAATCAGTTCAGTTCAAAATTGATCTCCTTTGTAATAACAACTTGGTTAACTAATTCTAAAATTTCTTTTCCAGTTCCAATTGTCAGCACAATACAAACACAACCTACAATGTATTGACCTCCCTAACATAAGATATGGCGACATCAAAATCCACACTCTATAAGTGTATGTTTCAAACTATTAAATACTAGTATTTTGATGTTATACTTCATCATGCTTATTATGGCTCAGTGGAACTTATAAATTATTTTTTTAGGAAAAATGTATTCTGAGCAAAACATACGTAAAATAATTTTTTGAAATTTTATGTCGTCAAAAATATTAAATATTTGATGCTGGGTCCAAAAAGTCATTCTGAAATTCAGGGTTGCCATATTATTCCCATAACTTTCCCATCCTGAAAGTGCGTGGTAATTTATGATTGAGCAGTAAATAATCAAAATTTTTACCCCTGGTGGGACTCGAACCCACAATTTTCAGCTTAGAAGGCAGATGCCTTAGCCATTTGGCCACAATGATTGATTGAAAGCATTCAATCAACCGGAAAATGTCCATTGAAATGATTTAGACTAATTTGGTGAATTGTAGCCGGTACTCGTAAAGAAATCACGAAATTGCGTCAGCCCAGATTTGCTCTTTATTTTGCATTAAAACCTTTACCTTGCAATCCTCATGCCTCATGCACTCAAGAGATTGAGATGAATCAAATCTTAAATCAAGTCACAATAGGTGATGTACGATGAAAAAGTTAGTTTTTAATGTGAACGGAATCATAAGACGAACTCATCAGAAATTAGAGAGAAAGGAGTTAGGACTGGATCAAAACCAGAATCAAGTTGACGTGAACAAGAACGGGATTAGAACATAACCAAGAAATAAGCAATATTAATTAAGTGAACCAAACCAAATTTTATTTCAAAGTTTGATACGCACACGCATTCAACATTCTCAAATATTTTGTTGATATTTTTTTATTGTTACAAGACAAGATTAATATAAGCATGTATATGCTTTGGTAAATAAATGAAATAATGTGAGATCACAAAAAAGAAAATGACAAAAACTGACAGCATGAAACATTCAGAAATCTGAACAATTAACGGAACATGTAGCATATCAATTAAAATTAATTGCCACGATGACAATCAGTTTTTATCATCCTCCGCATCTTGTTTTACAATTACGTGAATCTGCATGGAATGAGGATAAAGATCATCGTCGGGAGCCTGATTTGCGAAAACTTGCCTTGCCATCCAACTTGGTTTTGGTGGAGCAGTCCCAACTCTAGTGTAATTTTGCTTTTTCTTGAGCCAATCTTCAGCTGCTGCTCTTAGTTTGACCTTGAGTTCACTACACATTTTGCACATTGACATGAGATTATCACCACCACCACCACCATCATCATCATCGTCTGAAAGAACTTGGGCACACTCCTCTGAGAACCAAACTGACATCCGTTTCTGTGCACCAGGCCAAGACATCACCATATTCAAGTTTTTCACCCCTTCACAAATTTTGACAAGGCTAATCTCCTTTATCACTCGTTCCACATCTTCCACACTCTCCAACTTCTCTGGAAACCGGGAGGAAATATCCAGACTACGAATGAGAGCGATGACATGGTTATCAGGAGAGATTTGTAGAGTCATTTCAGTATAGAAAGTTGGCATCAGCTTCAGTTTGGAGTCCTGGATAACTTGACAAAACTGAATTGAGATTCCATCCTCATCTTCCCATCGTTGACACATCCATCCAGGAGGTAATAAGATTTCTTGAAGCTTATAAAGCTCAAGTAGCGGATCAGAATTCATTTTTTCATGCAATAAGTCTTCTTGTTCATCTTCTTGTTGATGATCTTGAGGAGATGGAGGAGGGGAATATTTCCAGTCCACAGGTGCAGGGTAAACACGACACTCTGATGTTGATAATCGACTAGACTTGACACTTGCTGGAGCTTTGGATAGAGCTCCACGCTCTTTAGGTGGCTTCTTTTTCGACGCCTTTCTGTTGTAATATTTTGGCACGACCTTAATGGCAAATATTGTAGGAACTGCATCACTCGTGATTGTCCACCTTTTTCTTTGCACCTCAAGCATTACTTGATCCCCCGTCATCACCCTGCTAACTTTGACTAAAAACTTGTTTTCAAAGTGGAGATGACAAATGCGACTAGTTGCAAAATCCCATGGTTTATTAACACACTTTGGAATGTTCTGGATCCATTGTTGGCGAATGTCAGCGTCGGTCTTGCTAGATATTTTGAATGTATGAACGGGATTCAAAGGGTTCCCAATTTTACTGCCGGTTGTACAGCCAGGCATGTAGCAGGTCGGCATTGTACCAAGGAAGCGACAGATATTTAATTGAATTCCCAAAAAATGGACTTAATTTTTTCTAGATATTAACCAGTGTTTAAAATGGCTCGGATTATGTCAAAACTGACAATATGAATTTGAATCATGCATATGTATGTTATGTGGTAACAAGACAGCCTACTGACCTAGTGACCCACTTTTGTGATTTGCGTATCCATGCCAATTAGACCGATGAAGAAGGTTGTGACTAACCTCTATGCTAAATGTTTATTTGATATGGTACCCATTCCAGGAAAAGCATTTATATGATGGTGCAGCTTATTAATTAAATAAGAATAAAGTTTTTGTTCTACACAAACATTCAACTTTAGTTTTGTACTAAAACTTCTTTCGTCTTTATTGATAAAAACAGTAATTCGTTCATAAAGACGATGAAAAACCAACATTTTATCTCGAAATTTAGATCAGTCTTACATTAATTTTTTTCCTATGACAAACGTTAACTATAATCACCTTACGTTAAGACATCAGATCATCCTCCTCCTCCACAATTTCTTGCTTAATATTAGCATGTTTAGTACATTTCGACATTATTTCTTGCTCAGTCAATCGCTTCACAGATATAACAAGTCTTTTATCCCTTTCAATATTTGGAAAGTCACAAGCACCTCGTTTGATCCTTCTTGGACGAACTACTCTGGATGACACTGGCTGAATGTTAACACGAAACTTCACTTCGTCTTCCTCATCATCATCATCATCGTCTAGCTGTAAATTTCTTTTGCTTGGTCGTTTGCTTTTACACTTTGGCACCTTTGGATTTTCAGTCTCAGTCTCTTTTTCGTAGCAGCTCCAACTAGAATCTTCACTTGTCTCCCCCTCATCCTCATCATCATCATCATCAACCTCAGCGGCATCTTTAATTTTCTTCTTTCGTATTGGTCGTCCCTTAACTTTCTCTATTGTTTGAATCACCACGCTCTCCCTATCACTCACATTATACTTACTGATCCTTTGCATGAACTCATCACTATCCACACTGACACCGTGAAATTCTTCCAAATGAGTAATATAAAATACCCTCGTATTAAAATGTTTCTCACAATGATCGCATTTGAACTCCTCTTCTTTTATCCCATGAACTTCTTTATAATGCCTTGAAAGGGAGGGGAGGCTCGAACCCTCTCCGCAAATTTCACAAGTCAGTATTATCTTTTGCAACGGAACGATCCCCATTTCCTTCGCTTGTGCTTCTAATCTACCGTTCTTCATCCCCATCCCGACCTTTTCTCTCTTGAAGCACTGACGGAAGTGGGCAAGCAATCCTCTTCCACTATACTTTAATTTTCCGCAATCTTCACAGGGAAAAAAATTTTCTGGATGATCCACCTTAATGTGCTCCCTATACTCATCCGAATTCTTATACGTTTTGTCACACCGTACACAACTTAAGTAACCCATATCCGGATGGGAATCCCTGATGTGTTTATACATAGCCTGTTTCTTCTTGAAACTCTTTCCACAGTAAGCGCAAATAGAACGGCTTTCATTGAGGGCACCTGTACCGTGAACATAGTGCTTGTGCTGCTGCATGTTATTATGACTAATAAATTTTGAACCACACACATCACAAATAAAATTTCTAAGTGGGTCTCGTTCATCAGGCTGCTTGTGAAATTTAGTGTAGTGCTTTTGATAGGCACGTTCGGAAGTAATTCTCATTTTACAAGGGACGCAGACACCATCGACAAAGTCGGGGTTATGCTTATAAAGCTTGTGGTAGCGGAGATATTTCAATGTGAAGGATAAACCGCAGGTGTCGCATACGTGGGTGGCGTTTTTACTTGATGTTTTGCTCTGCTGAGGCTTCTTTTCTGACTTCTTTCTAGTTACTTTTCCTTCCTTCGTCTTTTTCTTGGCTCTCCGCTGTTTTTTTATAGGGGCGGGTTTAGGTTGAGGTGGAGGTGGAGAAGGGACGGGTTCATAATTATCATTATCAGAGGAGTGCTGATCCTGATGGGATACGTCGTCATTAAGGGAGCTCCCACACTCATGAAGGTCATCTGACTGATATTCTTGGTGTGAATGTTCTTGCTCATGGTGATCCTGAGATGGCTCAGGTGTCTGAGACGTTTGTTGTTGTTGTTGTTGATAAGGATAAAAAGACGAGTTTTTATTTTGGTAGTCGAATTGATGATGTTGTGAAACTGGAGATATTTGAGTTTGCTGAATTGTGGATGATGATGATGGTTTTGCGGGTGGTGGTAAAGGGAAAGAAGACGGCTTATGTACAACTGAACTTGCAATGGTCGAGACTGTGCTCAAAATGTTCACAATGGGAATCCCGTATTTGGAAGGGTCAGCCCATTCAGAGTCCGTAATTGGTAGTGGACCCGTGGTTTCTGGTAGGGATACTTTCGTTTTTTTTCTTCTACGTTTAATTGCAGCTTCGAGCTTCTCTAACTCGGCAAGATCCAAAGGCTTCATTTTCGATGGACGGGGTTTGTAAGGTCGAATTTTTAGAGGAATGGGTACATACGTTGCCTCAAACTCGTCAAGTTTTGCTTGCATCTGTAATTTATTTGTGAAAACAATTAAGTTACCACAGACTACCTTGATGGGAAATGGGCTAAAGAGTAAAAAAAATAGCTTACCACTTCAGGAGAACAGCCAGCTTCCCTCAAACTCTTTCGAAGTTGATACCTTTTTTGTCTTTTATGAACTTTCAATAAGCGCTGCATCCTGAGTTCGGGGGTTTCTATTTGACTTTGTATCTGATCTTTGTATTTGCCGCATTATTACCTCCTCCATGGATACTCCATTCTCAAGCAAGGTATGAATCGTTAATTTCTTCCTCAAGTGAGATCTCCTACACGAAGCACGTTGGTTAAGAAACTTGCGTACTCGATTTTGCTCCTTATCAATCTCTGGTTTCGAAACATTCTTCCCGTTTATCCTTGGAGGTGGAGGAGGCAACCCTTTCGCTAGCGCCCGTCGCCTAGCAATTTTTTCAGCGTTCTTGAGCCTTATTTCTTCCAATTTTTCTGGGTCTTCTTGCTTCAACCTCTCAAGTCTCCGCCTTTGATATTCTTTCTTTTGTTCTAAAAATCTTTGTCTTTGCTCTCCGGTTAAATTTCTGCGTCTGATTCTTTGTTCTTCTCTACTAGCCAAAATTTCCTCCTCCGTTTTGGATTCCTTGGCTTTTGCCCTCGCTTCCCTCCTTTTCTCCCTTTGCCTTTCTAAATCTTCTTTTGTCATCCTTGCCTTATATGCTTGCCTCCTCATGTACTGCTCAGCTTTGTGCTCTTCTCTTTGCTCTGGTGTCCATTGTGCTCGACCATCAGGACCTTTGGCTACTTTGGCAGACTGATTGGTTTTGGCTTTCAAACCCTCAGAATCTACGTCAGTCTTCGTTGTGGCATCTGGAGTCATTTGGGCTCTTTTGATTGCCCTTTGCCTCTTTTTACTCTCCCTGTTTTTTCTTCTATATTCCTCCAACTCGGCTGGAGACATTTGTATCCTCTTGATTTTTTTTCTTTCAAGTTCTGCCGGAGTTGATTTGCCCCTGTTGGCCATTCTTCTCTTTTTGGCCCGTTCCCGATTTTTTCGTCTCTCTTCCTCTCTCTCGGCTGGAGTCTTTTCCTTTCTTTTAATTCGCCTTTTTTCAAGGTCAGCTTCGGAGTAGTGGAAGCGTTTCCTCCCTTTGGCGTCATAATAATACGCTCTGGCCTCACGGATAAGGCAAAATTCAATGGAATGTTCCGAAGAATCACTGTCGTCAATCATTTCTTTTTTAACACTGATGTTGTCACTGTCGCTCCAATTTGGATCAGCACCATAACCCTCTTCCTCATTTTGCTCACTCTCTGAATAATCATCCTCATCTTTCGGTTCGGTTTTGATTGGCGTGGAAGCTGAATGCAGTGGCGACTCCATTTCAATTCAGTCTAAGCTAAAAACAAGCACATTCAACATTAGATATTTACTATTCAACATCAACCATTATTTGTATAATTAGAAGTAGATATTTAATTATCATGCAAACATTGAACATATACCTTTCCAATCTCCAAAGTCAGCAGTAGAATTGAGGCTGGCACAACTCAGCTCTTATCAACAAATTGATGATGATTATCAATTGCTCCCGATGACCCAATAATAGATTTCCTTTTCATTGTTGATGTATTTTCTGTCACATTTACATTGGAACAAATAGCAAATACATCTCTAGCATAATATGCAAGAAAAACAAGATGTTCAAATTCCCCGGTTGAGCATTTGCTCAATGGGTATGTGAAATATTTTCATTTGTTCAACTTTTTGGCTTCGCTTCCCCTCTGCAAAATGCAAACAAAAATTTTCATTGATCATCGTATCGTGTCATCAATCAGCAATGCTTTAGAATAATCCAACTTTTTGACTCATCTTCAACTCTTCACTTCTATCCCTTGGTATGTTACGTGATTAGAAGGACCCTCTGTATGGCCTTATTGTGAAAAAAGAAACACGTGGAGTGTTGCAGTACCACTAGATGCTACAACAATACATGAATACCATGATGATGTGATTCAACGTCGAATAGTTATGATTTCAGCCTTTCTATTAGAGATAGGAATTTATAAATATTTGTTTTTATACCAATTGTTCTGTGCTCGTTACAACAATTTAAAATTAAATTTACAAGTAGTTACATGGAGTGAAGGTGGTTTCTTCTAACACATTTTGTTCTAACGACAATTTCTTCTAATCATCTACTTCTAACGGCAATAACTTCTAAAGATAATTTTCTTCTAATACAATTTCATCGATTTTCAATTTTCATTGTATTTTATTCTGGGTCACTGTGTGTTATAAGAAATTAGAAGAAAGAACACGCGTTAGAAGAAAATGATTAGAAGACACCACCGGACACGGTACATACATTTGTATTTAAATGCATGTGCATATTCATATCATTTTATTAGAATGCATCCTCACATTAATTAAACATGAGCGTGAAGGAAAAGATGAGAGCATCACAACAGTATAAAGACAAGAAATGGCAAGGGTTCAAACCGCAGGATGACTGTAAATTTACTTGGGCTGGCCTTTCAACCGGTGTGGCACATACCTGCATGCACGCATTTCAGATACGGCATCTCTTTCTATGCATTTCAAACAGGGAATCTCTGCTTAATATTAGAGAACAACCATGATATGCGCTTATCTCGGGTGTTATCTTCAGGGTAATAAGTCATGACGTTTCATTTTTTCAAGCGTCAAGCATACCGAATAGCATATCATTCGACAGCTAATCACAAGAGAAGATTAATGGTACTATGCACGCTTATCTTCAATGTTATCTTCAGGGTCAATTGTCATGATAACCTTTTCTTTTCAAGCGTCGTCAGGTACACTTTATGCATTTCAAATAGGGAAAATCTCAGCTAAATATTAGAGAAGACCAACAACCATGATATACGTTCATCTAGGATGTTATCTTTATGGTCGAAAGTCATCATGACTTTTCCTTTTTCAAGCGTAAGGTGTACCGTGTAGCATATCATTCGATAGTTAATCATGAGATAAGATCATCCGTATTATGGCCGCTTATCTTGGATGTTATCTTAAGGGTCAAATGTCCTCAGTTTTCTTTTATAAACCCTAAATTGCTAGCTCGTTACACGCTTATGTTACGAAATATTTGTTGTGGATCCACACCAATGGAATTTTCAAACTCCACATTTTTCTTCACCATATCTAAGATAAATGTCAACCTGCATACAATTCCCATTCAATAATAATAAACGCTTATGTTGGAATTGAGTCATTTTGCTTCTCAGTTACTCGAGGAATATAAATGTCTAAATCTCCAGTCCAAATAAAAATCCGTTGGTCTGCAAAATTCACAAGTGGGCCAATCATTCCTCTCTGTTCGTATTCTTTGATCTTTGGCGTCTGCAACAAAATTACTGGCACTGTGTGAAAAAATCCCGAGACCAGTCTTGCTGCATCAGATTCCAAAGTCAATGAGACTCCTTTGTCCACAATGGTAGCAAACTGAAAACGACATTACATTACATTATTCCTAGATTACATCCTACAATGCAAAAAAAAACTTTATGGTAAGAAAGTACTAGTAAGCAATCAAAGACAAGCTGAAACAGGCGTTTATAAATGCTATAAAACACGTTCATTGATGTGTGCTTAATGCAATAATAAGACACTCCCTGAGTGAGAGGTCCTCTTGAGGAGAGCTACATGTGTGCTAAATTTGATCCAAATGGTCAATGTATGTAACCAGGAGAGTGCGCACAGACAGACAGACAGATAGACGAACTTAGTAAAGCCATTACTTCGCTGGGTAAAATTCAGCTGCGTAAAAACTATATGAATCTGGCCAAGTTGCTGTACATTATAAATTAAACAGAAATCAACCAATGAACACTGAGTAATTTTTTGTATAAAACAATTTATGGTATTGAAAATTCATTCTGTCACACGGTCCCGTTTAATAATAAAATTAATTGGCGTTTCTGGATTAAGAGTTAAATGTGGAAGCAAAATGAGATTTTCCATTTTGTCCGTCGTACTAATTACATATTTCCTCAGTATTTTCGCAGTAAAACACAAAATCTCCATTGTATATCCTCAGTCCACTTCCAAACGGGATAAAAGCGCAGGGATGTCGTTTTTTTATTTCCTCCTGTAAAAATCTCTCGGGTTGAAATTTTTCGGGATCCGGGTAATATTTTGGGTTTCTGTGAATTCCTGAAACAAACACGGCTACCTGTGTTCCAACAGGGAGTTCAAGATCCTTTTCTAAAATTTAAAATATTAAAAACCATTTTCTCGTTGTTATGTCAAAGGATCGGAATAAAATTTCACAAAAAGTAATTCTAATAAAATTGCGTACCAAATGGGGCTTCAATGCATCTCATAGCCATAAAAGCAGAAGGTAATTATCTTAGAGTTTCATAAAAGCACATTTCCAAATACTTCAGGTTGCTAAATGCCCCAATTTCCAAATCTCCTTGGGAGTTGCACAACTCTTCATTCTCAAAAACAGAGTCCACTTCCTGTCTACACAATTCCTGTTGCTCAGGGTGTAGAGCAAGAAGAAAGAGAAGATATTGAAGTGAGATAGTTGTCGTATCATAACCCTGTTGAAATATGTAAATAAATATGTATAAGATTGTGTAACCTATTGTAAATCATGCATTTAAATTAAAAAAATGTCATACGTCATAGTATAGTGTTGTGCTTTCTTACTGCAAGAATTATTGTTTGAACTTCCTCAACGAGTCCTTCAAGGGAAACTCCAGCATCCATAATGTTATACTTTATACCACGTCGACTTGAAAGGTCTCTGCCCTCATCTTTCTCAAGACCATTTATTGTGTAAGTTTTTAATGAATTCTCAACATATTTTTCAATCTTTGACAATGGATGAAGACGCCAAATTGGTTTGAATAAGAGCCATGGACTCACTGCCCTTTTGGCAACTATTTCTTTTCCTCTGCAGAAAAATTATATTTATAACATTTTTTTAGAAAAATTATTATTATTGTTATAACCTAGTTAGTAAATTATCTAATTACCATGGTGTCACTGTTTGAAAAACAATGTGCATTTAATGTTACATGAAACAGGAATGACACTTGAATAAAGACTCTTATCTTATTTTATCTTATCTAACATGTATTTCTTGGGGCATTGTAGGATTAATAGTGAATTACTGAACAGTCCGTTTTTAGTTTTTCACTGTCCTGTCAATTAAATCGTAAAAGGATGAATCAGCGGCAGCGTCTTGACCTTCCAATGATGAAAATTCACACACATTCTTCCTTGATGAAATTTGCGTCATAGAATCCAAAACTATATTTACTACAATATTTTGTAAGGCTTTCCTCTCTTCTCATCAACCAGCTCCTCTAATGCTTTGACAAAAGAGTTTCCCACTTCATTAAAAACTTTTGTATAGGTTTGCAAAGTGCTGAAGGAAAACATGTGTTTATTCAACACTTTCTACGACTCTTCCACTTTTCCCCCTTGGACATAAAAATGCCCTCTTTCATATATGGTTTAATGGGGTCGTAGACAAACCCTTTGGAGCCGTGCAGTAGGTCTTTCGACAAATATAGTTTCTGAAAAAAAAAAACTTAGGGTGAAACTTGAGTAAAAGTTGGCAGTTAAGAAAACAAAAATAAACTTCTAAACCTGAACGTATTCTGGGGAATTGAGCATTACAATTTGAAAACAACCAAAGTTTGCCTTGCTTATTGGCCCACATGTTTTCATCCAGTTCTCAACCACCTTAAATGTAGCTAATTATGTAAAAATATTCACTTCCAGTTTTATTTTTGAAACCGGAAATAAATTAGTTATGACTTACTTTTCATGTTTCGCAAGAGCGCATATTTTTGCCAAGGATACAAGAAAATATTGACCAGGTCCTGGAATGGTTCCGAATTGAGTTCCTTTCCATTCTTTTTCTTCATGTTTCTCCATTGTATTGTGTAAATGGCAGTTAATATTAAGAGTAGTGTAGCTGTGATCACAGTGAACGTTACTACGTTTGTAATTGTAAAAAATGCTTTGGCATTTTTATTTATAAAATCAAAACCCTGCTTCTTCATCATTGCCAGGTTGATTGATTTCAAGACTAGATGAAAATACGAAGAAATTTAATAGCCGCTAATTAGCCTTCTCATTCAACTACTGACATTTGGGTTGGAAAATAAACAGAGTTTTATGCCTGGGCTTGGATAGGATTCAAATAAGAGGTTTATTGCGTAATTCTTGGTCGGTATCGAGATTTTATTGCAAATTATTGAGTTAGTACATACAAAATCTATATTATTATACGCTTTAATTAGTGTCTTTTTTCATGTATGAGAACGAGAAATGATGTGTAGTAATAATTTGAAGCAAGTCCATTTTGTTGTTGATAAACTAGATACATCATTCATAAAAACTTGATACAAAGTATCCAGCAATCTCAAGTACCTAGTACGCTTCCACTACTTGTTCTTGTTCAGAAATGAAAGGCTTTGATAGTTTTTTTTGACGTGAGAACTTGATTTGTGTTGTGATCAAATTGATTGGGTTATCAAATTACCTCACCGTTTGTTACTTAAGTTGTAAGCAAAAGACACTAAAAAGTTACCTTTGTGAAGATAAAAAAGTAGGAGCATAACGAAACATTATTCATATATGATTTTTTGACAACCAGTTTTACAAGCATTAACTATGGCTCTTGCTTGCACACGCCGTTTCATGATGAAATTGAGTACTCTCTCTGGTTTATAATTATTATTTTAAATCGACATGGCAATGGAGCCAACGTGTAAATAAATAATTAAATTATCATGTTAAAATTACCAACCCGGATTGGGTTTCTAAAAACATATTCATACTTCAAGTTACCCCATACTTGGAATTTTAGTTCTTCTCATTAATGTATCACCTAATTGAACTCCTCAAGTGTCTGTAAAGAAATCAATTTGGCTCACATTGGCATTCCCAACTTTATAATTCCCTTCAATAAAGTTATTCAAAGAAACTCCAATCATCAACATTCATAAAACATTCATTCTTGCATACGGATTCCATGTGAAGTAAAAGTATCATGCTTTCGAGACACAACTCGTGTCCAACTCACATCCACATCCTTTGGATGATCCAGGGGACAGGATCCACCCAATGGAAGTCCTGACTTTCAAAGAATCCAGGATCTGGACCGTCAGCTAAGCATGAAAATGTGCGCATCACGATAATATTGCATTGCATTTTGTTATTTTGCATGTGAAAAAGGCATATATATGAGAATGAGTTGTAGTATGCACACAGTACTGTGGTTGCCGTTGCGTTGTACAACTCACAACTCACAACCAATGCATGGGATACCACGATATGCATGAAGCAAGTCAAAAGCATACGAGATATTAGGGTCAGCTGTGCTGTGAGCCAACAAATTGCAGTTGCAATGTTTTAGTTCACTCATTCCATCCAAGTGCAGTTAGTGGCTTCAGTTAAATAAGTAGAATTTTGAGTGTCGTAAGTGAAGATAAATTCATCAGACTTTAATTTCAGTACTATGCTTATATATGGAATAACAACCTTTAACTTTAATTTACGATTTGAGAAATATTCTTATTTTTATAATTTTGTTTTATTACACTGTACACAGATGACAACTCCATCCATGAGAAGCGAGTGAGCCCTGATTGATGATGACTGAGGTGGAGGTCAAAGAGGAACCTGAGGATTTTACTGAGGAATCTCCTTCAATCACCCATGATTATCAATTAATCACAAGGATTAATGTGGATGAAATCAAAAGTGAAGAGTCAGAGGGTGATGATGATGATGATGAGTATATTCCACCTACTAGTGCGGTTGATGACGAAGAAGCTTCATCAAATATAGTTTTCTCGAGTAATAATGACAGTGCAGGTGCCAGTGTTAGTAAAGATAAGCAAGAGAAGGCTGTCGCCACCAAACGAAAGTCGACTGATGCAAATGCCCTTATTAGTAGGCGTGCTGCAGCCCAAAAGAGGTATAGAGAAAGGTTACGATTGAAAAAACTGGAAGCTCAAACTGAAGGACTAAATGACGGTGTTTGCAAAGATAAGCAAGGGGTGGCGAAGGTCAAACAACTGAAGTCGAAAGATGCAAGTGTCCTGAGTAGGCGTGCTGCAACCCAGAAGAGGTACAGAGAAAAATTACGATTGAGAAGACTGGAGGCTGAAATTGAGGGACCAACTTTAGACGAACAGAAGAAGCGCCAGGAATACCTGCAGCGCCGAAGGGAATCTTATCAACGAAAAGTAATGAGAAAACTAGAAGCTGAAGCAACGATGACGGAGGAGGAGTTGAATGCCAAAAAATTTGAGAAATATTTCATGAACCAAGCGAATAGAGCAAGGAAGTCGAAGGAGCAGTTAGAAAAACGCAGAGTGAAACAGAGAATGCAACACCAAAACCTGCCAAAGGAGATAAGAGTTCAAAAATATGAAAGGTTTAAAAATTGGCGTCAAAATTTAAATAGTGAGAAGAGAGAACGCAACCTGGAGTCTTTAAGGAGGTCCTACCATAAAAGGATGGAGGCGTTGAGAAAGGACCCGGAAAAGTACAAAGAGTACTGGAGGAAAAAAATGGCTTATGAAAAAGAAAGACTGAAAAGGGTGAGGTGTAGTGAGGGAGACAATGTGGGGGCAGAGGAAACGGAGGAGGAAAAAAAACGAAAGGAGAAAAATAGGGAAAGGGGCAGACTTACGATGAGGAGAATTCTACTCAAGAAAAGGCTTATGGTTCAGAAAGGATTGGAGGAGGGGTTGTCATTGGAAGAGGTACTAATTCATTTTAATTGTGATTGTTGTCTGTAGCTCGGCCTGTTTTTATTTTTAATTTTGAAATATACATGTTTTTAATATTATAGATCACACAGTTACGAGAGTCTCAAGAGGTTCGAGAAAAACGTCTTAAACGCTTACGGAAAGATGCGTCAAGGCGAGAACTTCGTGCTAAACTTGTCAGAAACGGAGTGTCGCCTGAAGAGGTAGTTGAATAATTACTAATAATAATTTAGTAAATAATGTTTTATCCCTTCAATTTATAGTAGGAAATTAATTTTGCATTTATT
The DNA here is from genome assembly GCA_964034955.1 of Orchesella flavescens. NCBI lineage: Eukaryota > Metazoa > Arthropoda > Collembola > Entomobryomorpha > Orchesellidae > Orchesella > Orchesella flavescens. Next base: position 25,624,761 of record OZ035957.1, read on the forward strand.
CACGTTTTTTTTCAGCTTCAAAATCAAATGGCCCATTTTGAAGTGAGCTACAAACCAACATCAAATGCATTTAAAGTTTACAAACCAAAGTTACAAAGTCTTAAGCCGCTGGATCAGTCCGAGTTAGAAATTTTAACAAGGGGCAAAGTACCACTAGAAAGTTTACTAGAGAGCATAAGTGCATCCCTCGAAAAAGAAGACTTGCTAAATCCCACAAACATAAAGCTGGAGCAGGTGGCTGAGCCAAGTTCTTTTACCAATGTTCCACCACCACCACGTCCTTCTACATCAACTTCATCATTGAATTATCAAGAAAATGATGATGATGAAATGGATGAAGCAGCGTCACCTGCGTCACCTCAAGATTTTCATGAAGAAGGTTCTCCCCCTCAAAGTCCAGACTTCCAGCCACCCGAGGATGATGTTCAGCATTCAGAAACTGAAGACATTCATAATGACAGCCAGCTTCCTTGCACCTCAACCACAGCTCCCATTCCAATAATCACAAACGTTGACAATCTTCCTACTCCCCTTAAAACTGCCGTCCCTGCTCCTCAAAGTGGGAAACAAGTTCGAATATGTGAAACATGTGGGGTTGCTTTCCCCACAAGGTCCCTTGCAAACCACAGACTGTCACACCATCATCCTTACTACGACCACACCAAAAAGTGCTGTACTCTCTGTAACGAAGTCATCCCAAGCCCAACTTCCTTTTACTTTCGGCACTGGCTCAAAGTTCACAAAAATGTTACAAAAAACAAAGAATTAAAATTCGTTTGTGAATTATGCGGTGCCCAATTCGCAGGGGAGCAAGGCCTTAGCTTACATGTTCGCTATAAACACAACTCCTTCACCAAAGTAAAATGTCCTCATCCCTCCTGCGGAAAGGAGTATCAGCATCAAGCCACTCTCAACGCCCACATTCGAGCGGAACATGATGATGAGGGAGTTAGTTTAAGTATAAACCGTTCTTTTAAGTGCAAACGCTGTCCTTCTTGTTTTGGAAAATCTGAGGAGCTCAAAGCCCATGTCCAAACTCTCCATCCAGAATCGTTTTTTCCATGTTTTTTTTGTGGAGTACTAAAATATACGGAAGGTGCACTAAAATTTCACCCAAGGGATTGTAAGAATAGGCCTAAAGACGCTGTTCTTGTCCAAAAGGATTCCCTTGATAAAATTACTGTAACTTGTGAAATTTGTTTGAAGAAAATGACATTGTCCGGGTTAAAAAGACATTATAAAGACGTACATGGGATTATTGAACAAGAGTTCAAATGCCAAAAGTGCCACAAAATGTTCAAGACGAGAGAGTACCTCGTTGCCCATGTGGAGATGGAACATGATATCAAGACGAAGGAAATCATTGTTGAGCTGTCCAAGTACAATGTGATGGATAGGAGTAAAATTATTGTTAAACAATGGATTAAACCTGGCAGAAAGCCGAGAGGGCCATACAAGCAGAAGCAGAAGGGAGTTATGGATGATGAGGAGGAGAAAGAAGTTGTTCGAGAAGCAGTAGTAGGAAAAAGGAGGACGAGGGCACAGTTTAAAGCAGACTCAGCCAAGCAGAAGGTGATGATTTGTGACGCAAGTAACATTGAAAAGGAGAAGCGGCTCGTGATCTCTATTACTCGTTTGTCTTCCAAGGATATCTCAAAGAAATGGGCTGGCGCTAGTGCTAAACCTAATGAAGAAGGCAAAGACGTTGAACCCGTTCCATTTGTAAAAGTTGAAGAGACGAATGGAAATACATGAATGTGAAAAATAAAATAAAAACACTATACTTTTACTTTTATATTGAACAATGAATAGAAATTAATTTTGTTTGTAATAAATGAAGCGATTCTTAATGAAAACTTTTGTTTTGTAAAAAAAATCCATAAATTTATTCATCACAGCATCATTGTAATGCAAATTGGGAGTTGCATACGAATCAAACGAAACACGCCGCCGGAAGCATTGTAGAATAGGGTATAGATACGTTAAAATGCTGCACACTATTTCCTTTACAAGTTTCAGTATCCGATCCGATCCAAAGGAAAATGAGCAAGAGGGAAAGGAGAAAAAGGGACTGAAAGTCCATATCCCAGCTCAGTATCTGTTTGTATGACCAAGTGAAAGCAGATCCGACAGTGAGTCTTTCCCTTTCACCTACAAAAACACATATATATATTCTATTATACTATCAACTTCCTTTTGTTCTACTCTCGTTCATAGGTTTACATCTACGTGACACAAAAGGAGAAAAGAAACATTATGAATTTTATTGACGAGACTGATTTGGTTAGCGTCACCAACGTCACTGCCTTAGAATCTTCTCTAGAGATTCCATTTCCATCCTTCGGTTCATCATCTACAACTACTTTCTCTCCTAAAATTATTATTGAAGATGAAATCGACATTGATGTAGCTTTTAAAATCCTCATTAAACAAATTGAGACAATAGGCATCACAGAACTGTTCAACAAGTTGAGTGCTAAAACTCGAAACTGTGTGATTGCCTACGTCATAATGTTCATTGTTGGAGCTCCGGGAAACCTCTACGTATTTTTCACGCTTGGTCGCCAACTTTGGAAAAGACGTTGGTCTCGCTCCTCCCGAGTGAAAGTTTTAATTTGGCATTTGTCCATGGCCGACTTATTTGTAACCTTTTTTGTGATCCCTATCGAAATATTTTGGAGGTTGACCATCCAATGGTATGGGGGAAACACTTTGTGCAAGTTTATGCAGTTCTTTCGAACATTTGGACTGTACCTGAGCTCGATGGTCATCATATGTATAAGTCTCGATCGTTTTTTCGCGATCATCTTTCCACTCAAAATTGCTGGAGGAATGAAGAGAGTTCGAAATATGTTGTTTGTTGCATGGACTTCCTCCATCGTGTTTGCAGCTCCTCAGGTAATAATTATTTACCTCCACTAATAATAATGCATTTTTCCAATTTACTTGGTTTCTTACTCATGTTACGTAATCATCATTTTGCAACGTGATCGGATCGAGATGTGATCCTTATTATAAGTGATGTGATGGGGATCTCATTTTCATGTTTTTAGATGTGGTTTGGTTTGGTTAGGTTGGGTAGAATTTTGAGTAAGAAAACGGGAAGATTAAGTCAAAGAAGCAAAAGCAAACAGCTTTTTTGAAATAGAGGGGAATTTTCTGGAAGGAAAATTCTTTTCAAGTGGTTTCCAAAATGCATCCACTTCTCTTTTCCAAGAAGCAGCTTAGCTCAAACTTCTTTTTTTTTTGTGTGTGTGTATGAAAAGTTCTAACAAAATTTTTTTGCCCTTTTTCTTTCAGATCTTCGTTTTCAGCGTTCAGAAGCATCCACTGTATCCCTCATTCCGGTTTTGTACTAACTCTCACTATTTCCCGTCATTCAACAGGGAAGTTTTATACAACTTACTTTCACTTGTGGTCATGTATTTTGCTCCGTTGCTGGTTATTATCATCACTTATGCCATGGTCTTTCACACCATTTCTAGAAAAAGTCGGGAGAATTTGCTACAACATACGCGTAAGTAAGCCTTTCTTTTTTTCTTTAATGTCGTCTCACCTTGCCCCAAATAACATATTGGTCTTTTGTCTTACACAACATAATAGTCCCAATCGCGACGTGTCATTTCATAAGTGTTTGTAATTAAAACATAAATTACGGAACTCATTTGGTTCACTCCAGGGAAGGATACATATGTACGTGACGTTCGTTTTAATTTAGTCTCATTAAACTTCCAAGCTTTGAATGGCTCTTGAAGCAGGTGCGGATAAAGTAAAGTGCCTCCTTTTTCCCTTGTAATTGATGATGAGCATCAAAACAAATGACAAACAAATTGGGTTGAACAAAACAGTAAGCTTGAAGCTAGAAAAAACAATTAAATGCACACACCACATCGCATATCGCCCTCAAAAATCCCAAACAATTCTATTGTAAATATAGGTATAATTATGGAAATGTATAGTTGTGTACAAGAACAAGAGCCCAAAAATTTCCTAATTGTCCCCTTTTTTTCCAAGAAAAAAACTCGGCTGGGAATAAAGTGAAATCTACAGTATTACTATCAAAGTGGGATGCGGGATGCCAATTATAAAATTTCTCTTTTTTTTCAGAGCGTGACAGCACCCATATCAGACGAAGTTGTACTGTCTCCCAAATAACAAGAGCGAGAAACAAAACCATGTGGATATCCATGCTAATTGTCACGGTTTTCCTTCTTTGTTGGACACCTTATGTAGTCATGACGTTGTGGTAAGTCGTTAATTTTAACATGCTCCTGTTGAAAACATCATTATGATCGTTGATCATTTTACCTCACATCACATCATATCATATATCATTTTCACAGGAATATTATATTCATGAAATAAAATTTTCCGCAATAATAAAGTACGAGGCAGTACACGTGACTTTCGTTACGATTCATAAAGAAAGCCACAAACGATCAAGCACAAGGGTATTCCGTATAATTTCTTGTTTTTCTGTGGACAACTCAAGCAAGGCTCGCTGAATATTTGCCGAAGCTCATTTTCCCCCGGGCATGTAAATTCTTTAGGTACGTGGGTTCGGTGCACTTGGGGTTATTAACCGGGGAGGATAAAAAAATCAACCTTTTTACACTAAAAATCAGAAATTTCTAAAAAAAAACATTTTCCCCATTTTTGGAAATTCAGGAAATTTTCCACCTGCTAGCTAACCCAAAAAGAAATTTCATGCCCGTAATTTTTTGTGCAAACTTTACATGTTTCAATTGGTACAACGATCCCACTGGTATGATTCCAGCCTTTGCTACTTTCACTCTGAAATCGAAAACAGTCTTACAAACAAGCTTTCAATTTCAGCTCAAAGAAATGAGATTCTATATCCGCAGGAGAGATGTAAATTTGTCCCACTTTGTCGGCTAGCATTAAGTCCACGCGAGTGAAAGAATAGAACTTCCTCCTCACTAACTTTTACCATTGGAGGAAGGGATGTAGGAGCATGTTTTATTGCAATGGAGCATGTTTCAAAAAGATAAAAAGAAATTACATTGAACTAAGCGTAAATGAAAAGTGATGCATGAAATCTATTTGATTAGTACTGTACTGTCGTCAGTTCCTTCCCCTAAGCTTTGTCAACTGTCAAAGAAGGAAATTTGCAACTGGCATGGCAGATGAAAAGATTCCAACTCAATCCAATAAGTAGAAATAAGATGTGCTAACATTTTTCTTCATTCATCCATACTTTAAACTCAATTCAAATTTGACACACAAGAAACTCCTTTGATAAATATAAACATTCAAGATTTGAAATGCAATTCAATAGCTCAATAAATAGCTAACCAGCAAATTCCAAATGTGATCAAAGAGCACCTTCTATTTACCAAAAAAAAATGGGGAAATAAATAATATGAAAATTATTCGTTCAAATTTTTGACAACTTGAATGAGCACACGAATGTCATAATGTTTGTCAATAAATATTTTCAATTTTATATAAGTAATATTCTCCGTTGACTTGCTATAGGTACATGTTTGACTTTGAAAGTGCAGAGCAATTTGTGGATCCCCGGATTCAGGAAGCACTCTTTGTAACAGCAGTCTCCAACTCTTGTCTCAACCCAATCATATATGGTAACTATATGAAGAGGTGCTTTCGATGTATCTTTCTTTGTAGCTGCCCACAAGTTCTGGGAAATACTTCAAGCATAGTCGCCACTTCTATTGCTCTACCCACATTATCCCGATCCAGAACTACTCAACATCATGGCTTGAATAGTAGTATTACCGTGGGACTTTAAATTAAAGGCACGTAATATTTTTATTGACGTCACGTGCAAAATAAATCTGTATATTTGTATACCATCAACAATGCACATCATACCAATAACCAAAATCAAACGCCATTGTAAAAATAAATCTTTTGTAAACTACTCTCATCTTCGTACTATTGTAATAAAATTCCTATATTTTTTTTATAAACTACTTGAAATTATAGTGGCTTCTTTATTTAAGGGCCTCCAATTGCCAACAAACAAATTTTGGATTTGCTGCACGCTGCTTCATAATGAAAATTGATGGTATTTGTGGTGGGGGACGTGTGAACGTTAAATAAGCTCATCAATCTTGTGTCGCTTAAAATTGTAAATTATGTTGTGTCGAAGAATTTTCGCAATAACATCCCAACACACAATAATATGTCATTGTTGCTTTGCTAGCTTTTGTTCCGATACTTTTTGAAGGATATTAATAATATTCCGGGTTCTTAGTAATTCCTGATCCTGATGTGAATACACAAACCTAACCATCCGCATTAGATTAGTTCCAGAAGGAAGCTCAATAATATCCTTTTCTAAACGCTGAGATAATAATAAATAGACAACATGAAGCATGCAGTTCCTCAAAATTTTAAAATATTATTATAATTGTTTCAGTATCAATGCACGAGTAGAGTCTAGAGTCCAACAGACTCCAACAAGTACTTTTCGTGGTAAAAGCAAGCACGAGCTCACATACAAGCAACAGTCCGAATGTTACATTAAACCAAACCACATGTTTTCCAAAAGCATCAATCTGCTAAAAGCTTCCATTCCTTCCATCCATCCGCATCTGTAGCTCAATCTTCATTCTCAAAAAGCAAAATAACTCACGCCACTTCCTGTCTATAAAGTTCTTTTGCTGATGTGATGTGATGAGGATTCCCAGCAAGGATTGAGATAGCGAGCAGAAATTGTTGGGAGTTAGTTGTGTTATGTTGTCGTATCGTATCATGGCAGAAAATGGAAGAGTATAAGCTCAATGGAAAGAAATATTTACTCTGTAAAACTTTTTTTTTGACAACATGTAGTCTATCTTCATTCAAAGTTTTATGGTATCCTACTGCGTACTGCAAGTGCCATCATCTCATCGCTTGAACCTTCTCAAGTACTCCATCATCATAAGGAATCCGTCAAATCAATTTTGATGCTTTTCCTTTTTAAGTATCTTTGCGTATATTCCTTTTAAAATTTACAATTTAGTTAATAGTGATGGTTGGTGTCAACGTGACACAAACTTTAAATATTTCATACTATTTCGTGTCAACATATGATGCAAAACTTATAACCTTTGCCTTTTAGTATTTCTGAATATTTCAAGGCTGACACAAAATGACACAAACAAAACATGAAATGTTTCAGTTTGTGTCATTTCATTTCAGCCTTCATATTATTGACAAAAATGTAACAAACAAGGCTATATAAGGCGATTTTTTCATATCTGACACAAAACAAAGGCAATGCTTGAGAAATATAACTTGACATAAACCCATCACTAACTTCCAATATGCGTATCAGTTTTTGACATGATTGTGGAAGTCGAAGAGACCATTAGCTCAGTACCAGCTTGATCATTATACTACTTCTGTAATGTTCTCTCAGAACCAGATCATCATAACGGGGCACATTGAGACAGAGCATCCAAGAACTCAATCGAGTTTTCTACATTATATAATATCGATCGCAATTTTACATATCATCCTTTCTATCTTATCGCTCATCACTGCAAACTCTGACACGTCTATCTTGTACTGAAAAAGATTTACGTCGTACATCATAGATATGAGAACGGAGGCTGCTGCTATTCCTAAACTATAGCATTGTATCTTCCCACTCATCATTAAAAACTTTTCACATTGGAAGTTCGGCTAGACAACACGTGTTGAAGGTAAACTGTCTGTGCCTCAAGACCTTCTACTTTCTACCTTTCCCATTACCTTTGAAATTTCAAATAATATATTAAGTCACAAATTTTAATGCAGACAAAAAGAGCTGTAGGTAGATGTAGATACAGCACGTTTTGCTATAATAAAGGCAACTCGGTTTCCAGTATTTTGGTTAAAGAGAATATAAATGATAGGCAAACAAATTTTAGTCATGTCATATAATATGTATAATATAATATTTACGCAACGTGGCTAGTATATGAAAAAGGGAGACTCTCTTGGGAGACGCACGTACGTCCGTACGTGGCTCCTTCCTTGCTTTTACGATATGTTTATAAAGCTAAGGTGCTAGTATTAACCTTATACGAGATTACATCAGCATCCAAAGGTTTTTTGACATGTTGAATCAACTGGTAGTGTTAGTTTTTGAATTTGAAGAAAAGCTCTAAAACTTGAAGTCATCTAATTGAGTTCTTGTTTACATAATATGTATGCATGAGTATCATTCTAAATCGAATGGTATAGTCGGCAGAACAGCTGCGTTCTCTTAAATTTTAACAGAATTTATTCAAAATAAAATAGTGCGTGCTCTTACTGTTTTATTTGTATGCTAAATATTAATACTTTATTTCAACTTGTTTAATTTAACATGTGAACTTTTTTAAACACTTTTGGCTCTCACGTCCGCTTTTTTACAATAAAATTAATAGGCTTTGCCGGTGTCAAGGTAAAATTAGGAAGTAAAACCAAATCTTCCATCTTGTCCGTCGTGTAAATGACATAGTGTTTCAGAATTCTTGAAGTAAAACTTAAAATTTCCATGACTGCTAGCTTACTCCCAACAAACCCTGGGTCCAGCTCCAAACGGTACAAAAGCGCAAGGTTGTATCTTTCTAATTTCCTCCATTGACAACCTCTCCAGTATGAATTTCTCCGGATCTGGATAATATTGAAGGTTTTTATGAATTCCTGGTGCGCATTCAGCAATTTGTGTTCCAAGAGGAAGTCTCAGGCCCATTTCTACAATCAGAATAAAATTATACATGGATTAGTATTTCCTAAAACAAAATAATATGTATTGAATTAAAAATAAATTTTAATTACCCAGTTCAATTGGTGCTTCAATCTCAACACATCCGAACGTAATGAATAAGTTTCATTCAAGAACATTTCCAAATATTTTAGGTTGCTTAGTGCCCCATATTCCAAGTGCCTTCGGAGGTGCACAACTCCTCACTCTCAAAAACAGAGTCTACTACTTCATTTCTACATAATTCTTGGTGCTCAGAATGCAAAGCCAGGAGGAAGAGAAGGAATTGTAAGGCAATGAACCCTGCGTATTATTAAACCAATAAGAAACTTCAGGATTGTTTTGAAAATCTTGGAAAACTTTGCATCCGGATCCAGGAAAAGAATTTTCATGCCAGTACAAATTACATTGCGACTACTTGTTTCGTGATGGTTAACGTACTGTGACAATGAGAGTTTGAACCTCCTCAGTAACTTTTTTTCCAAAGGAATAGCAGTCGCCGCCAACTCCTTCTTGGTCCCACGCTCATTCGAAGAATTTTTGTCATCTTGAAGATCTTTAATTGTATACTACTCCATTAAATTTGAAACGCCAGATTGGTTGAGAAAGAGCCATGCCCGAATTGGAGCTATCTCCTTTACTCAGCACCAAAATGATATAAAGTGGGGGCATTTTGAGATTACCAGATTTAATTAATATATTTACTTGGTCATTAATACCTGTTAACTACACCCTCGTAACTTAAGTCTGCTTCCTCCATTTTTTAAAAATCCGACACATTTTTCCCATCGGGATTTGCTTCATAGAGTTGAGAACTGAGTTAGCCACTATGTTTTGTATAGGCTTTCCTATCTTCGCTGTGTCTCCTCGTCACCAACAACCAGTTCCCCCAAGCTTTGATGAGAAAGTCTCCCCCTTCGTGAAATATTTTGGTGTAGGTTTGAAGCGTTTTGAAGGCAACATGTTTAAGAGATTTCAACAGAACTTCTGCTTATCTGGTCCTTAGGGCAGTATCAAGTATACTTTCTATAGAAATTTTCAAAATAAATGATACTTTAGCGAAAAACTAATTAAATTAAAGGGAAAATGTATCATGATATCTTGTATTATTTGTGCTACTGATATACTCCAAAGTCACATGTAAAAATTGGTCCGTATTTTGCAGCCCATTGTTAACACGCCTTAATTGATACTGAAAAATAAAATTTTGAAGAATTTTCGTTAAGCCTTTTAAAACAATGACACAAAAATGTTGTTTTTGTCAGAATACTTCTGATTTCCCTTATCAAATGGCATATTTTCAAATGTTAGACCGACGTTTTCGTGTTCATTTTAATCTTTTTCTCCATCGTAAGACACAGATTAGACACAAAAATGTGAGAATTGTAATTGGTAAAGTGAAACTTTGTATGTTTTCGGGGAGTATATAAGCCAATGCCCTACTTCATGTTAACGGGAAGGACTGACGCTTTTATAATTTCCGAATCAAATTCCAAAGAAAAGATTAGTGAAGAGAGGAAATTGAATTTGCACTTGAAGTCTAAGATGTGAAGTCCTCGAATGCCGAATGGTATGTAAAGGAGCTTATCGACACCTTTTTATTTTGAAATGATAGAGCAGGATAATTTCATAAGATTTTTTTGCAACTGCGTCTTAAATTCACGGTGATTCATTTCATTTGTGTGGGTGCAAAAAAATTAAATGGAAAATTTGTCATTACAGAATCAAATCACTAACCCTATATATACAACACATCTCACAATTTTTAGCGTGCGAGTGTAACCGAATGCCAAAGGTTCATATGTGAAAATGTAAGTCGAGCTGGAGTATAAAAGGTTGTAACACTATATCTTCGGTCATTCCTAATCCCAACGTATCTTATTATATTTTTTTTTACTTTTATGAAGTCTAGTTTTTAGTGCAAAATAACTATGCCTACTATGCAATTCCCGAAATGTTATAAATGCCAGCTTCATTACAATATTACAAGGAATGACAATAAACCCGACAGATCGAGATGTAATGATGTACCTTTAAAATTTCCCAATTCTCCCTCCCCTTCTGAGTGATCCCCACCTCTAGAATTTATTTTATTTTAATAGGGTCAAAGGTCATACTGGGGTTACCTAAGAATTTGGGAGCCCCATTAATGAACTGTTCTCTCAAGTACCTTTATTTTAATTTTTCACAACCCATACCTTGCTATGTAAAAAATATTTGACCTTATCATGGTCATAGGCCACGTTGGGGTTATCAAAAACTTTCAAAAATAGTATCACTGATCTAGTCTCACCAGTACCTTCATTTTGATGCATCACAACCTGTACCGTACTATTCAAAAATATTGACCTGACCTGTGACCCAGGAGTTCCCCAGAACCGATTTGACCCATCTCCGAACTCGTTCGTACTTTTGACCTAAGATATCGATTAGTGAAAACAGAATTCATAAAAGTCAAACCGTTTTTGAGTTATCTTGCCCCCACACAGACAGACGACAGTTTGAGTCTTTTCAATATATACCTAAAGGTACAATAAAATGATGTATGATTTTGTAACAACCAGTCCACTAATATTGAAATTGTGATGAAAAGCACGGTTCTTCTGGGAATGGAAACTGACCTTTTTACTTTTTTCGCGTTTTGCAATGATCTATATTGTGGATTTTGCAACCGTTCTATGTTGTTCTAAAAACCTGAATGCATAAATACATTGTTTTGTGTTTTTCTAGGCATATTTTTTGAGTTTTCATCTCCATATTATGACTCAGAAAAATACCCATAAAGAACATCGTATCATATCGTATCGTACCAAAAATATTGAAGATCCGAAGTGAAAACCAATACAATCTTTAGTCTTTTTGAGTCGTCATGAAATATTTTTTTATGAAATGCAAATAATATGCAGACAAAAGTATGCGACCGCAACCAATATGCTCATTTCATTGAGCTCATTCATTCATGCAAGCAGGCACTCTACTGAGTAGAGTCTACTCATCCATAATCACGGTGTTGCATATTGGCCCATAGCGGCAGACTCTCAGCTTCAGCTACAATCCAAAAACCAAAACACAAAACAAAAAAATAGCTCTCACCAACCTAACCTTATCATTTAATTCGTATTCAATATTATAGTTGAAGTCAGAGCTTCAAAAATGGGGCGTTTGAAGTTTTGAAGAATGGTAAGTATATCGTTTCATATGTTTTTGTAATATATTCATTTCATGAATTTCATAATAATAACTATTATGTTTTAATGTCATAATGCATCTTGGCTTTACTATTACTACAGGAGGCTACAATTCACAATTAAATCAGTACAAGATGAGTGGCGATGAGAGCGCCACAGAGGTCAAAGAGGAGCCAGTGGACTGTAGTAGTACTGACGATGATGATGAAGAGGAGCAAGGTGAGCAGTTCATCTCTATCCCAAAATTCAGTCGACCAACCAGAGCCAGAAGTATTAGGGTGAAAGTTGAAGTGGACGAAAGTGAAGACGAAGAACTTGATAAGGATGATAAGGATCGTGAGTTTGTTCTTTCGAATAATGAGAATCTAAAGAGACGAGGTAGGAAACCAAACCCAAAAGCAAAGGATAAGACCAAAAGAAATACTGAGTACAAGAGGGAGTATAGACGAAGGAAACGGTTGGAGGATCAAAAAATAAAAGCTGAACGTGAGGATGAGCCAGATGATGAAGAAACGCGCAAGAAAAAGGAGAAGAAAAAGGCATTTATGCGAGAATATATGCAAAAGTATCGTGAACGTAATCGCCCGAATAATTCAGCGTCAGAAAATTTTACCGCACCATCATCATCAACAACTAGACGGAGAAGGGGAAAACAAAGAGGCGAAAAGTTATCTGAGGAGGAGAAAAAAATGCGAGTCCGGCAACAACGCAGAGAAGCTTATCAGCAAAAAGTGATTCAAGAATTGCAAGAGAAAGCTCAGATGACGGAGGATGAACTAAACGCCAAGAAAATGGATAGATATATGCAATACCAGGCGAAAATATCAAGTATGTCGAAGGAAGAGCTGGAGCAGTTGAAAGAAGCAAAGAATAAATATTATCGAAACCTCCCGGAAGAAAAAAAGAGAGAAAAAATTCAGAGAACGAAGGCGTGGCGTCAGAGTCTCACGGGGGAGAAAAGGAAGCGTAATCTCGAGTCTATTAGGAAGTCATATCAGAGGCGACTTGAAGAAATGAAGAAGGACCCAGAAAAGTATGCAGAGTTTATGCGGAAAAAGACAGAGAGAGAAAGGGACCGACTGAAAAGAGTAAAGATGGGAGAAGCTCCTAAAAGGACATATAGATGGAACACTGGTGAAACGGAAGAAGAGAGAAATACAAGAATCAAATCAAGGAAGCGTATGGAGGTCGAAAGAGTCAAACTTAAGAAAAAGTTAAAGGTTCAGAGATTGCTGGCTCAAGGAATGTCCATGGAAGAAGTAATCACAATCAGAAAACAATTTTATTTTAAATTTTGGTGTTGGTTCTAGTTTTGATGGTTTTTACAAAAAAACAAAAACATTTTGTCTGTCATTTAGATTCAATATAACCTGGAAACAATTGAGCAGCGCGAAAAGAGATTGCTGCGGTTACGAAAAGGACAGGCAAAGAGGGATCTCCGTAAGAAACTGATTAATAATGGGGCGTCGCCTGAAGAGGTAGAATATTTAAATTTTGAGTTTATATTCAATTTACTTATTTAAATTTGAAAAAAATGGCCAACATGTGTTATTTTTAGATTGAAGCTCAAATGAAGCATCTTGAAGCAACTTATCAATCATCAAGACAATTTTCTGTGTACAAACCGAGGCCACAAACGCTGGCACCTCTTGTACCGTCTGACTTGGAAGTGTTGAGAAAGGGAAAAGTACCACTAGAAACTGTATTCGAAGGGGTTGTTAGTGAACAAGTCCCTTTCAATCCTAATAACGCTGCAACTTTGGAACCCGTGACGGAGGTTATGCCCCCTTCAAACCCATTCTCAAATTCGCCTTCAACTCCAACTGCACCACATTCACATCCCTCTACCACCACTATGACTTTTCAACAAGAACCTGATGTGGAAATTGGGTATACTAATCATCACCAAAATAATTATGGAGCCACAACTTCATCATCTCAAAGTGGTGCTGCTGATGAAGATTTTCAAGGTGACTATGATTATTCTGCTCCATCAACTCCGAATGTTGTTGTGCGAGAAGAGGAAGTTCCTTATTTTAGAGCCGAAGATGACATACCGAGCAGCCACAACGAAATCACTTCTTCAAATTCGACTTGTACCTCGTTTGAACTACCAGAACCCATACCAGCGTATAATGCCTTTCCTAATGCAGAACCGTCATCATCAAGTTCCTTTTCCCCCTTTCTCCCCCTCAACAACTCAACAGAATCAACTCCAGCTCCCGTAGTTCCAAGCAATAGCGTAAAAGCAAAAAATAAGAAGCCTCGTGTCCTTAAATCAACCACAGGTCGAAAGGAACGAAAGGTGGGCACAATATTAAAATCCGGACTGAAGAGAGATCGGATTTGCGAAACATGTGGGGTTGCCTTCACTGCTAGATACATTACAGACCACAGGTTTGTTATTCAATTAAACCAAAATTCTCTTGAGTATTTGTATTCTATTTATTTATTTATGGTCAATGTTGTGTTTTTGTAGATTGCTATACCACCATCCAAACTACGACCCCATTAAAAAGAGCTGCACACTCTGCAACATGACTTTCTCCGGCTCCCGTGCCTTTTACTACAAGCACTGGATAAAGGTTCACAAATACGATGATAAAAACAAGGACGAGCTAAATTACGTTTGTGAGTTGTGCGGTGCCCGTTTCAAAAGCAAGACTGGCCATCTCTTCCACATGCAATATAAACACAGCACTTTCTCTAAAGTGGTATGTCCTCATCCCGGTTGTGGAAAGGAGTACATGCGTCAAATCACCCTAAACTCCCATCTCCGTAAAGTGCATAATGGGGAAGGAGTAAGTTCTCATTCTAGGCTCCAGTGTGTCCGCTGTCCATCTCGTTTTGGAGATGTAAATATGCTCAAGGATCATGTCCAGTCGGAGCATCCAGATTCTTACTTCACTTGCCCTAACTGTGACAAGATGAAGTTTACTCTAACCGCATTGAAGTTCCACTCCAGAGATTGCAAGGGGCGGATAACAAAGGGTGTCAAAGTCGAGAAAGAGATCCTTGACAGAATGGCGGTTACTTGCGAAGTATGTCCAATCAAGGTGAAGCTTTTCTCTCTCAAAAGACATTATAAAGATGTGCATGGGATCTTTGAGGAGGACTTTGAATGCAGGGAATGTCAGAAAATGTTTAAAACGAGGGAGTACCTTCTTGCCCATTCGGAGATGGTTCATGGAGCCAATGTGGAGGATGTTCTGGAAGAGCTGAGAAAGTATAATGTGAAGGATAGGAGTTCTGTTACTGTTAAGCAAGGGGTTAAATTCATGATGATGATGGAAAGAAAAAAGTCGAGAGAAGAACGAAAGAAATCTGAACCCAAGGCCAAACGGTCGAGAAAGAAACCAGTCAGAAATGAAGATCAGCAATCCTCAGATGGAGACTGGTCACCTTCACCACTAGGTGGAGAAAAAAATGCTCGAAAATCGGGGGTTAGAAAAAGTAAGACTCGGACTCTCGGGGTTAAAGCAGACAAGCAAAAGAATTTGAAGGAGAGAAAATGTGACGCCAATAGTGTTGAAAAGGAGAAGCGCCTTGTGATAACCCTTATTCGATTGACTTCAAAAGATATCGCAAAGGCTACAAAGAAGACTGATGCTGATGGTGCTGATTATAACAACGAGGAAGTGAAAGTGGAACCTTTTTTCCACCAAGATGTGCAACAAGTAATAAAGCAAGAGAATGAGGAAGATGAATGGAGTGAATACTAGTTGAAGAAAAATTGATAAATTATTATTAAATGTTACAATAAAATTACTAATACTTATTTTATATCTTTGAATGTTAATAAAAACTTGATTGAAATTGAAGTAAAAAACATACACATGTAGAAGCCTTTGGGTGATTTTGAGCAGCGGGAAGCAGATGGTTTAAAATATCAGCATACTTTTATTATGTGTTTTGGTTTTGTTGGTATCTACTATTATTTTTAAGTCAATGCAATGCCATAATTATCTTATTCTAATTAATGATTAGAAACTTAACAAGCCATTGACTTTAATCCCAGCCAGCACAGGGATGAGGTGACAAGTGGGAAAATATTTCAATTTATTGTGTGACAAGCTGCCGATAAACAATAAACAAGAGAGAGGAAGAATATTTTGACCAAATTTGAAATTCGAATCTGATTGTCTGACCTAAGATGAACGAATTTTAAACTTGCATCTGACACCTGGAGATTGGAATGTGAAATGTGAGCAACATCAACTGACAACTGATTAATCATCATCTGTTTACAGGCAACAGGAGGTAATATTAATAACTTCAATCAACAATTATTGATTATATGATGTATGACTATGACTGCGATTGATTACTTTCAACTTTGGTGGCATTTATACATTCAATATACATTCAAAATGCAACAGTTGAAATACAAATGTGAAAACTAAGAATTAATAAAATAATGTTGAATACGTTTTAGTGCTTAAAAATCATTATTTAAATTATTTCAGACATCACAAGAATGGCACAAGACGCATTCCTTCAGCAGCTAAATCTCTCCAGACAAGATGATGAAGGTGACGGAAAAACAAAAAAGACAGGGGGTTTCACGGTGGAGTACATAATGGTTGAACGGGAGGTTGATGTTGATGATGATGCTGAAGACTCTGAAGACAGTATTGAATGTTTGGGCAGCTTCATAGCGGCGGAAGATGATGACGAAAACGTAGAATACAGTTCCAATTCTGACGAGGAACATGTCGAAAAGGCACAAAAGGAACCTTCTGATAGTGATAGCGACATTGAAGAAATCTCTTTTAGTAGCGAGGAAGAGCCAGGCATGCAATTTATTCCAGTGGAAACGGAACTGATAGAAGACGAGGTGAAAGAATGGAGCGTTCTTGATAACATGTTCATCATCACGGACCTTTTGCTGGGGATGCAAACTCCATCAGTTTCAAGGAAGGTACAGCCAGAGCCAGAGAGAGTATCCATATGTAAAACAAAATCACAGAAACGTAGATGGACTAGCCGAAGAGTGAGCTTCAGATTGCAGCCAGAGCCAACCCCAACATCTACTTCATCAGAGAAAGTAGCACCTTCCTCAAGGTCGTCCCCTCACCGTCGTTGCTGGAAGAAACGAAAGTCAGTTGAGACAAAAAGACTTGAGACCCGAAAACACCGACGGTTGATGAGAGAGAAAATGACTGCAGCAGAGGTAGAAGATGACTTAAAAAAGCAACGAGAACAACGGCAACGGAACCGTCACAGGGTTTGGGAAATGTTAAGGCAGACAGAACAAGAGGAATCCGGTAGTCAAGGAAAGAAAAGGCAAAAACTACTCCAGCTTCTTGAAAACCAACGAAGAAAACAGCGTTTAAATAAACGAGACCAGCGTGCAAACCTCTCTAAAGAAAAGAAGGACAGAATTCGAAAACTTGACAGAAAGCGAAAGAGACAACTTCGAGCAGCAGTGTATAATGATTCCTCGTCAATTGGGAGCCGTGGTGCCATGTCGAGTTCGAGAAGTAATGAAGCAATAGAAGTGATTGATCTTGATTAAAGAATATGGTTGGCTGTATATGTATGAAGTACAATTTATTTGTGCTATTTTGTATTGTTAATTTTATATATTAAAGATAGTTTATTAACGCTTACAAAGGCTGTTGTTACTGACACTTGTGACTTGTTTAAAGTAATTTACTTCTTTAAAAGAATATTTTGCGGGAAACAACGAGTGTTTGTTTATTGTAGATTTTATTTATCTCAACGTTTCGACTTTTCCAAAGTCCTCATCAGGAGAATAAAAATTAACAAAGAAATTGAAAAGATTTGAAGGATCACTCATAAAAATATTTGCATAAAAATTAAATCTTGTAAAATTTGTTCACGACTGGTTTCCAAAATGAGTGTAGCCAATCGCAACCTGTAAAAGGGTTAACTGAACCAATTGTTAGAATTATCAATTGAGGACTTGGGAACCCCATTGGATATATACCCTTCAACCGTATGTCAACATTAACATCCACTTATCCACACATAAAGACCAAGAAAAATGCATAAAATGTGGAGTTTATATTATTGAATGTAAATGTGGGAGCATTTATATCCGTGAAACTGGACGAGACATGAAGACTAGAATAACCGAACATCGTAATAAGTGCAATAACCAAAGCCTTGAATCAGGAGTTGCTGAACATATAATGACAAATGATAGATCCCACTCCATACTTTGGGACAAAGCTAAACTCATCCTTCCCGAATCTAGAAAATTTCAGAGAAAAATAAAGGAAGCTACCGTCATCCATAATGCTACTACTTCCGGTTATGATCTGATGAATAGAAAATATGAAACAGGTTGCGATTGGCTACACTCATTTTGGAAACCAGTCGTGAACAAATTGTACAAGATTTAATTTTTCGAAAGGCAAGAACTGGAGCTCCAGCTTTAGCTGGAGCGACTACTGTCTACTTGGAAACCATTCGATTCCAAAAATAGACAGTCGTGTAGGACTAAGTATGGATTCACTTGATACTCCAGATCCTTCCAAATGTATCACAGGCGAAACCTTACTAGCTAGAGACTTGGACCAAATACAAAATCCGTAGATATTGACGTTCTGCATAATATCCAGTATCAAGTGTCACCCTATGTGACGTAGTTTTAAAATTATCAATGAAAAGCATGGTTTTCAGGCTGACTCTGTCGGGTTTGAACCACTGTGGTTAGAGAAAGAGCTAACTAATCGCTTAAAGATAGAATATTTCCCCGATACACATAACAGAGGTATAATATGCATATTTTACTTTTCTTCTGTATGCATATCCCTTCAAAATAATTGACCCAAGGGTAAAAAAAACTGTGTGCCTGGTTTAATTGATGCATTATACGAATTCAGGATATATAAGGAGTAGTAATTAGTGGAATTAGGTAGAAAGATGAAAATAAATGGTTTCAAACAAAAAGATTAAAATAAAAGAGTCAAAAAAATTGATAGCGAAAGGCAGTCTCATTGCCTTCAATAAAATTATTATTGACTTTATTATTATTATTGACTTTATTTGCAGACATTCGATACACGTTAATAACAGGTAGGAAGTCCATAATCTACTCCACTACACACAAAAAAACCATTGGGATAATGGGTTATGGGCTCACCTGGGCTGGGCTCACCTGGGCTCACCTCCCCGTCTATTGTTGTTACGTTGACGAAGAGTAGTTTCAGCTGAGTACTGCAGAACGGAAAATAGTATTTTTGACTTTTCAGTTATTTCTTTACAATGTTTTTGATCCGTACAGCCGCTTTCAGTACACATAATCCAATCAAACTTCAATCAAATATCAATTATGATTCCTGCCTCTAGCCTAGCCTATTGTATTCCTTGCATTTGCATATTGAAGGCAATAAGACTGCCTTTCGCTATCAATTTTTTTTGACTCTTTTATAATGCAAATATTTTTATGAGTGATCCTTCAAATCTTTTCAATTTCTTTGTTAATTTTTATTCTCCTGATGAGGACTTTGGAAAAGTCGAAACGTTGAGATAAATAAAATCTACAATAAACAAACACTCGTTGTTTCCCGCAAAATATTCTTTTAAAGAAGTAAATTACTTTAAACAAGTCACAAGTGTCAGTAACAACAGCCTTTGTAAGCGTTAATAAACTATCTTTAATATATAAAATTAACAATACAAAATAGCACAAATAAATTGTACTTCATACATACATTATACATAGAAAAACGTATTCTTTAATCGAGATCAATCACTTCTATTGCTTCACTACTTCTCGAACTCGACATGGCACCATCAAGGTTCCCAATTGACGAGGAATTACTATACGTTGCTGCTCGAAGTTGCCTTTTCCGCTCTCGATCTTTCTGCCGTATCCTATCCTTCTCGGTTTTACAGAGATTGGCACGCTGGTCTCGTTTATTTAAACGCTGTTTTCTTCGGTGGTTTTCAAGCACCTGGAGAAGTTTTTGTATTTTCTTTTCTTTACTACCGGATTCTTCTTGTTCTGTCTGCCTTAACATTTCCCAAACCCTGTGACGGTTCCGTTGCCGTTGCTCCCGTTGCCGTCTTAAATCGTCTTCTCTGTCTTTGTCATTCATTTGAGCCCTTACAAATCTTCGGTAACTTCGGGACTCTAGTCTTTTTGTGTCAGCTGATTTTTTTTTCCTCCATTTTCGGCGAGTAAGGGACTTCGGAGTTGAGGAAGGTGCTGCTTTCTCTGATGAAGTAGTTGTTGTTGGGATGGGGTCTGGCTGCAATCTGAAGCTCACTCTCCGGCTAGCGCTACCACGGCTAGGTTTCTTTGATTTTGCTTTACATATGGACACTCTCTCTGGCTCTGGCTGTACCTTCCTTGAAACTGATGGAGTTTGCATCCCCAGCAAAAGGTCCGTGATGATGAACATGTTATCAAGAACGCTCCCTTCTTTCACCTCGTCTTCTATCAGTTCCGTTTCCACTGGAATAAATTGCATGCCTGGCTCTTCCTCGCTACTAAAAGAGATTTCTTCAATGTCACTATCACTATCAGAAGGTTCCTTTTGTGCCATTTCGACATGTTCCTCGTCAGAATTGGAACTGTATTCTACGTTTTCGTCATCATCTTCCGCCGCTATGAAGCTGCCCAAACATTCAATACTGTCTTCAGAGTCTTCAGCATCATCACCATCATCATCAACATCAACCTCCCGTTCAACCATTATGTACTCCACCGTGAAACCGCCAGTCTTTTTTGTTTTTCCGTCACCTTCATCATCTTGTCTGGAGAGATTTAGCTGCTGAAGGAATGCGTCTTGTGCCATTCTTGTGATGTCTGAAATAATTTAAATAATGATTTTAAGCACTAAAATGTATTCAACATTATTTGATTAATTCTTAGTTTTCACATTTGTATTTCAACTGTTGCATTTTGAATGTATATTGAATTTATAAATGCCACCAAAGTTGAAAGTAATCAATCGCAGTCATAGTCATACATCATATAATCAATAATTGTTGATTGAAGTTATTAATATTACCTCCTGTTGCCTGTAAACAGATGATGATTAATCAGTTGCCAATTGATGTTGCTCACATTTCACATTCCAATCTCCAGGTGCCAGATGCAAGTTTAAAATTCGTTCATGTCAGGTCAGAGTCAGACAATCAGATTCGAAATTCAAATTTGGTCAAAATATTCTTTTAAATAATGTATACCGAGTGGCAGAATAAATATCTTTAATAATTTACTTCTATTATCATTTTATAATACGCTAACAAGTAGCATTACCAGATTACTTTCTCAGAAGCTGTTTATTTATTTTTGTCCACTATTGACTTAATTATTTCTTAACCACGTCGGCGTAAATCCCGTGTATAAATTGGGATTACACGACGCCACACATTTCCCTCCAAATCCTCCCACTCATCTTCCTCATCATCAATTGCTGCCTCTTCATCCTCTCTTTGTAGTTCTCTCTCTTCCTCGACTTGTGGTACTGGCACTGGCTCGGGCTTGGTCCAAACATCCCTCCAAATTAGTCGACCGAAGCAGCTCAAAAGTAGGATAATAATCGCGAATTGAAATACAGAGATAATCTTCAAAAGGGTGACGTAGGATTCTGCAAAAACATGCTTCATTGTCAAATCATAATCATTCATAATAGAAATTAAATTTCGAGATTTAACATTCCCTTTATATACCTGCTACTGATGTCACGACTGAATCCGGTGGAGGTGGCATCCACAAGTGCCTAATGGGGCACATCCCCTCATCCCCTATTCCTATGAAGCTATACCATCCTTCTCTACTCCAGACTCCTGCTAGCGTTATTAAATCAACACATTTTTCAATTCCATATCCCCAAAAATCGACAAAATAGCATTTGGATTTTACACAAGTGAGACAATCAGTGATCGCATAGCACTACAATAATACAAATTAGACATGATTACAAAATTTTACTTTTGCGTACAGCAATAATTATTAAAAATTTAGTTAAATAAATCATACTGGGTCCTCTTGCAAATAATCTTGAAAAGTTCTAATTATTCTCATCATTTTTCTTCTTACAAAAATTACGTTTAAAAGCAGACTTGCAGGATGATTATTATTATTTACTAATAGCTAATTTTAAATGGTAAAAGTTTAAAAATTCATTGACAAAATATAAAGGAAAAGAAAAAAATCATAATTCACAAGAAACCACACAATTTTGAATTTGCATAATATGCAATTTGCTCTAAAAGCCAAGCCAAAATATGAGCAAATGAAAATATTTTATTCATCACAAAGAAAAACAATGAGCAAATCTTAAAGCGCTAAATTTGAAACGCTTGTTTTCCTTATATGCTGTGCATAATATATTTGCTGTGCCTGTGTTTGTGTACTTAAATCTGACTATGCGATTTATGCACAAACCACAAACAATCAAAAAGGAAAAGTAGGCAACCGCAACCATTCACGATTCCAATTATTGAATTTACAATAATTGACTAATTGAATAATTGACTAACTTTTACTTTCGAAACTTCAAAACTAAAGAATTGGGGGGGGGGGGGGGTTTAGAAAAAGAGAGAGGCTCTGCCTTATTTGTGAATTGCTGGCGTGAAGGGTGAGTGTCTACTGTATTTATATTTTTCTCAATTATTCAGTGATTTCTTTAGTGTAATTTTTAAAATTGTTTGGTCATTGGTTTTTAGCTTTGAATTCGATATGGAGGAGCCTCCAATTCCAGCTACGGCGCCAATCAAAACTGAACCACTTGATGATGAGGATGATGATAATGATGCAAGCAGTCGCAGTTGTAGCGTTACAAAAGAACGGAGGACCTCTTCCCCGACCACCTCCACCTCTCATAGTAGTAATGCCAGTAATGCTAGAGAGTTTTATTACGACAAGAACGGGAAAAAGCGTTACCCGCCAACCGAGGCGGACCGTGAAAAACGAAGACTGAGAAATGCAAAAAAAGCAGCAAAACAGTCAAAGCACTCGGAGGAGAAACCAATAATTAAGAAAGAAAAGAGCCCACGAGCGAAATACACCCCTGAACAACTTGAAAGGAAGAAAATGAACAGGGTGCACAAAACTCCAGAACAATTGGAGGAGATAAGAAAAAGAGACCGGGAGAGAAAGCGGGAGATGCGAGCAATTGCAAGAGGTAATCTTACTCCATCAGAGTTGGAGGCGATGAAGATAAAAGAGAGGGAACGAAAGCGGCTGAGCAGGGCTTTAGAACGGGAATCAATAGAAAGTGGTGATGGTGACGTCAAAGTAAATGTTGACGAAATGAGTTCTTCAGTGTCGGTGTCGAAGAGACGACGCTCTGCTCGTAATCCCGTGAAGAAAGAAACGGAACAAGAAGACAGTCATGACGATGACTCTGATCAAGAAGGAGATAATGAAGTACATCCGAAGAGAAAAATCAAATCAGAACCAGGTTTAAAAGCTAGGTTGATGGAGTCTCCCGAAGTTCGAGAGGAATATCTCGCGCGCTCGCGGTTGTGGGCCCGGAACAGTAGAGCCAGACTCACCGAGGAGCAGAAGGAAGAACGGAAGCGGCGAGAACGAGAGCGCCGCCGTCAACTCCGCGCTCAATTGACACCCGAACAGCGGAGAGAATATTCCCAAAAAATTCAATTAGCTCGAATAATAAAACGATCTCAACTCTCACCAGATGAGTTGAGGGAGTTAAAAGCTGTGCAGTACATGAAATGGCAGGCAAGAAAGTCAAGCATGAGCGAAGAACAGTTAGCAAAGATAAGAGAGAAACAGAGAAAAATAGCACAGGCTAGAGCACGAAAACCCAAAACGATGGAAGAAATACTACTTTCTAGAGAAAAGCGAAGGAATCAACGAAAAAATATGAGCCAGGAGCAAAAAGAAAGGTTCAAAGAACAATTGAGGGCATATTACAGACGGAAAGTGGAGTCGGTGACACAAGAGGGGCCTGAAAAACTTGCAGAGTTTAGGAGAAAAAGAAACGAAAATGATAGGAGGAGGAGGGAGCTAGGGTTAGTTCGCCCAAGACAAAGGAAAGATGGACAAAGAGGACCTTATAAAAAGAGGTCGGCTGAGTCGGCTCCCAAAACGGAGAATGAAAAGGAGCAAAACCGAGTTCGAAAGTTTCTTGTCCAACGTGCCTCGACTAGGAGAGCCCAGCTGAGGAGGCGATTAACTATTCAAACGTTACTTCAAAATGGAGTACCCATGGAGGAGGTAATATCATGGGATTCTATGTAAATCGTAATATTCTTTTGCTTGTGTTAATAATAATTGATAATTTTTTTAATTAATTTTTTTTGTTATTTAACCTATCATCAGATACAACATCAGATAGAGAATCCAATTCAAAGGCAACAGCGCTTGATGAGAGATCGAAAAAATCGCAGAAAATTACTTCTTCGAAAAAGTTTGATGGAAGGTGGCTATTCTTCTGAAGAGGTAAGTAAGCTATTTGTATATTTAAAAAGAATCTTCAACGAGTTAAAACTTTTCACAGTTTCTTAATTTTTTTTCTTGCGTTTAATTTTAATTACAGATCCAAAGAAAACTAGAGGAATTTGAGGCAACATATGAACCCCCTCAAATACCAATTCAACCGTACAAACCCCGTCCATCAAAAATGAAGCCTGTAAATCCAGCTGAGCTAATGAAGCTCGAAGCTGGAAAGAAACATAAGAAAAAGAGGAAAATACCGCTACCAGAAACGATGAAGCCACTTCCAATAACAGACTCTGAATGGGCAAACCCTTCCAAGTACGGCATTTCTATTGACGATATGTTGAACACAGTCTCAACATTTGTAAGCTCAGTTGCAGTTGAAGTAGAAATAGAATCATCACCACAGCCACAGTCTTCTTCGTCAGCATTACCACCCGCACGACCACGACCACCACCCCCTGCAATGGCATCCAGTTTCCAACATGCTCAACAGTCACGAACTCAACCACCAGCACCAGCATTAATTTTTGACGAGCACCACTACATTAACTTTCCACAACATCCAACCAATTATTCATTCCGGCCATTTCATCTTACTCATCATCAGCAGCAGCAGCAACAAGCTTATCCACCTCAACCACCACTTCAGTATCACCATCATCATCATCCTGAAGTTAACTCCCTAAACTCACAACGACAGTCTAATGATCTATATGACTGCGTGAGTTCACTAGATGACGACGGATCACATTTGCACTTTTCTGATGATGATGATATGAAAGACGTTGCCCCACATCCACCTTCAACCTCTGTTAAAAAACCCCGTAGCAGAAAGCGAAACAAAGCAAATGGAGAGGAAGGAAAAAAGGTTTTTCGTCCAAACAAGAATTCAAAAGCCGACCAAATATGTGACCACTGTGGCAATTCATACACAGTTAAATACCTCATTTACCACAAGCTGTATATGCACAACCCAGACTATGTAAATGGGAGCTGCGTCCCTTGTCAAATGTCCTTTCCCACAAATCGTGACTATCAAAAGCACTGGTGCAGAGTCCACAAGCCGGGTGCTGGGGAACGGGACACAGTTAAAGCTTGTATTTGTGATGTCTGTGGTTTCAAATTAAGTAGTGAATATAACCTTCAGCAACACAAACATTATATTCACGGTCCAGGCGCTCTGGTGGAAAACCACTTAAAGTGTGCTCACTGTGAAAAGACTACAAAGAACAAAAACGCTATGGATAAACACATCAGGGAATCCCATCCAGACCAAGGTTACATAAATTGCTTGCGCTGTGACAAAAAGTGGCGGGGGTCCAACGAGCTTAAGGAGCACATTAAGTTGGATCACCCGGAAATTTTTTTTGAATGTGGGGACTGCAGCATGGTCAAGTATAGTGCCAGGAGCTTGCTCTTCCATTACACCCAGTGTAAAATGAGAGAGCGGATTGGGAAAGGAATACGAAAAGGAATGGAGAGATATGTGGACAAAGCAAAAGAAACGGGAATAGTTCCACTAAATCAAATTAGACTACCTTGTGAAATCTGTGGTTTAAGTATCATTCTTAACTCCCTCTCAAGGCATTATGGAGGAATTCATGGCGTGAACGAGGAGAGGTTCAAATGCGATCATTGTGAGAAAGATTTTAGAAGGAGAGAGTATTGGATCATTCATTTGGAGGAAGTCCATGGGGTCAATGTGGACGATCAATTCCTCCTGGAAAAGGTCAGCAAATATTATGTGAGTGATAGGGAGAGCGTGGTGATTAAGAGGCCAGAAGGCATTAAAAGGGGAATGGGTCCGAAGGAGGTGGGACCCAAGAGGAGAAAAGGACGACCAAAGAAATTGAAAGTTGAGGTGGAGGAGGAGGATGATGATGATAATGATGAGGCAATGGTGGAGAAGAGTCACAATTCGGATGGAAACACTAGTGAGCACAAGTCTGAAAAGCCAGCAAAGAAGCCCAGAAGGAAGAGGAAAATAAAATTGAAAGCGAATGATGATGATATAGAGGAGCTGGTGAAGAGTGAAACTATGGATAGTGAAGAGAAGAAAGCTGAATCTGAAAACACGGACAAGAAGAGCAAGAAAAGAAAACGGCGAAGCAAGAAAATTCTATACGAGAAGGATTATGATGATGATGGGGAAGATGAAGTGAAATTTTCTGTTTCCTGTCCACCAGTCTCATCAAGAGGTCGCCGAAGGAGAATCAAACGAGGTGCTTGTGATTTTCCAAATATTGAAAGAGAAAAAAGACTTATTATCTCTGTGAAGCGATTGAGCGAGCAAGAAATAATGTCGAAATGTAGTAGTTACCAACATGTTATTGTTAAGCAAGAGGTTTTAGAGTAGGATTTTAGCCTGGTTTGGCTCTCGTTACGATATAAAGTTGTAGTTTAGTTCTTTAATATTTAGTGGTCCTGTTGAAGTAAAAAATGTAGTAACAGATTCTATATTCAATCATGCATTTACTGATTTACAGTTTATAATATGTTGTCATGATTTTCTATGTATGTTGAATGTTGTATGGTTAAATTATTATTCGAGAATAAATTTGGTCGTGCACTACTGAAATTTTGCAAATCTGAAAAAGTATTTTAACATCTCGTTTGTTTTGAAGGGCTGTGACGAACCTTTTGGGGACGTCTAAAATTAAGGAGGATTAAATTAATAAGGGGTAATTAACATACCTTACTTGGTCTACTCTCTCCGTGTGAATTCGAGTCCACGGAAATTGTCAATCATTCTGGCATCTCCGAACATTCCTGGTGGTTGTCCACCTCTTTGGAGTTTGGCACCATTTTTCCTTCTCATCATCAGTGCTTGCTTTACTGATTGAATGGATAACCGTCCTCATCAGGTAAACTTAATCAGACTCTTTATTAGCTTTAACCAGCACGCATGATAGCTAACTCTCCAATAGCGCATGAACGGAGATTCTAAATAATAAACTTTACGCACGAACAATGCCAAGAAAGAACAAGGCCAAGTAGCCAATTGCTGAATAACTTTTATTTCCAAGTTAGAATTTTTACTGAACATGTTCCGATTGTAAGGTAATCTAAATATCTTCTAGGTAATATCACATACATTTTGCTCTACTAAAACCTGGGGTAAATAAAGAAGCTAAGTAAATCCTTTTGTATCAAATCTACACGGATAAATCTGGTTTCTAAACTAAAATAACCAAAGACTGAAATTGATTGATGGGAAAGGCAAAGATGTTATTCTAATGTTATTTCAATGTTGATCCTAGTACTCCTCGTAGCTAACTGCACGTCTTTCTCTCCGTTAGCTCCAAGGAAGAATTATTACACTCATGTATTTTCTTTCTCGTGACCAACTTCCTCTGGGTACTTCTCTCTCTTGTTCTACATGTACAACTAAAATTAACTTAGTAAAATCCGAACATTTGCTTACTACAATTTTGAACACTTATAATTGTCCTTCTCTCGATTTCCCTTTGTTTACAGGCTCTACATGTGTTATCAAAAAAGTTCATGCAAACCTGAACATTTGGTTGCTGCAAGTCTGAGTCTGAACACTTGGGCACTGAATCATCATCATCATCATCACTTCCAAAATCGGTGTTTCTACTCAAAAGAAATACATTAGGTACTTTTGCGAGCTGGCTGTCCTTTTTTCATTCGAATGATCATCATTTCCTCAAAGTCCCTCCATAACCCGACAAGCAAGTGGGGGCTTTGATAAATTAGTGCTACCAGATGCCGAATTGTTCTGACCTAACCTAACCTAACCAATTGTTCTGACATCTTTCACCATTGGAATGTGGTCTCATCAAAGCCACCACATATTTTACATATCAAATTCTGTGAGTTCATGAGCTCATCTTATTTTATTTCCTCTCCTCTGGAGATGATGATTACTGTATTTCATGTGCTCATAAAAGTACCCCTTATTTCACTCTCTCTCTCTCCGATGAAGATGATATTGATGTTCTTGACTTTACATGTAATGACTTTACATCTTTATATTGTTTATACATACTTTTTTTTAATTTTATACATATATTTAAAAAAATCTGTTAATGAATTATAAAAATCGGAGAGACACGACTGCAAAGGAATTTGAGTAGAAGAGTGAAACTGGGATAGCATATTATACAAGGACAAGGTCGTGAAGAACGGCTTAGAACAGCTATTGGTTCGAGTTAACGCAACCAAAATGGCAATTGAAGTGCTACGGCTCACTCCACAACTTTCTTTCTTCTTCCCAACATCGCTTATCAAATGTCAACCTTTGGATAACCATTTTGTTAGACTGTATTTATTTGCCCCAATCACATTTTTCTTGTCCCAACCCCTTGATATCCTCTTCTAAGCGTTTTCTGTCCTCCATCCACATTCCTCTCGCTGCTTCCAAACACTGTTTATCCTGTTTTAAACGTTAAATTAGTTTCACCTTGAAATACTATTAAAAACAGATACTTGACTAAAATAATTAAAAACTCGGCAGGTTGCACTGTTGCATAAGTCCATGACTGGACCTAATGAAAAATAGAATGAATCTAGCTCTAACGAGTTGAATTTAAGGGTTAGCTAAAAAGTGAAAGGCATATTTTCATGGATAAGTGCTATTCCTCTTTTATTTCAACAGACTGACTGGGACAAATATAAAAAACAAGTTATTTTTTTGAGTCGTCAAACAGCCCAGTAGAAAGCATATGTATGTTTTTGCCATTGAAGTAAAAACCACTTTAGATTGCCGTATCAGGAGGAGTGGTCCCCACTTTTTGGTCCCTATACACATTGATCCCCGTCAGAAAGATCCCTAGGAAAACTGGCCGACACCATTTTTGGTTCGACAGGGAAAACTGGTCGACAATTTTTTTGTTCGACGAGGAAAACTGATCGACAGTTTTTTTGATCGATGGGGAAAACTGATCGACAGGTTTTTTTGGTCGACGAGGAAAACTGATCGACAAGTTTTTTAGTTGACGGGGGAAAATGATTGAATGGTCCAATGACTCCATCTCGTATATGCATTGCTATAAATACAGCATTCATGAGACTAATAAAGATATACTGCATATAGAACGATTTACCTAGATTTAAACAACACTAATGAAATGAAGCATCAACAGAACTGCACTATATACAACGAATTTATTTGAATTTATGTATTTATATTTTTAGGGTTTTTAAAACTATTTAGTATCACCGTTAGTCAATTATTTTTTGTGTATTATCTGTTGCGAAATTATTCATAAAATATCAACATCTGTAACAAAAAGTACTCATAAGCTAAAAGTTATTAAAACAAGCGTATATGTATCAAATCAAGATAGGTAAAATGAATGTACAATAAGTTTATGAATATTCTGAATAGATACAAATGACATATACAAATGTTCAATCAACGATCATGAAAGTAAAACCTATGTGTCAAATTCAGATTCATCTACAACTTCAGGTTTGTCTAGCACGCTTTCGCTAACCTTTACGAAGTGTAAAATTACGCGTATTTCATCGGCTAATACATGCAAAAAAATCGGAAGCAAGATGAAGCCTGTTTTTCCTTTGCATTGGTAAAATACATACACATAAATGATTGCAATAGTTGTACTCATTCTCAGTATTGGTACAGATGAAGTCGCATTCTCGTTTCATTTACATAATGGCTGCATTTCAAGCAATGCAGCCCAATTGACAATGCAGATAGGAGACGGACGCAATGAACCATTCAATCATTTCCCTGTCAACTAAAAAACTTGTCGATCAGTTTTCCTCGTCGACCAAAAAAACCTGTCGATCAGTTTTCCCCATCGATCAAAAAAACTGTCGATCAGTTTTCCTCGTCGAACAAAAAAACTGTCGACCAGTTTTCCCTGTCGAACCAAAAATGGTGTCGGCCAGTTTTCCTAGGGATCTTTCTGACGGGGATCAATGTGTATAGGGACCAAAAAGTGGGTACCAAGTTTCACCAACTCTAGATTGCAAATATTCAGATTGTGTAAAAGTGAGAGTATACTTGATTTGAGCTGATGGAATAAGTGCCTGTTGGCAAAATTGCATAGAAAGGATGATGAAGCAAAAGGAGAGCTGCAGGTGGGTTCAGGTTTTCATTATATTTAAACAGGAAAAATCTCATTAAATGAAGAGAGTTGATACGTATAAATATAGCAATACCAACACTCGTACAACCGACAAGAGGTAAGGAACATCGCCTGGAACATGTCCTCATCTTAAATCTTACCTACTTTTTGACTGAGCTTGAATGCTTTTTAGCTTAGCTTGTCATGCAATATGCAATCACAGGTCACAGACTCTTCTCACTCAGCAGAGCAGCCTCAGTTACCCCAGCAGCTTTGTGCTTACATTACTGAGACAAGAACTCAAGAAAGAAGCATCATCCTTTTTCATGCTGAAGAATTGGAAGATTTTAGTTAAGTACCGTTTCCGTAGTACTTGGTTGCGTTAACTCGAACCAATAGCCGTTCTAAGCCGTTCTTCACGACCTTGTCCTTGGTGTATAATATGCTATCCCAGTTTCACTCTTCTCACTCAAATTCCTTTCCAGTTAGCAGTTGCTTCTCTCCGATTTTTATAATTCATTAACAGAATTTCTTTATTCAAAACGTTTACGTAATGTAATTTTATAAAATTGCGACAAATAATTTCTCTTCTCAGCCCAACCAGGAACATGCCCTTGCATTAACAATTCAAATGAGTCATGTAATGTCATGTCCATGTCCTTCAAAACAAACGAGATGTTGAAATTAATAAGCTATAATACTTTTTCAGACTTGCAAAATTTAACTAGTCCACGACCATTTATTTATAGGCAATTTATTCTGAAATATTATTAAACCATACAACATTCAACATACATAGAAAATCATGACAACATATTATAAACTGTAAATCAGTAAATGCATGATTGAATATAGAATCTGTTACTACATTTTTTACTTCAACAGGACCACTAAATATTAAAGAACTAAACTACAACTTTATATCGTAACGAGAGCCAAACCAGGCTAAAATCCTACTCTAAAACCTCTTGCTTAACAATAACATGTTGGTAACTACTACATTTCGACATTATTTCTTGCTCGCTCAATCGCTTCACAGAGATAATAAGTCTTTTTTCTCTTTCAATATTTGGAAAATCACAAGCACCTCGTTTGATTCTCCTTCGGCGACCTCTTGATGAGACTGGTGGACAGGAAACAGAAAATTTCACTTCATCTTCCCCATCATCATCATAATCCTTCTCGTATAGAATTTTCTTGCTTCGCCGTTTTCTTTTCTTGCTCTTCTTGTCCGTGTTTTCAGATTCAGCTTTCTTCTCTTCACTATCCATAGTTTCACTCTTCACCAGCTCCTCTATATCATCATCATTCGCTTTCAATTTTATTTTCCTCTTCCTTCTGGGCTTCTTTGTTGGCTTTTCAGACTTGTGCTCACTAGTGTTTCCATCCGAATTGTGACTCTTCTCCACCATTGCCTCATCATTATCATCATCATCCTCCTCCTCCACCTCAACTTTCAATTTCTTTGGTCGTCCTTTTCTCCTCTTGGGTCCCACCTCCTTCGGACCCATTCCCCTTTTAATGCCTTCTGGCCTCTTAATCACCACGCTCTCCCTATCACTCACATAATATTTGCTGACCTTTTCCAGGAGGAATTGATCGTCCACATTGACCCCATGGACTTCCTCCAAATGAATGATCCAATACTCTCTCCTTCTAAAATCTTTCTCACAATGATCGCATTTGAACCTCTCCTCGTTCACGCCATGAATTCCTCCATAATGCCTTGAGAGGGAGTTAAGAATGATACTTAAACCACAGATTTCACAAGGTAGTCTAATTTGATTTAGTGGAACTATTCCCGTTTCTTTTGCTTTGTCCACATATCTCTCCATTCCTTTTCGTATTCCTTTCCCAATCCGCTCTCTCATTTTACACTGGGTGTAATGGAAGAGCAAGCTCCTGGCACTATACTTGACCATGCTGCAGTCCCCACATTCAAAAAAAATTTCCGGGT
This sequence comes from Orchesella flavescens, assembly GCA_964034955.1. Classification (NCBI taxonomy): domain Eukaryota; kingdom Metazoa; phylum Arthropoda; class Collembola; order Entomobryomorpha; family Orchesellidae; genus Orchesella; species Orchesella flavescens. Next base: position 25,657,063 of record OZ035957.1, read on the forward strand.
GATCCAACTTAATGTGCTCCTTAAGCTCGTTGGACCCCCGCCACTTTTTGTCACAGCGCAAGCAATTTATGTAACCTTGGTCTGGATGGGATTCCCTGATGTGTTTATCCATAGCGTTTTTGTTCTTTGTAGTCTTTTCACAGTGAGCACACTTTAAGTGGTTTTCCACCAGAGCGCCTGGACCGTGAATATAATGTTTGTGTTGCTGAAGGTTATATTCACTACTTAATTTGAAACCACAGACATCACAAATACAAGCTTTAACTGTGTCCCGTTCCCCAGCACCCGGCTTGTGGACTCTACACCAGTGCTTTTGATAGTCACGATTTGTGGGAAAGGACATTTGACAAGGGACGCAGCTCCCATTTACATAGTCTGGGTTGTGCATATACAGCTTGTGGTAAATGAGGTATTTAACTGTGTATGAATTGCCACAGTGATCACATATTTGGTCGGCTTTTGAATTCTTGTTTGGACGAAAAACCATTTTTCCTTCCTCTCCATTGGTTTTGTTTCGCTTTCTGCTCCGGGTTTTTTTAACAGAGGTTGAAGGTGGATGTGGGGCAACGTTTTTCATATCATCATCATCATCAGAAAAGTGTAAATGTGATCCGTCGTCATCTAGTGAACTCACGCAGTCATAATGATCATTAACATTATTGATAAATATTTGTCCAAGGATTAAAAACAGACTATATAAAGTTTCTCGTTGAGACAAAAAACTTATGACACCTACGAATTGTGCTCAGAAATATGAATTTTTGTAATCATGAGTTTTGTATTTTTTAATGAAATTTTTTGTCCAATTTTTGTTCATGTGTTGTTTTAAAGTTTTTGATGTTGAGTCTTACTGTTAGTATTTACGAAATATTATTCATATTTTAAAGCCACATGTCATCATGCATCATAATCATCATCGCATCATTATTTCATTTCATTATTGCTATTGATTTATAAAATTGTCAATATTGCATCATATTTAATGTGATATTTTTAATTTTTCCATGTCCACATCCGGCCATTTTTTGGTGCTTGTGTGTGCCTGCAAGTTGTAAAACACAAGGACCAAAGCTAACGAGAAAAGATCTCAAGTGACAAAACTGGCTCAAGCTCGCATTGCATTGCGTTGTTTCATTCAGCCATAAACCAGGCCAGTTTTACCATTGCACAGCATTTGTCAAGCTCTTTACGTTGCGTTGTATAATATAGTCCGTGCAGATAGCACCGTCACGTTTTCAGCTTCAAACTGTTTTCATTTACTAAGTTACTAGTAAGCTTAGTCCTCAGACTCAACCAGCAACTACTCTAGCACTTACTTCTGAATTGAATTTATGTATGAATGTGAAAGAAGCTTCAATGCCCGAGAGAGAACTACGTGCGTGGACATGGTCAGAACATGTTATGCATTATGTTTGCTTGTTTATTATGTAGTTTGTTATCATCATCATCTATTATATCAATACAAATTATTAAAAACTTTAAACTACACACATAAAAAGAAGATATCAAAAGGAATGAATGAATGAATGGAATGAAACACGCATTTATTAAAACTCAACAGGATGGAATAGCATCCAGTTTTAGCTTAAAAAAGGAATCTTATCTTAAACTAATTCTGTACGCATTTTGTTTACCATGTACTGACGATGAGTCAGACACAGACTATTTCATTTGATTCTTTTAGGGGTAATGGTAAAAATATTGTTTGTACTCACTAACCTTATTTCCTTCCCGTTTCTACACACACTTGTTGATTCCCAACTTCATCCTTTAGCAAATGTACCAGCAAATGGTATAGCTATATAGCTTCAATTCAACTTCCACCATACCACTAACAATTGCTAGCTGGCTTCTTTGCTCTTTCAGCCTGTTGTATATGAGCATCATTTCATTATCATCGGAGCCTGCTTGTTGTAAGTATGTATGTATGTCCTTGGGGATTATACACTTTGCCACATGTCTTGTTTTTAGGTAAGGGTAAGAATGGAGAGGAGATCTGGATTCTTTTGTTGTCGGTTGGTTGGGTTCTCATATACCTAATCATAATATTCGTTGGCTGGTCTATTTGACTCAGCATGAATATTGCAACGTGCAACATACATACACACTCACACTGTCTTCCATAAACTAAACTATCACCTTATTTGTGCCCATTGTTTCAATAAATTCATAATTAAAATTGTTCATACTTGAATTTCGAGTAAAGGCTTCGCAATCGCGTTATTGACCAATCGAGCATTCAGATCAGTTCCAAGTTAATTGAGGGAATATGGCCAACGACGTACAAATTGATAGTAAGCATGGAATCAGGCAAGTTAAAATGGAGGAGAATTGTGATGACAATGAGTCTGAGTCTACAACTGGAAATTATTATTATCACTCCCGACCTCCTCCTCCAACAAGAGTTGGGAAACGAAGTGCTGGAAAGACTGAAAAGCGTGCGTTACAATTGAAAGAAAAAACGAATGGAAGTAAAAAAGGCGTTATTAAAATTAAAAGTGAGAGTAACGGTGGTAGTGTGGGCATACTGAGAAAGCGTTCTAAAACAGCGTTAAATGGAAAAAATGGACACGAAGAACCTGACCGGCGTCAACTTGAAAACGAATGGAATCTACTGGAGTCAAAACAAAAAGAACTGGAACAAGCTAAAAAGGAATTGGCTGCTGAAAAACGTCAGTTCCTTATTGAAAAGCAGGAATTGAAGCTCGAAAAGCAAAAGATGGAATCTCAAAAGAAGGATGTGGATGTTGGGAAGCGAAAACTTGGTGAAATGGTCGTTCAAATAGGAAAAGATAAGGCTGAACTCGACCAAGGTACTCGCCACCTGGAAGAAGGAACCCGAAAGCTGGAGCAAGGCACTAAGGACCATGTCTCCCAAAAAGAACAACTCCAAAAGAAAAGGGAACAGCTCAAAAAAGAAAGATCTCAATTTGAACTAGAAAGAAAAAGCAGTGCACAGCTCCAAAAGGCAAAGAGAAATGCAACCATTGCTATGGTCGAAGCAGAAGCCCCCTCCAGTTCTGGAAGAAAGCACTCCAAAAAATATCAACGGTTTCTTAAAGTGTTTACTAAAGAGGTTAGGCAAGAAGTCAACTCTAGCTCAACCTCATCATCATCATCATCACCAGCAACATCTTCCAAAAAATCTCCTTTAAAAAAGAAGAAACGAGCACCACCTCCTCCACCACCCTCACACAGGGAATTATCTCCTCCTCCAAGCCCATTGTCGTCAAAATTGGCCCCTGTAGTGCTAATCGAGCGCCTAGAAAGTATGTTGCAGAAGCGTCTATAAACAAATATGCACCTCTTTTTTATCAAGTTTCAACTTTTATTTAACACAAGAAACGGTAACAGTTTTCGAACACAAAATGTAGAAATGCATTTAGAGTAAGAACATTTCTTCCATGAGGACTCATAAGGCATAAGGTAATGTTAATGTTCCCATGTATCATATTTGTATCATAGTGCCCCAAGGATTAAAAGGAGACTATGGGAAATTTGAAATTCCCATCTGATCTACTGTTTATAGGACTGCTCTTCTTTGTTACAGTGAGAAAAGTGAGAGGTTAAATCATATTTATGCCATACAATAAATAATAATTATTTTTTCCACCGTTATTAAAAGTTAACCGGTGAATTTAAAGCTTTAGTTAATCCTTCTTCGTATTTTAGTTTTTGAAAAAGTGCCACAAATAATATATTTTTAAGTATGGAAGCCCCAATCAAAACGATAAGTAAGAAGATTGCTGGAGAGGAGACTGAGTCAACTTCTGATGACGTTGTTGAAATATCTTTGGTTACTTCTGATGAAAATGATAAGCAGGATTCATCTTCCATTTTAGAAATTGACATTGAAGATGGCGATATTCATGAGGATAACAACACCACCAAGACTAATAAGAAGGAGTGTGGCAGAGTCGATCCGTGTTTATTATGTGGCCAAAATGCCGTCCAGTTTGATAAGGATGGGAAGCAAATTCAAAGGGAGGGGGATCATGCTCCCCTTTATAATTACAGTCGCCTCTTTGGCTTCCTTTGTAAGGGCCTCAGTTTCAAACCTATTTATGGGATGGTGAAGAATGAGTGGAACTTTAATTCGATTAGTCCCTCCATACCCTTTCCCTTTTGTGGAAGATGTGAATCCCTAATAAATAATTTGGCGGGGGTCTACACCAGACTGGATGCATTGAAGACGGAGTTGAAGGAGAGGATGGAGGACGGTGAAGAGGTGTATATAAAGGAGGATCTGTATTCCAAGCAGAATGTGCGATATTTTAATTTTAGGAAATTGGTTTTGGGAGGTATGATCATGTCAATTGTAACTCAATTATAATTATATTTGCATTGAAATATTCAGATTTGTATTAACAGTGTGGTTTTATTTATTTCACAGTTAAATTCCAAGGCACCGTCAAAGGAAGAATGTTCCAAAGGCAGTCGCTTCCCTCCAGTTCTGGTACCCAACGACCCACCTGTTTTGATGAAAGTATGTTTCCCCCTAATCACCCCGGAAGTCAGAGCCAATTGAAGACAACCACAACAAATTTTCCTGAAGAGGGGAGTGGTAGTGGCAACTCATCTTCCTCCCAACCCCCTTGTCTTCCCTCATCTCCATTAAGAAAGAAATGGAAAGGAGCTACAAGTAGAATCCCACCAATAGCTTCCACGTCGCAAGAGTCTTCCTCCACCAGCTCCAAACCTACTTTGGCGTTTAATGCTTCTCGTTTGCAACGCTTTGAGCAATATGTAACACGAAAGCGACCTCCCCTCAAAAGAAATCCTCCGAATCTAACCCCCGTTTACATTCCTGACACAAATGGCTTCATGGAGAGATGTCCTACAAGTGGGATGATAACCTATTACAGCAACAGCAGCGGGATCGGCACAAAAATGAAAGGAAGAGTTCCGAATCGAAAAATCCTTTGCTTCAACCCAACACCTCAGAATGATCAGTATCAATGCTCGGAATGTGGGGAGCTCGTCCCTTATCTTCACGTCAGGAAGATTCAACAGCAGCAACTGTTTCGTCATCATTATCTCAAGTTCCACACGGATTGCTGGAAGTGCAAAATGTGCAGGGACGCCGGTGTCACTAACAAACCCATGGACAAGGAGGAACTTTTGGCACATTTGGAATCCCAACATGGCATCACAGATTGGAATGAATACCTCAAGTTGAGCCAACTCCACTCGAACAATAATAAAAGTACTGAAAATGAGAAGCAGCAGCAGATCCTCTGATAAACGCATATTATGCTCATCATCATCATCATCATCATGTGAAGGTGAAATTCTATAAAAATTCACTAAATATTTTTTACTGTAATTAATTAATTATTTTTAAATAATTTAATTTTATGGTTCTCTTGTAAATGGAAAGTTCGATACTGTAACGGACAGCAGCTACACGTACAATTTAATATCAACATTTTATGTTATCTGTAATTATTCCTCCTTAATCACTAACTTTATGAAATAAATACTCTTTAAATATTCCATCAATAATTATATTTTAATTGTCGTAGATGAGTCCGTTAATTAACATTTTTGGAGTGTGGTATGGAATGGAGGTGATGATTATGAAAGTATGATAAAAACGCCAACACGTCACCAAAGCGAAACCATTGCACTTCTTCAATATCTCTATCCGCCTCACCCAGCTTGGAGGAGAATGGTGGGAGTTATCATGTTCAAAATATGATATGCCTGTAATGCTAATGCAAGTGACAAGTACAGACAGGAATACTTTTTAAGTACCTCCAAAAATATTGTTATTGTTATATAGTATTATTATTATCAGTTGTTAATAATCTCGGCTCTTTTAAATAACAATTAGACAGTGACATCCGCAGTACTGCTTTCGAATGCAATAATTTAATTATTTAGAGATAAAATTTACAAATTGTTAACAGTTTACTGTTTTAATTATGGCAGGGGCAATAAAGAAAAGCAATAAGGCTCAACAACTTGATACCACTAAAAATGCATCCGATGATGAGGATGATAACGTTGTGGAGCTACTGGATTCTACTTCTTCTGATGGGAACGATAAAGACGATACGATGGGAGGGAATTCTGTTTCCGTTCAGGAAGGAGGGGATGACGGGAGGATGAAACTGTGTGTGAAAATGGACCCAGTAATTTTTTACTAATTTAAATATATATGTAAATTTAAATATATATTTAAATAAAATAATTATCTATGATTGCCCATCATCAGTGTCTCATCTGCGCCCAGCCAGCTGTTGGCTACGATTCTGAAGGGAAGCTAATGAAGAAGATGAAACGGGATAAGCGAGAGCGGCCCCAATTTAATTATAGTCGTCTCTTTGGATTCCTCTGCAAGGGTTTGAGTATAAAACCGTATGGGATGGTGAAGGCGGACTGGAATTTTAGCTCGGGAATGTGCCCCTTTCCTTTCTGCGAGAGATGTGAATCCATAATAAATAGCTTGGCGGGGGTGTATACCAAATTGGAGGCGATAAAGTCAGAATTGAAAGAGTCGATGCTGGATGGTGAAGAAATTTATTTGAAGGATGAACTCTATTCCAAGCAGGATGTGCGGTTTTACAACTTTAGGAAATTAGTTTTGGGAGGTATGATTATTACTCAATTGCCAATAGTTTTATGAATCAATCATTAATTAGGTTTTGTAGACTTGGTTAAAAAAAGTGCATTAACTTTGGTTTGGTTTTTTAGTGGATTTCAAAGGCACAGTAAAAGGGCGAATGTTCCAACGGGAAGCTTCTGACGGATATGAAGATCGCCCCACTTGCTTTGACGAAAGCATGTTTCCCCCCAACCACCCTGGAAGCTCTTGGGTCAACGTAAATAACCCATCACTTGGGGACAGCTCCAATGATCGTGATGGAGATGATGAGTGTGGAAGCTCATCTTCCGCCGATGGTCAGTGCTCAAGTACTGCCAAGAAATCTAAAGTAGTTAGTACAGCAACAACTTCCGTTTCGCCAAAGACACCAGGAGGAGCAGAAACTGGAGGAGCTTCATCATCAGCCCCACTTCCTGTGAAGAGGAAGCTGTCAAAAAGGAAATCTGTTTTGGCTCCTCCAATTTACACCCCAGACACAAGTGGATTCATGGAGAGATGCGGTGAGACCGGGAAGATTACTTACTACAGCGGAGGTGGAGTAGACAAGGAAACAAAAATTGGTACTAGTGGCACTGGCACCACAACTACAACACCACGGAAAATCATCGTATTCAGCCCAACCCCACAAGAGGATCATTACCAATGCACAGAATGTGGGGAGCTTGTCCCGTTGCTCCGAGTCAGGAAAATTCAACAACAGCAACTGTTCCGGCATCACTTTCTCAAGTTTCACACGGACCGTTTCAAATGCAAAATATGTAGGGATCGGGATGGTAGCAAATGTAGAAGTCCGCAAGAGCCAATGGACAAGGAGGAGCTTCTCGCTCATTTGGAGGCCAAACATGAGATCACAGAGTGGCAAGAGTACCTAAAAATATGTCAGCAACAAGGAACTAAAAAGTGTCCCACCTGTGGGAAGCTTGTGAAGGGAGGGATTCTTGGGTTGAAGGCCCACATGAAGACGCACGATGCTCGCCCCTTCATTTGCACCGTTTGTGAACAAAGCTATTCTGATAAGTGTGACTGTAAAGGGCACATGGAGACGGAGCACCCGGATGGAAAGTGGAACCCTTTTGCATGCAAGTATCCTGGTTGTGGAAGGAATTTAGAGGGAGAGCTCGGCCTCCGGGATCACATTCAACAGGAACATGGGGACTGTGAAGAGGCGAGGAGGTTGATGTGCTTCCATTGTGGGAAAGTATTTAATATTGCGCATGGAGTCAAACGCCATGTCAAGACGGTACATGAGGGCGTCCTTGAGTTTGAGTGCTCTCAGTGTTCCAGAAAGTGAGCAAGAACTACAAGATAGGAGCACACCAGATCAGTAATATATGGAAATGATGCAATATTTACAACCAGAAAAAGTATAAAGTAGTAGCAACTAAAATTGAGTAATTTACCATGTTTGAGATTACAATGACATTAGTATATAATTTTGCTTGTTACATTTTTGTACCGTGAAGTGAAGTTATCTCACCAATCATTTAAATATTCAATATTAAATCTAATAAAATAATAAATAATAAAAATAATAATATATTATGGGGGTGGTTTGCATAACTTATAAGGTTGGCGTTGTTGAGTTTGGTTGAGGATGAAAAGTAATTGTTTGCTGTTCGAAAGCTAGATAGAAAGACTGCCTACTTGTTTTACTAGAGTTTGGAACTCACTGGTATTGTATTTTTAAGGTTGAATTTATAAAACTAAAACTTTTTACTGTTTTATGTCTTTCGGGTATATGTAGTTTTTTGCCAAAAAACATCATCATCATGTAAAATGAATAAAATGTTTTGCTAAATGGAGAATAAATGGTCTTATTAGATGTAGAAGGTGATTGTTTTTATAGATGTAGTTTATGCATTAATGACTTATGGTGATTATGATGATGATTATGTTATGACCTCATCCAAGCATTTCGTTATTAAAACATGAATAATTTATCAATTTGTATGTCAATGTCATTTGATTGATTTTATTCATAACTTTTCACAGCTGCAATAGCATTAGCATGTAAAATTCACAACCACACACAGCCACACAGGCAAGGCTTAGTAGAGCAAGCTTAAAGCTTACATTGTACCGGCATTGACTACTGCGCTGGTTGCTCTTAGATCCTCTACCAACTGGACTGGTTCAGACATGTTCAACTTAACACAGACAAGCAGTGCGGGCCCGGTACTCAAACAAAATCTTCCCATCCTTCACAGTGCTAAAGATATGCGGAGCAAACATTGGAAGCAGAAGTTTCATCACATATAAAGAGGTTATGACAGTTCTATTTCACTTTTTTTAGATGCTGCATCTTAGCTCGTCGCAGACCAAGACCAAAAAACATCCAACTCTCAGAGCATCTATCATTGCTCCGATCCTCGTATGTGAAAAAGATCCAAGCAACTTACGTACACCATATTTACGCTCACAAAATGTGAAATTGTAAATGCACTTTCTCATGATTTTATATTAAATCTGATTAATACTAAATATAAAGTGACAGACAATACAGATGCCCACAAAACGCATTTATTTATGGAGATAGTATACAATAGATTTTACAATATTTTTTAGCATAAAATTTTATGATTTGAAAGCCTTAAACATTAGCGAGGAGCCCTGTAATCCGTCCTCAATCCATTTTTGGACAATACCAATTGCCAAAGTTGTAATTTCCTACATTTAAACATTGCTGAGCTTGTAATGAGGTAGTATGTCCACATACGATAAAACCTTTCTCCATATTTTGTGCTGATGTTTGGCCAATTAATTTTGAAATTGTCATGCCAAGACTCCAACGTTCTGGAATAGTTAGGTCCAAAGTTGTGCCAATCTTCAATTATAAATTGGCCTTCGATTCCCTTCGTAACATCTCTAAAGTATGGGATTTGACCGTTGGGGAAAATATAGGTGTGGGTCCATGGCTCAATTTTAGGCAGGTTGGAGTGGTTTAATCCAATAAAATGTGCGAGGAATATTCCATCGTCTTTTAGACACTTTCGCATAACCTTCGCAAAAAATACACAAATATTTAAAGATAATAAAGATGTAAGAATTTAATAAAACATTGCTTGGATTTTTACCAACCTGATAAAACTCTTTAAAGTTATGGGACCCCACGTGCTCTATCATTCCAACAGAAACTATTCGATCAAATTGTTCATTAACATCTCGATAGTCTTGTAATCTCAATTCCACTGGGAGTCCTTTACATTTCTCACTTCCGTACTTGATTCCTTCAGCTCCAACACTAATCCCAACACATGTTACTTGATACTTCTCCGCTAAATATTTGCAAAATAATCCCCACCCGCACCCAACATCGAGAACCCGCATCCCCGGTTTCAATTCTAGTTTCCTTGCAATCAAATCCATTTTTGCAATTTGAGCATCATTCAAATTATCAGCTTTCGCCCAATATCCACAAGTATATTGCATCCAAGGATCAAGAAAAGACTCAAACAAGTCGTTTCCCAAGTCGTAATGCGACCTTCCAACATCAAATGACTTTGCTCTTGTCTGCAAATTAAATGCTCTGAGCTCCATGTGGTTGAGAAATCGGTTCCAAGGATGAAAGTACATTTCTGGTAGCCCACTATCAAAAATTCGACATAGGAGCTCCAATGTCTCTTGCTTTGTATCAGGAAAATCCCAGTCTCCATTCATATAAGCTTCTCCTAAAGCCAAACTTCCACCGCTGGCCATTAATGGGAAGAATTTGTCCGTTGTTTTAATTTTGAAGTTGCAAACGCTTTTGTGTTTGGTTTTGGATAAAGCTCTCTGTTCCTTTTTAAGGATGTCTTGTTTTGTGTCCCTGGGAAGTTGACATACTATCCCGTGCTTTTCCATGATATAAATTGACACTTTTTCTATTTGACTGTTGAAAAGTAGACACAGTTGGAGCTCGAGCCATTTGTAAGAGTGGATCAAAAAGAGGACAACGGAGTATGCCACTTCTGCAACAATAGTCATTATTGCGAAGGCTGATTTTGTTTAATTTAATAAATGGAAGCTTATTAACAATTGGTGGGGCAAAGTGAAACTTTGAATGGTTTTGAAGATTTTGTTTATGAATTTAATTCGGGTTGAAAGTTAAAATATAGGAGTTCAGTAGCAATGAAAATTGCTGACAACCAAATTCCTCAGACTAAAATAATAATCTGCGAGATGCGATAGCTACTCTACTTTTATACAGTGCAGCAAACAGCTAATGTCTTAATAGCATTTCTTTTGACACATGGAAGCTTGTAAAGAGTGAGTCATTAAAAACTGTGGAGTAATATAGAATATTTTCACATTCAACACCCTTTTAAATTCTAGTTGGAAATTTCCAGAAAGCAAAAAAATAAAGTTTGAGTTTAATGCTAATACAAACACGGGTACTTTTAGGTACCCAGTAATGTTCAAATGTAATGAAATCAGATGACAGATAATATATTACGTACTTACCAAGAAAAAAGAGTTGGAAATTCGCCCTAGAACTGCATTGGGATTGTTTTCAGTCCATTTGATATTTGGGATGCATAAATTCTTCTGAATAAAAATAAAAACACGACGTAAAAGACCAGAATAATATCGTGATAATCTTCCACTTCGGTAAAATTCTTATTTATTATGCTTGTAATAACAAGGAGCTAGTTTTCCGCATAGGCATACTTATGTATAATATATTTTTCATTCACAATACATATTTTTTTAGCATCTATAAGGAATCTCACGGTGAATTAAAAGTTTTCCCAGTTCCCAGATTTTGTTTTGTAACATGCATTTTCAATCAATTATATAGCCAATCTTCTTCTTCTTTTTTCGGCATTGTGAACTGTGAAGAACACTGCATAAAGTACAAACTTGAGAGTTTGAAGCTTTTGAGCTGGATTACATATCGTAATTCCATTACCATCAACTAATTTATATCGTTGTATTAGGTAGAAGCCTCAACTATCATCATCATCGTCATACCATGGCGTTGAAACTACAAATTTTTGTTAGAGTTGGCGTGAAATTCGTCAAACAAAAAACACAGATTTTCAAAGCGACATTGACATACAGACTGTCAGAAGTCAACTAGTTTCCATTATAATATAAATATAATCAGTGGTAATGGAATTACGATATGTAATCCAGCTCAAAAGCTTCAAAGTCTCAAGTTTGTACTTTGCAGCATTCTTCGAAGCTCACAATGCCAAAAAACGAAGAATAAGATAGGCTATATAATTGAAAATGCATGTTACAAAACAAAATCTGGGAACTGGGAAAACTTTTTCCTCACCGTGAGATTATTTGATACAACTCGATTCAAACGCATACCTTCCACAAGCAAAAATTAATAATGTATAGATGCGAAAAATTGATGTGCATTGTAAGTAAAAAATAAATTTTACATAAGTATGCCTATGCGGAAAACTAGCTCGTTGTTATTACAAGTATATTTAAACAGAATTTACATTTGGAACATTTTCACGATATTATTATGGGCATTTTATATCGCGTTCTTATTTATAAGAATAGAATTTTAACTTTATTATTTTATATACAAGCCTTATGCAACCCAAATATCTGATTTCATTACATTTGAACATTACTGGGTACCTAAAAGTACCCGTGTTTGTATTAGCATTAAACTCAAACTTTATTTTTTTGCTTTCTGGAAATTTCCGACTAGAATTTAAAAGGGGTTTGCATGTGAAAATATTCCATATTACTCCACAGTTTTTAATGACTCACTCTTTACAAGCTTCCATGTGTCAAAAGAAATGCTATTAAGACTTTAGCTGTTTGTTGCACTGTATAAAAGTAGAGTAACTATCACACCTCACAGATTATTATTTTAGTCTGAAGAATTCGGGTTGTCAGCAATTTTCATTGCTAACACTGAAATCCTATATTTTAACTTTCAACCAGAATTAAATTTCTAAAAAAATCCTCAAAGCCATTCAAAGTTTCATTTTGCCCCACCAATTGTTAGTAAGCATTCCATTTATTAAACTAAATAAAATCAGCCTTCGCAATAATGACTATTGTTGCAGAAGCGGCATACTCCGTTGTCCTCTTTTTGATCCACTCTTACAAATGGCTCGAGCTCCAACTGTGTCTACTTTTCAACAGTCAAATAGAAAAAGTGTCAATTTATATCATGGAAAAGCACGGGATAGTATGTCAACTTCCCAGGGACACAAAACAAGACATCCTTAAAAAGGAACAGAGAGCTTTATCCAAAACCAAACACAAGGGCGTTTGCAACTTCAAAATTAAAACTACAGATAAATTCTTCCCATTAATGGTCAGCGGTGGAAGTTTGGCTCTAGGAGAAGCTTATATGAATGGAGACTGGGATTTTCCTGATACAAAGCAGGAGACATTGGAGCTCCTATGTCGAATTTTTGATAGTGGGCTACCAGAAATGTACTTTCATCCTTGGAACCGATTTCTCAACCACATGGAGCTCAGAGCATTTAATTTGCAGACAAGAGCAAAGTCATTTGATGTTGGAAGGTCGCATTACGACTTGGGAAACGACTTGTTTGAGTCTTTTCTTGATCCTTGGATGCAATATACTTGTGGATATTGGGCGAAAGCTGATAATTTGAATGATGCTCAAATTGCAAAAATGGATTTGATTGCAAGGAAACTAGAATTGAAACCGGGGATGCGGGTTCTCGATGTTGGGTGCGGGTGGGGATTATTTTGCAAATATTTAGCGGAGAAGTATCAAGTAACATGTGTTGGGATTAGTGTTGGAGCTGAAGGAATCAAGTACGGAAGTGAGAAATGTAAAGGACTCCCAGTGGAATTGAGATTACAAGACTATCGAGATGTTAATGAACAATTTGATCGAATAGTTTCTGTTGGAATGATAGAGCACGTGGGGTCCCATAACTTTAAAGAGTTTTATCAGGTTGGTAAAAATCCAAGCAATGTTTTATTAAATTCTTACATCTTTATTATCTTTAAATATTTGTGTATTTTTTGCGAAGGTTATGCGAAAGTGTCTAAAAGACGATGGAATATTCCTCGCACATTTTATTGGATTAAACCACTCCAACCTGCCTAAAATTGAGCCATGGACCCACACCTATATTTTCCCCAACGGTCAAATCCCATACTTTAGAGATGTTACGAAGGGAATCGAAGGCCAATTTATAATTGAAGATTGGCACAACTTTGGACCTAACTATTCCAGAACGTTGGAGTCTTGGCATGACAATTTCAAAATTAATTGGCCAAACATCAGCACAAAATATGGAGAAAGGTTTTATCGTATGTGGACATACTACCTCATTACAAGCTCAGCAATGTTTAAATGTAGGAAATTACAACTTTGGCAATTGGTATTGTCCAAAAATGGATTGAGGACGGATTACAGGGCTCCTCGCTAATGTTTAAGGCTTTCAAATCATAAAATTTTATGCTAAAAAATATTGTAAAATCTATTGTATACTATCTCCATAAATAAATGCGTTTTGTGGGCATCTGTATTGTCTGTCACTTTATATTTAGTATTAATCAGATTTAATATAAAATCATGAGAAAGTGCATTTACAATTTCACATTTTGGTCTGAGCTGAGCGTAAAGAGCCTGACAGTTAATCGTGAGGGAAGGGTGGCCCAAACTTCTTGTCTCCGATTTCGCTGAAAATTTGCAGGAATATAGATTTTAATGCGTAGATTACGAATCTGAAATCAGTAGCCGGTTTTAACGATATTTAACAAAAAAAACGGCGGGTTGCCATGGCAACCCACCGTTTTTCCCCCTGGGGGGCGCCACAATTTCTAAAACCGGCTACTGATTGCAGATTCGTAATCTACGCATTCAAATCTACATTCTTGCAAATTTTCAGCGAAATCCGAGACAAGAAGTTTGGGCCACCCTTCCCTCACGATTAACTGTCAGGCTCTTTACGTAAGTTGCTTGGATTATAATAGAATCACTTTTTCACATAGGGGGATCGAAGCAGAGGATGATGATGCTCTGAGAGCGAAACACTTTTGTTGGCCTTGGTCTGCGAGCTAAGCAGCAGCATCCAAAAAAAGTAAAACCGAACCTCTTTCGTGATGGGAGTTCTGCTTTAGTTTGCTCCGCATATCTTTAGCACTGTGAAGGATGGGAAGATTTTGTTTGAGTACCGTGCCCGCACTGCTTGCCTGTGTTAAGTTGAACATGTCTGAACTGGTCTCCTAGTTGTAGAGGATCTACCGTTCTAAGAGCACCAGCAACCAGCGCCGCAGTCAATGCAAGTACATAAATTTTGAGCTCTAGTAAGCCTTGCCTGTGTATTCAGTATTGTGAATTTTACATGCTAATGCTGTTGCAGCTCTAAAACGTTATGAATGAAATCAATCAAATTACATTGACATACAAGTTGATAAATTATTCATGTTTTAATAATAAATGCATGGATGAGGTCATAACATAATCATCATCACCATTAATCATTAATGCATAAGTGTATTTATAAAAACGATCACCTTCTACATCCAAATACGACCCATTTATTCTCCATTTATTGATTTTATTTAGTATTCTCCAATTGTAGTTTACTTAGAATACGGTCAAAGGTCACGCTGGGGTTACCTAGGAATTTGGGAGCAAGTTGTATGAACTATTCTTTCCAGTACCTTCATTTTTAAGTATCACAACCTATACCTTACTATTCAAAAACATTGACCTGACCTGTGACCAGGAGTTCCCCTGAACCGATTTGACCCATCTTCGAACTCGATCGTACTTTTGACCCAAGATATTGATTAATGAAAACAGAAATAAAAAAAGTGAAACTGTTTTTGAGTTATCGTGTGGACAGACAGACGACATCCTGTGTCTTTTCAATATATACCTCAAGGTACATAATAATGGGCGTCAGTTTTTGCTTAGACTGGGTTTTCAATTTTTCATATTCCATGTGGCTTTAAGAATTGTAGATGTTTGAAAAACAAGATAGCATGTAAGCATGTGGAAATCCAATTGTATAGTTAGGTAGATACATATAAATTAGGTATCAACTTCTGAGCCTCGTTTCGTGTTTGACGCAAATTAAACTCACTAGTTTTAAACATTTTTTGCGTAGAAAACCTTAATGAACGATTCAAGCAATATATTTGGTTTCGCGACTCTTACAGCGTTGAGCAATACTTTTGAGCAGAATTCGAAAGTTAAATAATAATATTATGAGACGATAGACAGTGTGCTAATACTTGACTATGTTCTAACCAGGTGAAACGGTGTAACTAAAAGAGCAGTAGGCTAACTAGTTGATTCACCGCAAAATCCATCACGTTCAATGGAGTAAGTTGATCAATATAGTTGACGGGGCCAAGATAAACCTTTAGGATTGGCCAAGACCTGAAATACCTTCGAAAAAATTTGTCTTTCTGCAAAAAATTGCAGGAACGCAGAGTACTCATAAACTCTTCAGAGGTCACGTAAACCCTGGCTTTTGTTCCATAAACAAGCACGATTCCAATTGTGGTTTCCGTTATTCCCATAAAGTAAATGATTTTTTGTGGGAGATGCAATACGGTGTGAAACCGGATCATTGCAAAAGCAGATATCACAAGAAAACTTGTCATCTGAAGGAGTTTACACAATGAGTTGTACTTTTGATGGTATCCATTAAATTCCAAAGTGATCAACTGAATTTCTCGGAACATTAACACGGCTTCATTCCACTGCTTTCTTTTCAGGACATTGAAATCCTCCAGCTTTCTACAAAAACATAATGAAAAATTTCAAGCTGAAGTAAAAAGCGATTCAACAAAATATTTTATTTTATTTTCGTCCTTACTTTTGCAGTAATTTGATGTAATTTGTGATGCAATGACAACACAAACACGCCAAAACTTTCTCCAAAGTAAATGCCGGAAAGGCAAAAGCAGAAAAATAGAAATATACGGGAACCCATGCGAAAGTTGTCACGATGCCGATCATTCTCATTATATTGGGAGCTAAACCCAGTTGCAAAATACCCCAAATAGAAGGAGAGCATCTGGGATTTAGCCAACTCCCGAAATTAATAGCCAAACAAGGTTTTTTCAACATCGAAAGGGTGTATGCAAACACATCAAGATAGACGGGAGTTATGGCAATGACGGTGAAAGCTTTTGTAATGATCGCTCCAGTTTGATCTTTCGGCTTCCAATTATTTGCTACATAAAATTGAACATTACAAACATTATTGGCATTTAAGCATCCAAATTTGAACATATTTAGCATATATTTTTAATTTACCATTGCGAAGTCGCTCAAATTCCAAAGCATGGTTGAACAATTGACTGATTTCATGTCTTTTCCGGACTAACGTTGCTTGAGAATAATTTTGAGCCACAATATAAAAAGCACAGTGGAGAATGTGCTCTGTATGTAAAATCTTGCGTTTGTGATAAACTTGTGCAACCGCTATTAGAATTAGTTCAGTGGAACCTTTATTAATTCACAATTATTTACGTGTTGTCTAGCTTAGTGGAGGAGGAGTGCTTAATAATGCCATAAATTGGGAACTAGATTCCTTAATTGCACCATTTCCATCGAAATTCTCATATAGTATCGTTCAAATCTATATTACTTTGACCAGGAATGTGTTTGTATGGGGATCTACGTCGTTAGGCCGAAGCTCAGAATTTTTTGACAAATCGGGCATTAAATCTACGGTGATGGTGGTGACAGATTAGAATTCACATACAGTCAACTCCCCTCATAAGAGCACCCCAAGGGGAATCAAAATTGTCTCTTACATGGGGAGTCCCTTATACAGAAAACCTCCATATAATGGTTTTGTCTCCTTTATGGAGGCTTAGTGGGAATAATGTGTGGCATACATACATTTACTCACATGATATCCGCCTTCTCCTTCAACGTAAATGATTGACGTTTTTGTTTTGAATCAGCCATTTTGATCAGTATAACCACTTAAAATTATGACTGCTAACACAACAATGACCAATAAAACATAAAAACAGTTTATTTACAAAAATTCTGTACAGGCCAAGCGAAACAATTCAGTGGTGATGATTTCAATTCATAGCTTACATAAGTTTCAATAAGTTTAGAAGAACCGTCCTGGGGCATGTCGGGCAGGTGCTCCTTTGTGGAGGTGATTTAAGCAAGGGATACATGGCGTAGGGGAAATAAAAAGTGCCACTTATGACGAGGTGCCATTTTATGGAGTTGCCCTTATGAAGAGACAAAAATCAATTAGAACTTGAAGGGCGGGCTATGAGGGTGCCCCAGGTAGGAGGTTGCCACTAGAGAGAGTGCTCTTATGAAGGGAGTTGACTGTATATCATTAACGTATTTTTTTAGGTCTAAATTATTTTCCTCGAATAAACTGGGTAAAGATCACCCCTAGAAAGTTTGATCGACACTTGAAAGTGACTTTCAGCGTTTTTGGCAAGTATACCGTAGGATACGTAGGATGGTGATGGAATACAAAATCGATTTTCATAAAATTTGGTGACCAACATGTCAATCCGTCCATTTTTCTGATGGATTTGCTGTCATTTTTACAAAGGGGTACGTATTATGGGAAGTAAGCTTTTTATGCATTTCAATACGCCATCTCAGCTCAATATTAGAGAAGACCAACAATCATGATATGCGCGCTTATCTTGGATGTTATCTTAAGTGTCAAATGTCATCAATTTACTTTTATAACCCATAAATAGCTAGTTCGTTACACTCCTGTGTTACCAGGTTTATTCATATTATTTTGTTATGAATTTTTATTTTTATTCATATTATACATTATGATTATTTTATTTTGGTAAAATGCTCTGATACATACGTGCGCTAACATGGTAAATTTTTATGTGGCTTCATGTCCTTTAAAATAAAACAAACCGCAAGCATGAAGGATTGCCTTGATTTGACTCTCACTTAATTTTGCAACCATGATGATTAAGACTAATATCAATACCACAGTTCTTATATCGCCCCACTCACACTCTTCTTTGCTTTTAGGCTGCGTCAGTACCATTGGGGCAAAAAGTATATTCACTGCGTGATTGATGAAGAAAAACCTTTGCTTTTGATTTATTTATCCCTTGCAAATTAATAAAAGTTAATTAAATGAACTCGTAAAATTATGATTTCTTCCGAAATCCATTCCAAATACTCTTTTCATGCTAAAATTCGAACCTTAAATAATCCTTGGGAGGCATTTTCAACAATATAAAGCTTATCAATGGTTTATTAGGAATATAATAATAATAATAAAATACATTGATACGCATTTAAACACTTTGATACACCTCCTGAGTGATCCCTCCCTACCCCCTAAGAGATTGCTTTCAAAACATCTGAGTGATTCTCTCCAACAAGCCTCCGTGAGTGATCCCCTCCTCTAGAATTTTATTGTTACTGTTATGGGGTAAACGGTCACACTGGGGTCACCTAAGAATTTGGGGGCCCCATGTTATGAACTGTTCTTTCCAGTAGCTTCATTTTGATACATCACAACCCATACCTTGCTATGTAAAAAATATTTGACCTTATCATGGTCATAGGCCATGCTGGGGTTATCAAAAACTTTCAAAAATAGTATCACTGATCTAGTCTCACCAGTACCTTCATTTTGATAATCATGTACACACTACTCAAAAACTGGTAAATATTGGCGCAAAAAATCATATAATGAAAAATAAACTTTCAAATTGTGATATTATATAATGGGAAATATGTTAAATTTTTAAACTAATACTTTCTAGAAATTAATGCAACTTCAATCCCACTTATGTATGTACACTGTTGATTGTACCGAACTATCCATCTTAGATCTAAAATCTACATCTATATTTTTCAAACAAACAAATTGGGTACATTTGAGGTAATATATTTGTAACATTTGATTAACCGCATACTAAACAAGCCAACCAGGGCAAAGCAGCTCGTAGCCCGAGTATTCATCTCAAACCATAGGCACGGTCCCCGGGTTATGCATTGGCAAAGCGCGAATTAGCAACGTTTGAAATTTTACCAAAACAAACAATGGTGAAATTTCAAACGTTTAATTCGCGCTTTGCCAATGCACAACCCGGGGACCGTGCCTATGGTTTGAGATGAATACTCGGGCTACGAGCTGCTTTGCCCTGAAGCCAACCACTGACACTCCTTTATAAGCCGGAAATTTTATAGTTCTATGAAGTTGTTATCATTGCGGTTTGGAAAGTACTTCAATGTCACGAGTCAAGACAAATACTTCCTTTAATATTATATTTTTATACTTCATAACTCCTATCCTACTGAATGCTATATTTACTTGACCTTAAACTGTATTTTAAGGAAAAATTTAAAGGTCTCACTGGGAATTTAAAGGAAACATTTCCAATGACTTACAAGTACTTATAAATACCAACATTTCAGTTGAAGGAAATTTCTCAACACACATGTATTTCTATGAGAACTGTGCATGAATAAAATTTATTCGTTTTCAAGTCTCACTTTCATTTACATACATTATGTTTAGCTTGTCTAATTTGGCAATTCTATGGACATTGGTAAGAAACTAGTTACGAGTTTTTTTGTGTGCCTACATCAAAAACAATTTTAAAACCGTATGTTTACGATTGTATGAACCCAGGCCATAGGAAGCGTGCGACTTCAATGTAACATTAAAGAAACACCGGAAAATGGACTAATTCTAAGCAACGAAGAGAACAATTTTAATTTGGTTCAGAGCCAGAATTTATTAAATAGCTTCTCTTTTCTTATTTTCAAAAATTTCACTCATTGTAAGTTAAATTTTGCAAATTAACTATCTTTGAACCACTGATGTACTTTCATGGAATTGTTTTTGACTTTTGTATTATACTTTCTCAGCTTTAGGATTTCATTCACAAGAAACTGAGTTGGAAAGCCGCGCATCTTTAGAATCGGCATTTGAACTCGGCATGAAACTATGCAACCGTAGTATGTGGATTGCAATTTCGAGGATGAAGGAGAACTCGCAGTCTACAATTATATTTGATGCCCCAAATCCCACAATTTTCTCTAAAAGCTGTGAATCTTTTTTGGAAACATTTCTTTGTGCTGCACAAGCAAAATATGAATTTTCACAGAGGGATTTTCAGTTTGAAACCGGAACGGTAATTTCAAGTGAATGTTTTCATGTGATTCGTAAATCGGTTGAAGTTAAGTTCAGCAATGGTTTTACAGTGATAAGGAAGAGATTCCCATATCCTGTTTATTCATATGATATATTTGAACGGGAAATGGAACAACTATTAAATGATATCCAAAAGACTAACAACCGGATAAATATTTTTGTCCAAATTGAAAATACATGGAAGGAGCAATACACTCTTTCAGACGAACAATTCAAGTATGACGGTTTGTTGTTTCAGTTTGGGAATCGATGGGGAAAACAAAATTCAATACCAATAATTTGGAACGATTCTTTGGCCAATTTTACAGCAAATTTTAGTAACAACCAAACTACAGCAGTTCTTTCAGAGTGTGATTCAGAGTTTCAAATCAAAGCTTCAAAGAAAGTTAAAGTGAATAAAAAGTTTGTCGCAACTGTGTTTGATCCCTTGGTGAAAACTCCAGATTCCCGGTTGCTTACCAAAGCAGAAATACATAATATGTTTGAGTTGGCCACCACAAAATTCCAAATGATAACAACACGGAGGTTTCTATCTAACCCATTGAGTCAAGAATATGTTGAAATAAACAAGTGGATCGTTGAAGAAGCAGCAGTAGCCAATTTGGCTAATAATCACAGTGACAAAACTATTATTCTAACATTTGAAATACTTGTCGGAAACAATGCCTCAGAATTTTATCAAAACTTTGCGAATCAATCTGAAAAACTTTTATATTTATTGGATGACTTTGTAGATACAAATACACGGGCTAACGGCACAATATCTGGGTTCTTCCTCCCCAATTTTGACTTTCACACAAAAAATCTCAGCAACCGAGAAATTTCAACTGTATTACAGAAAATAAGAGGAATGGCTGAAACAAGAAATCTCATATTTGGTGTACATTTCGACTTGAACTTTACCAATCCAGATTTTTTAATTTTAACCTCGATAGAGGAAATGGCGGTAAAATTTGCTAATTTTGTATTGTACAGTGACAGCAATTATTTTGAACCATTAAGAAAAACTGACATATTCGGTTCTGCAGAAACCTTTTACACAAATGTGTACAAAAGGTCACTTAACCCACTTTTGCAGAAACGGTCCGTCATTCACAGTTTTAACCGAGAAATTCAAGTTGTTGCAAAACTCTCATGGATTAGACACGGCCTAATTTATAGCGGAGATCGAGAGGATTTCGCAACATATTCCGAGAGTGTTAGTAATTGGGCAACAATTCATCAATTTCAAATTCATTCAAACCGCGCCTTTGACTCATCCTACACCCAATGCTGTGGTTGGTGGATGGTGTCAGATTTTCGGAACTTGTCATTCCCTGAAGCATTCATAGAAATAGATAAAGGTATAGCATTTCGCAGTTAAAATATTTTAAAATTATTTACTATTACTGTGAAAACATTCTAATATTTTAATACAGAATCCTTTGTTCAAATGAAATATCCAACAAGTTCTAATTTGAAATTAACCAAACCCATCCAACACAATCAAAATACATCGTTGCGAGATCATTGGAAAACAAATGGTGTTTATCAAAGCAAACTGGATATTGCAAAGAGTATCCGCGAAAAACTCATGCTCTCTGGATTGACATATGCCAACATAACGCAGAAAGTATCAGAAGTCTTTGGGCTCTATGTATTGAAAATTTACCCGGACGGTAAAAACTGTACACTTCTAATCAAATTTATTCATATTATTCTACTAGCAACAAAATCTATTTTCATTATTTGTTTTCTTAGGTGGGTTTAATATTCCATCTGGACCTCAAATACCTACATCAACGGAAATAATGTTAAATATTGGGACAATAATTCAAGAAAATCTTATAATATACAGTGTTGCACAAATCAATACGGCCAATCCAAAAACCATCTCGTCCGTCTACTTTGATGACGATGGAATCTCCCTAGAAAACTGCTCCAGTTACCGAAACATCAGTGGTTCCTTAAGCTCAAGGACCAAATACTTTAATGCACATTTGGGCATCCGTTTCGGTATTACAGTACCAGAGATGTGCCCGGTAGTCACTTTCGGTAGAAAGGTAGCGGTAGTCGGTACTTTTTAATTTAGTTGCGGTAGTCGGTAGCGGTAGTCGGTATTTTTTAAATCTAGTTGCGGTAGTCGGTAGCGGTAGTCGGTATTTTTAAATCTGGTTGCGGTATTCGGTAGCGGTAGTCGGTATTTTTTTATCAAATTTTTTTTGGTTTCAAAATTTCAAAAAATCAAAGGTTGTTGAAAACACTAACTGCTTATGATTAATTAGAATCGGATTATAAAAATCAAAACCGAGTAGTATAAAATTCTGTTCAAAGAAGATTGCATCAGTGAAAAATTGCACAAGAATCCCGAACTCTTAGCTTACAACATACAAACAACAAATACTGGAAAAGCTGTTCTCACAGAAAGAGGTGTTTTTTTATTAATTCCAGCTTCATGCAACCAACTGGTGCAGAATAATGAAAACTTGAGATGAGATGGCCTCTCCCAAAGCATAAAAATATTTTAATACGGGAGTGCTGGTTGGTAGTTTTTAAATCTAGTTGCGGTAGTCGGTAGCGGTAGTCGGTATTTTTTAATCTGGTTGCGGTAGAAGGTAGCGGTAGCGGTACTACCGAATACCGCTACCGCTTACCGAAATACCGACGAACTACCGCGGTAGCACATCTCTGTACAGTACCCATCCAATGCTTCCAGGCACTTTTGGAGGAGGTTGCCTGGCAGCAATCTCATTGTAAAATTGACTTTCTCATTATAAAAATCGGGATTGACTTCTCATTCTACTCTTACAAGCTTTTTGAAAGACACATGAAAGCGGAAATTTTAAACAAAATTGAGTATTTACGAAATTCGACTTTGGATCCGAAATGTAATGCAAACCTTGAAGCCATTGTTTATATCGAGTTCTTGACAAATCAGACTGAAATTGAAATCATTAAAATACAATGGGAATATGCCAGTATTTGGGGACACCAACATGGTATAAGAACAATCTGGGCAAATGTCTTTGACGCAGATAGCAGCCTAACGGGTTTTTTAAACTTGGGAATCACAAGAGATGTTTTAGAGCCGAAAATTGGTATGTTAAATTAAAACGCTAGGTTTTATTTTTAAAACGCTAGGATTTTTTATAATTAATTTAACATTTTATTGTATACCTCAGCATCTCCATACACCATTCAGACGAAAACTGATTATGATTCTTTTGATCGAACCCAGTTAGGTGTCCATTTTAATAACGTTCTTAAAAGTACTTTAACTAGTTTTAGAATTTACCAATTTGCCGAGAAGGTGACAATGCTGGAAGTGATTTCCAGTAGATTTTCCTTAGTACTTTTGCAAATTACACATGATGATCGAGGTACGTTGTCGACGAACTTTTCGATAGTTCGATACATATAAAACTATTTACATAAATAAAATTCTTTCGAATTTTTTTCTCCAATTTCTATTATTGCAGACTTTTCTTTGATCGATGCTGCCATTCAAGTTAATTCCAATAAAAATTGTTCATCAGATTCAGCAGTTTCATTAGTGATAGGTATGTGGGACGAGGTTCTATTTCAATACAATGAAAAACGGGTGTTTAGGAAGATGATGACGGCAATCAACCGTGCAAATAAAATTTGACTTATATATAACGCAACGCCTGTATAATAGTAAGTGACCCCATGATTGTATGTGAAAGTGATCCCATGAAACTTTTACACTTTTTTAAAAAATTTATAAACAAATTTAGTAGAAATTTCCACTTTAAAATTACACATCGTCACTTTACTTTTTTTTGTCAAATTTCGTGGCATAATATCGTTTTATATGGAAAACCTACTTATTAAATTCTTTTTAACAGCTTATTAAATTGCTATAATTACACTTTCAGAGCTTCCTTGGCCTTAGCGGGCCTTCCTCGCTTACGCTTTTAAAGAATTGGTATTGTTTTAGCCTCCGGAATGACAGAAAAACGTTTTCTATTTATTGCAATACCCAACATATGCCTACACAAAAACAAATTTTAATAACCATAACAGGTGCAGGATGAATCCGTCTAGTCAAATTGTATGTTTATCGACTGACGTACAATATTTCGCCTCACTAGATCTGGCTTACTGAGATGATTCGGTTTGAATCTTGAAGGTAAACAATGGGGTTTTAAAACAATTGTTTATTGTAAACTAAAATTAATACCTTAACCTAGTAACACCTTCTCGAGCGTTCGGAATAATCGCTTTTGCTAGCTTTAATGTTATGATGTTACTAACTACAATAGTATTGAGGTTCGAGAAGTGCAGTTAATTATTAGTATATATCTTTATTACAGCAGATATATTTATCAAATATTACCACGTCTAATAATACTACAACACATACTTCTCAGTGTCTATGTCCTTCAGCTTAGAGGTTCCGGTTGCTTTAATTAAGTAAAATATTTTTTGTTCATTGACTCGGCCAGATAGTGTGTACTACTAACTTTTTAAAATGTTAATTAAATAATTTAATGACATTAAAAATTCGGTGCTGCTCATTCACTTATGAAATTGGGAGAAGCATTAATGTACAGGCAGATGTTTATGACAATAATGAGTATCAAGTTACATGTTGCAAGTGCTCTTTCTTGCTTACATGTGTATTACTCAAAATTAATTACATCTTTATGTTCAAATGTAATCATTAACATAAAATATATTTGATTCAATGTTTCTTTTAAAAAGTGTCATTTTCATTTCTTTGTGTGATGAAAATCCTGAGTAAGGTACAATAGTTTCATGGGATCACTTTCGTATAACGTCATGGGGTCACTTCATATTATAGAAGTGTGCGATTAAATGTAAGCCATAAAATTTGTCCAAAGACTGTCGTTGGCATTTCAATACAAAGGGTACAAAGTCACATAGGGAGCTACTACGAATATAATTATAATACTTCCGAACTTGAGGATAAGTTAAACCATTTGAGGGACGAAGCTCACAATAATGGACTCACATTCGGTTACATTTTCAGTCCTTCCCTTGCTGACTTGAATGTTATACATAATCCGAACCACGTCGCTGCCACTGCGGTGTTTATTCAAAAATCAGATTTTGTAATATATGGACACCGTTCGATTCCAATTAGTCTATTACCCCTGAATTCTGTCCTTGACTTTTCGCGGTACATGGATTATAAACTGGGGATTTGGGAGAAAGTAAGCAATGCGGTTCGAAGGACCAATCCAAATGCGAAGCTTTGCTGGATAAATAATTTTCACGGGACCAACACATATATTGACAAAGAAATGACGGAAAATGTTCTCATATTTTGGCAAAGTTTGAACACCTGGACGAAACTATTTAACATTACGATATTTGGTGGAGCGGCCTTTGATGAGCCTTTCAGAACAGACTATTGGAATAGGTATGGAGGATGGTGGAGTTTATTGGATACAACTGATCTAGTAAATCCACTCAACTATGTAGATAAAGCTGTTTGTAAGTTTGAATTGAAATTTATACTCCTAAACTTGTTAACAATTTCAAGTTAAGAATTGGAAGGTATATGTTTCAGTTGCAGGAAATGACTTGTTTCGCGGTGAGCCAGAAAAGCCGATCCAATAAAACACAAGTGTGGCAGAAGTTTTATTGAATGCTCCAATTTCCGGAAATGAAAAAATCGAGAGAATCCTTGAGGTTGCGTTTTTGGTTGTTGGAAAAACTTTCAAGACTATCAATGTTGAACTAAATGATGAACAGTTGATCGATTCATGCAAGTTTTCGACTTTAAAAAAATGATAACAATTAATAACATAATATTTATTTATGCCGACATTTCCTTCCATTTATTTCAGATGTGAAACGTTTCAACGACGATTCAACTAAACTTTTTGTTAAAAATAATAAGCAACTAAACGTTGTTTTGATGGTAAACCTAAGCATCGCCGGAGATGTTGTTGAAAGGGTGAATCTAAACACCCAAAATGTGGTGGAAGGAAAGGGATCTGCATTGGAACAAAACCAAGACAACAAATTTCCAATTTCTATATGCTTTTTGGTTCCCTACTTTCCTGGAGATTATCGAGAAAATATGACAGTTTTGATTCAGCATTTGGAAAAATACGGAAAACAAAACACTTCAAGGTCATCCTTTGGATTCGTTTTAGCTCTGCCATGCGACTTATACTTGACTAAAGGAATTTATGAGGAAGAAAGAAAAGCCATAACTTTGTCAGACTTTGTCATTTGTTCCACAAATTTCGATAAGTTTATTGAAACCAATGTTTTGCTCAATAAGGCTGACTTCCAACAACATTTCATTCCATATTTGAACAAACTACTAGCCATTCGTTTACAATTCCATGAAATTAATCCAAATCTTGTAGTAAAGTTTACAGCTGAGTGGCCAACTGAAAGAAATGTAAGCAATTTTATCACATTCTATGATGTCATCAATAATTGGGCATCGGAGAACGATTACCAATTTATCATTAGGTCTGCTTTTGATGCCCCAGAGGAAAACTCAACCAAATCCGATGGCTGGTGGAATATAACGGATTATGACCGTTTGGACCAAGAGGATTCTTATGTGGAAAAACAGCTGCGTATGCAAATTAAATTATGTATAAAAATGAAAATTTAATTTATGTGATGGCAGAGTAATTCAAAGTATATCATTTCTTTTTAGAATATTTCAAATTGGAATCACAAAAGGATCCCCAGAAGAAAAACAATTTTGATATAACAAGTAGCAAACTGGTAGTAACCGTGGCCAGCATTTCTGGTGTATTACTACTGTTAGCATTCTCGATAATAATTATTCTAGTTATTCGTTTAAAACGAGCTCGCTCTTTATTGAGTAAGGAAGAAGTAGAAACTTTCATTGGTGGAATCGGTGAAGAAATGGCCGGAAATAATATTACGTTGGACTGGAACGGAGAGGAACTTTGTTTGAATTGGCCATACAATCAAGAGCTTGAAATTGAAAAGGAGCGCTTTAGTTTTGGTAACGATCCTGAAATCATTGGAAATGGAAATTTTGGTCGGGTTTACAAAATGCAAATTGTTGGATTGGATGGCGATGTGGCAGTAAAAGTTCCAAAGGTATCGGAAGGTGGGAAGGAAACAGTATTGAGCACCCTTCGGGAAATCAAAATTTTGGCGTATATTGGTTTACATGAAAACGTTGTTCGTATATTGGGAGCGTATACCAAGGAAATTAGACGAGGTTAATCAAGTGCAAATTAATCAGTTGAAAAAATATTATTTTAATTTTTATACATGGCACTTAAACATTATTGATGATAGGTATCGTCTACATTGCAATGGAACTTTGTTCAAAAGGGTCGCTCTTAGCCCACCTTCGCGCTCAGTCGAATAATTATGATAACGCTTCTGAAGATGGTAGCACTCCACCAATAAACGATGAATCTGTTTCGCTAATAAGTCAGTATGAAATGCTTAGATTTGCAAGTGAAATCGCGGACGGAATGGACTTTCTCACAAAAAAGAAGGTCGTACATGCAGATCTTGCCACTCGAAATGTGCTTTTAAATTCCGAACTAACGGCAAAGATATGCGACTTTGGTCTTTCAAGGAAGTTGTACAATTACACAGAATATATAAAGAAGAAAGGTGAGCCGTTGCCTTGGCGATGGATGGCAATAGAAACTTTAAAGAAAATGGAATTTTCGACAAAATCAGGTTTAAACAAGTCTTGTTATTCAATTATAAATCTAAATTATTTTGAGTGAAATTAATAATATCTTTATTTTTATTCCTTTTCTAAATTTAATGAAGATGTGTGGTCATATGGAATAACCATTTGGGAAATTTTTACTTTGGGTTGGTAAACCACATTTGGAATTGTTGACATTTAACACAAACATAATATGAAACTTATACACATGTGGTTTTTAGGCGAAGTTCCTTACTCCAATTTGACATGGGATAGAGAGTTTGAGAGACAAATTTTAGACGGCATGAGACCAGAGAAACCAAAACATGCTTCTGAGAAAATGTATAGATACATATATACAACTTATGAAGTTTATAACTAATAACTTGGCTCGTATTAATCATATTACTAATTTGATGGGTGCCTTTTCAGATACGCGGCAATGCTAGATTGTTGGAATATAGCCCCTAACCTGCGTCCATCCTTTGCCAATTTAAAGGAACGTTTTTCTGAAATCCAAAAAGATGCGTATCAATTAGTATTTTAACGGCTAGATATAATTCAATTTATTTAATTGATTTTATTTGTAAATTTAATAATTGGTTATAAATAGTGTACTTAAATTCTAATGATCTGAGAATTATTTAAAACAATTAGAGATCGTGTGCAAGGATGGTCAAAATACATCTTTGTATTTTCTGGCTATCTGGTAGAAATGTTTTTGGAATACATACGCGTTTTTGCTTCCCTTCGCGAAATGTATTTAACCAACCAAAGAGATATATAGTGTTTCATGCTGCAAATTACAACTTCGGTTTGACTGTATTCAGATGCTAATGTAGTAAATTTAGACTTTGTTTAGTATGTTAACTCATTTTAAATTGTTTTTATTGCCTACTTAAACCTTATCTCGTGCTTTTATCATGTAACCAATGAATGATAAACACATCGTTAAATGAAAGAATATAAAGTTTTTATATATTTTGCTTAATGAATTCACTGAAAGTTAATTTGATTGCATTTATGATATAATTTAGAGCAACGTTAATTGTATTTTTGACATTCCTCTCTTTTACACTCGATTCAATATTACAAATACATATGGTTGGTCTTTTGGGTTTATGCTGGAATTTGACACCTAATATAAATTGTTAACGCAGTTATACATGATATAGTGTAAAAATATCGGATAAAACTATGTATATTGGTGTATAAAATATCGTAGTTGAATGCTAAATTTCGTCCTTTGTGTTTTTACACGGATTTAGAAACGAATATATTAAAAACAACAGTATTTTGCCCATTCTTGCTTACCATTCACTCATTTAGTGACTACCTAACTTCACAGGGGAAGTCTCACATCTTCGATTAACGAAAAGAAAATGTTGACGTTGACCCTCTTTGATTTCTTTGTGTAAACAATTTCAGGGGAAAATGGTTCTTGTTTTAATAGGCGTGCTTGTTTTTAAAAGCTTTCACTCCCATCGTAACTGTTCCAGTTTATATTCTTCATTTTAATGGGTAGACTATGCTATCACTAAATAGTTTAATTGCTTCTTCATAAGTATGCATGAAGCAATTTTAGTCTCAAGTAAGTGCCATTCACCCGGCCTTTCAATTTAGTTCTAGACATACGACTTTTCGCTTACAACATTAGGCATTTAAATCATTTCATAAAAAATTAAAAGTCCCTCGTTATATTACATACATATTTGTTTACCGTTGTGATAAAATGGAGCTGCCCATCGGTTATCTATCCCCAGAAATTACAAAGAATAAAGTCGGATACAATTTAGAGTATGCAGCTGTTCTGCTGACTATACCATTCGATTTAGAGTTTTACTACCCATATACATATACTATGGACGACTTCGCATTGTTTTTGAAACATTCATAGCATTCCAAAGCTAGTACTACCAGTTGATTCAGCATGTCAAAAAAACTTTAAATCCTGATTTAATTTCGAAAAGGGTTAATGAAAGCAGTTAGCAACAGAGATATATATCCATATAAAAGAGCAATGAGACACGTACGGACGTGTGTACGTGCGTCCGAAAAGACAGTCTCTGTTTCCCATATACTAGATACGCTGCGTAAATAATACACTCTGCTTAACAATAACACGTATACGAACTACATAGAATATTTAGTATTTACGTTTACAATCAATCTCCTTTGTGAAACATTTACAAACCAATTAATATGCATAAAAGGATTATAATAAAATCCATGCGAGCTTCCTACCTATCCATGATACAATAAAGCCATTTGATCAGTCCCATAAAATATTGTGCCGTAGTTCATATCATTCCGAGAGACGTTTCATTTTGAAAATGTTGATTCACGAGAATTTGTTTCTAGGATTCAAACTCCACTTGAAGTTCCAGCATATGTTGGGAACATCTTCTATAACAGTTATAAAACAAGACGGAAAGGACGTAGTAGCAGTTTCCCCCAATTGGGAAATATTTTGGCAATGGCCAAAGCTTTTCCTCTCAACCCTTTTTACAGGCACTTTATTCTTTCAAATCTGGCAAAGTGAAGAAAATTTCATAAAAATACTTAAAAGCATCCTGGTTGCAGTTGGCTTTTTCACGTTTACAGTGATCAAGCTGATGTCTTTGAGGCGGCGTCGGTTTATCGTTGAGCTTATTAATTTGACGCTGGCTTTTGAAAGGCGTCTCGAATTTTTTGGCAACAAAAAGGAATATCAACCCCTTGGAAAAATGGAAAAGCTATTGCTTCAGCTGATCCAAATTTGCGCAGTGGTTGGTGTCCCGGTAATGGTTGCAGCTTATTACCTTCAACGCTGGATTAGTCCTTGCTCCTCCGCGTTGTTGGGTTATAATTTCATACCAGAATGCAGCACTTCAACTCCACCTTCTTTACCATGGGCCAAATCCTCGTTGATCCAACTCTTCCTTCAAATCCTTGTGTCAGTTTGGTTAAGCACTGATTTATTGGGAGGAGCTGCATTCGATTCAGCACAGGTAGCTTTCCTCTTGGTATGTTGCTTTCGACAGTACATCAAATCCTATCGGATGGAGCTGAGCTTTCACCTGGCCAAATTCAAATTACCCCACTTGGTTGCGTACAGACAACTCCAGATCCTTCTCCGCATCTACAACTTGACTCACCAGGATGTGATGATTGTTGCGGCTTTCAATTTGTTTATGTTTGCCTTTATTGTAAGCTTGTATGCTCTCATCCATTTGGGAAGTGGAGGAGATGAGAGTCTTTCCATTCCTCAGCTTTGCCTTTTCGCTTACATATTTCTGGAGTCGGCTCTGGCGATAGTGGTTGGCTTTAGGATTCTTGCTGGAGTTTATACGCAGTCCCAGCAAACGTTGGTGTTTATTCGGGAACGGTTAAACCCAAGTTTATTGGATACTCAAAATCCTTCGACCAGAAGCATTAGGATTGTCACCAAATATGCAAAATCCTTTCCAGTGCTCAAAGTAAGAATTGGAGAAGTTAATTATATACATAAGTTAACACCCATTGCCATGCTTGACTTTTGTTTTGGTCAGGTCATTAATTTGCTGTTGATTTAGATTCCTATACGAACAAATTATGTGTATAATTCTTAGACATAAATTTATAAATTCATTTATTCATATTTTAGAAATAGTTTGATAATTAATTACAAAAATAATTAGCTTTGTGTAAACCTATCCCTTCATTTACAAATTGTAAAGACTAAGGTAAAAACCAAATAGTAGAAGAGGTACCGTCAGGTAGCAGACACGAGTGCAATTTCTTTCTTCAGAAATGAATAAATAATATTCATGAATAAAATTTTATAAAAAACTTAGTAAGTTATATTCAGAAGTAAATAAATCATGTACAGAAATATTATTTTCATAAATAAACCGTACATTATATTGTACACAAGCAATGCGGTTGTTTGGTACACTATGACACGGTATACCGTGTTACAGCAGTGTACTGTTTCCCCTGGAGGAGAAATTTTTCATTTATAAAAAGCATGCAACTGCATTGCTTAATAAAGTAAATATACGAAGCATCTAAGATTTAATTAATGTATTGGCATATGAAAGAAAATGATTTATATAATATTTTGTGATTTTATAGAAAAATTATATGCGCCCTAATTGAAAATAAAATTGACTTAAAATTAAGAAAAATTGATACGCTGTAAAACAAGGGAATTGTAAAGGGGCAATCAATGAATACTTTTACACAATATTCC
Organism: Orchesella flavescens; assembly: GCA_964034955.1. Classification (NCBI taxonomy): domain Eukaryota; kingdom Metazoa; phylum Arthropoda; class Collembola; order Entomobryomorpha; family Orchesellidae; genus Orchesella; species Orchesella flavescens. The sequence goes on from OZ035957.1 coordinate 25,689,615, forward strand.
AACACCAAATAATATTAATATACATAACAATTTACAAAATATGGAAACGTGTGAAGAGACCAAAATCAGAGAATGTTTCATTCCACAATCCATGATTAGCTTGATGTTCAATCCACAGATGCTGTAAAAAGATGAATATAAATAAAAATTACTTTCACAAGGAACGAAAATAAACTTAATCTTAATAAAATAAGTAGCTAATAAATTTCAAACTTACGGGTGATCACCCGCAAAGGAATTACATTTAATTATCCAGCCTGTTGATAGTAAGTATATCAAACTGATCAGGATTTGGCTCCTCATGGAAGGAATGAACAGAAATTGTTTGGAGAGTTGGAGCACACTTCCAATAGTCTTCTTTCTCCACGTACTTTTTTAAAACCGTATTTTCATCATTTCCCACAATAAGCCAAACCTTCCTCAAGAAATATTTTAACACTTTGACCACCCACCAATCCGGCATCTCATCTTCGGGGTTAGGATGCTGGAGAAACTGTAATTTCCGAAGGGCTGGAAATCGGGGGAGAAATCCCTCTTTTATTAAGGCTGACTCCTCTTGTTCTACTGGATAGTTAGTAGCAAACACCTTTAGCTTTGGAAAAATTTGTTCTGAGAGTTTGATTGCATCTAGACTTCTTCTAAACTGTTGAAAGTCAACATCCAAATGGAGCTTGACAAGATTGTTGGCCAACCTTTCAATGCAGTCTATTATTGCAATGAGCTTGTCATCAGGTTGGTCGAACCCCACTTCCAGAATGGAAAGGTGTGCTAGTTTTGGCATGGATGTTGCAGTTATTGATTCATAAAACGGGATTGATGGATGGCGAAGCTTCAAAAAAGTCAAATTCTGAAAGTTTAAATCTGCTCTGAGAAGATGGATGAGGGAACAGTCCAACTTTAAAGACACCAGGTTGGAAGCATAAGTGCTCAGAATCCAGTTAATCGCAAAAGTGGATGGACGATCAAAATCAGAGACCGGGCCGTAGTGGCAAGGAAAGTATTTCCAGATTTCGACATGTTGGAGGTTTCGCAGTGGTGGAGGGGGACTTCTATTCTCACGGTCCCGGTCGTGGGACTGAGAGTAAACAAGATTTGTGATTCGGAGTCCATGCAGATTTGGAGAGTGGGTTAGAAACCAATGGATTTGTTGCAAAACTACCACTCCGTCCAATGCCAGATTAATTATTTGTGGTCCGTGTTTGATCCAAAAAGCCTGCTTACTCATACACATCCAGCCTAGTTTCTCCACATTCTCCTTCTCTCGGTACACAAGTAAGTTCAAGGATTTAGATGGAAATGGGTAGTATATATATTCATGCAAATCATCATTATCATTCTTCTTCACCATATATGTTCTCAGTAATGAGCCAAGTGACGGAACAGAAAATGATCTGGACGGCTTCCATTCCATCCAGCTAGAAGTACAGTTTTTATTCATGAGTTTATCCACTTCTGACTTCCAAATTGAATGTACGAGTCTCGCATTAAGTGCTGTAGTGTTGTCTTCCACATGACCCAGAATATTTTCAACGATCTGTGTGTAAGTGACAAATAAATAGACAGTGGCAATTAGGTTCCATCGTTAAGAAGAAATTAAATAAATCTTGTTTTACCAGCAACAATCACGTTAAATTCAATCCATATCTTTCATACAAATTGGTGTCTTAGAATTTTGGATGGATAAACTTACTTCTGGAAGATTAATATTGGATTCATTTGCCATGTTGACTTGTTGGGTGAGCTTTGCAGTTGAAGAGACAATCCGCTGATAAACTGATTTTAGCACAAAAGCACGAACCAGGTACTATAACATATGTATGTGTTATAAGAGTTCTTTCTGGTGACTAATGTTGAGCTTGAGCAACTCAGAAATAGGCCGTGAAGTTGTGTGTCAAAGTCATTTCTATTGTCATCCTCAACATCACCATTGTGTGAAAATTGAAGGTTAAATTTTATTATGTTTTGTTTCTCAGAATTTGATTTGATTTATAGCAAAAGTTGTATTCATGATAGAAAATCGATCGTGTACAGAAATTATTTTATAGCTTATGTCAAACTACTAATACTTATATAATATATTACTTCATGTTGTATAATAATTCACATATAGTGTCGATTAAATCATTTAGCATCTTTTGTCATTAAAAATAAATGTGTTTGAAATTGTTCCGTTTGGTGGTGATGGTATTTTTAGATTTATACTGGAATCCGACACCAAGTTTGAGTTTCTACCACCGTTAGGCATGATTATAAGGTAAAAAGCCTTTAAAATAAGGTATCTTTTCCACCCACTCGCTATACATTCACTAAATTGTCGTTAATGACAACTTAACTAAACTAGCCTAGCCTCTCGTATACATGGGAAGTCACCCAGCTCCAATATAATTGACGCTTTTTAAATTAATTTTTTATGAAACGATTTCAAGAAAAAAAACTGTTGTTTTGTTTGTAATAGGTCTGGTTTTTATATGCTATCACGCCCCTCATAATTGTTTCAATGTTGTATTTTTCATTTTATTTCCAACCAACCATTAGGTATAGAATGTAGAAAGCAGTATTGGATTGTGCTGACCCACTGGTGTTGCTTAACATATGAAGCACGCATATATACGCTCTTCCATTTTTGCCCCAATACAATACCCTTCCATCATGGAAGTTCCATGTAAAACGTTTTACATGCGAGGTTATTACTGTATTGGGGCAATAGTCAAGTCTTGACCTCATAATTTAAATGCTTTCTGAGTATGCATGAAGAGAATTTAATCTCGTGTAATTGTTATTTATCCACATTTCAATTTGTCTCCAAATATACCAATTTTTACTTACTACATCAGGCCTTCTATAACTTTAATACAAAATTGGCAATTCTATGAAAATATATATCCTACCATGAATATTTGAAAAGTATTCGAAACAAATTAGAGTTGTATGTTTCACAGAAAATAAAATGAACAGCAGGTTTTTTTAAAAGAAGTGGTGCTACTGTTTGCTCTTAAATTTTACAGCTGCGATACGATGAAATACCTGTTCATTGTCCATCCATCTACAAAAAATAGAAAATATATAATAGACTCTACCAATCAATTTAAATAAACTAGAACGCCATAAAATATTTAATATTTACGTTTTCAATCCATTTCTCTACGTGAAACATTTACAAAACAAATAATACGCATAAAACTATTAGAATAAAATCTAAGAGCTTCCTATCTATCTGTGATATATAAAGCCACTTGATCAGTCGCGTAAAACACTTGTCCCGTTGTTCATATAATTCCGAGAGGGTTTTCATTTCGAAAATGTTGATTCACGAGAATTTGTTTCTAGGATTCAAACTCCACTTGAAATTCCAGCATATGTTGGGAACATCTCCTATAAGAGTTATAAAACAAGACGGAAAGGACGTGGTAGCAGTGTCCCCCAATTGGGAAATATTTTGGCAATATCCAAAGCTTTTCCTCTCAGCCCTTTTTACAAGCATTTTAATCTTTCAAATCTGGCAAAGCGAAGAAAATTTCGTAAAAATACTTAAAAGCGTCCTGGTTGCTTTTGGCCTTTTCACATTTATGGTTATCAAGCTGATGTCTTTGAGACGGCGTCGGTTTATCGTTGAGCTTATTAATTTAACGCTGGCGTTTGAAAGGCGTTTGAAATCTTTTGGTAACAAACAGCAATATCAACCCCTTGGAAAAATGGAAAAGCTGTTGCTTCAGCTCATCCAAATTTTCGCAGTGGTTGGTGTCCCGGTTATGATTGCAGCTTATTACCTTCAACGCTGGATTAGTCCTTGCTCCTCTGCTTTGTTGGGTTATAATTTCATACCGGAATGCAGCACTTCAACTCCTACTTCTTTACCATGGGCCAGATCCTCGTTAATCCAACTCTCCGTTCAAATCCTTGTGTCAGCGTGGTTAAGCACTGATTTATTGGGAGGAGCTGCATTTGACTCAGCCGAGGTAGCTTTCCTCTTAGTTTGTTGCTTTCGACAGTACATCAAATCCCATCGGATGGAGCTTAGCTTTCACCTTGCTAAATTCAAATTACCCCAATTGGTTTCGTACAGACAACTTCAGATCCTTCTCCGTATCTACAACTTGACTCACCAGGATGTGATGATTGTTGCGGCTTTCAATTTGTTTATGTTTGCCTTTATTGTCAGCTTGTATGCTCTCATCCATTTGGGAAGCGGAGGAGATGAGGGTCTTTCCATTCCTCAGCTTTGCGTTTTCGCTTACATATTTTTGGAGTCGGCTCTGGCGATAGTGGTCGGCTTTGGGATTCTTGCTGGAGTTAATACTCAGTCCCAGCAAACGTTGGTGTTTCTTTGGGAACAGTTAAACCCAAGTTTATTGGATACTCAAAATCCTTCGACCAGAAGCATAAGGATTGTCACCAAATATGCAAAATCCTTTCCAGTGCTGAAAGTAAGAATTGGAGAAGTTAATTATATAGATAAGTTAACTCCCATTGCCATGCTTGACTTTTGTTTTGGTCAGGTTATCAATTTGCTTCTGATTTAGATGCCTATAAAAACAAATTATGTGTGCAATTATTAGACATAAAACTCATTCATTGATTCATAGTGTGGAAATAGTTTGATAGTTAATTACAAAAATACTTAGTTTAGCTTAAACCTATTCATTTACTTATAGATTGTAGAAGACTTAGGTAAAAGCTTAATAGTAGAAGATATACCGTTAGGGTTAGGTAACGCACACGATCGGCATTTTTTCTTCAGAAATAAATAAAGAATGCTCAAAAACAAAATATTATTACAAAATAAGTTATTAGTATTCAGAAATAAATAAGTTATATTAAAAAAATAATACATTATACTCAAAAATAAATAAATTATATTCGAAAAGAAAAAATATTATAAAATTTTATTTCTTTTGATCGTCGATCGATTTACAAAAAGATATTGCCTTGCTCGAGAACAACCCAAGTAAAGCTGATTGATAATAACCGTTTGTAGGACGAAGAAATAAAGTTGCTGCAAATCTAAATATTGCTGAGCTATGCACTCCATTTAACTATATTTATACACGCTCATTTTACTGTATTTTTAGGGGATCTTTCTTTTCGTACACACTATCATTCTAAATTTTGTCAAATAATAATGAAATATGTATGAACTTGAAGAAATGGAACTAAAAGAGCTTACGTGACATGCAAAGTTCTGATGACGGAAGCGTAAAAGATTCAAAACGTTGGCATAAACATCTACAATCAACAATCATGATGTTAAGTATTTCGTACAACTTTATTTGTTTTTCTAATCCATCAACATCTATGTCTATGATTGTACTTATCATGTTCTAATAAAAGTAAAATCCTCAATTACATTCAATTAGGCATTTTTTAAAATGAATTTCATTAAATCACCATCAAATTTATGAAGGTGATAATTTTATTACTCAAACTTATCCAATTCATTTCCAACTTGTTGAGCAAGTACGTTTGCTTGCTCTCCTTTAATAATGCTTTCATTTGCAATCACCGCAATCCTGATACACTGCCTGTAGCTGAAGACACAAAAAATGAGACCAGCTCCACCAGGAAGCGTTCCTACTGACATTGTCATTTCGGAACAGACCAGCCCATTTCCAAGGGAGAATCCTTGTTCCTCTCCAGCAATATTTGTGATTCCAGAAACACCAAAAAAGTTTCTAGCAACAATGCCTCTTAGCGGGTTGGGAAGAGTTCCAAGTTGAAAAGTTGGGAAGTCCGTTACCTTGAACAACTCTGATCTTTTCAGTTGCGTAAAGCGCTCATGACATTCCTGAAGGTTGCGCTTTTGATCCGTTTCACGCAAAGGGAGGGGTAGCATGCCCATATAAACGTGGTTGGTAAGATGTGGAGGATGCTCTGGCTTTGGGAAGACGTAGCCAACTCCAAGGTCATTCTTGCTCACATTATTAGGAAAACTTTTTTGAATAGCACGAGTAATCATTGATAAAAGGAATGATGATGTTGTAACTCCATTTCTTTTCGAAATTTTTTTAATTTTATCAAGTGGCAGCTTTTTTGATAAGCCAACTACAAGTCTGGAATCCTCACCGCTAAAACGTCTGACTTTCCAAGGATGAAAATGGGAGGTGATTGCGTATTTTTCCAGTTGTGCCAAGTAGCTAATAGAATTAAACGGGAGCAGAACAGAAGACACAATTTTCTCCCAAGATGTGAGCTGAATTGGTGGAGAGGTTGCTGTTTTCAACGCTTTTCCTCCAAGACACTCAACCAACATTTTTAATATGGATTTTGCATCAGCCATTGTGTGATGAAGTCGGAGAGCGAGAAGCGATTGTGACTGTGTTCCTCCGTTTGGGTTTGGAATAAGGAGGAGTTCCCACGGACTTGTTTCAGGGTTGAATGACCTGTTGAGCAGCTCTTGATGAATCAATCCCAACTCAAAATTATTATTTTTGGAGGAAAATACTGAAGAATACTCCTCTTTAATATGATTTTCAATATTGAATTTAGAATCCCACTTCCAAAATCGGTGACCAAGAAAGCTAACGGGATACTGCTGGAGCTCGGGATATCTCAAGTCGTTCCCCAATTTAGCTTCAATCACTGTTTTGTCAAACTGTTGTCGTAATGAGCTGATTGAAACAGTTCCTTCAATAAGCATTGTTGTCACAATATTACTTTTTGGGCGACAACCCAAACTCGTAAAATCTTCGTCGAGGAAGGCTTCCCTGAAAGTAAAAATTTTTCCGAAATAGGATTGAAATGACTTGGCAATTACGATAACAATCAGGCGATAAAGATAGCAAGGAAGCCAGATGATTGGAAGAATAACTACAAAAATAAAGATGAGGAGAATCTGCAGGGATTCCTGAAAACGTTGAAATTCTGATATTTTCTTCATTTTGCCCCAATGCAAGGCAATGCAAAATAACGCTTTATGAAACGCAAAAAATCGTTTCTTTAACTTGAGATGAAATAAGTGCGAAGCCGAATATTTGTGGGTTAAAAAGAAATAAGAAACCCAACTGCTACTTGGTTCTCATCGAGGTTTCGTCATCAGCTGAAACGATTAGCCTCAATGTCATAATTTAATACTTCATTTTTATCTTTTATCTCAAATGGTCTCAAAGTTAAAGAGAAAAAAATATAAGTCGAATATTTTTCGCAGCGCAGCGTCAAATGGGAGAAATACGAAGAATATTTGATTCAAGGACAGCTACTGCAGAGTAAAAGAGAGTGAGAATCGTTCAAACTATAACGAAAGTAATGAGGTAAGAAAATGCGTAGTGGAATTGTGTAAAAGACCTAATAAAACTCATGCTACTGACTACTGACACATAAATACGAATAAAATTGACAATTAATTTTACCCGTGAAGCCTGAAATAAACGACACTAGCAATGAAAATAAAAATGAGGAAAGGATCGTGGGACTATGACTTTCAGAGAATCAACTACTTTAGAGTAAAAGAATGGGTAGGAGGAGAAGAAGGGAAATATTTTGTATGGAATAAATATACATCACAAGTTTTGATGACAGTTCTAAGTTTTTAAGAAGTCATGATTATAAAAGAGTCATAAGTAAATTGGTTGCACGCGTTGACGAGTTCCAACAAGGGACAAAACAACTAATCAGATAAGAATATCAAAGAGTTTACCTTTACAATTTTCAGGTGGTCTTCGCCGACGAACTTGCTTACTACCAAGCGTTTTAAAGTATACCTTCTCTGTTTTTCTTGGAAAACCATTTCTTGTAATCGTATTGGTAGAAACAAGTAAGACCTTCAAGTATGGGCAGCAGTGTAGTAGTACCCAAATGTAAGCTCGGTGCTATCAACCCGATTTGTTACATAACTATGTGAGTCAGAAAAATTTACATTGAAGCTAAGTTTTTGATTCTCAATCTGTATAGTGTCAGTATGCAACAATGTTTCACATAGTAATACAAAATTATTTTCTCTTGATATTTAATAATTATGGTTCAGGTTAAAACCTGAAACGAGAAACCGAGATAATAGGATGCTAATGATGTTGTTTGGTGCTTGACTTCAAGACTACACTCAATACTTAAAAATATAATTAAAATTTTCATCAATTCAAAACGTGTATGTGGTAAAAACAAGTTTATACGTATTTTAATTCATAGATCATAACATAACTTTGTAATATAATGTGATGAGCCGAATGCCCTTGAATTATTTAGAGCCGCTTGATTCTTATATAATTTTGTGGTAGGAATTTGATGTTTTTGTTTCATAACTTTTCTGGCATGGACATAGAGAAAAAGTCAGATGAAAAGCCGATTCCACATCGGATCGGGTAATCGTGGGAAAATACATACAAGACGTGTAATTACACTATCTTCATATTTTCATTCAAATCGTTATTCATACTTGTCGATTCATTAAAAAACCGCGATTCAAATAATCATACCTTTAGAGCCATGAGATCTGAAGGTTATTCAACATATTTTTGTAAGCGCGTATATTTTTTCAACAACTGCTTCAGAATGTGTGCGAATGTGGGTACAACGCAACACATCTCGCTTATTATTATTTTTGCAAAATATTCACCACAAGAACATCCATGATTTATACAGCATATTTATCCCATATAATACTCAATATTTTCAGCAACAGTTGTACTCTCTACAAGTAAAGTTTGTAGCCATTACAATAAACCTAAGGAAATATATTTATGAGAAAACTTGATGCTGAATCGTAGTAGTTCTTTAGTTGTTAATTGTCTTTCCACATATAGAGATACTTTGCAAAATGTTGCTGATTATTTTACTACTGCTCCTGTTCCTGGGGTTCCTGCTTCCTCAACGCAAGCACAAGCATGCACCCCCAGGTATGCTGATTTATACATGATTCTTATTTAAATTTAGAGCATCATAAAGCTAAGTTTGATAAGTTTCCAAATTTAACCACAGGGCCTTGGAGATTACCAATTTTTGGGAACATTTTCCAAATCGCCTCTCAATCCTCTTTTCCCAGCATTGCTTTCCAAAAACTGTCAAAAGTTTATGGAGACGTTTTCTCCGTGAAACTTGGTGGGGTTGAAGCGATCGTCTTAAACTCTTTTGAGTCTGTTCACGGAATCATGAATCACGAGCATGGTTCATTTAGAGCAGAATCAATGCCTCCAATGTTTTTTGAAAGAAATTATTGTAAAAACTTAGGCCTCGTTTTTTCCAGTGGAGACAGTCAGGTGAATCTCCGTCGTTTTACCATTCGAACCCTGAAAGATTTTGGGTTCGGGAAAATGGCTTCAATGGACGTTGTTATTGGGGAGGAGCTTGAAAAATTCATGATTTATCTCAATACCACTCGAGCACAAGGCTCAGATGGGATCGTGAAAGTTGAAGGCTTGTTTGATTTAACACTTGTCAACATTTTGTGGAGATTGGTAACAGGGATCAATTATGCAATTGATGATCCAAAAATTAATCGCTTGCTCAAGTTAAGCAGTGAGCTCATGTCCAAATCCAATTTCTCTATGGATATCTCAGCGGCATTCCCAACTTTTTGGTACATGTTTCCAAGTTGGTCGGGCAAGAATGAGCAGATGAAAATCGTCGATGAGTTTCGCATTTTTTTCTTTGTAAGTGTTTTTTATTAAAGTTAATGAGGCCTTTAATTTAAAAAAAAATACTCCTTTTGCTTTTTAAGGAAACAATAGAACATCATCGCAATTCAAAGGATTATTTGAATAATCCGCAATGTTATGTCGATGTTTTTCTCCAAAAAATTGATAAAGGTGCTAATGAGCCCAATTCCGAATATACTGGTAAAGTGGTAAACGATCAATTATAATAATATGAGATAGGTTGGTTCCACGTTCGCCCGATAATCGTTTGAATATTTTTTAGACACCCAGCTAGCACTATGCTTGTTCGACTTGTTTCTTGCGGGATCAGAGACATGTAACAAGGCGATGAGTTTTGCACTTTTGTACCTGTTATTAAACCAAAACGTTCAGAAAAATGTGCAGAAGGAGCTTGATGAGATGTTCGATAGAGAGGGAAATGAAGTCATCACATCAGACAAAAGAAGCAGATTGCCATACACTTACGCCACCGTTTTGGAAGTCTTTCGCTCCTCATGTGTGCTCCCCTTTACTCCACCTAGAAAAGCACCTGTAGATTTTTGGTTTCAAAACTATTTCATTAAAAAGGTGAACAAGTTTGTTAGTTTGTGTACGCTCTACATATATTTTTTGGTATTTTTTAACTGACAATGTACTACTAGATTATTGCATTGTTCTGTCTACAATTCAAATATTATGCGCTTATTTCTGATGTGATATTTGGGGGTCAAAAGTCATAATTTTTTCAGGCTTATTTACATTATGGGTTGATTGTGTAGGGAACTGTGCTGATGCTGAATATTGAAGCTGTGCATTTTAGTGAAGAGATTTGGGGAGATCCACAACGATTTCGCCCAGAAAGATTTCTTACGAAGGAGGGCAACTCAATAGATTCGCATATGGCAAGAAAAATTGTTGCATTTGGAGGAGGTATGTATACATTTAGCTTCCATACTAACTTGTATTTAGGTATTTGAAAATTTGTAATTTACATCTATCGCTAAATGTTATATGGTTTACAGGAAAGCGAGTATGCATGGGACAAAATTTAGCGGAAGCCACAGTTCTCATGTATCTTGCAAATATTTTAAAGAGGTTTAACCTCGTTAAAGTAGCTGGTGATCCAGAACCCTCCACAGTTCCTGTGCATGGAATAACTTACACGCCGCAACCATTCCGGGTGCGCTTTGTGCCAAGGAAATAATTGAAATATTTTAAATCAAAGGTTATGTTTGAAGCAGATTGTTTTCTTGTGAGATCAGAAATTTTCAATGATGTAATTTTACCCGGCATCCGGATTGAGTAGCATTAAAACCAATCCTTCGAAGTCAAGCGTGGGAACGTAACAAACCCGATCGTGTAATCAATAATAATTATTACACGCTATGATGCCTTTTCATATTCATATTATCATGATCATTGTGCATTTACATCCCAGTCCAAAATAATCATACGCTTTGTGGGACCCAATAAAGTAAAACTTGTTTAAATAAAGCATACAAATTGTAGCGAATGTTGGATAAAATGTT